>OX439049.1:64407246-65607246 GCA_949317995.1 Acholoe squamosa | reverse complement strand
GATTGAAAGGGAAACATCAAAGATGTCTTACCTAGTCTCATACCAACTTGTGATGTCTTAGTCTTGTAAACAGATCACACAATAACCAACCCTGGACACAGACCCACTGTTCACGCTGTACTAAACGATTCTGTTCTTCAACTGACCAGAAAAAAAACACCATGGCTGACATGGGGGATTATCGCCGTGTTTGTTCAAGTTGTGGTAAAAGATTTAGTCAGCTTAGTAGTCTAAAGCGACACTTGATGACTCACACAGGAGAAAAGCCCCATGTGTGTTCACACTGTGGTAAAGGATTCATTGAGCTTGGTTCTTTGAAGACACACATGATGACCCACACAGAAGAGAAACCCCATGTGTGTTCATACTGTGGCAAAGGATTCAGACTTCCTGAAACTTTAAAGAAACACATGATGACGCACACAGGAGAGAAACCCCATGTGTGTTCACACTGTGGTAAAGGATTCAGCCTGCTAGGTAGTCTAAAGACACACATGATGACCCACACAGGAGAGAAACCCCATGTGTGTTCACACTGTGGTAAAGGATTTCTTGTGCTTGCTAATCTGAAGACACACATGATGACCCACACAGGAGAAAAACCCCATGTGTGTTCACACTGTGGTAAAGGATTCAGCCTGCTAGCTAATCTAAAGACACACATGCTGACCCACACAGGAGAGAAACCCCATATGTGCTCACACTGTGGTAAAGGATTCCGTCAGCTTAGTCACCTAAAGCTACACATAATGACCTACAAAGGAGAAAAACCCCATGTGTGTTCACACTGTGGTAAAGGATTCAGCCTGCTTAGGAGTCTAAAGACACACATACTGACCCACACAGGAGAGAAACCCCATATGTGCTCACACTGTGGTAAAGGATTCCGTCAGCTTAGTCACCTAAAGCTACACATAATGTCCTACAAAGGAGAAAAGCCCCATGTGTGTTCACACTGTGGTAAAGGATTCACTCATCGTGGTTATATGAAGAGACACATGAGGACCCATACAGGAGAAAAACCGTACATTTGTTCAAGATGTGGTGAAGGATTTCAGGACCCTGCTTATCTAATGACACACATGAGGACCCACACAGGAGAGAAACCTCACATGTTTTCACAATGTGGTCAAGGATTCAGTGAGCTTGGTAGTCTAAAGACACACATGATGACCCACACAGGAGAGAAACCCCATGTGTGTTCAGAATGTGGTAAAGAATTCAGCCTGCTCGGTTCTCTAAAGACACACATGATGACCCACACAGGGGAAAAACCCCATGTGTGTTCGCATTGTGGTAAAGGATTCAACCGTATTGATTCTCTGATGACACACACAATGACTCATACAGGAGAGAAACCCCATCTGTGTTCACACTGTGGTAGAGGGTTTAGACTGCTTAGTCAACTAAATCTACACACAATGACCCACACAGGAGACAAACCCTATGTGTGTTTATATTGTGGTAAACGATGCAGTCAGCTTGGTAATCTTAAGCTACACATGAGGACACACACAGGAGAGAAACCCTACATATGTTCATACTGTGGTAAAAGATTCTATAGCCTTAGTAACCTAAAGAGACACACTAAGACCCACACAGGTGTAGAAAGCACACACAGTCAAACATCAAATCAGAATGTGTCTCAAAGAGTACACATGGGAATTTACACTGGAGATAAAACCAGTGAAATCCCCATTACATACATCTTTAGTAAAAGAGCAACCCAAACAGTGAGCCAACCCCACGACCATAGATCTGACAACCTTGGAGCTGTAAATTCTTATGTCAGTTGTGAAATATGTGTAAAAGGATTCATAACAGAGGATGATCTGGAAAATCATATCAACATAAAAGAATAGACCATTGACAAAGCTTTTGTCCAAGCATTACCCAAGGGGCCTTCCACAAATGACATTATGCTGAAGGGTGGAGGCGGTTCAGGCCTGGCATGACAAAATAAATTACATACCTACAGCATTGCAAAATTGGCAAAAACATGATGAGGGGGGGGTCAAAAATGGTCAAATTTTGCATGACGTCATTTATGGATGGCCCCCAGTCTGTTAGGATGGTTTTCTTACCCACTGACTCACTACTGACATTTCTAATAGTTATTGTAGCTTCTGAAGTAGATTAGTTTTCCCCTCTTACTTGCTGAAAATGTTTAGTGTTTAATCTTTTTCAAAATGCAGCAATGCAGGGAGATGAGATACCAGACAAGCAAAAACTTTGAACTAACATGTTGTGAAATCTTTCCTATAGCTTTGTAAATGAGTTGACTGTTAATAGAACATATATTCTTGCCTCATAATATTTCTTTTTAACCAAAAATTGTCCTAAGGTATTTTTTACCTTCTAGATCCTACGTAAATCACACTGGGCCAGCAAAATAAAAATTGCTGCATGGTGACAAACATTTCACAAAGACTGATCATCTTCAATGATATAGAAACCACGGAAAAAAGGTTCTGAGAAGGTTTTTACACTGAGTGAAGGAGTTAAAGTTTAACACAATATTACATGATGAATGCTACTGCTGGTAAAACCAGCCTGGCTGTTTACTGTATGCCCTTTTGACATATGCTGGTGCACACTCATGTCATGTTATTTTAGATGTATAACTTTGAGGACATGCATCTGTAACAAATATCCCATTAATATGTTGAAGGATGCCTCTGGGCTTGAATCATTGATTGTTTTTTCTATACAGCTTTTTCTGCTGTATGCAATTTTGATATATATGGTGTTGCTCCCTTATGTCATGTTTTAAATGTTATCAAAACCAGATATATTGAGAACATATATGCAGTGCTCTTTTCAATTTATATTCAGTTATTGTTTAAGGTATAACTGTATGTGTTATGTAGTACTTGTGTATCCTGAATATACATTATAATGTTTAGAGTACGAAAACATCAGTGATGTGTTTAAAGTTTGATTAAATATATTAGCAAAGTGTATCCTAGGATTTTGTAGATGTAATTCCCTAGTCCATCTGTGTGACTGATTATAAACTTATTGACAGGCTTCTTCTTATTTAAAATAAAAGTAATGTGCATTAAAACCCACTGTACTTGTTGTTAAACAGTAAGATCGACTACTCCTATAGATCCTACCTGGTTGTCCCTGGTACAGAAAGGAGCCCTGGTTTGGAGTGGCTAGCAGAGGGGAACCCGATGTCTCCTGTTGTTTACAGAATGCTCATGTTCAATGTCCTTACAGCTTTAGCCGGGGCCCTTGATGGGGGGTCTCCATGTCCCATGTCGATTTTAAGAAATCGCCATGTCTGCATGTCGATTTTAAGAAAATTCCATGTTGCCATGTCAATTTAAAGAAAGGTTCATGTCACCATGTCTATTTTAAAGAAAGGTTCATGTCCCATGTCACTAAGCCAAAAAAGGCCCATGTTGCCATGTCGATTTTAGGGGTCTTTAGCCATATAGCCCAATTTAATTTTGAAGAAATATAGAAATTGCCTTAAGACCTGCCGATTTTGCCATTGGATAAAAAATTAAGATATCTACATTTTGTTCTAATTGATACATGTTAGGAACTAAAGAGAAGACGAAGCAACCAAGAAAAATGTGTCAAGGACCACGGATAGGAGTTGCCACTCCATCGCTAGCCACTGCCGGTGACGTCACTGAGGCAGCTTGACGTCAAAAATGACGTCATAGGTGACAGGGAGAAAACCGAAAACATTACTCCAAAAAACAGAAAAAGAAACACCATAGTTTCCTCACCTGTCTGACTGCTGTATAAGTTAGGACAGCATTTGGTCATGGTTTGAGCTAGTGGCCCCTGCCAGCCCCCTCCAACCCTCCTGGTCCTATATGGGACTATAGTTAAGTACTGTTTATTACTCACTCGACCTGCAGCCAATCAGAGGCTTTCCTTTTGGTGGGAAATTCAAATCAGCCAATCAGAGGCCTCCCTTTTGGCAGGAAATTCAAATTGGGGTCCAGTGACCTGTGATGTCACAGGTCACATGACCCGACCTGCAGCCAATGAGAGGGCTCCCTTTTGGCGGGAAATTCAAATGTGGGGTCACATGACCTAGACCCCCCGTGGTGTGGCACCAAAACGGACCAATCGGAACCCTTCCTTTTGTCGGGAAATTCAAAAATGGTCATATGACCCTTACCCCCTGGGGTTTCCCGCCAAAATAGTGTCCTCTGATTGGCTGGCTGTTAAGGTCACATGACCTCTTCTATTATGCAAATTTCCCACTGTCCCTATCTACTATCTAGCGAAACCAGAAAAATTTGGTCACGTGACCTCATTAGCATAAATAGGTGTGGTTTATTATGTAGATTAGAGTGTGACTTTTATTAAGATATTTTTTTATAGATAAAAAAAGGCAAGCTGATAGCTTGCCAAAAAAAAAAAAAACGGAAAAAAATATTGGGGGCCCTAATAGTATGGGGAGGGGAGGGGGGCCCTTTGGGGTATTTATTCGGGTTTAAATTTAACCAAAAGACCCACCCCTTGAAACAGGGGCAGGTCTATTGGAAAAAAAACAACAAAAAAAACTTACATAATAAGGTAAGGAGAAACCACATTACACATTTTCACATTTTTTTATTTCTTATAAATGTCATATTTTTATGTACACATTTCACTTTATTTGTTATTTTCATATTTTTCATTTCGTTCAATTATATTGACAAGTCGGGGGAATTCAAGTTGACACTCTCTACATAACATGGTTGAATATCGGAGAGGAACATGACAAAACTTACACATTAAGATGTGTACATTCAACTTTTGTTATTAAATAGACAGTTTACAGAAACTTACATACAATTTTTCATGATACGTTGCGATGTACCAATATATATGTTGTGCCTCAGTTTTTATCTACTGTAACCTCTCTTCCTCCATCCAACTCTATGCGTGCAAAAAGAGATCCGCAACTGGAAGTGGTGGGATAAGGAAAGACTCTGACGTTGCTTTCCATCGATCTTCCGTGCACCGATTTGATGAACTTCAACTCATGCTCTATCAGCTTTATCTCCTTCAGGATTTCCGTCAGCAATTTTCCAACCATCGGAGTTAGGTTCATAGCCTCCATGGCCAACGGAGAGTTAAAAGAAAATCTGAAATGTTCCACGGCGACGTGATCGTCTTCTAACCATTTGTGTATGGTGACTCCACATTGGTAGCATTGAACAGCGTCCTTACTTCTGATGTAAAAAATCTGTGGGCAGCGAGTTTCTCTGCTAATTGTCGGTTATTAGGCCATGTGAAATCGTTGAAAGTGCTGAGTCTCTTGGATATATCAGTGTAAAGTGCATACTTGGGCACCATTTTCTTGACACACGAGGTAGGTAGGTAGGTGACGATGGTGGTGATGTCTGTGTTTTGATTGTGGACGTATACCAGTGCCAGGCTCTCTGTGATCATAGGGTTAAAGTTCTTTTCTAAAAGATATCAAAAAGCCGACTTTGATCTTGACCACCACCCCTTTGACAATCTAAGAGTGGAGTGAAGTTTTAATTTGGATCCTCCTGTTGTTTTATTTTCCCTGTGGAGGGTTCCTTCCTTTGAGTAAAACCCTCTGTGACTATTGGATTAGAGACGTTAATTTTTCCTTTCATCCATTAAAACTGTAGTAAGAAGCTTATCTCCAGAGGCGTATATAAGGAAGGGGTAAAAATATCATTCCCTCACACTTTCTCTACTTCCCTCACCATGAGTAGATGAGCACCTTCTAAGCTCCAGCTTTAAACAAGGAAGACAACAAGAAGAACCAAGAATTCTTTGTCTTCTCCTACTGCTGCTGCTGCTGCTCCTGCTCCTGATGTTGCGGGTGCTCCTGCTGCTGCTGCGGGTGCTGTGCTGCTGCAGCTGCTGCTGCTGCTGCTGCTACGAGTGCTACTACCCCTGTTGCTGCTGGTACTGCTGATTACGGTGTTGTTACACTTGACGGGCAGGCTTCTTACTGGCCACCACCATTTTATAACCATGTTCCTACTGTTACCGCTACCGATGTAAGTCCTGGTGGTGGTGGTGGTGGTGGTGGTGCTGGTGTTGCAACTACTTGCGCAAACACTGACGGTTACAGTGACACACATTATTATGTGGAGACCCAGAAGGAGCTAGAGGAGGAGGAGGAAAAAAAAGAGGAAAAGCGGAAACATAAACAGAGGAGGAGACAATGCCAGCGGTGGGTCAAAGATCACCCAATCTACTCACCACAGCTATCGCGAACTCTCTATCAACCAACGGGTACTGCTATCCATCAGCGGGCACAGACGTTGAGCAGAGTCGGAGCAAGGTTTTTTTTTACCCCCTCGACTCTTACGACCCACAACGTATGGTTATCTTCTTCTAAGAAGACACGAGATAGTGACCCAGGCCCTCCTCCTGTTGCTGGTTCTGCTGTTGATTCAGCTCTCACTAATGGTCCTCCTCTTTCTTTGAAATCCTGGGTAAAAAGAGGAGGTTTACCAAGAGTGATAAGGACCAGGCATCCAAGAAGAAAAAATCGATAGTGAAAAGTGAACTACCACCACCACTACCAATATTTCACCACGGTCTCAAATTGGAGTTCTTTGTCAACAGTTTGAAGCTTGAGGTCTGGATCAAGAGGGTGAAACTGTCCAAGGAACGCTACAGTGCAATAAAGGGTACCTCGACACCCACCAGGGAAGTAAAGTTCACCCTTAGCGCCCAAGGACGACCCAATCACAATACATGGTTCGTCCCAAAAACGAGACGTACGTTGCGGTCAGCTACTACAAGGATAAGAACGTCATCCACATGCGCAGGTACGAAGGTACCCAGAAAACCCCGACACAGGACGGTGTGACTTTTTCCCCCAACGGGCTAAAAAAACTAGGTGACAGGAAGGAAATTATCCTTGAATTTCTTAACAGCGTCGGGTTAGAATGAGACTGTGTGTAGGTGTGTACCTACTTTGTGTAGATACAACGTGTATATAGGTGTCCAGGTAGATAGACACAGACGGAAAGAAAGTAAGACAAACAGAGACCTCGTTTCTCTTTACGTATAAGTAACTCAGTGAAAATGGTTCAATATATGTGTGAAAAATGTTTCAAAATTTTCAAGAGGGTGTACAATTATGAGAGACACATGGAAAGATGTAATGTTATTCCTAAATTTTGTCCTCTGTGCAGCGAAGGAAATTGAAAAAAAAATCACCTGTCGACTGGAATTTCTGGACAGCGTGACTATTCCTCCCATAATACGCACTGTACCACAGGGTGAGGAAATGTTCACCCAAAATTGGCCCGCTGTGCAAACCGAGTCAGGGCGCATGGGGCTCATGTGAGCGTAACAAACTTAAGACTACCAACTGGTGAGTTGAGTGACGCTGTAGATACCATGCGTCAGATTCACTACGCGCAAAGATTCAGATACAAAGTTGGCTTGTCAGTAGGGTTAATATTACAACACAGGGAAAACAGAGACAAACTACGCTACTTTCACGCCTCCCAAAACAACACGACTCTTTTACAACCCCTCCCCACCATAACTAATTCAGACACTCTGGAAGACTTCCTCTCTCTCATGAAAAACACTATCACTTCCGAAGAAGTACAGAAACTTTGCGACTCTGACACCAAGTGGAAAGTTCTTTTTCCCACCAATGTGAACGTTTGCATTTACATGGGGTCCAGAGAATTCCCCATAGGGGGGAGGGTTATCCAATCGGGTCGGCTGAAAAAAAGAGGGGTTGTGTTAGATTTTCGAGACAGGGACAAGTTATGTGTCTTTCGCTGCATATCCTTTCACTTATACAAGACCAGCAAACACGCTCCGAAATTGTTAGGTCAGTTCGATTCCACTGCGAAATCCAAAACCTTTCCAGGTGTGACAATGAGTGACTTACTGACGTTAGAGAGTTTGTTCGATGTACAAATAGCGGTTTACACCACCCGTAAAGTGAGAGGTCAGAACCTAAAGAACCTAGTCATCCTGATCAGACCAGCTTTCAGAACTTTGACCACCCAAGGTAAAGTAAACCTTCACCTGTCCGCGAAAGACGGTCTACACATGTCCCTTGTGACGGATTTCAATGAATACGCCGGCATCTACGAAGGTCCTCAGTGTAAGTCGGCCTTCACGACTAAGTTCTTACTGAAAAGACACAGGAACCAGCTTTCCGATTGCAGACAAGTGACCTTGAAGTACATAGGTGGAATCAACGAGAATTCGAAAACGATTTTTGAAGCGCTAGCAGATTTTTCCATTTTTCCTCCCGACGGTTGTTCGAGAATGTACCCATACAAAATCGCCTTCGATTTCGAAGCTTCAGACCGACCCAACAACCGTCGACCGAACACGTGACAGTCCTGTAGGAACACGCACCTCTGTCGGCTAGCGTCGCATCCGACTTTCCAGGACACAAAGGTCCGGTGTGCTTCGTGAGAGATTCTGACGCAACCTCCACACCTTGTTGAACAGAGTTTTGAATTACATCAAAGACACCGCCAAGGTAATCAGGGAAGAAACGCTGAAACTTTACCGACCAATGTTAGCGAAGTTAAACGAGAGTAGTATACTATGTTTCGAAACGGGACTATAGTTAAGTACTGTTTATTACTCACTCAACCTGCAGCCAATCAAAGGCCTCCATTTGGTCACATGACCCGTTGCCATGGCAATGTGACCTACTTAGGGGGTCACGTGTCCACCTTTCAGCCAATCAGAGGTCAGCATTCTGGTAACCATGGTAACGTGACCTACTTAGGGGATTAGCAACTACCGCTCAGCCAATCAGAGGCCAGCATTCTGGTAACCATGGTAAGGTGACCTACTTGGGGGATTAGCGGGTCACATGGAACCTCCTAACCAATTAGAGGCCAGCATTTTGGTTGGTAACCATGGTAACGTGACCTATTTAGGGGACTAGTAGCCGCCATTATGACCTAATTAGGGGATTAGTCATGTGACCCCTAAGGGGTGGGGCTAATTATGCAAATTAGCACTTATTCTAACCATATTTGAAGACCCTTTACTTTCATGAAACGCCCAACGAATGGGTGCACTGAGGGTGGTTATCAAACAGTAATAGAGCGAGTTCTTTTCTTTAAAGACAGCTTTTGGCCATATTCCTACTTTTTCTTCTTTTACTACTTCTTCTACTGCTTTTGCTGCGGCTGCTTTTGCTACTGCTGTTGCTGCTGCTTCTGTTGCTGAAGATCTACTTGCCCTGGTCTTGCTACTGGTGGTGTTACTGCTAAAAAAGCTTCTACAAAAGGTCTCACCTTTGCTTTTCACGAGAGTATTATCGCCTTAAAAGAGGCATGAGACTGAAATATGTGCTGCTCTCTACGTTCGGATAAAAAAATAAATGAGGTTTTTCCGATCGTTCTTTTAAAATCTTGAGCCATCTCGAGTGGAATAGAGTGAAATAAAATAAAAAAAACTCAAAAAATAAAAAAATAAAATGGACTCAGCTCGAATTTCCCCTCCTGGAGGGAAAAGTGGGTACAAGTGGTGAACGGCGACGACGGCGGGCAGGCGGCGGCAGGTGATGACAGTCATGTGCGGTAGCAGCAGCAAGCAAGCAAGCAAGCAGTAGTACTAGTAGTAGTATTAGAAGTGGTGGTGGTCATGGTGTCAAAGGCGACGGCGGATGTAATGTACCCTTCCAAGAAAAAAGATGGGTCCTTATATATTGGAGAGAACACTCTAATCTAGTGTAGGGGCCAGCTCTGGCTGTAAGTCCATGGCGGTAGGCCATCTGCCCCGTTCCGGTTGTACCAGCCCTCAGGGGCTGGTCAGCCGGTATAAGCTGCCCCCCTTGTGTATTATACCGATCCAGATGTAGGTGGAAGGTAGAGAATGTCAGACGGGGAAGTAGCTCAGCGGTAGAGCTTCCGCCTGCAGGTTGGAGGGTCCCGGGTTCGATTCCCGGTTTCTCCAGGACGTTTTCCGCCGACCTCTACACTGGTGGAGAAACCGAGTTGGTCCTGACCCGTGTGAGGGGGGACTACGAGAACTCGGTACCTGGGCTGGTATGACACGAATGACTATTCAATTTGCTAGTACTGGGGAGACTTGGAAACAGGTGGCCAGTATGCAACTCAGTACTAGTCCCGGGTATCTGGTACCTATAGGGTACTGAACCCTATATTGAATCTGGTAGGGAGGAGTGTAGGGGCCAGCTCTGCCATAAGGCCAGCAGCCCCGATACTGGAGATCCCAGCCCCCAGGGGCTGGCATCCGGTGGTAGCTCCCCCCTACGTGTGTGTCATACCAATCCAGGTGTAGGTGCCTGGAACGGTATAATACAGATACGCTTCGACCCTGGCAGTACTGTGTACTGGTAGGTCAACTGGGAAGTCAGGAGTGCCTCACACTGCTTGATAAAGCCCAAACCGATCTGGTTGGGAGGAATGCTTGGTGCTGGTTGGCCATGGTTGAAGCTGGTTGGGAGGAGTGTAGGGGCCAGCTCTGGCTGTAAGTCCATGGCGGTAGGCCATCTGGCCCGTTCCGGTTGTACCAGCCCTCAGGGGCTGGTCAGCCGGTATAAGCTGCCCCCCTTGTTTATTATACCGATCCAGATGTAGGTGGAAGGTAGAGAATGTCAGACGGGGAAGTAGCTCAGCGGTAGAGCTTCCGCCTGCAGGTTGGAGGGTCCTGGGTTCGATTCCCGGTTTCTCCAGGACGTTTTCCGCCGACCTCTACACTAGTTTTCACCTGGATCCTCCCACCCTTTTGGGGATAAGCGTGTCAGGTGGGATAACGGGTGTAACAACTGTGATAATTACCTTAATGTGTCTTACATGTCTAAGAGGATTATGGTTCGTTAGGAGCTTTAGGTGTTCAAAGTCTACATACAAAAACTACAGGGGAAGGTAGGGTGATTTAATTGGATTACTCCCTACTAAAACTTGTGGGGCGCGCCGCAAACTTTATCTCAATGTATATTAGAGTACAGGGATACCCCAGGGGGTGCCATGTCTGTCTGCCTCTCTCTCTGTGACTACAAAATGTGCGCATGTGGTAAGCGGCTTAAGTCTAAGAAATCAACAAAGTTTAAACCTCTTGTCGCCAACCTTGTCTGTGACAACACTTTGATGATCTAAGACTCCTGCAGTGAAAGGTGGGGGGACACAAACAACCGGTACCCTTTGTGACTATGCGATCAGATCCTTCAAGTTTATCTTTTCCCTCTTGGACCAACCACGCTTAATGATCTAAGGGATCCATGCTTACAGCGACCGGCAGGTCAAAAAATTTAAAAAAAAAAGAAGAGAAATACCCTACCGAGCGAACGTCTGTGTGAAAATGGGCTTAAATCTCTTTTAAGTCTTTGATCGATTGAAACCTGCAGTAAAGAGGTTTATATCGGACAGGGTACATTATAAGGGCAAGTGACCGCTTGTCCCCAACACACTTTTTCTGCCTCCTTCATCATGGAAACACCGACCGCTCTACAGACTGTCAACTTTGAGAACGTAAGAACTGTTACAGCAGCATCACCATATCCCCCCACGGCAATGGACTTGTATGTTTTTCTGTTGGAAGATGACGCTCACGCCGCCGCCAAAAATCATATTGACTCGTGTCTATGGTTTAACAACGTGCTGATGATGACGATGATGATGATGACGGTGGTGCTACTACCTCTTTCACTACTCTACAGACTGTCAACTTTGAGAAGCCAACAACTGTTGCATCATCATTATATCCCTCCACTGTAATGGATGTGGATGATTTTCTGTTGACAGATTACATTGCTGATGCCGCCGAAGATTATATGGATCCGTGTGAATGGTTAAATCTTTCTGATATAGGTACTATTGCTGGTGGTGATGATGGTATTACTGGGAGTGTTGGTCTACAGCCTGTCGACTTTTTTGAGAACCCAACAACTGTTACATCATCACCATATCTCCCCATGGTAATGGACGTGGACGATATTATGATGACAGATTACTACGCTGCTGACGCCTCCGAAGATGACATGTACCCGTCGTCTGAATGGTTTACTCTTGCTGATTTAGGTACCATTACTAGTGGTGATGATGATACTACTGGTTCTCATGCTAACGAGGACTTTTATATCGATGCGTACAAATGGTTGAAAGCTGCTGAAGCTGCTGCTGGTGATAATGGTAACGATGGTGCTACTGCTGCTACTACTGCTGCTGCTGCTACTGCTGCTGCTGCTGCTGCTGCTGCTGCTGATGGTGGTACTGCTACTGCTGCTGCTGCTGCTGCTGCTGATGGTGCTGATGGTGCTGCTGATGCTACTACAACTGCTACCGTTGCTGCTGACGAATACACACCCCTTGTTACACCTGAACGAACAGACAGCGCACCCACTAAAATAGCTAAAATTTCTGGGACTGTCCATCGATTTTTAAAACCCAAGTGTCACCAGTGTTGATTTTTAAGACTTCAGTGTCAATAGTGTTTACCCATGTACAGGCACATCTTCTGTACACAGCTGTACACACCATATAATTCAAGTATTATATTCCACAATTTGCAAAATATGCTCCCCATTCTCAAAGATCAAATCATTTTTGAATCCTGCTTCACCCGAGGACCTGAAAATCAAGCGTGAATGGGCCCTTCAGCCTACAGTAATGGCCTGGCACATTTATATTGCCTCTCAGTAAATGGGTTGACAAAAGTTTGGTCTCCCCTCAAACCCCCTACCCCTTATTTGTTAAAAATGATCACTCCCTAACTATACAACAGAGTCACCACCTAGTGGGGGAATGAGGCACTGATATTCTCTCACAGATGGTGCTATCATTGGATTTATTACCAGATTATATTGGTGTCACTAAAATTAATTTACATCTCGATACAATTGTACTGTACTCTTGTGTGGAAGTTGTACCAGGTAGCTATATCCCACTATTTCCTCAATGTGTTATGGTAGATGCACCTGCTAGTCGTACCCAGTAATCTGTGCTGCATGGAGGATGAGGGCCAAGGGGAGGTGAACCTGCTTCCCTGTAATCTGCCTTAGCCTTGGCTACTAAGTCCTGGTAGTATGCCCTTTCCTTTGCTACTACCTGTAGATGTTCTGTCTGCTTCCAAAGCTTTGCTTCCTTGACTAGCTTGGGAAAGCAGCTGAACTGGTGAATATCTCTGTTATTTCTTTGACATTCTCAACAGAGGTCAGTCATTGCCCTAGCACACACTATACCTGGGAGAAGCTTGCGCCACAAACTCCTGAAAGTAGACAGGGCAACATCCACCATGGCCTTCTCATACAGTCTGTATATGTCAGCTTTGGTGGTAGAAGAGGGGAGAAGTAAGATCCCTCTTGTGTGATGGTATTCTCCCTGGTAGAGCAATGTCATGTGTCTCAGCATGGGACTTGATGAAGGCAACGGCATTTTGAACATCACTCAGTTCCAGTGACTTGGCAGTCTTCCGTAAACCTCCAGCACACAGTTGACAGTATGCCCTAGTGCGCTCGTGGTCCTTCTTACCTTGATCACCCTTCTTCCATGTAGAAACATTATTTTCACAATTCTTGCCATAATAATAGATAAAGATCTCTAAACCCAAAGTGCATTTAAAATTATTATCAATTTAATAAACTGAATCATAATAATTATTTGAATTTTCAAGTTAAATTTCAATGATTTTAATAAGATATTGAAAGAAAAGCTTACCTCTGTTACGCCGGGCAACTTCCTCACATATCTCTCTGAACTCATCAGATGTAAACATGGTACTACAGGGTTTATTGTCATCCCCATGCTGACAGCGACAACTGAAAATTATAGTAAAATAATAGCTAGTCTATTTATAAAATGAAAGTGATAGTCAAATCATATATCAGACAGGCACTAGATAACAATTTGTGAAAGAAAATGCTAAGCACAAACACACATGTTACTTGATATCGTATCTAGGTCATGGTGGCGTCCCCTGAATAAATTCATATCTACGTGATGAAATATTAGAACTTTTGTAAATTCTTACAGTCATAGACATGCATAAAGGTGTTGTGAACACAATGGTATTGCTTGATTGATTTTGTGGATCTAAACACAGGAGATTAAAACCACTTGCTTCAGAATCTTTGCCATGCAAAACTCGCCACTCACCTGAAGTTTTCACTCAACAGCTTCTCTTTATCACACCACTCCTGCACTGGATCAGATATAACTAGAGCTATGACTTCCATGTCAGATGATTCCTCAACATCCTCCCCATTATTTTCCTCAGTCTCAGAGTCACTATCAGAGTCAGAATCCTCAGAATCGTCAAATTCGTCAGGGAATAAAAAATGATCATTGACAACCTGACGCCATTGTTCCTGGTCGGCCACAGCTGATGATAAGTTTACCCTATTTATGGCATTTAGAGCATTTTTTACCTTGTCCAGCTCCACCATACTTTGTTCTCCAATGTGTAAGGATCCAAAGTACAATGTTTAGGTTAATCCTTGATGATAATACAAGGTTAAAACAGGTAAAATCACCACAGAGCGAAATTCCAACTTGCTGCGAGATGTGACAACAAAACGAACTGGAAGACGATGCTGGGCGCTCTGCCAATCACAGTGCTGCATTCTATCATCTGGGCCCTTGACAACAAATGTTTAGGTCGCATTGGTCCAAAAGGCACTTGAAAAATGGCCTGTGATTGGCTGAATGTCAACTTAATTCATAACAGACACTCATGTTGGGTAGAAGAATTCAAGCCACACAAAAGCGTACCAAACATGGGCATGGGGCTCCAGATGGGGGAGGAATTTAAGGTCCTCAACACTATAAACTAAAGGAAACTGCTGAAAACAAAATTTCGTTAAAAAATTCATTTTCCCCTTCAGACCCCATTTCTGAGGTTTGTGCTGATGCGACTTAAGGTCCACTCTGCTATATTGAGTCACATATATTATTATGTGATCAGTAGAGATCAGTAGAGAACTTGACTGCTTTTACTCTATTAATATATTGTACATTATACCATTCATAGAATATCCATTATCGCTCACTATGCTATACTCGGCTATAATGTATGCAGTAGTACAACACCCTGCCACTAGGGGTGGTAGACCTGATGGTCATTATGTGTATACAGCCAGGTGCAAGTACACCTTTCAGCATTACCAACTAGCTATTTGCTGAGTTAACTTCTCTTCAGTATGTACTTTTGTACAATAAAGCTATCATCAATTATCCACTAATTGCCAGCTTCTTGTTATCACTATGTTCATAAAGTAGTTGTAATTACCCATAGCTCGATATGACAGATACGCCATTGATGTATTTAAAGTTTGATTACATATAATAATATTAGCAAAATACAGATGTAGATGTAATTACGTAAATCTGTAGGACTTGGGCTGTTTAGAATAAAAGTAATAAGTGTTTAAAGCTCAGTGTACTTGTTAATCAGTAAGACAGACCTACTCCTATAGATCCTACCTGGTGCAGTGAGAGGCCCTGTCATTGGTAATCAGTAAGACAGACCTACTCCTATAGATCCTACCTGGTGCAGCGAGAGGCCCTGTCATTGGTAATCAGTAAGACAGACCTACTCCTATAGATCCTACCTGGTGCAGTGAGAGGCCCTGTCATTGTTAATCAGTAAGACAGACCTACTCTTATAGATCCTACCTGGTGCAGCGAGAGGCCCTGTCATTGGTAATCAGTAAGACAGACCTACTCCTATAGATCCTACCTGGTGCAGTGAGAGGCCCTGTCATTGGTAATCAGTAAGACAGACCTACTCCTATAGATCCTACCTGGTGCAGTGAGAGGCCCTGTCATTGGTAATCAGTAAGACAGACCTACTCCTATATATCCTACCTGGTGCAGCGAGGGGCCCTGGGTTGGAGCAGCTAGAAAAGGTAGACCCAAAATCTCTTGTTGTTTTACGGAACGCTCATGCTCAATGTCTCTGAAGCATATAGCCCATTTAGTTTTAAAGAAGTACAAAAATTGCCATAAGATAATTTGCCATGGGAAATGAAAATTTAAGATATCCATGTTTTGATTTAATTAATAAATTCTTAAGTTAGCACAACATTTTTTCATGGTTTCAGCTAATGGCCCCCTGTTAGTCCCCGTCCAACCCCCTGGTCCTAAATGGTTTATAAGCTGCACCTTATACACAGGGTTCTGTTATAGTAACCTAGTCTGTCATTATGACTCTTTAAGGATTGGCCCTAATAGTCGATTTTCAAAGTGCCTGTTTTGTCCCTGTTGATTTTTCATTCTGGGACTGTGCATTGATTTTTAAAACCAGTGTTGATTTTTAAGACTTCAGTGTCAATAGTGTTTACCCATGTACAGGCACATCTTCTGTACACAGCGCTGTATGCACCATTTATACACACCATATAATTAAAGTTTTACTCTCCTATATATTCAACAACTTGCAACATATGCTCTCCCTTCTCAAAGATCAAATCATCTCTGAACCCCCTTTTACCCAAGGAACTGAAAATCAAGCATAAATAGGCCTTTGAGACTACAGTAATCACCTGGCAGATTTATATTGCCTCTCACGGGTTTATAAATATTTGGTCTCACCTGGCATGCCAAACAATCCCTCTGTGAGCGGCTTGTACACCTTGCCTTCCCTAATAAATAGGAGAGGAGGCATGCATACCCCCTGGGGAGTACCCTAAGCAATGATGCCCTCAAGAATATAACAATAGTATACTGGAAAATCCATGGTCTTGGGGACAAACTCATCTACCCTCATATTCAGTCTATCATATCTAGTCACGCCATCATAATATTGAGTGAAATTAGGAAAAACAAGGATTTTCAAGCATGCATCCAAGGGTACAAATATTTCCAGGTTAACCGCAAGCAGGGACATCAAAATGCAAGAAGGGCTTCTGGTGGTTTAGGGGTTTTTGTCTCTAAAGAAATTGAGGTGCTATACAACTCAAAGCTGTATCTGACTTTTTTATATGGATCCACCTTAACTCTAAATACTTTGGTTTTGTATGTGATGTTGTGGTAGGTGCTATATATATACCACCACCAGAAGGATCAACATATACAGCTGAAAATGATAACTACTTTGACATTATATGTGGGCAGATTGGTGAAATGGAGCATAAAGATGTTGATTTACTGTTCTGTGGTGACTTAAATGCACGCACTTCATCTGTTAGTGAGCTTAATTCAGACTCACTTACACTAGTCACAGATACCTTACCAACCGTAAGAAAGTCTGATGACTAAAGCTGGGACAAGATCTGAAATATATAGATTTTCCAATTTCTGCATATCTATCATCACCCCACTTGTGAAAGTGTCCTGCCAAAATCTCATTCTGTTCAGTGCATTCTAACCATATCAAGTTCAAGCATATATATGTGTGTAGAAATAAAATGCGTCCAGCATTTTATTCATGTCAACAAGCAGTCTTGATTGTACCAGCACAGTGGCTCCATCTGAAGCCATAAAGCAGAGTATTCTATAATGGTGGTGAATTCAATTTAGATGCCTGGCAGCAGAGCAGACACCACTCAGTGCTGCCACCATGAGGCTGTGACCAGAACTAATTAACCAAGTGGTTTCCCTTCCCACCAAAGAGGATAGACCAGCTGAAAACAATGTCCAATGATGTGCACATAATGAGCCGTATCGTGCCATAATAAGTGGCACCCTATTACTTGGGAAGGGGTATATGATCCTCTGAAATACATATCAGACAACACTATATTAGCTTTTATACCAGCTTTAAACTGTAAATAGTAGTGGTAAGGAGCTGATCCAACTGTGTAAAGATACAGACCTAGTAGTACTTAATGGCAGGTTAGGAGATGTAGATAACACAGGTGGATTTACATGTTACACTGTAAATGGGCAGAGTGTGGTTGATTACTTATTATGTAAGGTAAGCTCTGTTGGTATATGTAAAAATATGAAAAGAGGTGATCCATTACCAGATTTTGATCACAAGCCATTGATCTTTACACTAGGAGTGGCTAATCTTAACTAGTCCAAATAAAGCTGAACATTATATGGTATATAAATGGAATGGGACAAAAAAAAATTATCCAAGGAGAATCATATAATATTTCTGGCTGCTGACCCAACCATTAACAGTAAGGAAATAATTGATACATACTACACACTTCTTGACTCGGCAATCTCTGTCCAAAAAAGCTCAAGGTCTAAAACAATTAAATTCCCTTAAAATCCTCGGTTTAATGCTGAGTGCAAGTTAGCAAAGAGGAATGTGCATGACTATGGTAAAAATTATGACCTCAAGGTTGAATTCAATAAATAAATGTATAACATGCTTAAGAAATGTAAAAGGCGTGATAAAAGAAGAAAGGGTCTTGAGTTTGAAAGAATGCTGGAGATATTAAATAATAATAGGTTCTGGAAGCCATGGAAGCAAATACTGATATCAAAATAGCGGAGTTTGTTGAATACTTCAAGAAGCAGCAGACTCCTCCAAATATTGACTATTTTGATTATGATGAAAGAAATAGAAACATTTGTCGCTTACTTTGAGTGTAGCTATGGTTCAGAGGATATAGATGCATTGATACAATCCCTATTAGACTCCCCTATCACTATAGAAGAGGTAGGAGATGCAATAAAATCTCTAAAAAATAAGAAAGCAGCCGGAACAGATGGTATACCTGCTGAATACTTAAGGAGGGAAGGTTTTTGCTAAGGTGATTCAAATTATGTTTAACTGTATATGGGACACTGCTGAATTTCCAGAGAGATGGGCAGAAGGAATAATAAGTCTCTTACATAAGAAAGGTGATACAAGCGATCCTGATAACTATAGGAAAATTACTATTATGAACAGTACATGCAAACTTTTTGAAATAATTATTAATAACAGACTGTAATTCAATAATGATATGCTGAATCAGAATGACCCTCTACAGAACGCATTCTGTCTTCACTAAGGCCTTTGGTTATATTAACAGGAAGGCATTATTTTATAAGTTGATATCTGGACAGGTAAAAGGGAAAGCACTTAAAGTTCTAATGAATCTTTACAAGAAGTCTCACTCAAAGGTACGGGTCAACTCTGAATTAAGTGAGGACATAGATAGTTTATACGGTGCATTACAAGCTGGAGTACTCAGTCCTAAATTATTCAATGCTTTTCTCTTAGATATTGCTGAAAACCTTGACCATAATCTTGGAATTGATGTTTGGGGTATGAGCGTTGCTTATCTGCTATATGCAGATGACATGGTTATAATGTCCACCTCAGATAGGGGTCTGCAGAATCAGCTAGACGATTTGTTTCAGTATTGTAGAAAATGTTTAATCACAAAAAGAAGGATATTACTAACACCTTCAAGTATGGTGAAACGCAGCTAGTAAGAGTAGAAAATTATAAGTACTTAGGGTTTATACTAACAACTAATCATAAAGACATCTTCTTTAATGCATACAATCAGCTCTATGACAAGGGTAGAAAAGCTGCCTATCAATCATATTCATGTTGCTATCAATATATTGGAAAACCAGATCCCAGGATGGCACTCACGTTATTTTTTAGCCAGATAAGCCCCTCCCTTGACTATGGTTGCGAGGTATGGGGCCTGACAAAGGGAAATAAGGTGGAGAAACTGGAGTCCATACACCTAAGGTACTTAAAATCAATGTTGAATGTTAGAAAGCAGTCAACAACAGCTGCAATATATGCAGATACAGGGAGGGTACCTCTAAAAGTGCAATAAGAAATTCGAGCACTTAGGTACTGGGAAAGAATTGTAAACCTCCCAGAGTCACACATACTACGTAAGTGTTACAAGAAGCTAACTTTGCTTGAAGATGCTGTTCAGATAAATTGGTGTGGTAGTGTTAAATGTTTGTTGAACTCACTGGGTGAACGATATATTCAACTCTGGATTAACAAGACAACTTGTGTCGACCCTAAAGCTATCACTGCTGTAACTAGACTGATAAATAGGAAATATATAGAACAAACAATGAATGAAATAACATCATCATCATCATCATCATTACTATACAACAGAGTCACCACCTGATATTCTGACTTGGATGGTCCAGTGCACTGGTTTCGCATGATGCAGCTTTTGTCTCACTCACCTACGAGCAGTTTGTACTTTGACAGGCAGCTTTTTACACCAAGAAGAAAATACAGCCACATTTACTTCATCTCTTCCTCTGCGATGTGAGTTTTAGGCGCATTGATTAGGTAATGCTACAACAGAAAGATGTAGACCTAGTGCAGGCCCTAGTGCACCAGTAGTATAGCCATCTATATATATTAGGCTACCCCTAGTGTAATAGTGATAAGAGTATAGCCCTCTATCAGTCCTTAACATAACAGTAGTATAGTATGTATCGGAACGGGACTATAGCTAACTACAGGATATTACTCACTGGGGATGCAGCCAACCAGAGGCCTCCATTTGGTCACGTGACCTGGACCCCCATGGTGCACCTCATTTCAAAGGTGGTGCCAGCCATTCATTACGTCACTCTAACATTTTACTAGAAATAGGAAGTATTTTTAACTTCTACTTGACCTGAGTTGGAGCGTTGTAAGATTGTTGGTGCTTTATTGTTGATCAACATCTATATGAACTATGGATATGTCAGATTTCTAATATTAAAAATTTGGGCTAGGCGGCGCCACCTACCCTTATGTAGCACTGTCGTTTTACTCACGTCACTCTTACACACCTTTTATGTGTCTTCTCCCTCACACATCACTATATAAAGAGACTACTATCTAGGTTGTATGGTGCCACCCGCTCATTACGTTGATCAATCGTTTTACTCGCGTCACTCCATGTTTTTGCCTTACACACCTTTCATGTAGCTTCTCCCTTGCATATCACTATATAAAGAGACTAGCATAAAGGTAGTAGTGGGGTGTTCGTGGTAGACGTGCCTCCCTCCTGTTGTCAAATGATATGTCACAGTCTTCACAAAGATGAACTACTGACACCTTCTCCTCCTTCATCCTCTTTCATGCGGCATCACCTCCATAATCATCCTTTAAATATTTTTTTTATTAAAAAAAGTTATACCCAGTAAAAACCCACCCCTGTCCCAAAGGGACAGGGTGGGTTCACTAAATAAAATAAATAATTTTCTACAAAAACTAAAAGCCCCCTAAATTCTTTTTTTTTGGGGGGCAAGCTTTTTTTTCAAAATAAACTAAAGGCCACAAAATATTTTTTTGGCAAGGTCTTAGCTTGCCTTTTTTTATTTTGTCCTCTCATCAAAAAAAGGTATACAATAGTAAAATTTACCAACGCTTAAATATTTCTTCTTGAGAAAAACTCAGACCTATTATGCATAATTAACCCCACCCCTTGTTTACAAACAAGTGGTCTCGTGAATATACCACGTGATGAAGGGGGTATGACCCTTTATAGAAACCATGTGGTTAAGTCACTTGGCTGGATCACGTCATGTTGTTTACAAACAAGGGAGGTCACATGGTTGGGCAACCCCAATTCACATAATCGGGTCACGTGACCTAGACCATTAGCCAATCAGAGACCTCCATTTGGAAATCACTCCACAGGGGGTCTAAGTCACGTGATCAAGGGAACGTGGTCTATTATGCAAATGAGGTCTCATTAGCATAAAGGGACATGGTCTATTATGTAAATGAGGGGTCACATGACCAAATGGAGGGCTCTAATTGGCTAAGGGGGCACGGCCTATTATGCAAATGAGGTCTCATTAGCATAAATGGGCATGGCCTTTTATGTAAATGAGGGGTCACATGACCGAATGGAGGGCTCTGATTGGCTAAGGGGGCATGGCCTATTATGCAAATGAGGTCACGTGACCAAATAGAGGCCTCTGATTGGCTGCATCCCCAGTGAGTAATATCCTATAGTTAGCTATAGTCCCGTTCCAATACAAACTATACTACTCATAAGCCATTTCTCCTAGGGAAGTGTTTTCACATTTCTCTCATAGAAAATGCCTTGGTTGAAAATGAATACATCAGACCTGGAAACAAGGAACGTTTTGTCAATTCTTACCAAGTCATGTTTTCCTCAATTTTCAGCACCAGAAATTCAGGTGGGATATCTGAACTCACCATTTCTAGATATGAAGATAATCAATTGAAACTCATGTTGGCAATGACATGAGTTTTTTTATGTGGATTCATGTGAAAACTGTCTCAGAACAAATTGTTTCCTCTATCTGCGCTCCCTCCCTCCCACTGAGACATCACATCAGACATCATTATCATTATTGCTTTTCAAATTAATACCATTGTCCACAGATTTCTCTTTACTGTGGGAAAAGGAAACAGCTGAAGCCCCAAAATCACCCCTTATAAAAAAGGCGTGGACTTTTTGGCTATAATTTAAAAACTATAATCTTATGAGGCAAAATCAAGTTCCTTGTATATTGTCAACATAGAGGGTACAAGTACCCGCTTTTTTCATGTGTGTCCACACTGTGGTAAAGGCTTCAGTCTTCTTAGAATTTTAAAGACACACATGATGACCCACATAGGAGAGAAACCCCATGTGTGTTCACAATGTAGTAAGGGTTTCAGCCAGCGTAGTCACCTAAACCAACACATGATGACTCTCACAGGAGAGAAGCCCCATGTGTGCTCACAACGTGGTATAGGCTTCAGCCAGCTAATGTCCCTAAAAACACATATGATGACCCACACAGGAGAGAAATCCCATATGTGCTCCCACTGTGGTAAAGGATTCAGGCGAATAAAGACACATATGATGACCCACACAGGAGTGAAACCCCATTTGTGTACACATTGTGGTAAAGGATGCACTCAGCTGAGTTACCTAAAGCTACACATGATGTCCCATACAGGAGACAAACCTCATGTTTGTTCACACTGTGGAAAAGGATTCATTGGCCTTAGTTACTTAAAGAAACACATGATGACCCACACAGGAGAGAACCCTCATGTGCGCGTAAAAGGCACACATGGTCAATCATTCAATAAGAATGTGTCTCAAAGATAATACATGGGAATACACACAGGAGACACACCACCAATCAGTAACACTCCCATTACACTCAGCTTCAGCAAAAGGGCAACTGTTAGACGCAGCTTCAGCAAAAGCCAACCCCACAACATTAAGTCTGACATCCTGGGAGCTGTAAAGTCTTATGTGAAATATGTGTAAAAGGATTCGTAACAGAGGATGATCTGGAAAATCACATCAAAATAAAAGAATAGACCATTGTCAAATTTATGGATTCATGTTTTTTTTTTTTTTTTCAAAGCCTAAGCTCTAAAAATAAAACAACACAACTATTTTCAACAATTAAGTTTTAAAATGACATTTTATTTGTAGTATTGAACCAACAGTTTCGGCACATGTGCCTTCATCAGGGTCATGGATTCATAAATCCCATCTACATGGCCTCATACACACACATGTCAATGAAGTATATTGACAATGTAGACTGTGTCAGATTTCAGTACAGCCACATTCTAATTGACATGGGATGTGAGGTGTTTGTAAGAGGTTTTAAACATGTATCTGACTTAGAACCCCACCTGACGATGCACCTGATACAACAAACTGCTGAGGTAGTTTATTCACAGCACACACATGATGCTGATCTTGTGGAGTTTGTAGGTCACCAAGTAAAGGTTGTTCATGCATCATTGCTCTAGTGACTAAATACTTCATCTTTAAGTTGAGGTAGGATAGGAGGAATAGTGCATATCTTCAACATTACATAACGGATGTAAACAATCATTGGTAATCCTTTGATTATATTGTAATTATATCTTAAACAGTGTTTGAAAATTGGGGTTAGTTTACTATCATTACAAAGACTTCTATTTTCAAAAGTTTCCCTCTGTCTTCTTCAAATACAGTATTGTTCATGATTTGATATGAATAATGCATGAATGTTACTAGTTCCATTCCTCTAATGATTGTAATATGAAGGTATTCCTTTTTACCTTTTTGGATGCTGCTGTCATTTGCCTCCTTGATGTATGTATAATATATTGTTAGAAATGTACAATCCTATGTTTCATGAACGTTGGATCAACACGGGAATGCGTATAACCATAAGCTCATGAACGTCATCATGTTTGTACCAATAAAGCACTCAGCACCAGCACCACGATGGAGGAAGATGTGTGGCTTCAGTTCCCTTCATTCACACCTCGATAATCTACATGTACGATTGATGCATTGTGAGTTCATCCATACAATCTATATTTACCTTTCTACATTTGACAATAGTCCACCTGACAATAGGATCACTACCATTCCAATGAAGATATAAGTAGTATAGTATGTATCGGAACGGGACTATAGTTAAATACTATAGTTAAGTACTGTTTATTACTCACTCGACATGCAGCCAATCAGAGGCCTCCCTTTTGGCAGGAAATTCAAATCAGCCAATCAGAGGCCTCCCTTTTGGCAGGAAATTCAAATAGGGGTCACGTGACCTGTAACATTAAGGGAAAATCCCTTTTTTCACAGGTCACATGACCCCACCTGCAGCCAATGAGAGCGCTCCCTTTTGGCGGGAAATTCAAATGTGGGCCCAGCAAATCTGTGTCAACTTTTGTCATGCTGCGCCCGCCTCACCCCATGCGCTCTTAGGACTTGACGCGTGGGTGATCACGGACCATGACAAGATGTGACGCATGCGTGAACATCCCAACCCAATTTGTGAAGTTGAGTCAACATGCGTGAACCTTCACCAACAATGACACATGATGACATCATGTGTCATCACATATTATCACACACACTGACACATGGGTCATGACACAGTATCACATATATTGACACACAGACTAATTTGTGGGTGGGGGATAGGCAGGGGGGGGTTGCAGGTGGTTGTGGATTTCTGATATTTCATAACTTTATTAACATCAATTCAGCTGTTCATGCTGGTTCCCATTGAAGATATCTCTGCATGTCATGTGTTGCCCACTTTGCTTGAAAATGGATAGATATTCTGTCAGCTGTGTGAGTTGAATTTTCCTTGTATCAGTCTTGAGAATGCCTGTTGAAATGATAAGAAATGGTCATAAACAAAGAGGAGCAATCTAATTTTGACCACCCACTCACATCCAAGTTGATAAACAATGACTACTCCCATATGGCAGCCTGAATCCCCCAGAATTTCCCTGAGCCTTGCTCACATAGAAAGTTCTACATTAATTTGGGGTGTTGAGACAAATAGCTGAATTCAGCAACAAGATAGATGTTCAGGGATTGTAGATAATATCAATGTGTTACTGTATAAATGCTTATCACATAGGATTTCAAGTCAAATCAATCTAGAACTGTGTGACCACCTACCACAAGATCTGTTCTCCATGGCTGCCTCTGCCTGACTGTTTTGAAAGCAGGAGGAGAACAAAGGAATGGGAGGGAAATTTGAAATGGACCAATCAAAACACAGAATAGTACATAATGTGTCATTGTGCGTGAAGTTCTGTCATGGTGGGTGAGAGTTGGCGAATCTTGACACATGCTCACATCTCCTCACACAGTCTGTCATGCTAATGTTGGACAAAGTATCTGCCCCTATTATCACTCAATACAGAGTTTTTTAACCAGCCTATGAAGAGTTCCTGTATATTTGCTCTAATCAGCTGTGACCTAGCTGATCAGTAGACATTAAACCTTTATATCCCATCAAACCAGGACAAACAGATACTTAGATATCATGTAAAACATATGCAATTTCAATTCAGTGCTATGTCCCATAGACAAAACAAATGAGCTATTATGTCTAATGTATGCACTAAATCACATATACTTGGCTATCATTATGTTCCTGATTCGTATGTATTTCATGCCATGTAAGAAAAGAACTTGCTCTGTGAAACAAAAATTCTTATATTGACATTTACTCAATAGGCCCACTCTGCAAAGTACAAGCCATGAGAATCCATACAGTTTCCATAGTCTCTTATTGTTGAAGGCTTGGTGAAGAAATGTCATGCTAGGTGAGAGTTGACAAGTATTGACACATGTTGACATGTGCTCACCCTGGTCCCCTCACATCTTTATTGAAGTAAGTGAAGACATGTGAACCTGCCTGAGAGTTGACAAGTATTGACGAATGCTCACCCAGTTCCCATCACATCCTTATGGAAATGAGTGAAGACATGTGAGGTTGGGTGAGAGTTGACAAGTATTGACACATGTTGACATTTGCTCACCCAGTTCCCCTCACATCTTTATGGAAATGAGTGAAGACATGTGAAGCTGTGTGAGAGTTGACAAGTATTGACACATGTTGACACTTGCTCACCCAGTTCCCCTCACATCTTTATGGAAATGAGTGAAGACGTGTGAAGCGGTGTGAGAGTTGACAAGTATTGACACATGTTGACGCATGCTCTCTCAGGTCTTACTGAAGTAAGTGAAAGTTTGTCAAGCTGAGTGAGAGTTGACATTGTATCACACAAAATGACATTATTCGTTATCACTCAATGTACTCACACATTCCTCACCCAGCATGACTCATGTTCACTAGGATTTGCTGGGGGGTCACATGAACTAGACTCCCCCGTGGTGTGCAGGTGGCACCAAAATGGACCTTCCTTTTGGCAGGAAATTCAGAAATGGTCTCGTGACCCTTACCCCCTGTGGTTTCCCGCCAAAAAAATGGTGTTCAGGTCGTTGAGCGATGCTAGTTAGCTTATCAGAATCCCCTTCTAAATACATACCCATATCTCGCCACTCCCTGGATAGAACTTCAGACATGGACATGAAGTACCTCTCCATTAAAAGCTGGTCGGGGTTGTTGTAATCCAGGTTGTGCTCCTTGAAAAAGTTCTGCGTCCCATACAACAGGTCTGGTCGACGAACACTGATGTAGGCATGATGAAGTTGACCCCATGGGGCTGTGTACAAATGACGTCATGCAAGAGGGGGGGAGGGGGGGTCCCACTTGCCATGACCAAGCATGACAAGGGGGGAGGGGGGGTCATGGGCTGCATGACATCATGTCATCAAGAAATCACCATATGCTTTGGTTTTGGCAAGAACAAAAACTTTTGTAAAAAGATTTTTAAAGGTAGGGAAGTTTAATGCATTCATCTGACATAAATTTATTACCTATAGGCCCTACATGCATGCATTCCTCAGATATCTCACTCAATGAGTGTCACTGCCATCAATGTCAGTGTAAAATCAAGGTGATGTCCAGGCCACTATAAGGGGGCACTAATACTCTATCCTACCTATACCAATTTAACCCTTTTTGAAAAGGGCCACTGCTGCCCTCAGGATCTAAATGATGCATCTAAAATACCCCTGAACTGCTCCTGTTGTCTCAGGGCAGCATCCATAGTCATCCACAGGCTTCTTTTTGAAAAGGTGTGATATTCCCCCCCCCTCCTTCTTGAGTTGTCAAGGGAGATGTAAAGGAGACCTCCCCCCAAGCTTACCCTCCACATCTTTGTCTGAATGGAACTCTATCGAACTCAACTTATTTGCAGATTCTAGAGTAAAATGCTGAGGTGACTCGATTGCTTTGTAAGATCACAAATTGGAACTATGATTGCAGTCGATGGTCTCCTGAGAATTTGCGAGGCCATTTGTGATGCTTTCTGAGTTTTTTTTTCTATTAGGCCACTCACTAAGTTCAGAGTGTTCTCCCTGAAACCTATTTCTAGTACACTTGTATATGGTTAAAGTTACAGATTAAATCAATACATTCAATATATCAATACATTCAAGCTCTTGAACTATATGATCCTTAATAATAACTGTTCTTGATTTTCTCTTCGCTGACAAGTGTACAACTTTCACTGTAAAGAAGGCAGACTATTAACTGTATTGGACTATTGATCTAGACAGGTTTTAAGCCCTTTTGTGACAGGAAATACTTGTGTATGATCACTACCATAGTACTCCGTGTATAACTATGTAATGGTTCGAGTTCTTATATAACTTCGGTTTAATTCGAGATATGTCAATATCAAGTAAAACCAGACAAGTTACCGTAAACTCCCGCGTATAAGACGCACCCTCTAGGCCAAACAAAATGCTGGGGGGTCTTATAGGATGTACTGAAATTGGGGGTGCGTCTTATACGAGGGGTAATTTTACTATAGAAATGTACTGATCTTACAAATTTCAGCCTTAAAATGTGCGTCTTATACGCGAAAATGCATGTGCTGAGTTTGGGGTGCGGCTTATACGTGTAGCGCGTCTTCTACGTGGGAGATTACGGTAGCTCGGGTTAGTGCAACCGGCACATAGTGGCCAGAGATCGAAGCGACCTCTGGTCCTACCGGTGGTAACCGCACCAATCGACCCGCCCTCTCGAATAGGGAGCTAACACTATATATAACGCTTCATGAGCCCCTACAACTACAAGGCATGGAAATGGTACATCCTGCATATAGGGACCCATACATTATATAAGCTGACAGTGTTTGGCATGTTTCTCTGTTCATTTGTTGATCAGTGCTAGTTCTTTTTTTTTCACTTTGCATGCATGTTATCCTTTATTGGCAATTCACACCCACTATATGTCCCTTTGAACCATTTTAATTTGTTTATAGCGTATAGGCCTTCACTATTCATGCACTTTGGGGGGGGGGTATCTCTCTGCATGACGTCATGCTGAGGGGGGGGTCAAGTGTTGTATGACGAAACATGACAAGGGGGGAGGGGGGGTCAAAAATGGTCCAAAAATGCATGACGTCATTTGTACACAGCCCCCATCTGG
This sequence comes from Acholoe squamosa, assembly GCA_949317995.1. Taxonomy (NCBI): domain Eukaryota; kingdom Metazoa; phylum Annelida; class Polychaeta; order Phyllodocida; family Polynoidae; genus Acholoe; species Acholoe squamosa. The sequence continues at coordinate 65,578,630 of OX439049.1, read as the reverse complement.
CATGAGGCAAAGCTTTAGACCACCAATTGAGCTTCTTTATATAGGGTGATTTAATCCTATTTACAGTGGGATACTCCCACTGTCTTTTGGATCTGTTGACATCAAACAGTAAGACACTGTCACAAATGTATTAAGTCGGATTACTTTTAAAATCTCATTGAACAAGGGAAAAGGTGTTGTGATAATTTCCCCATAGTCTATTTTACAGGTGTAAGGCACGGGCATTTAAGCCTATTTTCAGCTGGATACTACCATTGTGTAGCGACTTATCAGCGTGAGCCTTTGGATCTGTTCACATCAAACAGAAGGAGAAGGGTGGTCGCTCTTTGAGGTATTATGAGATTAAGTTTTCTAATCCTGTTTAGACAAACTTTCATTTGGATCCCCCCCTACGGTTAGGTTCACCTGTGGAGGGCAGGTGAAAATTAGATTTAAGGCTCTCTGTGACCATAGGGTTTTAAAAGTTCTTTTCTAAAAAGATATCAAAATGCCGACTTTGATCTGGACCACTACCTCTTTGACAATCTAAGAGTGGAGTGAAGTTTTAATCCGGATCCTCTTGTTGTTTTATTTTCCCTGTGGAGGGTTCCTTTCTTTGAGTAAGACCCTCTGTGACTATAGGATTAAAGACGTTAATTTTACCTTTCATCTATTAAAACTGTAGTAAGAAGCTTATCTCCAGAGGCGTATACATAAGGAAGGGGAAAAATATCATTCACTCTCACTTTTTCTACTTCCCTCACCATGAGTAGATGAACACCTTCTAAGCTCCAGCTTTCAACCAGGAAGACGACAAGAAGAACCAAGAGTTCTTTGTCTTCTCCTACTGCTGCTGCTGCTGATGTTGCGGGTGCTGCTGCTGCTGCTGCTTCTCCTGCTGCTACGGGTACTACTACCCCTGTTGCTGCTGCTACTGCTACTGCTGATTACGGTGTTGTTAGACTTGACGGGCAGGTTTCTTACTGGCCACCACCATTTTATAACCCCGTTCCTACTGTTATCACTACTGATGTAAGTCCTGGTCCTGCTGGTGCTGGTGCTGGTGCTGCTGGTACTGGTACTGGTACTGGTGCGGCTGCTGGTGCTGCTGCGCCTGCTCCTGCTGCTGTTGCCACTACTTGCGCATACACTGATGGTTACAGTGACACACATTATTATGTGGAGACCCAGAAGGAGCTAGACGATGAGGAGGAGGAGGAGGAGGAAAATAATGAGGCGGCGGCGGTGGTGGAGGAGGAGGCGGATGATGAGGAAACAGATACAGAGGAGGAGGAGGAGGAGGAGGAGGAGGAGGAGGAGGAGGAGGAGGAGGAGGAGGAGGAGGAGGAGGAGGAGGAGGAGGAGGAGGAGGAGGAGGAGGAGGAGGAGGAGGAGGAGGAGGAGGAGGAGGAGGAGGAGGAGGAGGAGGAGGAGGAGGAGGAGGAGGAGGAGGAGGAGGAGGAGGAGGAGGAGGAGGAGGAGGAGGAGGAGGAGGAGGAGGAGGAGGAGGAGGAGGAGGAGGAGGAGGAGGAGGAGGAGGAGGAGGAGGAGGAGGAGGAGGAGGAGGAGGAGGAGGAGGAGGAGGAGGAGGAGGAGGAGGAGGAGGAGGAGGAGGAGGAGGAGGAGGAGGAGGAGGAGGAGGAGGAGGAGGAGGAGGAGGAGGAGGAGGAGGAGGAGGAGGAGGAGGAGGAGGAGGAGGAGGAGGAGGAGGAGGAGGAGGAGGAGGAGGAGGAGGAGGAGGAGGAGGAGGAGGAGGAGGAGGAGGAGGAGGAGGAGGAGGAGGAGGAGGAGGAGGAGGAGGAGGAGGAGGAGGAGGAGGAGAAGAAGACGATGCTTTCTCCAGCGCTAGGTCACTCAATTTACTCACCACCACTATTGCAAACTCTTTATCAACCAACGGGTACTGCTATCCACTAGCAGGCGCCAACGTCGAGCAGAGTCGAAGCGAGTTTTTTTTTACCCCCTTGACTCTTACGACCCACATTGTATGGTTATCTTCTTCTAAGAAGACACGAGATAGCGACGCGGGCCCTCCTCCTGTTGCTGGTTTTGCTGTTGATTTAGCTCTCACTGATGGTCCTCCTCTTTCTTCTTTGAAACCCTCTACGGGTAAAAAGAGGAGGTTTACCAATAGTGATAAGGACCAGACATCTAAGAAGAAAAAATCGGTAGTCAAAAGTGAACTACCACCACCACTACCAATATTTGACCATGGTCCCAAATTGGAGTTCTTCGTCGACAGTTTGAAGCTAGAGGTCTGGATCAAGAGGGTGAAACAGTCCAAGGAACGCTACAGCACAATAAAGGACACCTCGACACCCACCAGGGAAGTAAAGTTCACCCCTAGCGCACTGCTCAAGCTAATAGCGGCCGTCGCTGACGTTTAAGAGGAGGTACGGAAACGCGACAGAGCGGTCGCCCAAGGAGGACCCAAATACAACACATGGTCCGTCATCCTGGACAAGAAAAATGAAACATACATAGCGGTCAGCTACTACAAGGGTGAGAACGTCATCCACATGTGCTGGTACGAAGGCACCGAGAAAACCCCGACACAGGACGGTGTGACTTTTTCCCCCAAGGGGCTAAAAGAACTAGGTGACAAAAAGGAAATTATCCTTGAATTTCTTAACAGCATTAGGTTAGAAAGAGACTGTGAGTAGGTGTGTACTTACTTTGTGTAGATATGACATGTATATAGGTGTACAGGTAGATAGACAGAGACAGAAAGAAAGTAAGACTACAAACAGACTCCTCGTTTCTCTTCACGTATAAGTAACTCAGTGAAAATGGTTCAATATATGTGTGAAGAGTGTTTCAAAATTTTCAAGAGGGTGTACAATTACGAGAGACACGTGGAAAGATGCAACGTTATTCCCAAATTTTGTCCTCTGTACAGCGAAGTTAATTGCAAAAAAATCACCTGTCGACGGGAATCTCTGGACAGCGTGACTATTCCTCCCATAATACGCACTATACTGCAGGGTGAGGAAATGTTCACCCAAAATTGGCCCGCTATACAAACCGGAGTCAGGGTGCACGGGCTTGCGTGAGCGTAACAAACTTAAGACTACCGACTGGTGAGTTGAGTGACACTGTAGATACAATGTGTCAGATACACATCGCGCAAAAATTCAGATACAAAGTGGGCTTGTCAGTAGGGTTAATATTACAACACAGGGAAAACAGAGAAAAACTATGTTACTCTCATTTACATGGAGCCCAGATAATTTCCCAGAGGGGGAAGGGTTGCCTAATCGGGTCGGCTGAAAAAAAGAGGGGTTGTGTTAGTTTTTTCCGACAGGGACAAGTTATGCGTCTTTTGCTGCATATCCTTTCACTTATACAAGACCGGCAAACATGCTTCAAAATTGCTACGTCAGTTCGATTCCACTCGAAACCCAAAACCTTTTCAGGTGTGTCGATGAGTGACATACCGACGTTAGAGAGTTTGTTTGATGTGCAAATAGCGGTTTACACCACCGGTTAAGTGAGAGGTCAGAACCTGAAGAACCAAGTTGTTCTGATCAGACCACCTTTCAAAACTTTGACCAACAGAGGTAAAGTCAACCTTCACCTGTCCACGAAACACGGTCTACACGTGTCCCTCGTCACGGATTTCAATGAATACGCCGGCATCTACGAATGTCCCCAGTGTAAGTCGGCCTTCACGACTAAGTTCTTACTGAAAAGACACAGGAACCAGCTTTCTGATTGCAGATAAGTGACCTTGAAGTACATAGGTGGATTCTACCAGAATTCGAAAACGATTTTTGAAGCGCTAGCAGATTTTTCTATTTTTCCTTCCAAGGGTTGTTCTAGAATGTACCCATACAAAATCGCCTTCGATTTCGAAGCTTTCTTCAGACCGACCCAATAACCGTCGACCGAAAACATGACAGTCCTGTGGGAACACGCACCTCTGTCGGCTAGCATTGCATCCCACTTTCCAGGACACGAAGGTCCGGTGTGCTTCATGAGAGAGTCTGACCCCACTTCAGACCCCTTGTTGAACAGAGTCTTGAGTTACATCAATGACACTGCCAAGGTCATCGGGGAAGAAACGCTGAAACTTTACCGACCAACATTAGCGAACCTAGACGAGAGGATAGACGAAGCTCTTTGCCTAGAGGAGGCGTCGTTGAGTCCTTCTGGCAGCTTATCTTTCACTCAAACTCGGGAAAAGCACCCTTTAGTCCAACTGAAGAAGAGACTTCTGAGATATCTCCGGCAAGTTCCGGTCGTAGGTTTCAACTCAGGGTGTTACGACTTAAATCTGATCAAAGTACAGCTTCACTAGTCCTTCTTCTCCAAAGACTGAAAGAGCGAAGTGCTATGTGGTAGCTGCGATATAATGATATTGATGTTAATGAATAACTCCAGGTGTATAGGAATTCCTCTGGTTTATTGCTCTATGAGTACAGTACATTCAGTTCTATGGTGGTACTGCACTGGTTGTTAGGCCAAAGACCCCAGGTGTATATACCTGTTCTACACCTGGTAGTCCCCAACAACCAAACACAATTTATGTAACCTCTCAAGTATATAGCTACTAGTCCTTAACTACTATGACATAGAACCATTCCTGTTTTTGGGTTAATAACTATATCATATAAATGAACTTAAGATGTGATTACTAAAGTGCTATGATACAATCAATTAGTGTGATGATCATAACAGAAGAATTCAGCGTGATAAAGAGAAGTAACCAATACTTGGCGATTTACACTCGGCACACTGTTTTCTTGGACGTAGTAAACTATTTGGCACCTGGTTATAACTACGTGAATTATTTGCTAGCTTTCACCAGAGATGAGCACAAAGGTCACTTTCCTTACGTATGGATGACGTCTACCAGAAACTGGAAAACAGAACTCTTCCACTGAGGTCTGCTTTCGACAGCAAACTGACCGGCACCAAGATGTCTGAATCTGACTATGCCAAATGTGAAAAAGTTTGGTCTGACGAAAAGATGCAAACTTTCAGAGATTACTTGATCTACTACAACAACAAAGATGTGAAACCCTTCGTAGAGGCACTGAATAATCACGCTAAATTTTTCAAGGATTGCAACATTGACATGTTCAAAGATGGCATCTCCCTTCCAGGTTTGACTTTACAGTTCCTTTTCCAAAGAACAGAAACTCCGTTTGTATTCTTTCACCAGTTCGACTCTGACCTCCACTCTCTGATAAAAAAAATCTGGTCAGGGGACCTTCCATAATTTTCCATAGATTTCACGAAAAGGGTACGACGCTGATAAGGGAACATAAGTACGAAAAAAAAGAATGTGCGAGCACATACTAGGTGTAGACGCTAACTCTCTGTACTTGCAGTGCATGAGCGAAGCGCACTGCACAGGTTATTACATGGTGGGACAACTCGACACTGAGTTCTGACCAAAAATCAGACAAAGACAGTCTAAGAGCACTTTAGAGTGGCTACACTACATGGAGCACGCCCGCAGCGTGAAACTTCCCCACGCTTTCAACGGAGGGGAGATGTCTCTAGGTTGCCGGAAAATTCGCGTAGACGGGTTTCACCCACCCTCTAATACGGTGTTCCAATTTCACGGGTGTTGGTACCATGCTCATGAGTGCATACCATCGCACAGATATTCGTGTGCTTCAGACAGGAACGAGAGACGTGAGAGAACAGCTAGAGTAAGTGCTTACTTGAAAGCAATAGGTCACAAGTTGATCATCGTATGGGAGTGTGAATGAAGAAAAATGAAACGTCAGGATCCGCAGGTTATGACTTCCGAACAACACTGGAGCGTCTACGACTTGAAAGTGCATCGAAACCCCATGACAGAGCGTGACATTACATCCTCTGTGAAAAATGAAAAAAAAAAATGAGCGTGACATCCTCTATGAATGGAAAAATGTTCAGTTTGATTCAGGTGGACATAACCACCCCGCCTCACCTACGTGTTGAACGCTCCTCAGAGATCCTTGATAGCTAGTTACCACTGAAAAAAAATTCTCTTGGGAACACCTCTCCTTAAGTGGTATCTGGATCACGGTTTGATAGTCACCAAAGTGCACATGTTGATAGGATACTTTCCTAGACGACCATTCGCCGATTTCGCAGACAAAGTAACCGCGGCGCGAAGATGTGGAGATGTAAACGCAAAGGAAGCAAATTCTCTCAGACTGTTACAAGTTAATGGGGAACAGTGCATACAGTAAAACAATTTGCAACAAAGAAAAACACACCACAGTTAAATACTCTAGCGGTCAAAACTTCGAATTATTGACCAATTCGTGGAGATTCAAAAAGGGTGCCGAGTTGACCCCAGATCTCTTTGAAGTCAAACTGCAACTGAAAACAGTCAAGAACAACCTCCCTCTTCAAATAGGGTTCATGGTGTACCAGTACACCAAGTTGAAAATGTTAGAGTTCATGTTCGACTTTCTGGATAAATTTATAGATCGGCGCGATTACGCTCTTTGTTAAATGGACACCGACAGTCTTAACATGGCTCTCAACAGGACAAACTCGTGAATCCAGCCAGAAGCGAAACTGGATTCCGACAGCGGTGTGCGATGATCACCTAGACGCTTTCGTGAAAACAAAAACCGAAGGTGTGAAAGAATGGGTCCCCCTTGCTTGTTGTCAGAGTCGTTATGTTCAAGACAAAAGAACTCCTGGTCTTTTCAAATCCGAGTGGGAGGGTGACAGAATTCTAAGTCTCAACTCCAAGACTTACATTTGCTACGACAAAGACTCGGTAGGTGAAAGAAAATTAAAAAGATGGAGTGCAAAAGGTGTCATGAAAAAACAAAACGTTCAGGAAACCAAAGACTTCTTGGATGTTCTTTTAAATCAAAAACTATCCATACTCTTAACACAAATTTCAAAGTAATAGAAAACAAAATGCAGACTTACACTATAGAGAAAAAGGGTCTGAGGTACTTATATGTGAAGCGTCACATACATTCTGATGGTGTAACGACGAGTCCATTGAAATTATGAAAAAAAATTTAAAAAAAAATATATAAATAAAAAATAAAAGTAGACAAGCCGGTGAGATAATACCCTTTCATCGTTGTATTAACTTGATATACTACGTCCACTGGCTTACTACTGCTTCTACTGCTGCTGCTGCTGCTGCTGCTGCTGTTACTGCTGCTACTGCTGCTTCTATACTGCATGTCCTCGTGTATCGGTGTTGAAAAAAACAAAAGAACAACAAAACAATGTGTAGTTGCGATCCCATTTTCACTTGGGAATTAATAGATGCATCAGATGTGTTGTTCTTTAAGGCGCCATTGTTAAACCAAGGTGTTAATAAAGTGTTCGTTTCTAATAGTGTATTTGATTCATTGAGTGTGTGTTTGAAAGATGTATTTCAAAAAGTGGCTAGTACCGCCAGAGACAGAACTATAGGGGTATATCAATTTCATGTCGAGAACACATGTGCTTTCATGAAAAAACGGTATACGTTACAGTCGGTCGACGCGTTGTTTTCTGTTCTAGAAGAGAACTCAGACTTCCTTAGAAAGTTGTGTCATTGCTCAAAGGAAACATTCGACTTCTTTTGTCAAGAGTGTGTCGACCGAATGTTGTGTAGTGAAGCACCTTTACACCCCGGTGTAGAAGCTGCTTGACTGAGAAGTATCATGTCGAGACAAACCAAATGGAGTACTTGGTATAGTTCTCCGGTGGATTCCACTTGTGATATCGATGAGATGTGGATGGGAAATATGGCTTACAACTATCCCTAATTTCAAAAAGACACTTGCTCCAAAGTTGTACTCTAAGATTACACCATGTACAGTTTGAATTATGAGAAACAAAAGTTGAAAGTACACATCTCAATGCGTAAGTTTTGTTGTGTTCCTCTCCGATATTCAACCGTGTTATGTAGAGAGTGTCAACTCGAATTCCCCGACTCGTCATCGTAATCGAACAAAATGAAAAATATGAAAATAACAAATAAAACGAAATGTGTACATAAAAATAAGACATTTATAAGAAATAAAAAAAGTGAAAATGTGTAATGTGGTTTCTGTTGTATTCCCAACCTTATCATGTAAGTTTTTTTAATTTTTTTTTCTAATAGACCCACCCCTGTTTCAAGGGGCGGGTCTTTTGGTTGAATTTTTTTTTTTTTTTTAAAAAGGGCCCCCCACCCAAAAGGCCCCCCACCTAAAGGGCCCCCTCCTACCAAAGGGCCCCCCAACCAATACTATTAGAGCCGCCCAATATTTTTAATTTGTTTTTGGCAAGCTTTCAGCTTACCTTTTTTCATCTATGAAAAAATATCTCACTATAAGTCACACTCTCATCTACATCATAAACCAACCACTACGCCTCTTTATGCTAATTAGGTCACGTGACCAAATTTCAAATTTCCAACCAAAATGCTAACCTCTGATTGGTCCATTCAAATTAGGGTCACGTAACCTTATTTGCATAATAGAGGTCACATGACCTAAACAGCCAGCCAATCAGAGGGCACCATTTTTTGGCGGGAAACCACAGAGGGTAAGGGTCACGTGACCATTCATGAATTTCCCGCCAAAAGTAAGGTCCATTTTGGCGCCGCTGGCACACCACGGGGGGTCTAGGTCACATGACGCCACATTTGAATTTCCCGTCAAAAGGGAGCCCTCTCATTGGCTGCAGGTCGGGTCAGTGACCTGTGATGTCACAGGTCACGTGACGCCTATTTGAATTTCCCGCCAAAAGGGAGGCCTCTGATTGGCTGATTTGAATTTCCCGCCAAAAGGGAGGCCTCTGATTGGCTGCAGGTCGAGTGAGTAATAAAGAGTACTTAACTATAGTCCCGTTCCGTTACATACTATACTACTGATATATATCTCACTATATAGAACTACACAAGCTTTATGGTTGACTGCAATTATGAGTTGATTGCCTAATATGTTTGTCCATTTGAAATAAAAGTCTTTTCAGATCAAACATGATGCCAATTTTCTCTTGTTCTTCGTCAGTCAAAAAGATCTTGCAGTGCCCTTTATGATGAGAAATCCCACTATTGGTTCAGATATCCATATCATAGTTAAAGGTATCGAACAGCGGTCATACCCTGTTCGGGGTATTGGTACCTAGGGGGCCTCCCACCTGTGTGACCTTGATAATATGCTGAGAAATCTCCCTATTGGGTCAGATATCCTTGACCTAGTTATACTTGGTAATATGATGAGAATTCCCCCTTTTGGGTCAGATATCCATATCATAGTTAAACGTGGTCATATTATTAGAAATCCCCCTATTGGTTCAGATATCCATGACCTAGTTATACTTGGTAATATGGTGAGAAATCCCCCTATTGGTTCAGATATACATGATCTAGTTATACTTGGTTATATGGTGAGAATTCCCCCTTTTGGTTCAGATATCCATGACCTAGTTATACTTGGTAATATGGTGAGAAATCCCCCTATTGGTTCAGATATCCATGATCTAGTTAGACTCGGTTATATGGTGAGAAATCCCCCTATTGGGATATCCATGATCTAGTTAGATTCGGTTATATGGTGAGAAATCCCCCTATTGGGTCAGATATCCATGATCTAGTTAGACTCGGTTATATGGTGAGAAGTCTCCCTATTGGGTCAGATATCCATGATCTAGTTATACTCGGTTATATGGTGTTATACCACGATTCTGTCACTTCCGGTGGTTTTATATGCGATATATGAGCGGTATATTCTGCATATACCACTCATGTGCGTTTTTGAAATTTTTGGTATATACTTTTTCGGGGTCAAGTTGGACTTAGAATATTTTTGGAAATTATGGCAGCTATACAAAGTTAATGTAGCCATTTTCCATTGTGAAAATCGTGCCAACTTGTATGAGAATTGAACCCCGGCCGCAGTGGTGGTAGGCGAAGGCCTTAGCCATAGCGCCACACTGTACAGTGATGAAATCCCAATGCGAAAGTAAATAAGTTCTAACCTGAGGTCCTAGTGCTATGTTTCCAGTCAGTTTTCGTCTTGTTCCAAGCTTGTCATGTTATAATATTAAAATCCCAAGAAGTATTCGATCCATAGACGAGGAATGCGTGCTAATTTTTCTCTATTTCCTTCGATATAAATAAGAATCCATTGATTTTTCCATCGTAAGCGAGTTGCGGCCCGGTTCGCTCTGTGCGAAGCCATTGTTTTTGTTCCTTGCCGGGAGAGGTACCGCCGTGTTCACACTCACTTTTCGTATGGAATCCAACCATGACATATTATAATATCAAAGTCCCAAGAAGTATTCGATCCATAGATGGCGAATGCGTGCTAATTTTCGCTCTGAGGGGAGCGAAACTTAGCACGCCCCAGCATCATGCATCATGATGACCAATGAGTAGAATTTCATTCAAAGCATCATGAAATAGTTAATGCCAAGTGGGTGCTACCCTACACAATAAATGGTCTACTAAGGCCTAAAAAAGCATAGACTCCCCTAGGGCCTCGTTATGCATCATCTATTAGCTTAAGAAGTCCCCCTATTGGGTCAGATATCCATGACCTAGTTATATTTGGTAATATGGTGAGAAATCCCCCTATTGGGTCAGATATCCATGACCTAGTTATATTTGGTAATATAGTGAGAAATCCCCTATTGGCTCAGATATCTATGACCTAGTTAGACCTACACCTAGAGATTACAGGCCATCACACATTTCCTATGATATCAAATATTTGGCCAAAGTCCCTTTTTTTCCCTTTCTATCAGGTACAATAATGTCTACACTGCGTAATATCATCAATGATTCCATTTATGTGAATAGAAAAGATCAATTAATGGCGCCAACACATCCCTTGCTGCACACCACACGATAGACCAGTGCTCATCTGTCATAATTTGTTTAATGCAGTTTTCTTGCTTTAAAATGGTCTTGGCTGTCAAAATGGAGTTAAATGAACCGGGAAATGAACCCAAGGAAGCTTTTGATCCAAAGCAGGTGTACTGAACCATGACGCATGATAAATCAACAGTGTAAGACCACATCATATCAACTGAAAGAGGCAAAGTTTTTCTTATTTATCTGAATTGCTGGAAATGGGCAGTGGGAAGCTTCAGTCCCTAATGATGTCCGTGGAAAATTGAATGCTTTGAAGGCATGATATAAACTAACAGATTATAACGATGATATTTTGATGCTCAAAGGTCTCTGTATGGATCTATCATTAAGCCTAAAAGGTTTTGTTCAGGTAACAGGTTTGACAAAAAAAAATTGTAGGAAAATTTTATTTCTTTAGAGAATTTTCTTAAGGCTGGCTCTAATTTTTCGCGCCTATGGGAAACAAATTTGATGTGTGGAATCATAAAATATCTCAATAAATGCCAAAAAAATCAGATTTTTCATCTCAAAAGGCCCATAAAAAAGTTAGGGTAGGGCAAAAAAATTAGGGATTGTAGCGTTACCTGAACACAACACTTTTTTAGGCCTTAGCAGACCATTTATTGTGTAGGGTAGCACCCACTTGGCATTAACTATTTCATGATGCTTTGAATAAAATTCTACTCATTTGAAGTTTGAAGTTTCAACACTGTTTATTGGCTTCTCGAAACACTTAGACATAAGTTATTACAACAAGTCGCCATGTGGGATAATTGATACTATAGTTGTACATAGGTCAAACTGAGTCATAATTGAAGTTCAGGTAGTTTCCATGAAACTATCATATGAAATTACACTAGTCAATACATAAAATTCATATAAATCAGACATTGCCCAAGGTATTTAATACCACTCCTTTCAGACATGCTTTAAAGTTGTATAGAGTATCCTTATGTTGTATATCACTCGTCAGGGTTTCCCAAAGACGGTTACCTCTATATAGCGGACTAACCCTGTATGATTCATAGATTGGCCTATTCACCTTTATCTTCTTTTTATCATGTCCTCTTAATAACCTAGGAGGTACCAGTATATGATCAATGTCTTGTGCATATTTATACATCAGGCATGTTAAGGACTTTCTTCTCCTTATATCTAGAGTGTCCACCTTACATTGCTGTAGTAAATCAGCTACATGCATATCTTGGGCATTTCTTACCTTTAAACAAGCCCTAAGGCAGTGATTTTGGATTATATCAATGTGGTCTACAATGGTCTTGGGTCCACTATCTAGTATATAACTGCAATATTCTAAAGTTGGTACAATCATTTGTTTGTAAATACGCAGGGAATTTTCTCTATCAACATACTTCACTATATTTCTCAATTGTTTCAGCTTAGTTGTACCCATCATATCTACTTTTTTACAGTGTGATTTAAAAGTTAAACCACTATCTATTAAGACACCAAGGTATGAAAAACTTTGTACAACAGCTAATTTAGTACCCTGTATAAAGATATCCGTAGGGTTAATACGCTGTCTTGTTGAATGACACCATAATAATTTGGTCTTCCTGACATTAACTGTAAGTATGTTTGTCTTACACCATTCACCAATTCTATTGACATCAGACTGTAATAGATTTGACATTATTTCAACATCATTTCCATTTACCACCAATGCTACATCATCCGCATACAGAAAATATTGACAGTGTTCAATAACTGACACTATAGAATTTAAATACAGGTTAAACATCAATGGTCCCAATACTGTACCCTGAGCTACTCCACAATCCATAACTCTTGTGTCAGAAGACTTGTTATTGACTCTTGTTGATTGGAGTCTATTACATAAAAAACTTTCAAACCATTTCAGACACATATCATCACAATTTATATATTTCAATTTCTTTAACATTATATTTAGATTTACAGTATTAAACGCCTTTTTTAGATCCAAAAACAAAATAACTGAGTATTCATTCCGATTTCTAGCTTCAAACAAGTATTGAATCAGTCCAAAAGTTGCATCAACAGTAGATTTACCAGGGATAAAACCATATTGGTTTCCACTTATTATATTATTTTCTGTGATGAAATTCATTAACTGTCTATGTATACATTTCTCAATAAGTTTAGAGAAAACATTAGTCATAGTGATTGGTCTCCAATTAGATACATCACTTAGTAACCCATCCTTGGGTAATGGGACCACATAACCTGTTTTCAACAAGTCTGGAAATTTAGCCTCAGCAATGGATCTATTTATAAAGTTTTCAAGTAACTCAGGTTTCATTAAAAGACATTCCTTTACCATATTACAAGGTATATTTGTCATCATGATGCATAGGCTACATTCAGGTATAAAGCTTACTCTACAGGGTTGATACACACCTCTTGCGGCAGTGAGCAGATATCATTGGTACATCATGTCTACAAATAGGTATGATGCACTCGTAGGTATGATGCACTCGTAGGTATGATGCACTCGTAGGTATGATGCACTCGTAGGTATGATGCACTCGTAGGTATGATGCACTCCTAGGTATATGCACCCCTAGGTATGATGCACTCGTAGGTATGATGCACCCCTAGGTATGATGCACCCCTAGGTATGATGCACTCCTAGGTACGAGGCACTCCTAGGTATGATGCACTCGTAGGTATGATGCACTCGTAGGTATGATGCACTCCTAGGTATGATGCACTCGTAGGTATGATGCACTCCTAGGTATGATGCACTCCTAGGTACGAGGCACTCCTAGGTATGATGCACTCCTAGGTATGATGCACTCCTAGGTATGATGCACTCGTAGGTATGATGCACTCGTAGGTATGATGCACTCGTAGGTATGATGCACTCGTAGGTATGATGCACTCGTAGGTATGATGCACTCGTAGGTATGATGCACCCCTAGGTATGATGCACTCGTAGGTATGATGCACTCGTAGGTATGATGCACTCCTAGGTATGATGCACTCGTAGGTATGATGCACTCCTAGGTATGATGCACTCCTAGGTATGATGCACTCGTAGGTATGATGCACTCCTAGGTATGATGCACTCGTAGGTATGATGCACTCCTAGGTATGATGCACTCGTAGGTATGATGCACCCCTAGGTATGATGCACTCCTAGGTATGATGCACTCCTAGGTATGATGCACTCCTAGGTATGACGCACTCCTAGGTATGATGCACTCCTAGGTACGAGGCACTCCTAGGTATGATGCACTCCTAGGTATATGCACTCCTAGGTACGAGGCACTCCTAGGTATGATGCACTCCTAGGTACGATGCACTCCTAGGTATGAGGCACTCCTAGGTATATGCACTCCTAGGTACGAGGCACTCCTAGGTATGATGCACTCCTAGGTATGATGCACTCCTAGGTATGATGCACTCCTAGGTATGAGGCACTCCTAGGTACGATGCACTCCTAGGTATGAGGCACTCCTAGGTATGATGCACCCCTAGGTATGATGCACTCCTAGGTATGATGCACTCCTAGGTATGATGCACTCGTAGGTATGATGCACTCCTAGGTACGAGGCACTGCTAGGTATGATGCACTCCTAGGTATATGCACTCCTAGGTACGAGGCACTCCTACGTATGATGCACTCCTAGGTACGATGCACTCCTAGGTATGAGGCACTCCTAGGTATATGCACTCCTAGGTACGAGGCACTCCTACGTATGATGCACTCCTAGGTATGATGCACTCCTAGGTACGAGGCACTCCTACGTATGATGCACTCCTAGGTATGATGCACTCGTAGGTATGATGCACTCGTAGGTATGATGCACTCGTAGGTATGATGCACTCGTAGGTATGATGCACTCGTAGGTATGATGCACTCCTAGGTATGATGCACTCGTAGGTATGAGGCACTCCTAGGTATGAGGCACTCCTAGGTATGATGCACCCCTAGGTATATGCACTCCTAGGTATGATGCACTCCTAGGTATGATGCACTCCTAGGTACGATGCACTCCTAGGTATGATGCACTCGTAGGTATGATGCACTCGTAGGTATGATGCACTCCTAGGTATGAGGCACTCGTAGGTATGATGCACTCGTAGGTATGATGCACTCGTAGGTATGAGGCACTCCTAGGTATGAGGCACTCCTAGGTATGATGCACTCCTAGGTATGATGCACTCCTAGGTATGAGGCACTCCTAGGTATGATGCACTCGTAGGTATGATGCACTCCTAGGTATGAGGCACTCCTAGGTATGATGCACTCGTAGGTATGATGCACTCCTAGGTATGAGGCACTCCTAGGTATGATGCACTCCTAGGTATGAGGCACTCCTAGGTATGATGCACTCGTAGGTATGATGCACCCCTAGGTATGATGCACTCGTAGGTATGATGCACTCCTAGGTACGAGGCACTGCTAGGTATGATGCACTCCTAGGTATATGCACTCCTAGGTATGATGCACTCCTAGGTATGAGGCACTCCTAGGTATGATGCACCCCTAGGTATGAGGCACTCCTAGGTATGATGCACTCCTAGGTATGATGCACTCGTAGGTATGATGCACCCCTAGGTATGATGCACTCCTAGGTATGATGCACTCGTAGGTATGATGCACTCGTAGGTATGATGCACTACTAGGTATGATGCACTCCTAGGTATGATGCACTCGTAGGTATGATGCACTACTAGGTATGATGCACTCCTAGGTATGATGCACTCGTAGGTATGATGCACCCCTAGGTATGATGCACTCGTAGGTATGATGCACTCCTAGGTATGATGCACTCGTAGGTATGATGCACCCCTAGGTATGAGGCACTCCTAGGTATGATGCACTCGTAGGTATGATGCACCCCTAGGTATGATGCACTCGTAGGTATGATGCACCCCTTGGTATGATGCACTCGTAGGTATGATGCACTCCTAGGTATGATGCACTCCTAGGTACGATGCACTCCTAGGTATGAGGCACTCCTTGGTATATGCACTACTAGGTACGAGGCACTCCTAGGTATGATGCACTCCTAGGTATGATGCACTCCTAGGTATGATGCACTCCTAGGTATGAGGCACTCCTAGGTATGATGCACCCCTAGGTATGATGCACCCCTAGGTATGATGTACTCCTACGTATGATGCACTCCTAGGTATGATGCACTCCTAGGTATGATGCACTCCTAGGTATGATGCACTCCTAGGTATGAGGCACTCGTAGGTATGATGCACCCCTAGGTATGATGCACTCGTAGGTATGATGCACTCGTAGGTATGATGCACTCCTAGGTATGATGCACCCCTAGGTATGATGCACTCGTAGGTATGATGCACTCGTAGGTACGATGCACTCGTAGGTATGATGCATTCCTAGGTATGATGCACTCCTAGGTATGATGCACTCGTAGGTATGATGCACTCGTAGGTATGATGCACTCGTAGGTATGATGCACCCCTAGGTATGATGCACTCCTAGGTATGATGCACCCCTAGGTATGAGGCACTCCTAGGTATGATGCACTCCTAGGTATATGCACTCCTAGGTACGAGGCACTCCTACGTATGATGCACTCCTAGGTATGATGCACTCCTAGGTATGATGCACTCCTAGGTATGAGGCACTCCTAGGTATGATGCACTCCTAGGTATGATGCACTCGTAGGTATGAGGCACTCCTAGGTATGATGCACCCCTAGGTATGATGCACTCCTAGGTATGATGCACTCGTAGGTATGAGGCACTGCTAGGTATGATGCACTCCTAGGTATATGCACTCCTAGGTACGAGGCACTCCTACGTATGATGCACTCCTAGGTACGATGCACTCCTAGGTATGAGGCACTCCTAGGTATATGCACTCCTAGGTACGAGGCACTCCTACGTATGATGCACTCCTAGGTATGATGCACTCCTAGGTATGATGCATTCCTAGGTATGATGCACTCCTACGTATGATGCACTCCTAGGTATGATGCACTCGTAGGTATGATGCACTTCTAGGTATGATGCACTCCTAGGTATGAGGCACTCCTAGGTATGATGCACCCCTAGGTATGATGCACCCCTAGGTATGAGGCACTCCTAGGTATGATGCACTCGTAGGTATGATGCACCCCTAGGTATGATGCACTCGTAGGTATGATGCACTCCTAGGTATGATGCACTACTAGGTATAATGCACTCCTAGGTATGATGCACTCCTAGGTATGATGCACTTGTAGGTATGAGGCACTCCTAGGTATGATGCACTCGTAGGTATGAGGCACTCCTAGGTATGAGGCACTCCTAGGTATGATGCACTCCTAGGTATGATGCATTCCTAGGTATGATGCACTCCTACGTATGATGCACTCCTAGGTATGATGCACTCGTAGGTATGATGCACTTCTAGGTATGATGCACTCCTAGGTATGATGCACTTCTAGGTATGATGCACTCCTAGGTATGAGGCACTCCTAGGTATGATGCACTCGTAGGTATGATGCACCCCTAGGTATGATGCACTCGTAGGTATGATGCACTCCTAGGTATGATGCACTACTAGGTATGATGCACTCCTAGGTATGATGCACTCCTAGGTATGATGCACTTGTAGGTATGAGGCACTCCTAGGTATGATGCACTCGTAGGTATGAGGCACTCCTAGGTATGAGGCACTCCTAGGTATGATGCACCCCTAGGTATATGCACTCCTAGGTATGATGCACTCCTAGGTATGATGCACTCCTAGGTACGATGCACTCCTAGGTATGATGCACTCGTAGGTATGATGCACTCGTAGGTATGATGCACTCCTAGGTATGAGGCACTCCTAGGTATGATGCACTCGTAGGTATGATGCACTCGTAGGTATGAGGCACTCCTAGGTATGAGGCACTCCTAGGTATGATGCACTCCTAGGTATGATGCACTCCTAGGTATGAGGCACTCCTAGGTATGATGCACTCGTAGGTATGATGCACTCCTAGGTATGAGGCACTCCTAGGTATGATGCACTCGTAGGTATGATGCACTCCTAGGTATGAGGCACTCCTAGGTATGATGCACTCCTAGGTATGAGGCACTCCTAGGTATGATGCACTCGTAGGTATGATGCACCCCTAGGTATGATGCACTCGTAGGTATGATGCACTCCTAGGTACGAGGCACTGCTAGGTATGATGCACTCCTAGGTATATGCACTCCTAGGTATGATGCACTCCTAGGTATGAGGCACTCCTAGGTATGATGCACCCCTAGGTATGAGGCACTCCTAGGTATGATGCACTCCTAGGTATGATGCACTCGTAGGTATGATGCACCCCTAGGTATGATGCACTCCTAGGTATGATGCACTCGTAGGTATGATGCACTCGTAGGTATGATGCACTACTAGGTATGATGCACTCCTAGGTATGATGCACTCGTAGGTATGATGCACTACTAGGTATGATGCACTCCTAGGTATGATGCACTCGTAGGTATGATGCACCCCTAGGTATGATGCACTCGTAGGTATGATGCACTCCTAGGTATGATGCACTCGTAGGTATGATGCACCCCTAGGTATGAGGCACTCCTAGGTATGATGCACTCGTAGGTATGATGCACCCCTAGGTATGATGCACTCGTAGGTATGATGCACCCCTTGGTATGATGCACTCGTAGGTATGATGCACTCCTAGGTATGATGCACTCCTAGGTACGATGCACTCCTAGGTATGAGGCACTCCTTGGTATATGCACTACTAGGTACGAGGCACTCCTAGGTATGATGCACTCCTAGGTATGATGCACTCCTAGGTATGAGGCACTCCTAGGTATGATGCACCCCTAGGTATGATGCACCCCTAGGTATGATGTACTCCTACGTATGATGCACTCCTACGTATGATGCACTCCTAGGTATGATGCACTCCTAGGTATGATGCACTCCTAGGTATGAGGCACTCGTAGGTATGATGCACCCCTAGGTATGATGCACTCGTAGGTATGATGCACTCGTAGGTATGATGCACTCCTAGGTATGATGCACCCCTAGGTATGATGCACTCGTAGGTATGATGCACTCGTAGGTACGATGCACTCGTAGGTATGATGCATTCCTAGGTATGATGCACTCCTAGGTATGATGCACTCGTAGGTATGATGCACTCGTAGGTATGATGCACTCGTAGGTATGATGCACCCCTAGGTATGATGCACTCCTAGGTATGATGCACCCCTAGGTATGAGGCACTCCTAGGTATGATGCACTCCTAGGTATATGCACTCCTAGGTACGAGGCACTCCTACGTATGATGCACTCCTAGGTATGATGCACTCCTAGGTATGATGCACTCCTAGGTATGAGGCACTCCTAGGTATGATGCACTCCTAGGTATGATGCACTCGTAGGTATGAGGCACTCCTAGGTATGATGCACCCCTAGGTATGATGCACTCCTAGGTATGATGCACTCGTAGGTATGAGGCACTGCTAGGTATGATGCACTCCTAGGTATATGCACTCCTAGGTACGAGGCACTCCTACGTATGATGCACTCCTAGGTACGATGCACTCCTAGGTATGAGGCACTCCTAGGTATATGCACTTCTAGGTATGATGCACTCCTAGGTATGAGGCACTCCTAGGTATGATGCACCCCTAGGTATGATGCACCCCTAGGTATGAGGCACTCCTAGGTATGATGCACTCGTAGGTATGATGCACCCCTAGGTATGATGCACTCGTAGGTATGATGCACTCCTAGGTATGATGCACTACTAGGTATAATGCACTCCTAGGTATGATGCACTCCTAGGTATGATGCACTTGTAGGTATGAGGCACTCCTAGGTATGATGCACTCGTAGGTATGAGGCACTCCTAGGTATGAGGCACTCCTAGGTATGATGCACCCCTAGGTATATGCACTCCTAGGTATGATGCACTCCTAGGTATAATGCACTCCTAGGTACGATGCACTCCTAGGTATGATGCACTCGTAGGTATGATGCACTCGTAGGTATGATGCACTCCTAGGTATGAGGCACTCCTAGGTATGATGCACTCGTAGGTATGATGCACTCGTAGGTATGAGGCACTCCTAGGTATGAGGCACTCCTAGGTATGATGCACTCCTAGGTATGATGCACTCCTAGGTATGAGGCACTCCTAGGTATGATGCACTCGTAGGTATGATGCACTCCTAGGTATGAGGCACTCCTAGGTATGATGCACTCGTAGGTATGATGCACTCGTAGGTATGAGGCACTCCTAGGTATGATGCACTCCTAGGTATGAGGCACTCCTAGGTATGATGCACTCGTAGGTATGATGCACCCCTAGGTATGATGCACTCGTAGGTATGATGCACTCCTAGGTATGAGGCACTGCTAGGTATGATGCACTCCTAGGTATGATGCACTCCTAGGTATGAGGCACTCCTAGGTATGATGCACTCCTAGGTATGATGCACTCGTAGGTATGAGGCACTCCTAGGTATGATGCACCCCTAGGTATGATGCACTCCTAGGTATGATGCACTCGTAGGTATGAGGCACTGCTAGGTATGATGCACTCCTAGGTATATGCACTCCTAGGTACGAGGCACTCCTACGTATGATGCACTCCTAGGTACGATGCACTCCTAGGTATGAGGCACTCCTAGGTATATGCACTTCTAGGTATGATGCACTCCTAGGTATGAGGCACTCCTAGGTATGATGCACCCCTAGGTATGATGCACCCCTAGGTATGAGGCACTCCTAGGTATGATGCACTCGTAGGTATGATGCACCCCTAGGTATGATGCACTCGTAGGTATGATGCACTCCTAGGTATGATGCACTACTAGGTATAATGCACTCCTAGGTATGATGCACTCCTAGGTATGATGCACTTGTAGGTATGAGGCACTCCTAGGTATGATGCACTCGTAGGTATGAGGCACTCCTAGGTATGAGGCACTCCTAGGTATGATGCACCCCTAGGTATATGCACTCCTAGGTATGATGCACTCCTAGGTATAATGCACTCCTAGGTACGATGCACTCCTAGGTATGATGCACTCGTAGGTATGATGCACTCGTAGGTATGATGCACTCCTAGGTATGAGGCACTCCTAGGTATGATGCACTCGTAGGTATGATGCACTCGTAGGTATGAGGCACTCCTAGGTATGAGGCACTCCTAGGTATGATGCACTCCTAGGTATGATGCACTCCTAGGTATGAGGCACTCCTAGGTATGATGCACTCGTAGGTATGATGCACTCCTAGGTATGAGGCACTCCTAGGTATGATGCACTCGTAGGTATGATGCACTCGTAGGTATGAGGCACTCCTAGGTATGATGCACTCCTAGGTATGAGGCACTCCTAGGTATGATGCACTCGTAGGTATGATGCACCCCTAGGTATGATGCACTCGTAGGTATGATGCACTCCTAGGTATGAGGCACTGCTAGGTATGATGCACTCCTAGGTATATGCACTCCTAGGTATGATGCACTCCTAGGTATGAGGCACTCCTAGGTATGATGCACCCCTAGGTATGAGGCACTCCTAGGTATGATGCACTCCTAGGTATGATGCACTCGTAGGTATGATGCACCCCTAGGTATGATGCACTCCTAGGTATGATGCACTCGTAGGTATGATGCACTCGTAGGTATGATGCACTACTAGGTATGATGCACTCCTAGGTATGATGCACTCGTAGGTATGATGCACTACTAGGTATGATGCACTCGTAGGTATGATGCACTCGTAGGTATGATGCACCCCTAGGTATGATGCACTCGTAGGTATGATGCACTCCTAGGTATGATGCACTCGTAGGTATGATGCACCCCTAGGTATGAGGCACTCCTAGGTATGATGCACTCGTAGGTATGATGCACCCCTAGGTATGATGCACTCGTAGGTATGATGCACCCCTTGGTATGATGCACTCGTAGGTATGATGCACTCCTAGGTATGATGCACTCCTAGGTACGATGCACTCCTAGGTATGAGGCACTCCTTGGTATATGCACTACTAGGTACGAGGCACTCCTAGGTATGATGCACTCCTAGGTATGATGCACTCCTAGGTATGATGCACTCCTAGGTATGAGGCACTCCTAGGTATGATGCACCCCTAGGTATGATGCACCCCTAGGTATGATGTACTCCTACGTATGATGCACTCCTACGTATGATGCACTCCTAGGTATGATGCACTCCTAGGTATGATGCACTCCTAGGTATGAGGCACTCGTAGGTATGATGCACCCCTAGGTATGATGCACTCGTAGGTATGATGCACTCGTAGGTATGATGCACTCCTAGGTATGATGCACCCCTAGGTATGATGCACTCGTAGGTATGATGCACTCGTAGGTACGATGCACTCGTAGGTATGATGCATTCCTAGGTATGATGCACTCCTAGGTATGATGCACTCGTAGGTATGATGCACTCGTAGGTATGATGCACTCGTAGGTATGATGCACCCCTAGGTATGATGCACTCCTAGGTATGATGCACCCCTAGGTACGAGGCACTCCTAGGTATGATGCACTCCTAGGTATATGCACTCCTAGGTACGAGGCACTCCTACGTATGATGCACTCCTAGGTATGATGCACTCCTAGGTATGATGCACTCCTAGGTATGAGGCACTCCTAGGTATGATGCACTCCTAGGTATGATGCACTCGTAGGTATGAGGCACTCCTAGGTATGATGCACCCCTAGGTATGATGCACTCCTAGGTATGATGCACTCGTAGGTATGAGGCACTGCTAGGTATGATGCACTCCTAGGTATATGCACTCCTAGGTACGAGGCACTCCTACGTATGATGCACTCCTAGGTACGATGCACTCCTAGGTATGAGGCACTCCTAGGTATATGCACTCCTAGGTACGAGGCACTCCTACGTATGATGCACTCCTAGGTATGATGCACTCCTAGGTATGATGCATTCCTAGGTATGATGCACTCCTACGTATGATGCACTCCTAGGTATGATGCACTCGTAGGTATGATGCACTTCTAGGTATGATGCACTCCTAGGTATGATGCACTTCTAGGTATGATGCACTCCTAGGTATGAGGCACTCCTAGGTATGATGCACTCGTAGGTATGATGCACCCCTAGGTATGATGCACTCGTAGGTATGATGCACTCCTAGGTATGATGCACTACTAGGTATGATGCACTCCTAGGTATGATGCACTCCTAGGTATGATGCACTTGTAGGTATGAGGCACTCCTAGGTATGATGCACTCGTAGGTATGAGGCACTCCTAGGTATGAGGCACTCCTAGGTATGATGCACCCCTAGGTATATGCACTCCTAGGTATGATGCACTCCTAGGTATGATGCACTCCTAGGTACGATGCACTCCTAGGTATGATGCACTCGTAGGTATGATGCACTCGTAGGTATGATGCACTCCTAGGTATGAGGCACTCCTAGGTATGATGCACTCGTAGGTATGATGCACTCGTAGGTATGAGGCACTCCTAGGTATGAGGCACTCCTAGGTATGATGCACTCCTAGGTATGATGCACTCCTAGGTATGAGGCACTCCTAGGTATGATGCACTCGTAGGTATGATGCACTCCTAGGTATGAGGCACTCCTAGGTATGATGCACTCGTAGGTATGATGCACTCCTAGGTATGAGGCACTCCTAGGTATGATGCACTCCTAGGTATGAGGCACTCCTAGGTATGATGCACTCGTAGGTATGATGCACCCCTAGGTATGATGCACTCGTAGGTATGATGCACTCCTAGGTACGAGGCACTGCTAGGTATGATGCACTCCTAGGTATATGCACTCCTAGGTATGATGCACTCCTAGGTATGAGGCACTCCTAGGTATGATGCACCCCTAGGTATGAGGCACTCCTAGGTATGATGCACTCCTAGGTATGATGCACTCGTAGGTATGATGCACCCCTAGGTATGATGCACTCCTAGGTATGATGCACTCGTAGGTATGATGCACTCGTAGGTATGATGCACTACTAGGTATGATGCACTCCTAGGTATGATGCACTCGTAGGTATGATGCACTACTAGGTATGATGCACTCCTAGGTATGATGCACTCGTAGGTATGATGCACCCCTAGGTATGATGCACTCGTAGGTATGATGCACTCCTAGGTATGATGCACTCGTAGGTATGATGCACCCCTAGGTATGAGGCACTCCTAGGTATGATGCACTCGTAGGTATGATGCACCCCTAGGTATGATGCACTCGTAGGTATGATGCACCCCTTGGTATGATGCACTCGTAGGTATGATGCACTCCTAGGTATGATGCACTCCTAGGTACGATGCACTCCTAGGTATGAGGCACTCCTTGGTATATGCACTACTAGGTACGAGGCACTCCTAGGTATGATGCACTCCTAGGTATGATGCACTCCTAGGTATGATGCACTCCTAGGTATGAGGCACTCCTAGGTATGATGCACCCCTAGGTATGATGCACCCCTAGGTATGATGTACTCCTACGTATGATGCACTCCTACGTATGATGCACTCCTAGGTATGATGCACTCCTAGGTATGATGCACTCCTAGGTATGAGGCACTCGTAGGTATGATGCACCCCTAGGTATGATGCACTCGTAGGTATGATGCACTCGTAGGTATGATGCACTCCTAGGTATGATGCACCCCTAGGTATGATGCACTCGTAGGTATGATGCACTCGTAGGTACGATGCACTCGTAGGTATGATGCATTCCTAGGTATGATGCACTCCTAGGTATGATGCACTCGTAGGTATGATGCACTCGTAGGTATGATGCACTCGTAGGTATGATGCACCCCTAGGTATGATGCACTCCTAGGTATGATGCACCCCTAGGTACGAGGCACTCCTAGGTATGATGCACTCCTAGGTATATGCACTCCTAGGTACGAGGCACTCCTACGTATGATGCACTCCTAGGTATGATGCACTCCTAGGTATGATGCACTCCTAGGTATGAGGCACTCCTAGGTATGATGCACTCCTAGGTATGATGCACTCGTAGGTATGAGGCACTCCTAGGTATGATGCACCCCTAGGTATGATGCACTCCTAGGTATGATGCACTCGTAGGTATGAGGCACTGCTAGGTATGATGCACTCCTAGGTATATGCACTCCTAGGTACGAGGCACTCCTACGTATGATGCACTCCTAGGTACGATGCACTCCTAGGTATGAGGCACTCCTAGGTATATGCACTCCTAGGTACGAGGCACTCCTACGTATGATGCACTCCTAGGTATGATGCACTCCTAGGTATGATGCATTCCTAGGTATGATGCACTCCTACGTATGATGCACTCCTAGGTATGATGCACTCGTAGGTATGATGCACTTCTAGGTATGATGCACTCCTAGGTATGATGCACTTCTAGGTATGATGCACTCCTAGGTATGAGGCACTCCTAGGTATGATGCACTCGTAGGTATGATGCACCCCTAGGTATGATGCACTCGTAGGTATGATGCACTCCTAGGTATGATGCACTACTAGGTATGATGCACTCCTAGGTATGATGCACTCCTAGGTATGATGCACTTGTAGGTATGAGGCACTCCTAGGTATGATGCACTCGTAGGTATGAGGCACTCCTAGGTATGAGGCACTCCTAGGTATGATGCACCCCTAGGTATATGCACTCCTAGGTATGATGCACTCCTAGGTATGATGCACTCCTAGGTACGATGCACTCCTAGGTATGATGCACTCGTAGGTATGATGCACTCGTAGGTATGATGCACTCCTAGGTATGAGGCACTCCTAGGTATGATGCACTCGTAGGTATGATGCACTCGTAGGTATGAGGCACTCCTAGGTATGAGGCACTCCTAGGTATGATGCACTCCTAGGTATGATGCACTCCTAGGTATGAGGCACTCCTAGGTATGATGCACTCGTAGGTATGATGCACTCCTAGGTATGAGGCACTCCTAGGTATGATGCACTCGTAGGTATGATGCACTCCTAGGTATGAGGCACTCCTAGGTATGATGCACTCCTAGGTATGAGGCACTCCTAGGTATGATGCACTCGTAGGTATGATGCACCCCTAGGTATGATGCACTCGTAGGTATGATGCACTCCTAGGTACGAGGCACTGCTAGGTATGATGCACTCCTAGGTATATGCACTCCTAGGTATGATGCACTCCTAGGTATGAGGCACTCCTAGGTATGATGCACCCCTAGGTATGAGGCACTCCTAGGTATGATGCACTCCTAGGTATGATGCACTCGTAGGTATGATGCACCCCTAGGTATGATGCACTCCTAGGTATGATGCACTCGTAGGTATGATGCACTCGTAGGTATGATGCACTACTAGGTATGATGCACTCCTAGGTATGATGCACTCGTAGGTATGATGCACTACTAGGTATGATGCACTCCTAGGTATGATGCACTCGTAGGTATGATGCACCCCTAGGTATGATGCACTCGTAGGTATGATGCACTCCTAGGTATGATGCACTCGTAGGTATGATGCACCCCTAGGTATGAGGCACTCCTAGGTATGATGCACTCGTAGGTATGATGCACCCCTAGGTATGATGCACTCGTAGGTATGATGCACCCCTTGGTATGATGCACTCGTAGGTATGATGCACTCCTAGGTATGATGCACTCCTAGGTACGATGCACTCCTAGGTATGAGGCACTCCTTGGTATATGCACTACTAGGTACGAGGCACTCCTAGGTATGATGCACTCCTAGGTATGATGCACTCCTAGGTATGATGCACTCCTAGGTATGAGGCACTCCTAGGTATGATGCACCCCTAGGTATGATGCACCCCTAGGTATGATGTACTCCTACGTATGATGCACTCCTACGTATGATGCACTCCTAGGTATGATGCACTCCTAGGTATGATGCACTCCTAGGTATGAGGCACTCGTAGGTATGATGCACCCCTAGGTATGATGCACTCGTAGGTATGATGCACTCGTAGGTATGATGCACTCCTAGGTATGATGCACCCCTAGGTATGATGCACTCGTAGGTATGATGCACTCGTAGGTACGATGCACTCGTAGGTATGATGCATTCCTAGGTATGATGCACTCCTAGGTATGATGCACTCGTAGGTATGATGCACTCGTAGGTATGATGCACTCGTAGGTATGATGCACCCCTAGGTATGATGCACTCCTAGGTATGATGCACCCCTAGGTATGAGGCACTCCTAGGTATGATGCACTCCTAGGTATATGCACTCCTAGGTACGAGGCACTCCTACGTATGATGCACTCCTAGGTATGATGCACTCCTAGGTATGATGCACCCCTAGGTATGATGCACTCGTAGGTATGATGCACTCGTAGGTATGATGCACTCGTAGGTACGATGCACTCGTAGGTATGATGCATTCCTAGGTATGATGCACTCCTAGGTATGATGCACTCGTAGGTATGATGCACTCGTAGGTATGATGCACTCGTAGGTATGATGCACCCCTAGGTATGATGCACTCCTAGGTATGATGCACCCCTAGGTACGAGGCACTCCTAGGTATGATGCACTCCTAGGTATATGCACTCCTAGGTACGAGGCACTCCTACGTATGATGCACTCCTAGGTATGATGCACTCCTAGGTATGATGCACTCCTAGGTATGAGGCACTCCTAGGTATGATGCACTCCTAGGTATGATGCACTCGTAGGTATGAGGCACTCCTAGGTATGATGCACCCCTAGGTATGATGCACTCCTAGGTATGATGCACTCGTAGGTATGAGGCACTGCTAGGTATGATGCACTCCTAGGTATATGCACTCCTAGGTACGAGGCACTCCTACGTATGATGCACTCCTAGGTACGATGCACTCCTAGGTATGAGGCACTCCTAGGTATATGCACTCCTAGGTACGAGGCACTCCTACGTATGATGCACTCCTAGGTATGATGCACTCCTAGGTATGATGCATTCCTAGGTATGATGCACTCCTACGTATGATGCACTCCTAGGTATGATGCACTCGTAGGTATGATGCACTTCTAGGTATGATGCACTCCTAGGTATGATGCACTTCTAGGTATGATGCACTCCTAGGTATGAGGCACTCCTAGGTATGATGCACTCGTAGGTATGATGCACCCCTAGGTATGATGCACTCGTAGGTATGATGCACTCCTAGGTATGATGCACTACTAGGTATGATGCACTCCTAGGTATGATGCACTCCTAGGTATGATGCACTTGTAGGTATGAGGCACTCCTAGGTATGATGCACTCGTAGGTATGAGGCACTCCTAGGTATGAGGCACTCCTAGGTATGATGCACCCCTAGGTATATGCACTCCTAGGTATGATGCACTCCTAGGTATGATGCACTCCTAGGTACGATGCACTCCTAGGTATGATGCACTCGTAGGTATGATGCACTCGTAGGTATGATGCACTCCTAGGTATGAGGCACTCCTAGGTATGATGCACTCGTAGGTATGATGCACTCGTAGGTATGAGGCACTCCTAGGTATGAGGCACTCCTAGGTATGATGCACTCCTAGGTATGATGCACTCCTAGGTATGAGGCACTCCTAGGTATGATGCACTCGTAGGTATGATGCACTCCTAGGTATGAGGCACTCCTAGGTATGATGCACTCGTAGGTATGATGCACTCCTAGGTATGAGGCACTCCTAGGTATGATGCACTCCTAGGTATGAGGCACTCCTAGGTATGATGCACTCGTAGGTATGATGCACCCCTAGGTATGATGCACTCGTAGGTATGATGCACTCCTAGGTACGAGGCACTGCTAGGTATGATGCACTCCTAGGTATATGCACTCCTAGGTATGATGCACTCCTAGGTATGAGGCACTCCTAGGTATGATGCACCCCTAGGTATGAGGCACTCCTAGGTATGATGCACTCCTAGGTATGATGCACTCGTAGGTATGATGCACCCCTAGGTATGATGCACTCCTAGGTATGATGCACTCGTAGGTATGATGCACTCGTAGGTATGATGCACTACTAGGTATGATGCACTCCTAGGTATGATGCACTCGTAGGTATGATGCACTACTAGGTATGATGCACTCCTAGGTATGATGCACTCGTAGGTATGATGCACCCCTAGGTATGATGCACTCGTAGGTATGATGCACTCCTAGGTATGATGCACTCGTAGGTATGATGCACCCCTAGGTATGAGGCACTCCTAGGTATGATGCACTCGTAGGTATGATGCACCCCTAGGTATGATGCACTCGTAGGTATGATGCACCCCTTGGTATGATGCACTCGTAGGTATGATGCACTCCTAGGTATGATGCACTCCTAGGTACGATGCACTCCTAGGTATGAGGCACTCCTTGGTATATGCACTACTAGGTACGAGGCACTCCTAGGTATGATGCACTCCTAGGTATGATGCACTCCTAGGTATGATGCACTCCTAGGTATGAGGCACTCCTAGGTATGATGCACCCCTAGGTATGATGCACCCCTAGGTATGATGTACTCCTACGTATGATGCACTCCTACGTATGATGCACTCCTAGGTATGATGCACTCCTAGGTATGATGCACTCCTAGGTATGAGGCACTCGTAGGTATGATGCACCCCTAGGTATGATGCACTCGTAGGTATGATGCACTCGTAGGTATGATGCACTCCTAGGTATGATGCACCCCTAGGTATGATGCACTCGTAGGTATGATGCACTCGTAGGTACGATGCACTCGTAGGTATGATGCATTCCTAGGTATGATGCACTCCTAGGTATGATGCACTCGTAGGTATGATGCACTCGTAGGTATGATGCACTCGTAGGTATGATGCACCCCTAGGTATGATGCACTCCTAGGTATGATGCACCCCTAGGTATGAGGCACTCCTAGGTATGATGCACTCCTAGGTATATGCACTCCTAGGTACGAGGCACTCCTACGTATGATGCACTCCTAGGTATGATGCACTCCTAGGTATGATGCACTCCTAGGTATGAGGCACTCCTAGGTATGATGCACTCCTAGGTATGATGCACTCGTAGGTATGAGGCACTCCTAGGTATGATGCACCCCTAGGTATGATGCACTCCTAGGTATGATGCACTCGTAGGTATGAGGCACTGCTAGGTATGATGCACTCCTAGGTATATGCACTCCTAGGTACGAGGCACTCCTACGTATGATGCACTCCTAGGTACGATGCACTCCTAGGTATGAGGCACTCCTAGGTATATGCACTCCTAGGTACGAGGCACTCCTACGTATGATGCACTCCTAGGTATGATGCACTCCTAGGTATGATGCATTCCTAGGTATGATGCACTCCTACGTATGATGCACTCCTAGGTATGATGCACTCGTAGGTATGATGCACTTCAAGGTATGATGCACTCCTAGGTATGAGGCACTCCTAGGTATGATGCACCCCTAGGTATGATGCACCCCTAGGTATGAGGCACTCCTAGGTATGATGCACTCGTAGGTATGATGCACCCCTAGGTATGATGCACTCGTAGGTATGATGCACTCCTAGGTATGATGCACTACTAGGTATGATGCACTCCTAGGTATGATGCACTCCTAGGTATGATGCACTTGTAGGTATGAGGCACTCCTAGGTATGATGCACTCCTAGGTATGAGGCACTCCTAGGTATGATGCACTCCTACGTATGATGCACTCCTAGGTATGATGCACTCCTAGGTATGATCCACTCCTAGGTATGATGCACCCCTAGGTATGAGGCACTCCTAGGTATGATGCACTCCTAGGTACGAGGCACTCCTACGTATGATGCACTCCTAGGTATGATGCACTCCTAGGTATGATGCACTCGTAGGTATGATGCACTCGTAGGTATGAGGCACTCCTAGGTATGATGCACTCCTAGGTATGATGCACTCGTAGGTATGATGCACTCGTAGGTATGAGGCACTCCTAGGTATGATGCACCCCTAGGTATATGCACTCCTAGGTATGATGCACTCCTAGGTATGATGCACTCGTAGGTATGATGCACTCGTAGGTATGAGGCACTCCTAGGTATGAGGCACTCGTAGGTATGATGCACTCCTAGGTATGATGCACTCCTAGGTATGATGCACTCCTAGGTATGAGGCACTCCTAGGTATGATGCACTCGTAGGTATGATGCACTCCTAGGTATGAGGCACTCCTAGGTATGATGCACTCGTAGGTATGATGCACTCCTAGGTATGAGGCACTCCTAGGTATGATGCACTCCTAGGTATGAGGCACTCCTAGGTATGAGGCACTCCTAGGTATGATGCACCCCTAGGTATGAGGCACTCCTAGGTATGATGCACTCATAGGTATGATGCACCCCTAGGTATGATGCACTCGTAGGTATGATGCACTCCTAGGTACGAGGCACTGCTAGGTATGATGCACTCCTAGGTATATGCACTCCTAGGTATGATGCACTCCTAGGTATGAGGCACTCCTAGGTATGATGCACCCCTAGGTATGAGGCACTCCTAGGTATGATGCACTCCTAGGTATGATGCACTCGTAGGTATGATGCACCCCTAGGTATGATGCACTCCTAGGTATGATGCACTCGTAGGTATGATGCACTCGTAGGTATGATGCACTACTAGGTATGATGCACCCCTAGGTATGAGGCACTCCTAGGTATGATGCACTCCTAGGTATGATGCACTCGTAGGTATGATGCACCCCTAGGTACGATGCACTCCTAGGTATGATGCACTCGTAGGTATGATGCACTCGTAGGTATGATGCACTACTAGGTATGATGCACTACTAGGTATGATGCACTCGTAGGTATGATGCACTACTAGGTATGATGCACTCGTAGGTATGATGCACTCGTAGGTATGATGCACCCCTAGGTATGATGCACTCGTAGGTATGATGCACTCCTAGGTATGATGCACTCGTAGGTATGATGCACCCCTAGGTATGAGGCACTCCTAGGTATGATGCACTCGTAGGTATGATGCACCCCTAGGTATGATGCACTCGTAGGTATGATGCACCCCTAGGTATGATGCACTCGTAGGTATGATGCACTCCTAGGTATGATGCACTCCTAGGTACGATGCACTCCTAGGTATGAGGCACTCCTATGTATATGCACTACTAGGTACGAGGCACTCCTAGGTATGATGCACTCCTAGGTATGATGCACTCCTAGGTATGATGCACTCCTAGGTATGAGGCACTCCTAGGTATGATGCACCCCTAGGTATGATGCACCCCTAGGTATGATGTACTCCTACGTATGATGCACTCCTACGTATGATGCACTCCTAGGTATGATGCACTCCTAGGTATGATGCACTCCTAGGTATGAGGCACTCCTAGGTATGATGCACCCCTAGGTATGATGCACTCGTAGGTATGATGCACTCGTAGGTATGATGCACTCGTAGGTATGATGCACCCCTAGGTATGATGCACTCGTAGGTATGATGCACTCGTAGGTACGATGCACTCGTAGGTATGATGCATTCCTAGGTATGATGCACTCCTAGGTATGATGCACTCGTAGGTATGATGCACTCGTAGGTATGATGCACTCCTAGGTATGATGCACCCCTAGGTATGATGCACTCCTAGGTATGATGCACTCCTAGGTATATGCACTCCTAGGTACGAGGCACTCCTACGTATGATGCACTCCTAGGTATGATGCACTCCTAGGTATGATGCACTCCTAGGTATGAGGCACTCCTAGGTATGATGCACTCCTAGGTATGATGCACTCGTAGGTATGAGGCACTCCTAGGTATGATGCACCCCTAGGTATGATGCACTCCTAGGTATGATGCACTTGTAGGTATGAGGCACTGCTAGGTATGATGCACTACTAGGTATGATGCACTCCTAGGTATGATGCACCCCTAGGTATGATGCACTCGTAGGTATGATGCACTCCTAGGTATGATGCACTACTAGGTATGATGCACTCCTAGGTATGATGCACTCCTAGGTATGATGCACTTGTAGGTATGAGGCACTCCTAGGTATGATGCACTCCTAGGTATGAGGCACTCCTAGGTATGATGCACTCCTACGTATGATGCACTCCTAGGTATGATGCACTCGTAGGTATGATGCACTCGTAGGTATGATGCACTCGTAGGTATGATGCACCCCTAGGTATGAGGCACTCCTAGGTATGAGGCACTCCTAGGTATGAGGCACTCCTAGGTATGAGGCACTCCTAGGTATGATGCAATCCTACGTATGATGCACTCCTAGGTATGATGCACTCGTAGGTATGATGCACTCCTAGGTACGAGGCACTCCTAGGTATGATGCACTCCTAGGTATATGCACTCCTAGGTACGGGGCACTCCTATGTATGATGCACTCCTAGGTACGATGCACTCCTAGGTATGAGGCACTCCTAGGTATATGCACTCCTAGGTACAAGGCACTCCTAGGTATGATGCACTCCTAGGTATGATGCACTCGTAGGTATGATGCACTCGTAGGTATGAGGCACTCATAGGTATGATGCACTCGTAGGTATGATGCACTCCTAGGTATGATGCACTCGTAGGTATGATGCACTCGTAGGTACGATGCACTCGTAGGTATGAGGCACTCGTAGGTATGATGCACTCCTACGTATGATGCACTCGTAGGTATGATGCACTCGTAGGTATGATGCACTCCTAGGTACGAGGCACTCCTAGGTATGATGCACCCCTAGGTATGATGCGCCCCTAGGTATGATGCACTCATATGCATGATGCACTCCTACGTATGATGCACTCCTACGTATGATGCACTCCTCCATATGATGCACTCCTACGTATGATGCACTCGTAGGTATGATGCACTCCTAGGTACGAGGCACTCCTACGTATGATGCACTCCTAGGTACGATGCACTCCTAGGTATGAGGCACTCCTAGGTATATGCACTCCTAGGTACGAGGCACTCCTACGTATGATGCACTCCTAGGTATGATGCACTCCTAGGTATGAGGCACTCCTAGGTATGAGGCACTCCTAGGTATGATGCACCCCTAGGTATGATGCACTCCTAGGTATGATGCACTCCTAGGTATGATGCACTCCTAGGTATGATGCACTCCTAGGTACGAGGCACTGCTAGGTATGATGCACTCCTAGGTATATGCACTCCTAGGTACGAGGCACTCCTAGGTATGATGCACCCCTAGGTATGATGCACCCCTAGGTATGAGGCACTCCTAGGTATGATGCACTCGTAGGTATGATGCACCCCTAGGTATGATGCACCCCTAGGTATGAGGCACTCCTAGGTATGATGCACTCGTAGGTATGATGCACCCCTAGGTATGATGCACTCGTAGGTATGATGCACTCCTAGGTATGATGCACTACTAGGTATGATGCACTCCTAGGTATGATGCACTCCTAGGTATGATGCACTTGTAGGTATGAGGCACTCCTAGGTATGATGCACTCCTAGGTATGAGGCACTCCTAGGTATGATGCACTCCTACGTATGATGCACTCCTAGGTATGATGCACTCCTAGGTATGATGGACTCCTAGGTATGATGCACCCCTAGGTATGAGGCACTCCTAGGTATGATGCACTCCTAGGTACGAGGCACTCCTACGTATGATGCACTCCTAGGTATGATGCACTCCTAGGTATGATGCACTCGTAGGTATGATGCACTCGTAGGTATGAGGCACTCCTAGGTATGATGCACCCCTAGGTATATGCACTCCTAGGTATGATGCACTCCTAGGTATGATGCACTCCTAGGTACGATGCACTCCTAGGTATGATGCACTCCTAGGTATGATGCACTCGTAGGTATGATGCACTCGTAGGTATGAGGCACTCGTAGGTATGATGCACTCATAGGTAGGAGGCACTCGTAGGTATGATGCACTCCTAGGTATGATGCACTCCTAGGTATGATGCACTCCTAGGTATGAGGCACTCCTAGGTATGATGCACTCGTAGGTATGATGCACTCCTAGGTATGAGGCACTCGTAGGTATGATGCACTCGTAGGTATGATGCACTCCTAGGTATGAGGCACTCCTAGGTATGAGGCACTCCTGGGTATGAGGCACTCCTAGGTATGAGGCACTCCTAGGTATGATGCACCCCTAGGTATGAGGCACTCCTAGGTATGATGCACTCGTAGGTATGATGCACCCCTAGGTATGATGCACTCGTAGGTATGATGCACTCCTAGGTACGAGGCACTCCTAGGTATGATGCACTCCTAGGTATGATGCACTCGTAGGTATGATGCACCCCTAGGTATGATGCACTCCTAGGTATGATGCACTCGTAGGTATGATGCACTCGTAGGTATGATGCACTACTAGGTATGATGCACCCCTAGGTATGAGGCACTCCTAGGTATGATGCACTCCTAGGTATGATGCACTCGTAGGTATGATGCACCCCTAGGTACGATGCACTCCTAGGTATGATGCACTCGTAGGTATGATGCACTCGTAGGTATGATGCACTACTAGGTATGATGCACTCCTAGGTATGATGCACTCGTAGGTATGATGCACTACTAGGTATGATGCACTCGTAGGTATGATGCACTCGTAGGTATGATGCACCCCTAGGTATGATGCACTCATAGGTATGATGCACTCCTAGGTATGATGCACTCGTAGGTATGATGCACCCCTAGGTATGAGGCACTCCTAGGTATGATGCACTCGTAGGTATGATGCACCCCTAGGTATGATGCACTCGTAGGTATGATGCACCCCTAGGTATGATGCACTCGTAGGTATGATGCACTCCTAGGTATGATGCACTCCTAGGTACGATGCACTCCTAGGTATGAGGCACTCCTAGGTATATGCACTACTAGGTACGAGGCACTCCTAGGTATGATGCACTCCTAGGTATGATGCACTCCTAGGTATGATGCACTCCTAGGTATGAGGCACTCCTAGGTATGATGCACCCCTAGGTATGATGCACCCCTAGGTATGATGTACTCCTACGTATGATGCACTCCTACGTATGATGCACTCCTAGGTATGATGCACTCCTAGGTATGATGCACTCCTGGGTATGAGGCACTCCTAGGTATGATGCACCCCTAGGTATGATGCACTCGTAGATATGATGCACTCCTAGGTATGATGCACTCGTAGGTATGATGCACCCCTAGGTATGATGCACTCGTAGGTATGATGCACTCGTAGGTATGATGCACTCGTAGGTATGATGCATTCCTAGGTATGATGCACTCCTAGGTATGATGCACTCGTAGGTATGATGCACTCGTAGGTATGATGCACTCCTAGGTATGATGCACCCCTAGGTATGATGCACTCCTAGGTATGATGCACTCCTAGGTATATGCACTCCTAGGTACGAGGCACTCCTACGTATGATGCACTCCTAGGTATGATGCACTCCTAGGTATGATGCACTCCTAGGTATGAGGCACTCCTAGGTATGATGCACTCCTAGGTATGATGCACTCGTAGGTATGAGGCACTCCTAGGTATGATGCACCCCTAGGTATGATGCACTCCTAGGTATGATGCACTTGTAGGTATGAGGCACTGCTAGGTATGATGCACTACTAGGTATGATGCACTCCTAGGTATGATGCACCCCTAGGTATGATGCACTCGTAGGTATGATGCACTCCTAGGTATGATGCACTACTAGGTATGATGCACTCCTAGGTATGATGCACTCCTAGGTATGATGCACTTTTAGGTATGAGGCACTCCTAGGTATGATGCACTCCTAGGTATGAGGCACTCCTAGGTATGATGCACTCCTACGTATGATGCACTCCTAGGTATGATGCACTCGTAGGTATGATGCACTCGTAGGTATGATGCACTCGTAGGTATGATGCACCCCTAGGTATGAGGCACTCCTAGGTATGAGGCACTACTAGGTATGATGCACTCCTAGGTATGATGCACCCCTAGGTATGATGCACTCGTAGGTATGATGCACTCCTAGGTATGATGCACTCGTAGGTATGATGCACTCGTAGGTATGATGCACTCGTAGGTATGATGCACCCCTAGGTATGAGGCACCCCTAGGTATGATGCACTCGTAGGTATGATGCACTCGTAGGTATGATGCACCCCTAGGTATGAGGCACTCCTAGGTATGAGGCACTCCTAGGTATGAGGCACTCCTAGGTATGAGGCACTCCTAGGTATGAGGCACTCCTAGGTATGATGCAATCCTACGTATGATGCACTCCTAGGTATGATGCACTCGTAGGTATGATGCACTCCTAGGTACGAGGCACTCCTAGGTATGATGCACTCCTAGGTATATGCACTCCTAGGTACGGGGCACTCCTATGTATGATGCACTCCTAGGTACGATGCACTCCTAGGTATGAGGCACTCCTAGGTATATGCACTCCTAGGTACAAGGCACTCCTAGGTATGATGCACTCCTAGGTATGATGCACTCGTAGGTATGATGCACTCGTAGGTATGAGGCACTCGTAGGTATGATGCACTCCTAGGTATGATGCACTCCTAGGTATGATGCACTCGTAGGTATGATGCACTCGTAGGTACGATGCACTCGTAGGTATGAGGCACTCGTAGGTATGATGCACTCCTACGTATGATGCACTCGTAGGTATGATGCACTCGTAGGTATGATGCACTCCTAGGTACGAGGCACTCCTAGGTATGATGCACCCCTAGGTATGATGCGCCCCTAGGTATGATGCACTCATATGCATGATGCACTCCTACGTATGATGCACTCCTACGTATGATGCACTCCTACATATGATGCACTCCTACGTATGATGCACTCGTAGGTATGATGCACTCCTAGGTACGAGGCACTCCTACGTATGATGCACTCCTAGGTACGATGCACTCCTAGGTATGAGGCACTCCTAGGTATATGCACTCCTAGGTACGAGGCACTCCTACGTATGATGCACTCCTAGGTATGATGCACTCCTAGGTATGAGGCACTCCTATGTATGAGGCACTCCTAGGTATGATGCACCCCTAGGTATGATGCACTCCTAGGTATGATGCACTCCTAGGTATGATGCACTCCTAGGTATGATGCACTCCTAGGTACGAGGCACTGCTAGGTATGATGCACTCCTAGGTATATGCACTCCTAGGTACGAGGCACTCCTAGGTATGATGCACCCCTAGGTATGATGCACCCCTAGGTATGAGGCACTCCTAGGTATGATGCACTCGTAGGTATGATGCACCCCTAGGTATGATGCACCCCTAGGTATGAGGCACTCCTAGGTATGATGCACTCGTAGGTATGATGCACCCCTAGGTATGATGCACTCGTAGGTATGATGCACTCCTAGGTATGATGCACTACTAGGTATGATGCACTCCTAGGTATGATGCACTCCTAGGTATGATGCACTTGTAGGTATGAGGCACTCCTAGGTATGATGCACTCCTAGGTATGAGGCACTCCTAGGTATGATGCACTCCTACGTATGATGCACTCCTAGGTATGATGCACTCCTAGGTATGATGCACTCCTAGGTATGATGCACCCCTAGGTATGAGGCACTCCTAGGTATGATGCACTCCTAGGTACGAGGCACTCCTACGTATGATGCACTCGTAGGTATGATGCACTCCTAGGTATGATGCACTCGTAGGTATGATGCACTCGTAGGTATGAGGCACTCCTAGGTATGATGCACCCCTAGGTATATGCACTCCTAGGTATGATGCACTCCTAGATATGCTGCACTCCTAGGTACGATGCACTCGTAGGTATGATGCACTCGTAGGTATGATGCACTCGTAGGTATGATGCACTCCTAGGTATGAGGCACTCCTAGGTATGATGCACTCGTAGGTATGATGCACTCGTAGGTATGAGGCACTCCTAGGTATGAGGCACTCGTAGGTATGATGCACTCCTAGGTATGATGCACTCCTAGGTATGATGCACTCCTAGGTATGAGGCACTCCTAGGTATGATGCACTCGTAGGTATGATGCACTCCTAGGTATGAGGCACTCCTAGGTATGATGCACTCATAGGTATGATGCACTCCTAGGTATGAGGCACTCCTAGGTATGATGCACTCCTAGGTATGAGGCACTCCTAGGTATGAGGCACTCCTAGGTATGATGCACCCCTAGGTATGAGGCACTCCTAGGTATGATGCACTCGTAGGTATGATGCACCCCTAGGTATGATGCACTCGTAGGTATGATGCACTCCTAGGTACGAGGCACTCCTAGGTATGATGCACTCGTAGGTATGATGCACTCGTAGGTATGATGCACCCCTAGGTATGATGCACTCGTAGGTATGATGCACTCGTAGGTATGATGCACTCGTAGGTATGATGCACTACTAGGTATGATGCACCCCTAGGTATGAGGCACTCCTAGGTATGATGCACTCCTAGGTATGATGCACTCGTAGGTATGATGCACCCCTAGGTACGATGCACTCCTAGGTATGATGCACTCGTAGGTATGATGCACTCGTAGGTATGATGCACTACTAGGTATGATGCACTCCTAGGTATGATGCACTCGTAGGTATGATGCACTACTAGGTATGATGCACTCGTAGGTATGATGCACTCGTAGGTATGATGCACCCCTAGGTATGATGCACTCATAGGTATGATGCACTCCTAGGTATGATGCACTCGTAGGTATGATGCACCCCTAGGTATGAGGCACTCCTAGGTATGATGCACTCGTAGGTATGATG
Source organism: Acholoe squamosa (assembly GCA_949317995.1). Taxonomy (NCBI): domain Eukaryota; kingdom Metazoa; phylum Annelida; class Polychaeta; order Phyllodocida; family Polynoidae; genus Acholoe; species Acholoe squamosa. Next base: position 65,539,186 of record OX439049.1, on the reverse strand, counting down.
CACCCCTAGGTATGATGCACTCGTAGGTATGATGCACCCCTAGGTATGATGCACTCGTAGGTATGATGCACTCCTAGGTATGATGCACTCCTAGGTACGATGCACTCCTAGGTATGAGGCACTCCTAGGTATATGCACTACTAGGTACGAGGCACTCCTAGGTATGATGCACTCCTAGGTATGATGCACTCCTAGGTATGATGCACTCCTAGGTATGAGGCACTCCTAGGTATGATGCACCCCTAGGTATGATGCACCCCTAGGTATGATGTACTCCTACATATGATGCACTCCTACGTATGATGCACTCCTAGGTATGATGCACTCCTAGGTATGATGCACTCCTGGGTATGAGGCACTCCTAGGTATGATGCGGCCCTAGGTATGATGCACTCGTAGGTATGATGCACTCCTAGGTATGATGCACTCGTAGGTATGATGCACCCCTAGGTATGATGCACTCGTAGGTACGATGCACTCGTAGGTACGATGCACTCGTAGGTATGATGCATTCCTAGGTATGATGCACTCCTAGGTATGATGCACTCGTAGGTATGATGCACTCGTAGGTATGATGCACTCCTAGGTATGATGCACCCCTAGGTATGATGCACTCCTAGGTATGATGCACTCCTAGGTATATGCACTCCTAGGTACGAGGCACTCCTACGTATGATGCACTCCTAGGTATGATGCACTCCTAGGTATGATGCACTCCTAGGTATGAGGCACTCCTAGGTATGATGCACTCCTAGGTATGATGCACTCGTAGGTATGAGGCACTCCTAGGTATGATGCACCCCTAGGTATGATGCACTCCTAGGTATGATGCACTTGTAGGTATGAGGCACTGCTAGGTATGATGCACTACTAGGTATGATGCACTCCTAGGTATGATGCACCCCTAGGTATGATGCACTCGTAGGTATGATGCACTCCTAGGTATGATGCACTACTAGGTATGATGCACTCCTAGGTATGATGCACTCCTAGGTATGATGCACTTGTAGGTATGAGGCACTCCTAGGTATGATGCACTCCTAGGTATGAGGCACTCCTAGGTATGATGCACTCCTACGTATGATGCACTCGTAGGTATGATGCACTCGTAGGTATGATGCACTCGTAGGTATGATGCACTCGTAGGTATGATGCACCCCTAGGTATGAGGCACTCCTAGGTATGAGGCACTCCTAGGTATGAGGCACTCCTAGGTATGAGGCACTCCTAGGTATGATGCAATCCTACGTATGATGCACTCCTAGGTATGATGCACTCGTAGGTATGATGCACTCCTAGGTACGAGGCACTCCTAGGTATGATGCACTCCTAGGTATATGCACTCCTAGGTACGGGGCACTCCTATGTATGATGCACTCGTAGGTACGATGCACTCCTAGGTATGAGGCACTCCTAGGTATATGCACTCCTAGGTACAAGGCACTCCTAGGTATGATGCACTCCTAGGTATGATGCACTCGTAGGTATGATGCACTCGTAGGTATGAGGCACTCGTAGGTATGATGCACTCCTAGGTATGATGCACTCCTAGGTATGATGCACTCGTAGGTATGATGCACTCGTAGGTACGATGCACTCGTAGGTATGAGGCACTCCTAGGTATGATGCACTCCTACGTATGATGCACTCGTAGGTATGATGCACTCGTAGGTATGATGCACTCCTAGGTACGAGGCACTCCTAGGTATGATGCACCCCTAGGTATGATGCGCCCCTAGGTATGATGCACTCATATGCATGATGCACTCCTACGTATGATGCACTCCTACGTATGATGCACTCCTACGTATGATGCACTCCTACGTATGATGCACTCGTAGGTATGATGCACTCCTAGGTACGAGGCACTCCTACGTATGATGCACTCCTAGGTACGATGCACTCCTAGGTATGAGGCACTCCTAGGTATATGCACTCCTAGGTACGAGGCACTCCTACGTATGATGCACTCCTAGGTATGATGCACTCCTAGGTATGAGGCACTCCTAGGTATGAGGCACTCCTAGGTATGATGCACCCCTAGGTATGATGCACTCCTAGGTATGATGCACTCCTAGGTATGATGCACTCCTAGGTATGATGCACTCCTAGGTACGAGGCACTGCTAGGTATGATGCACTCCTAGGTATGATGTACTCCTACGTATGATGCACTCCTACGTATGATGCACTCCTAGGTATGATGCACTCCTAGGTATGATGCACTCCTAGGTATGAGGCACTCCTAGGTATGATGCACCCCTAGGTATGATGCACTCGTAGGTATGATGCACTCGTAGGTATGATGCACTCGTAGGTATGATGCACCCCTAGGTATGATGCACTCGTAGGTATGATGCACTCGTAGGTACGATGCACTCGTAGGTATGATGCATTCCTAGGTATGATGCACTCGTAGGTATGATGCACTCGTAGGTATGATGCACTCGTAGGTATGATGCACTCGTAGGTATGATGCACCCCTAGGTATGATGCACTCCTAGGTATGATGCACTCCTAGGTATATGCACTCCTAGGTACGAGGCAATCCTACGTATGATGCACTCCTAGGTATGATGCACTCCTAGGTATGATGCACTCCTAGGTATGAGGCACTCCTAGGTATGATGCACTCCTAGGTATGATGCACTCGTAGGTATGAGGCACTCCTAGGTATGATGCACCCCTAGGTATGATGCACTCCTAGGTATGATGCACTTCTAGGTATGAGGCACTGCTAGGTATGATGCACTACTAGGTATGATGCACTCCTAGGTATGATGCACCCCTAGGTATGATGCACTCGTAGGTATGATGCACTCCTAGGTATGATGCACTACTAGGTATGATGCACTCCTAGGTATGATGCACTCCTAGGTATGATGCACTTGTAGGTATGAGGCACTCCTAGGTATGATGCACTCCTAGGTATGAGGCACTCCTAGGTATGATGCACTCCTAGGTATGATGCACTCCTAGGTATGATGCACTCCTAGGTATGATGCACTCGTAGGTATGATGCACTCGTAGGTATGATGCACCCCTAGGTATGAGGCACTCCTAGGTATGAGGCACTCCTAGGTATGAGGCACTCCTAGGTATGAGGCACTCCTAGGTATGATGCAATCCTACGTATGATGCACTCCTAGGTATGATGCACTCGTAGGTATGATGCACTCCTAGGTACGAGGCACTCCTAGGTATGATGCACTCCTAGGTATGATGCACTCCTAGGTATGATGCACTCGTAGGTATGATGCACTCGTAGGTATGAGGCACTCGTAGGTATGATGCACTCCTAGGTATGATGCACTCCTAGGTATGATGCACTCGTAGGTATGATGCACTCGTAGGTACGATGCACTCGTAGGTATGAGGCACTCGTAGGTATGATGCACTCCTACGTATGATGCACTCGTAGGTATGATGCACTCGTAGGTATGATGCACTCCTAGGTACGAGGCACTCCTAGGTATGATGCACCCCTAGGTATGATGCGCCCCTAGGTATGATGCACTCATATGCATGATGCACTCCTACGTATGATGCACTCCTACGTATGATGCACTCCTACATATGATGCACTCCTACGTATGATGCACTCGTAGGTATGATGCACTCCTAGGTACGAGGCACTCCTACGTATGATGCACTCCTAGGTACGATGCACTCCTAGGTATGAGGCACTCCTAGGTATATGCACTCCTAGGTACGAGGCACTCCTACGTATGATGCACTCCTAGGTATGATGCACTCCTAGGTATGAGGCACTCCTAGGTATGAGGCACTCCTAGGTATGATGCACCCCTAGGTATGATGTACTCCTAGGTATGATGCACTCCTAGGTATGATGCACTCCTAGGTATGATGCACTCCTAGGTATGAGGCACTGCTAGGTATGATGCACTCCTAGGTATATGCACTCCTAGGTACGAGGCACTCCTAGGTATGATGCACCCCTAGGTATGATGCACCCCTAGGTATGAGGCACTCCTAGGTATGATGCACTCGTAGGTATGATGCACCCCTAGGTATGATGCACCCCTAGGTATGATGCACTCGTAGGTATGATGCACCCCTAGGTATGATGCACTCGTAGGTATGATGCACTCGTAGGTATGATGCACTCCTAGGTATGATGCACTACTAGGTATGATGCACTCCTAGGTATGATGCACTCCTAGGTATGATGCACTTGTAGGTATGAGGCACTCCTAGGTATGATGCACTCCTAGGTATGAGGCACTCCTAGGTATGATGCACTCCTACGTATGATGCACTCCTAGGTATGATGCACTCCTAGGTATGATGCACTCCTAGGTATGATGCACCCCTAGGTATGAGGCACTCCTAGGTATGATGCACTCCTAGGTACGAGGCACTCCTACGTATGATGCACTCGTAGGTATGATGCACTCCTAGGTATGATGCACTCGTAGGTATGATGCACTCGTAGGTATGAGGCACTCCTAGGTATGATGCACCCCTAGGTATATGCACTCCTAGGTATGATGCACTCCTAGGTATGATGCACTCCTAGGTACGATGCACTCGTAGGTATGATGCACTCGTAGGTATGATGCACTCGTAGGTATGATGCACTCCTAGGTATGAGGCACTCCTAGGTATGATGCACTCGTAGGTATGATGCACTCGTAGGTATGAGGCACTCCTAGGTATGAGGCACTCGTAGGTATGATGCACTCGTAGGTATGATGCACCCCTAGGTATGAGGCACTCCTAGGTATGATGCACTCCTAGGTATGATGCACCCCTAGGTATGAGGCACTCCTAGGTATGATGCACTCGTAGGTATGATGCACCCCTAGGTATGATGCACTCGTAGGTATGATGCACTCCTAGGTACGAGGCACTCCTAGGTATGATGCACTCCTAGGTATGATGCACTCGTAGGTATGATGCACCCCTAGGTATGATGCACTCCTAGGTATGATGCACTCGTAGGTATGATGCACTCGTAGGTATGATGCACTACTAGGTATGATGCACCCCTAGGTATGAGGCACTCCTAGGTATGATGCACTCCTAGGTATGATGCACTCGTAGGTATGATGCACCCCTAGGTACGATGCACTCCTAGGTATGATGCACTCGTAGGTATGATGCACTCGTAGGTATGATGCACTACTAGGTATGATGCACTCCTAGGTATGATGCACTCGTAGGTATGATGCACTACTAGGTATGATGCACTCGTAGGTATGATGCACTCGTAGGTATGATGCACCCCTAGGTATGATGCACTCATAGGTATGATGCACTCCTAGGTATGATGCACTCGTAGGTATGATGCACCCCTAGGTATGAGGCACTCCTAGGTATGATGCACTCGTAGGTATGATGCACCCCTAGGTATGATGCACTCGTAGGTATGATGCACCCCTAGGTATGATGCACTCGTAGGTATGATGCACTCCTAGGTATGATGCACTCCTAGGTACGATGCACTCCTAGGTATGAGGCACTCCTAGGTATATGCACTACTAGGTACGAGGCACTCCTAGGTATGATGCACTCCTAGGTATGATGCACTCCTAGGTATGATGCACTCCTAGGTATGAGGCACTCCTAGGTATGATGCACCCCTAGGTATGATGCACCCCTAGGTATGATGTACTCCTACGTATGATGCACTCCTACGTATGATGCACTCCTAGGTATGATGCACTCCTAGGTATGATGCACTCCTGGGTATGAGGCACTCCTAGGTATGATGCACCCCTAGGTATGATGCACTCGTAGGTATGATGCACTCCTAGGTATGATGCACTCGTAGGTATGATGCACCCCTAGGTATGATGCACTCGTAGGTATGATGCACTCGTAGGTACGATGCACTCGTAGGTATGATGCATTCCTAGGTATGATGCACTCCTAGGTATGATGCACTCGTAGGTATGATGCACTCGTAGGTATGATGCACTCCAAGTATGATGCACCCCTAGGTATGATGCACTCCTAGGTATGATGCACTCCTAGGTATATGCACTCCTAGGTACGAGGCACTCCTACGTATGATGCACTCCTAGGTATGATGCACTCCTAGGTATGATGCACTCCTAGGTATGAGGCACTCCTAGGTATGATGCACTCCTAGGTATGATGCACTCCTAGGTATGAGGCACTCCTAGGTATGATGCACCCCTAGGTATGATGCACTCCTAGGTATGATGCACTTGTAGGTATGAGGCACTGCTAGGTATGATGCACTACTAGGTATGATGCACTCCTAGGTATGATGCACCCCTAGGTATGATGCACTCGTAGGTATGATGCACTCCTAGGTATGATGCACTACTAGGTATGATGCACTCCTAGGTATGATGCACTCCTAGGTATGATGCACTTGTAGGTATGAGGCACTCCTAGGTATGATGCACTCCTAGGTATGAGGCACTCCTAGGTATGATGCACTCCTACGTATGATGCACTCCTAGGTATGATGCACTCGTAGGTATGATGCACTCGTAGGTATGATGCACTCGTAGGTATGATGCACCCCTAGGTATGAGGCACTCCTAGGTATGAGGCACTCCTAGGTATGAGGCACTCCTAGGTATGAGGCACTCCTAGGTATGATGCAATCCTACGTATGATGCACTCCTAGGTATGATGCACTCGTAGGTATGATGCACTCCTAGGTACGAGGCACTCCTAGGTATGATGCACTCCTAGGTATATGCACTCCTAGGTACGGGGCACTCCTATGTATGATGCACTCGTAGGTACGATGCACTCCTAGGTATGAGGCACTCCTAGGTATATGCACTCCTAGGTACAAGGCACTCGTAGGTATGATGCACTCGTAGGTATGATGCACTCGTAGGTATGATGCACTCGTAGGTATGAGGCACTCGTAGGTATGATGCACTCCTAGGTATGATGCACTCCTAGGTATGATGCACTCGTAGGTATGATGCACTCGTAGGTATGATGCACTCCTAGGTATGATGCACTCCTAGGTATGATGCACTCGTAGGTATGATGCACTCGTAGGTACGATGCACTCGTAGGTATGAGGCACTCCTAGGTATGATGCACTCCTACGTATGATGCACTCGTAGGTATGATGCACTCGTAGGTATGATGCACTCCTAGGTACGAGGCACTCCTAGGTATGATGCACCCCTAGGTATGATGCGCCCCTAGGTATGATGCACTCATATGCATGATGCACTCCTACGTATGATGCACTCCTACGTATGATGCACTCCTACGTATGATGCACTCCTACGTATGATGCACTCGTAGGTATGATGCACTCCTAGGTACGAGGCACTCCTACGTATGATGCACTCCTAGGTACGATGCACTCCTAGGTATGAGGCACTCCTAGGTATATGCACTCCTAGGTACGAGGCACTGCTAGGTATGATGCACTCCTAGGTATGATGTACTCCTACGTATGATGCACTCCTACGTATGATGCACTCCTAGGTATGATGCACTCCTAGGTATGATGCACTCCTAGGTATGAGGCACTCCTAGGTATGATGCACCCCTAGGTATGATGCACTCGTAGGTATGATGCACTCGTAGGTATGATGCACTCGTAGGTATGATGCACCCCTAGGTATGATGCACTCGTAGGTATGATGCACTCGTAGGTACGATGCACTCGTAGGTATGATGCATTCCTAGGTATGATGCACTCGTAGGTATGATGCACTCGTAGGTATGATGCACTCGTAGGTATGATGCACTCGTAGGTATGATGCACCCCTAGGTATGATGCACTCCTAGGTATGATGCACTCCTAGGTATATGCACTCCTAGGTACGAGGCACTCCTACGTATGATGCACTCCTAGGTATGATGCACTCCTAGGTATGATGCACTCCTAGGTATGAGGCACTCCTAGGTATGATGCACTCCTAGGTATGATGCACTCGTAGGTATGAGGCACTCCTAGGTATGATGCACCCCTAGGTATGATGCACTCCTAGGTATGATGCACTTCTAGGTATGAGGCACTGCTAGGTATGATGCACTACTAGGTATGATGCACTCCTAGGTATGATGCACCCCTAGGTATGATGCACTCTTAGGTATGATGCACTCCTAGGTATGATGCACTACTAGGTATGATGCACTCCTAGGTATGATGCACTCCTAGGTATGATGCACTCCTAGGTATGATGCACTCCTAGGTATGATGCACTCGTAGGTATGATGCACCCCTAGGTATGAGGGACTCCTAGGTATGAGGCACTCCTAGGTATGAGGCACTCCTAGGTATGAGGCACTCCTAGGTATGATGCAATCCTACGTATGATGCACTCCTAGGTATGATGCACTCGTAGGTATGATGCACTCCTAGGTACGAGGCACTCCTAGGTATGATGCACTCCTAGGTATGATGCACTCCTAGGTATGATGCACTCGTAGGTATGATGCACCCCTAGGTATGAGGCACTCCTAGGTATGATGCACTCGTAGGTATGATGCACCCCTAGGTATGATGCACTCGTAGGTATGATGCACCCCTAGGTATGATGCACTCGTAGGTATGATGCACTCCTAGGTATGATGCACTCCTAGGTACGATGCACTCCTAGGTATGAGGCACTCCTAGGTATATGCACTACTAGGTACGAGGCACTCCTAGGTATGATGCACTCCTAGGTATGATGCACTCCTAGGTATGATGCACTCCTAGGTATGAGGCACTCCTAGGTATGATGCACCCCTAGGTATGATGCACCCCTAGGTATGATGTACTCCTACATATGATGCACTCCTACGTATGATGCACTCCTAGGTATGATGCACTCCTAGGTATGATGCACTCCTGGGTATGAGGCACTCCTAGGTATGATGCACCCCTAGGTATGATGCACTCGTAGGTATGATGCACTCCTAGGTATGATGCACTCGTAGGTATGATGCACCCCTAGGTATGATGCACTCGTAGGTACGATGCACTCGTAGGTACGATGCACTCGTAGGTATGATGCATTCCTAGGTATGATGCACTCCTAGGTATGATGCACTCGTAGGTATGATGCACTCGTAGGTATGATGCACTCCTAGGTATGATGCACCCCTAGGTATGATGCACTCCTAGGTATGATGCACTCCTAGGTATATGCACTCCTAGGTACGAGGCACTCCTACGTATGATGCACTCCTAGGTATGATGCACTCCTAGGTATGATGCACTCCTAGGTATGAGGCACTCCTAGGTATGATGCACTCCTAGGTATGATGCACTCGTAGGTATGAGGCACTCCTAGGTATGATGCACCCCTAGGTATGATGCACTCCTAGGTATGATGCACTTGTAGGTATGAGGCACTGCTAGGTATGATGCACTACTAGGTATGATGCACTCCTAGGTATGATGCACCCCTAGGTATGATGCACTCGTAGGTATGATGCACTCCTAGGTATGATGCACTACTAGGTATGATGCACTCCTAGGTATGATGCACTCCTAGGTATGATGCACTTGTAGGTATGAGGCACTCCTAGGTATGATGCACTCCTAGGTATGAGGCACTCCTAGGTATGATGCACTCCTACGTATGATGCACTCCTAGGTATGATGCACTCGTAGGTATGATGCACTCGTAGGTATGATGCACTCGTAGGTATGATGCACCCCTAGGTATGAGGCACTCCTAGGTATGAGGCACTCCTAGGTATGAGGCACTCCTAGGTATGAGGCACTCCTAGGTATGATGCAATCCTACGTATGATGCACTCCTAGGTATGATGCACTCGTAGGTATGATGCACTCCTAGGTACGAGGCACTCCTAGGTATGATGCACTCCTAGGTATATGCACTCCTAGGTACGGGGCACTCCTATGTATGATGCACTCGTAGGTACGATGCACTCCTAGGTATGAGGCACTCCTAGGTATATGCACTCCTAGGTACAAGGCACTCCTAGGTATGATGCACTCCTAGGTATGATGCACTCGTAGGTATGATGCACTCGTAGGTATGAGGCACTCGTAGGTATGATGCACTCCTAGGTATGATGCACTCCTAGGTATGATGCACTCGTAGGTATGATGCACTCGTAGGTACGATGCACTCGTAGGTATGAGGCACTCCTAGGTATGATGCACTCCTACGTATGATGCACTCGTAGGTATGATGCACTCGTAGGTATGATGCACTCCTAGGTACGAGGCACTCCTAGGTATGATGCACCCCTAGGTATGATGCGCCCCTAGGTATGATGCACTCATATGCATGATGCACTCCTACGTATGATGCACTCCTACGTATGATGCACTCCTACGTATGATGCACTCCTACGTATGATGCACTCGTAGGTATGATGCACTCCTAGGTACGAGGCACTCCTACGTATGATGCACTCCTAGGTACGATGCACTCCTAGGTATGAGGCACTCCTAGGTATATGCACTCCTAGGTACGAGGCACTCCTACGTATGATGCACTCCTAGGTATGATGCACTCCTAGGTATGAGGCACTCCTAGGTATGAGGCACTCCTAGGTATGATGCACCCCTAGGTATGATGCACTCCTAGGTATGATGCACTCCTAGGTATGATGCACTCCTAGGTATGATGCACTCCTAGGTACGAGGCACTGCTAGGTATGATGCACTCCTAGGTATGATGTACTCCTACGTATGATGCACTCCTACGTATGATGCACTCCTAGGTATGATGCACTCCTAGGTATGATGCACTCCTAGGTATGAGGCACTCCTAGGTATGATGCACCCCTAGGTATGATGCACTCGTAGGTATGATGCACTCGTAGGTATGATGCACTCGTAGGTATGATGCACCCCTAGGTATGATGCACTCGTAGGTATGATGCACTCGTAGGTACGATGCACTCGTAGGTATGATGCATTCCTAGGTATGATGCACTCGTAGGTATGATGCACTCGTAGGTATGATGCACTCGTAGGTATGATGCACTCGTAGGTATGATGCACCCCTAGGTATGATGCACTCCTAGGTATGATGCACTCCTAGGTATATGCACTCCTAGGTACGAGGCAATCCTACGTATGATGCACTCCTAGGTATGATGCACTCCTAGGTATGATGCACTCCTAGGTATGAGGCACTCCTAGGTATGATGCACTCCTAGGTATGATGCACTCGTAGGTATGAGGCACTCCTAGGTATGATGCACCCCTAGGTATGATGCACTCCTAGGTATGATGCACTTCTAGGTATGAGGCACTGCTAGGTATGATGCACTACTAGGTATGATGCACTCCTAGGTATGATGCACCCCTAGGTATGATGCACTCGTAGGTATGATGCACTCCTAGGTATGATGCACTACTAGGTATGATGCACTCCTAGGTATGATGCACTCCTAGGTATGATGCACTTGTAGGTATGAGGCACTCCTAGGTATGATGCACTCCTAGGTATGAGGCACTCCTAGGTATGATGCACTCCTAGGTATGATGCACTCCTAGGTATGATGCACTCCTAGGTATGATGCACTCCTAGGTATGATGCACTCGTAGGTATGATGCACCCCTAGGTATGAGGCACTCCTAGGTATGAGGCACTCCTAGGTATGAGGCACTCCTAGGTATGAGGCACTCCTAGGTATGATGCAATCCTACGTATGATGCACTCCTAGGTATGATGCACTCGTAGGTATGATGCACTCCTAGGTACGAGGCACTCCTAGGTATGATGCACTCCTAGGTATGATGCACTCCTAGGTATGATGCACTCGTAGGTATGATGCACTCGTAGGTATGAGGCACTCGTAGGTATGATGCACTCCTAGGTATGATGCACTCCTAGGTATGATGCACTCGTAGGTATGATGCACTCGTAGGTACGATGCACTCGTAGGTATGAGGCACTCGTAGGTATGATGCACTCCTACGTATGATGCACTCGTAGGTATGATGCACTCGTAGGTATGATGCACTCCTAGGTACGAGGCACTCCTAGGTATGATGCACCCCTAGGTATGATGCGCCCCTAGGTATGATGCACTCATATGCATGATGCACTCCTACGTATGATGCACTCCTACGTATGATGCACTCCTACATATGATGCACTCCTACGTATGATGCACTCGTAGGTATGATGCACTCCTAGGTACGAGGCACTCCTACGTATGATGCACTCCTAGGTACGATGCACTCCTAGGTATGAGGCACTCCTAGGTATATGCACTCCTAGGTACGAGGCACTCCTACGTATGATGCACTCCTAGGTATGATGCACTCCTAGGTATGAGGCACTCCTAGGTATGAGGCACTCCTAGGTATGATGCACCCCTAGGTATGATGTACTCCTAGGTATGATGCACTCCTAGGTATGATGCACTCCTAGGTATGATGCACTCCTAGGTATGAGGCACTGCTAGGTATGATGCACTCCTAGGTATATGCACTCCTAGGTACGAGGCACTCCTAGGTATGATGCACCCCTAGGTATGATGCACCCCTAGGTATGAGGCACTCCTAGGTATGATGCACTCGTAGGTATGATGCACCCCTAGGTATGATGCACCCCTAGGTATGATGCACTCGTAGGTATGATGCACCCCTAGGTATGATGCACTCGTAGGTATGATGCACTCGTAGGTATGATGCACTCCTAGGTATGATGCACTACTAGGTATGATGCACTCCTAGGTATGATGCACTCCTAGGTATGATGCACTTGTAGGTATGAGGCACTCCTAGGTATGATGCACTCCTAGGTATGAGGCACTCCTAGGTATGATGCACTCCTACGTATGATGCACTCCTAGGTATGATGCACTCCTAGGTATGATGCACTCCTAGGTATGATGCACCCCTAGGTATGAGGCACTCCTAGGTATGATGCACTCCTAGGTACGAGGCACTCCTACGTATGATGCACTCGTAGGTATGATGCACTCCTAGGTATGATGCACTCGTAGGTATGATGCACTCGTAGGTATGAGGCACTCCTAGGTATGATGCACCCCTAGGTATATGCACTCCTAGGTATGATGCACTCCTAGGTATGATGCACTCCTAGGTACGATGCACTCGTAGGTATGATGCACTCGTAGGTATGATGCACTCGTAGGTATGATGCACTCCTAGGTATGAGGCACTCCTAGGTATGATGCACTCGTAGGTATGATGCACTCGTAGGTATGAGGCACTCCTAGGTATGAGGCACTCGTAGGTATGATGCACTCGTAGGTATGATGCACCCCTAGGTATGAGGCACTCCTAGGTATGATGCACTCCTAGGTATGATGCACCCCTAGGTATGAGGCACTCCTAGGTATGATGCACTCGTAGGTATGATGCACCCCTAGGTATGATGCACTCGTAGGTATGATGCACTCCTAGGTACGAGGCACTCCTAGGTATGATGCACTCCTAGGTATGATGCACTCGTAGGTATGATGCACCCCTAGGTATGATGCACTCCTAGGTATGATGCACTCGTAGGTATGATGCACTCGTAGGTATGATGCACTACTAGGTATGATGCACCCCTAGGTATGAGGCACTCCTAGGTATGATGCACTCCTAGGTATGATGCACTCGTAGGTATGATGCACCCCTAGGTACGATGCACTCCTAGGTATGATGCACTCGTAGGTATGATGCACTCGTAGGTATGATGCACTACTAGGTATGATGCACTCCTAGGTATGATGCACTCGTAGGTATGATGCACTACTAGGTATGATGCACTCGTAGGTATGATGCACTCGTAGGTATGATGCACCCCTAGGTATGATGCACTCATAGGTATGATGCACTCCTAGGTATGATGCACTCGTAGGTATGATGCACCCCTAGGTATGATGCACTCCTAGGTATGAGGCACTCCTAGGTATGAGGCACTCCTAGGTATGATGCACCCCTAGGTATGATGCACTCCTAGGTATGATGCACTCCTAGGTATGATGCACTCCTAGGTATGATGCACTCCTAGGTACGAGGCACTGCTAGGTATGATGCACTCCTAGGTATATGCACTCCTAGGTACGAGGCACTCCTAGGTATGATGCACCCCTAGGTATGATGCACCCCTAGGTATGAGGCACTCCTAGGTATGATGCACTCGTAGGTATGATGCACCCCTAGGTATGATGCACCCCTAGGTATGAGGCACTCCTAGGTATGATGCACTCGTAGGTATGATGCACCCCTAGGTATGATGCACTCGTAGGTATGATGCACTCCTAGGTATGATGCACTACTAGGTATGATGCACTCCTAGGTATGATGCACTCCTAGGTATGATGCACTTGTAGGTATGAGGCACTCCTAGGTATGATGCACTCCTAGGTATGAGGCACTCCTAGGTATGATGCACTCCTACGTATGATGCACTCCTAGGTATGATGCACTCCTAGGTATGATGCACTCCTAGGTATGATGCACCCCTAGGTATGAGGCACTCCTAGGTATGATGCACTCCTAGGTACGAGGCAATCCTACGTATGATGCACTCCTAGGTATGATGCACTCCTAGGTATGATGCACTCGTAGGTATGATGCACTCGTAGGTATGAGGCACTCCTAGGTATGATGCACCCCTAGGTATATGCACTCCTAGGTATGATGCACTCCTAGGTATGATGCACTCCTAGGTACGATGCACTCCTAGGTATGATGCACTCCTAGGTATGATGCACTCGTAGGTATGATGCACTCGTAGGTATGAGGCACTCGTAGGTATGAGGCACTCCTAGGTATGATGCACTCCTAGGTATGAGGCACTCCTAGGTATGATGCACTCCTAGGTATGATGCACTCCTAGGTATGATGCACTCCTAGGTATGATGCACTCGTAGGTATGATGCACTCGTAGGTATGATGCACCCCTAGGTATGAGGCACTCCTAGGTATGAGGCACTCCTAGGTATGAGGCACTCCTAGGTATGAGGCACTCCTAGGTATGATGCAATCCTACGTATGATGCACTCCTAGGTATGATGCACTCGTAGGTATGATGCACTCCTAGGTACGAGGCACTCCTAGGTATGATGCACTCCTAGGTATGATGCACTCCTAGGTATGATGCACTCGTAGGTATGATGCACTCGTAGGTATGAGGCACTCGTAGGTATGATGCACTCCTAGGTATGATGCACTCCTAGGTATGATGCACTCGTAGGTATGATGCACTCGTAGGTACGATGCACTCGTAGGTATGAGGCACTCGTAGGTATGATGCACTCCTACGTATGATGCACTCGTAGGTATGATGCACTCGTAGGTATGATGCACTCCTAGGTACGAGGCACTCCTAGGTATGATGCACCCCTAGGTATGATGCGCCCCTAGGTATGATGCACTCATATGCATGATGCACTCCTACGTATGATGCACTCCTACGTATGATGCACTCCTACATATGATGCACTCCTACGTATGATGCACTCGTAGGTATGATGCACTCCTAGGTACGAGGCACTCCTACGTATGATGCACTCCTAGGTACGATGCACTCCTAGGTATGAGGCACTCCTAGGTATATGCACTCCTAGGTACGAGGCACTCCTACGTATGATGCACTCCTAGGTATGATGCACTCCTAGGTATGAGGCACTCCTAGGTATGAGGCACTCCTAGGTATGATGCACCCCTAGGTATGATGTACTCCTAGGTATGATGCACTCCTAGGTATGATGCACTCCTAGGTATGATGCACTCCTAGGTATGAGGCACTGCTAGGTATGATGCACTCCTAGGTATATGCACTCCTAGGTACGAGGCACTCCTAGGTATGATGCACCCCTAGGTATGATGCACCCCTAGGTATGAGGCACTCCTAGGTATGATGCACTCGTAGGTATGATGCACCCCTAGGTATGATGCACCCCTAGGTATGATGCACTCGTAGGTATGATGCACCCCTAGGTATGATGCACTCGTAGGTATGATGCACTCGTAGGTATGATGCACTCCTAGGTATGATGCACTACTAGGTATGATGCACTCCTAGGTATGATGCACTCCTAGGTATGATGCACTTGTAGGTATGAGGCACTCCTAGGTATGATGCACTCCTAGGTATGAGGCACTCCTAGGTATGATGCACTCCTACGTATGATGCACTCCTAGGTATGATGCACTCCTAGGTATGATGCACTCCTAGGTATGATGCACCCCTAGGTATGAGGCACTCCTAGGTATGATGCACTCCTAGGTACGAGGCACTCCTACGTATGATGCACTCGTAGGTATGATGCACTCCTAGGTATGATGCACTCGTAGGTATGATGCACTCGTAGGTATGAGGCACTCCTAGGTATGATGCACCCCTAGGTATATGCACTCCTAGGTATGATGCACTCCTAGGTATGATGCACTCCTAGGTACGATGCACTCGTAGGTATGATGCACTCGTAGGTATGATGCACTCGTAGGTATGATGCACTCCTAGGTATGAGGCACTCCTAGGTATGATGCACTCGTAGGTATGATGCACTCGTAGGTATGAGGCACTCCTAGGTATGAGGCACTCGTAGGTATGATGCACTCGTAGGTATGATGCACCCCTAGGTATGAGGCACTCCTAGGTATGATGCACTCCTAGGTATGATGCACCCCTAGGTATGAGGCACTCCTAGGTATGATGCACTCGTAGGTATGATGCACCCCTAGGTATGATGCACTCGTAGGTATGATGCACTCCTAGGTACGAGGCACTCCTAGGTATGATGCACTCCTAGGTATGATGCACTCGTAGGTATGATGCACCCCTAGGTATGATGCACTCCTAGGTATGATGCACTCGTAGGTATGATGCACTCGTAGGTATGATGCACTACTAGGTATGATGCACCCCTAGGTATGAGGCACTCCTAGGTATGATGCACTCCTAGGTATGATGCACTCGTAGGTATGATGCACCCCTAGGTACGATGCACTCCTAGGTATGATGCACTCGTAGGTATGATGCACTCGTAGGTATGATGCACTACTAGGTATGATGCACTCCTAGGTATGATGCACTCGTAGGTATGATGCACTACTAGGTATGATGCACTCGTAGGTATGATGCACTCGTAGGTATGATGCACCCCTAGGTATGATGCACTCATAGGTATGATGCACTCCTAGGTATGATGCACTCGTAGGTATGATGCACCCCTAGGTATGATGCACTCCTAGGTATGAGGCACTCCTAGGTATGAGGCACTCCTAGGTATGATGCACCCCTAGGTATGATGCACTCCTAGGTATGATGCACTCCTAGGTATGATGCACTCCTAGGTATGATGCACTCCTAGGTACGAGGCACTGCTAGGTATGATGCACTCCTAGGTATATGCACTCCTAGGTACGAGGCACTCCTAGGTATGATGCACCCCTAGGTATGATGCACCCCTAGGTATGAGGCACTCCTAGGTATGATGCACTCGTAGGTATGATGCACCCCTAGGTATGATGCACCCCTAGGTATGAGGCACTCCTAGGTATGATGCACTCGTAGGTATGATGCACCCCTAGGTATGATGCACTCGTAGGTATGATGCACTCCTAGGTATGATGCACTACTAGGTATGATGCACTCCTAGGTATGATGCACTCCTAGGTATGATGCACTTGTAGGTATGAGGCACTCCTAGGTATGATGCACTCCTAGGTATGAGGCACTCCTAGGTATGATGCACTCCTACGTATGATGCACTCCTAGGTATGATGCACTCCTAGGTATGATGCACTCCTAGGTATGATGCACCCCTAGGTATGAGGCACTCCTAGGTATGATGCACTCCTAGGTACGAGGCACTCCTACGTATGATGCACTCCTAGGTATGATGCACTCCTAGGTATGATGCACTCGTAGGTATGATGCACTCGTAGGTATGAGGCACTCCTAGGTATGATGCACCCCTAGGTATATGCACTCCTAGGTATGATGCACTCCTAGGTATGATGCACTCCTAGGTACGATGCACTCCTAGGTATGATGCACTCCTAGGTATGATGCACTCGTAGGTATGATGCACTCGTAGGTATGAGGCACTCGTAGGTATGATGCACTCATAGGTAGGAGGCACTCGTAGGTATGATGCACTCCTAGGTATGATGCACTCCTAGGTATGATGCACTCCTAGGTATGAGGCACTCCTAGGTATGATGCACTCGTAGGTATGATGCACTCCTAGGTATGAGGCACTCGTAGGTATGATGCACTCGTAGGTATGATGCACTCCTAGGTATGAGGCACTCCTAGGTATGAGGCACTCCTGGGTATGAGGCACTCCTAGGTATGAGGCACTCCTAGGTATGATGCACCCCTAGGTATGAGGCACTCCTAGGTATGATGCACTCGTAGGTATGATGCACCCCTAGGTATGATGCACTCGTAGGTATGATGCACTCCTAGGTACGAGGCACTCCTAGGTATGATGCACTCCTAGGTATGATGCACTCGTAGGTATGATGCACCCCTAGGTATGATGCACTCCTAGGTATGATGCACTCGTAGGTATGATGCACTCGTAGGTATGATGCACTACTAGGTATGATGCACCCCTAGGTATGAGGCACTCCTAGGTATGATGCACTCCTAGGTATGATGCACTCGTAGGTATGATGCACCCCTAGGTACGATGCACTCCTAGGTATGATGCACTCGTAGGTATGATGCACTCGTAGGTATGATGCACTACTAGGTATGATGCACTCCTAGGTATGATGCACTCGTAGGTATGATGCACTACTAGGTATGATGCACTCGTAGGTATGATGCACTCGTAGGTATGATGCACCCCTAGGTATGATGCACTCATAGGTATGATGCACTCCTAGGTATGATGCACTCGTAGGTATGATGCACCCCTAGGTATGAGGCACTCCTAGGTATGATGCACTCGTAGGTATGATGCACCCCTAGGTATGATGCACTCGTAGGTATGATGCACCCCTAGGTATGATGCACTCGTAGGTATGATGCACTCCTAGGTATGATGCACTCCTAGGTACGATGCACTCCTAGGTATGAGGCACTCCTAGGTATATGCACTACTAGGTACGAGGCACTCCTAGGTATGATGCACTCCTAGGTATGATGCACTCCTAGGTATGATGCACTCCTAGGTATGAGGCACTCCTAGGTATGATGCACCCCTAGGTATGATGCACCCCTAGGTATGATGTACTCCTACGTATGATGCACTCCTACGTATGATGCACTCCTAGGTATGATGCACTCCTAGGTATGATGCACTCCTGGGTATGAGGCACTCCTAGGTATGATGCACCCCTAGGTATGATGCACTCGTAGATATGATGCACTCCTAGGTATGATGCACTCGTAGGTATGATGCACCCCTAGGTATGATGCACTCGTAGGTATGATGCACTCGTAGGTACGATGCACTCGTAGGTATGATGCATTCCTAGGTATGATGCACTCCTAGGTATGATGCACTCGTAGGTATGATGCACTCGTAGGTATGATGCACTCCTAGGTATGATGCACCCCTAGGTATGATGCACTCCTAGGTATGATGCACTCCTAGGTATATGCACTCCTAGGTACGAGGCACTCCTACGTATGATGCACTCCTAGGTATGATGCACTCCTAGGTATGATGCACTCCTAGGTATGAGGCACTCCTAGGTATGATGCACTCCTAGGTATGATGCACTCGTAGGTATGAGGCACTCCTAGGTATGATGCACCCCTAGGTATGATGCACTCCTAGGTATGATGCACTTGTAGGTATGAGGCACTGCTAGGTATGATGCACTACTAGGTATGATGCACTCCTAGGTATGATGCACCCCTAGGTATGATGCACTCGTAGGTATGATGCACTCCTAGGTATGATGCACTACTAGGTATGATGCACTCCTAGGTATGATGCACTCCTAGGTATGATGCACTTTTAGGTATGAGGCACTCCTAGGTATGATGCACTCCTAGGTATGAGGCACTCCTAGGTATGATGCACTCCTACGTATGATGCACTCCTAGGTATGATGCACTCGTAGGTATGATGCACTCGTAGGTATGATGCACTCGTAGGTATGATGCACCCCTAGGTATGAGGCACTCCTAGGTATGAGGCACTACTAGGTATGATGCACTCCTAGGTATGATGCACCCCTAGGTATGATGCACTCGTAGGTATGATGCACTCCTAGGTATGATGCACTCGTAGGTATGATGCACTCGTAGGTATGATGCACTCGTAGGTATGATGCACCCCTAGGTATGAGGCACCCCTAGGTATGATGCACTCGTAGGTATGATGCACTCGTAGGTATGATGCACCCCTAGGTATGAGGCACTCCTAGGTATGAGGCACTCCTAGGTATGAGGCACTCCTAGGTATGAGGCACTCCTAGGTATGAGGCACTCCTAGGTATGATGCAATCCTACGTATGATGCACTCCTAGGTATGATGCACTCGTAGGTATGATGCACTCCTAGGTACGAGGCACTCCTAGGTATGATGCACTCCTAGGTATATGCACTCCTAGGTACGGGGCACTCCTATGTATGATGCACTCCTAGGTACGATGCACTCCTAGGTATGAGGCACTCCTAGGTATATGCACTCCTAGGTACAAGGCACTCCTAGGTATGATGCACTCCTAGGTATGATGCACTCGTAGGTATGATGCACTCGTAGGTATGAGGCACTCGTAGGTATGATGCACTCCTAGGTATGATGCACTCCTAGGTATGATGCACTCGTAGGTATGATGCACTCGTAGGTACGATGCACTCGTAGGTATGAGGCACTCGTAGGTATGATGCACTCCTACGTATGATGCACTCGTAGGTATGATGCACTCGTAGGTATGATGCACTCCTAGGTACGAGGCACTCCTAGGTATGATGCACCCCTAGGTATGATGCGCCCCTAGGTATGATGCACTCATATGCATGATGCACTCCTACGTATGATGCACTCCTACGTATGATGCACTCCTACATATGATGCACTCCTACGTATGATGCACTCGTAGGTATGATGCACTCCTAGGTACGAGGCACTCCTACGTATGATGCACTCCTAGGTACGATGCACTCCTAGGTATGAGGCACTCCTAGGTATATGCACTCCTAGGTACGAGGCACTCCTACGTATGATGCACTCCTAGGTATGATGCACTCCTAGGTATGAGGCACTCCTATGTATGAGGCACTCCTAGGTATGATGCACCCCTAGGTATGATGCACTCCTAGGTATGATGCACTCCTAGGTATGATGCACTCCTAGGTATGATGCACTCCTAGGTACGAGGCACTGCTAGGTATGATGCACTCCTAGGTATATGCACTCCTAGGTACGAGGCACTCCTAGGTATGATGCACCCCTAGGTATGATGCACCCCTAGGTATGAGGCACTCCTAGGTATGATGCACTCGTAGGTATGATGCACCCCTAGGTATGATGCACCCCTAGGTATGAGGCACTCCTAGGTATGATGCACTCGTAGGTATGATGCACCCCTAGGTATGATGCACTCGTAGGTATGATGCACTCCTAGGTATGATGCACTACTAGGTATGATGCACTCCTAGGTATGATGCACTCCTAGGTATGATGCACTTGTAGGTATGAGGCACTCCTAGGTATGATGCACTCCTAGGTATGAGGCACTCCTAGGTATGATGCACTCCTACGTATGATGCACTCCTAGGTATGATGCACTCCTAGGTATGATGCACTCCTAGGTATGATGCACCCCTAGGTATGAGGCACTCCTAGGTATGATGCACTCCTAGGTACGAGGCACTCCTACGTATGATGCACTCGTAGGTATGATGCACTCCTAGGTATGATGCACTCGTAGGTATGATGCACTCGTAGGTATGAGGCACTCCTAGGTATGATGCACCCCTAGGTATATGCACTCCTAGGTATGATGCACTCCTAGATATGCTGCACTCCTAGGTACGATGCACTCGTAGGTATGATGCACTCGTAGGTATGATGCACTCGTAGGTATGATGCACTCCTAGGTATGAGGCACTCCTAGGTATGATGCACTCGTAGGTATGATGCACTCGTAGGTATGAGGCACTCCTAGGTATGAGGCACTCGTAGGTATGATGCACTCCTAGGTATGATGCACTCCTAGGTATGATGCACTCCTAGGTATGAGGCACTCCTAGGTATGAGGCACTCGTAGGTATGATGCACTCCTAGGTATGAGGCACTCCTAGGTATGATGCACTCATAGGTATGATGCACTCCTAGGTATGAGGCACTCCTAGGTATGATGCACTCCTAGGTATGAGGCACTCCTAGGTATGAGGCACTCCTAGGTATGATGCACCCCTAGGTATGAGGCACTCCTAGGTATGATGCACTCGTAGGTATGATGCACCCCTAGGTATGATGCACTCGTAGGTATGATGCACTCCTAGGTACGAGGCACTCCTAGGTATGATGCACTCGTAGGTATGATGCACTCGTAGGTATGATGCACCCCTAGGTATGATGCACTCGTAGGTATGATGCACTCGTAGGTATGATGCACTCGTAGGTATGATGCACTACTAGGTATGATGCACCCCTAGGTATGAGGCACTCCTAGGTATGATGCACTCCTAGGTATGATGCACTCGTAGGTATGATGCACCCCTAGGTACGATGCACTCCTAGGTATGATGCACTCGTAGGTATGATGCACTCGTAGGTATGATGCACTACTAGGTATGATGCACTCCTAGGTATGATGCACTCGTAGGTATGATGCACTACTAGGTATGATGCACTCGTAGGTATGATGCACTCGTAGGTATGATGCACCCCTAGGTATGATGCACTCATAGGTATGATGCACTCCTAGGTATGATGCACTCGTAGGTATGATGCACCCCTAGGTATGAGGCACTCCTAGGTATGATGCACTCGTAGGTATGATGCACCCCTAGGTATGATGCACTCGTAGGTATGATGCACCCCTAGGTATGATGCACTCGTAGGTATGATGCACTCCTAGGTATGATGCACTCCTAGGTACGATGCACTCCTAGGTATGAGGCACTCCTAGGTATATGCACTACTAGGTACGAGGCACTCCTAGGTATGATGCACTCCTAGGTATGATGCACTCCTAGGTATGATGCACTCCTAGGTATGAGGCACTCCTAGGTATGATGCACCCCTAGGTATGATGCACCCCTAGGTATGATGTACTCCTACATATGATGCACTCCTACGTATGATGCACTCCTAGGTATGATGCACTCCTAGGTATGATGCACTCCTGGGTATGAGGCACTCCTAGGTATGATGCGGCCCTAGGTATGATGCACTCGTAGGTATGATGCACTCCTAGGTATGATGCACTCGTAGGTATGATGCACCCCTAGGTATGATGCACTCGTAGGTACGATGCACTCGTAGGTACGATGCACTCGTAGGTATGATGCATTCCTAGGTATGATGCACTCCTAGGTATGATGCACTCGTAGGTATGATGCACTCGTAGGTATGATGCACTCCTAGGTATGATGCACCCCTAGGTATGATGCACTCCTAGGTATGATGCACTCCTAGGTATATGCACTCCTAGGTACGAGGCACTCCTACGTATGATGCACTCCTAGGTATGATGCACTCCTAGGTATGATGCACTCCTAGGTATGAGGCACTCCTAGGTATGATGCACTCCTAGGTATGATGCACTCGTAGGTATGAGGCACTCCTAGGTATGATGCACCCCTAGGTATGATGCACTCCTAGGTATGATGCACTTGTAGGTATGAGGCACTGCTAGGTATGATGCACTACTAGGTATGATGCACTCCTAGGTATGATGCACCCCTAGGTATGATGCACTCGTAGGTATGATGCACTCCTAGGTATGATGCACTACTAGGTATGATGCACTCCTAGGTATGATGCACTCCTAGGTATGATGCACTTGTAGGTATGAGGCACTCCTAGGTATGATGCACTCCTAGGTATGAGGCACTCCTAGGTATGATGCACTCCTACGTATGATGCACTCGTAGGTATGATGCACTCGTAGGTATGATGCACTCGTAGGTATGATGCACTCGTAGGTATGATGCACCCCTAGGTATGAGGCACTCCTAGGTATGAGGCACTCCTAGGTATGAGGCACTCCTAGGTATGAGGCACTCCTAGGTATGATGCAATCCTACGTATGATGCACTCCTAGGTATGATGCACTCGTAGGTATGATGCACTCCTAGGTACGAGGCACTCCTAGGTATGATGCACTCCTAGGTATATGCACTCCTAGGTACGGGGCACTCCTATGTATGATGCACTCGTAGGTACGATGCACTCCTAGGTATGAGGCACTCCTAGGTATATGCACTCCTAGGTACAAGGCACTCCTAGGTATGATGCACTCCTAGGTATGATGCACTCGTAGGTATGATGCACTCGTAGGTATGAGGCACTCGTAGGTATGATGCACTCCTAGGTATGATGCACTCCTAGGTATGATGCACTCGTAGGTATGATGCACTCGTAGGTACGATGCACTCGTAGGTATGAGGCACTCCTAGGTATGATGCACTCCTACGTATGATGCACTCGTAGGTATGATGCACTCGTAGGTATGATGCACTCCTAGGTACGAGGCACTCCTAGGTATGATGCACCCCTAGGTATGATGCGCCCCTAGGTATGATGCACTCATATGCATGATGCACTCCTACGTATGATGCACTCCTACGTATGATGCACTCCTACGTATGATGCACTCCTACGTATGATGCACTCGTAGGTATGATGCACTCCTAGGTACGAGGCACTCCTACGTATGATGCACTCCTAGGTACGATGCACTCCTAGGTATGAGGCACTCCTAGGTATATGCACTCCTAGGTACGAGGCACTCCTACGTATGATGCACTCCTAGGTATGATGCACTCCTAGGTATGAGGCACTCCTAGGTATGAGGCACTCCTAGGTATGATGCACCCCTAGGTATGATGCACTCCTAGGTATGATGCACTCCTAGGTATGATGCACTCCTAGGTATGATGCACTCCTAGGTACGAGGCACTGCTAGGTATGATGCACTCCTAGGTATGATGTACTCCTACGTATGATGCACTCCTACGTATGATGCACTCCTAGGTATGATGCACTCCTAGGTATGATGCACTCCTAGGTATGAGGCACTCCTAGGTATGATGCACCCCTAGGTATGATGCACTCGTAGGTATGATGCACTCGTAGGTATGATGCACTCGTAGGTATGATGCACCCCTAGGTATGATGCACTCGTAGGTATGATGCACTCGTAGGTACGATGCACTCGTAGGTATGATGCATTCCTAGGTATGATGCACTCGTAGGTATGATGCACTCGTAGGTATGATGCACTCGTAGGTATGATGCACTCGTAGGTATGATGCACCCCTAGGTATGATGCACTCCTAGGTATGATGCACTCCTAGGTATATGCACTCCTAGGTACGAGGCAATCCTACGTATGATGCACTCCTAGGTATGATGCACTCCTAGGTATGATGCACTCCTAGGTATGAGGCACTCCTAGGTATGATGCACTCCTAGGTATGATGCACTCGTAGGTATGAGGCACTCCTAGGTATGATGCACCCCTAGGTATGATGCACTCCTAGGTATGATGCACTTCTAGGTATGAGGCACTGCTAGGTATGATGCACTACTAGGTATGATGCACTCCTAGGTATGATGCACCCCTAGGTATGATGCACTCGTAGGTATGATGCACTCCTAGGTATGATGCACTACTAGGTATGATGCACTCCTAGGTATGATGCACTCCTAGGTATGATGCACTTGTAGGTATGAGGCACTCCTAGGTATGATGCACTCCTAGGTATGAGGCACTCCTAGGTATGATGCACTCCTAGGTATGATGCACTCCTAGGTATGATGCACTCCTAGGTATGATGCACTCGTAGGTATGATGCACTCGTAGGTATGATGCACCCCTAGGTATGAGGCACTCCTAGGTATGAGGCACTCCTAGGTATGAGGCACTCCTAGGTATGAGGCACTCCTAGGTATGATGCAATCCTACGTATGATGCACTCCTAGGTATGATGCACTCGTAGGTATGATGCACTCCTAGGTACGAGGCACTCCTAGGTATGATGCACTCCTAGGTATGATGCACTCCTAGGTATGATGCACTCGTAGGTATGATGCACTCGTAGGTATGAGGCACTCGTAGGTATGATGCACTCCTAGGTATGATGCACTCCTAGGTATGATGCACTCGTAGGTATGATGCACTCGTAGGTACGATGCACTCGTAGGTATGAGGCACTCGTAGGTATGATGCACTCCTACGTATGATGCACTCGTAGGTATGATGCACTCGTAGGTATGATGCACTCCTAGGTACGAGGCACTCCTAGGTATGATGCACCCCTAGGTATGATGCGCCCCTAGGTATGATGCACTCATATGCATGATGCACTCCTACGTATGATGCACTCCTACGTATGATGCACTCCTACATATGATGCACTCCTACGTATGATGCACTCGTAGGTATGATGCACTCCTAGGTACGAGGCACTCCTACGTATGATGCACTCCTAGGTACGATGCACTCCTAGGTATGAGGCACTCCTAGGTATATGCACTCCTAGGTACGAGGCACTCCTACGTATGATGCACTCCTAGGTATGATGCACTCCTAGGTATGAGGCACTCCTAGGTATGAGGCACTCCTAGGTATGATGCACCCCTAGGTATGATGTACTCCTAGGTATGATGCACTCCTAGGTATGATGCACTCCTAGGTATGATGCACTCCTAGGTATGAGGCACTGCTAGGTATGATGCACTCCTAGGTATATGCACTCCTAGGTACGAGGCACTCCTAGGTATGATGCACCCCTAGGTATGATGCACCCCTAGGTATGAGGCACTCCTAGGTATGATGCACTCGTAGGTATGATGCACCCCTAGGTATGATGCACCCCTAGGTATGATGCACTCGTAGGTATGATGCACCCCTAGGTATGATGCACTCGTAGGTATGATGCACTCGTAGGTATGATGCACTCCTAGGTATGATGCACTACTAGGTATGATGCACTCCTAGGTATGATGCACTCCTAGGTATGATGCACTTGTAGGTATGAGGCACTCCTAGGTATGATGCACTCCTAGGTATGATGCACTCCTAGGTATGATGCACTCCTACGTATGATGCACTCCTAGGTATGATGCACTCCTAGGTATGATGCACTCCTAGGTATGATGCACCCCTAGGTATGAGGCACTCCTAGGTATGATGCACTCCTAGGTACGAGGCACTCCTACGTATGATGCACTCGTAGG
Organism: Acholoe squamosa; assembly: GCA_949317995.1. Taxonomy (NCBI): domain Eukaryota; kingdom Metazoa; phylum Annelida; class Polychaeta; order Phyllodocida; family Polynoidae; genus Acholoe; species Acholoe squamosa. The sequence goes on along the minus strand of OX439049.1, from coordinate 65,511,938 downwards.
TATGATGCACTCCTAGGTATGATGCACTCGTAGGTATGATGCACTCGTAGGTATGAGGCACTCCTAGGTATGATGCACCCCTAGGTATATGCACTCCTAGGTATGATGCACTCCTAGGTATGATGCACTCCTAGGTACGATGCACTCGTAGGTATGATGCACTCGTAGGTATGATGCACTCGTAGGTATGATGCACTCCTAGGTATGAGGCACTCCTAGGTATGATGCACTCGTAGGTATGATGCACTCGTAGGTATGAGGCACTCCTAGGTATGAGGCACTCGTAGGTATGATGCACTCGTAGGTATGATGCACCCCTAGGTATGAGGCACTCCTAGGTATGATGCACTCCTAGGTATGATGCACCCCTAGGTATGAGGCACTCCTAGGTATGATGCACTCGTAGGTATGATGCACCCCTAGGTATGATGCACTCGTAGGTATGATGCACTCCTAGGTACGAGGCACTCCTAGGTATGATGCACTCCTAGGTATGATGCACTCGTAGGTATGATGCACCCCTAGGTATGATGCACTCCTAGGTATGATGCACTCGTAGGTATGATGCACTCGTAGGTATGATGCACTACTAGGTATGATGCACCCCTAGGTATGAGGCACTCCTAGGTATGATGCACTCCTAGGTATGATGCACTCGTAGGTATGATGCACCCCTAGGTACGATGCACTCCTAGGTATGATGCACTCGTAGGTATGATGCACTCGTAGGTATGATGCACTACTAGGTATGATGCACTCCTAGGTATGATGCACTCGTAGGTATGATGCACTACTAGGTATGATGCACTCGTAGGTATGATGCACTCGTAGGTATGATGCACCCCTAGGTATGATGCACTCATAGGTATGATGCACTCCTAGGTATGATGCACTCGTAGGTATGATGCACCCCTAGGTATGAGGCACTCCTAGGTATGATGCACTCGTAGGTATGATGCACCCCTAGGTATGATGCACTCGTAGGTATGATGCACCCCTAGGTATGATGCACTCGTAGGTATGATGCACTCCTAGGTATGATGCACTCCTAGGTACGATGCACTCCTAGGTATGAGGCACTCCTAGGTATATGCACTACTAGGTACGAGGCACTCCTAGGTATGATGCACTCCTAGGTATGATGCACTCCTAGGTATGATGCACTCCTAGGTATGAGGCACTCCTAGGTATGATGCACCCCTAGGTATGATGCACCCCTAGGTATGATGTACTCCTACGTATGATGCACTCCTACGTATGATGCACTCCTAGGTATGATGCACTCCTAGGTATGATGCACTCCTGGGTATGAGGCACTCCTAGGTATGATGCACCCCTAGGTATGATGCACTCGTAGGTATGATGCACTCCTAGGTATGATGCACTCGTAGGTATGATGCACCCCTAGGTATGATGCACTCGTAGGTATGATGCACTCGTAGGTACGATGCACTCGTAGGTATGATGCATTCCTAGGTATGATGCACTCCTAGGTATGATGCACTCGTAGGTATGATGCACTCGTAGGTATGATGCACTCCTAGGTATGATGCACCCCTAGGTATGATGCACTCCTAGGTATGATGCACTCCTAGGTATATGCACTCCTAGGTACGAGGCACTCCTACGTATGATGCACTCCTAGGTATGATGCACTCCTAGGTATGATGCACTCCTAGGTATGAGGCACTCCTAGGTATGATGCACTCCTAGGTATGATGCACTCCTAGGTATGAGGCACTCCTAGGTATGATGCACCCCTAGGTATGATGCACTCCTAGGTATGATGCACTTGTAGGTATGAGGCACTGCTAGGTATGATGCACTACTAGGTATGATGCACTCCTAGGTATGATGCACCCCTAGGTATGATGCACTCGTAGGTATGATGCACTCCTAGGTATGATGCACTACTAGGTATGATGCACTCCTAGGTATGATGCACTCCTAGGTATGATGCACTTGTAGGTATGAGGCACTCCTAGGTATGATGCACTCCTAGGTATGAGGCACTCCTAGGTATGATGCACTCCTACGTATGATGCACTCCTAGGTATGATGCACTCGTAGGTATGATGCACTCGTAGGTATGATGCACTCGTAGGTATGATGCACCCCTAGGTATGAGGCACTCCTAGGTATGAGGCACTCCTAGGTATGAGGCACTCCTAGGTATGAGGCACTCCTAGGTATGATGCAATCCTACGTATGATGCACTCCTAGGTATGATGCACTCGTAGGTATGATGCACTCCTAGGTACGAGGCACTCCTAGGTATGATGCACTCCTAGGTATATGCACTCCTAGGTACGGGGCACTCCTATGTATGATGCACTCGTAGGTACGATGCACTCCTAGGTATGAGGCACTCCTAGGTATATGCACTCCTAGGTACAAGGCACTCGTAGGTATGATGCACTCCTAGGTATGATGCACTCGTAGGTATGATGCACTCGTAGGTATGAGGCACTCGTAGGTATGATGCACTCCTAGGTATGATGCACTCCTAGGTATGATGCACTCGTAGGTATGATGCACTCGTAGGTATGATGCACTCCTAGGTATGATGCACTCCTAGGTATGATGCACTCGTAGGTATGATGCACTCGTAGGTACGATGCACTCGTAGGTATGAGGCACTCCTAGGTATGATGCACTCCTACGTATGATGCACTCGTAGGTATGATGCACTCGTAGGTATGATGCACTCCTAGGTACGAGGCACTCCTAGGTATGATGCACCCCTAGGTATGATGCGCCCCTAGGTATGATGCACTCATATGCATGATGCACTCCTACGTATGATGCACTCCTACGTATGATGCACTCCTACGTATGATGCACTCCTACGTATGATGCACTCGTAGGTATGATGCACTCCTAGGTACGAGGCACTCCTACGTATGATGCACTCCTAGGTACGATGCACTCCTAGGTATGAGGCACTCCTAGGTATATGCACTCCTAGGTACGAGGCACTGCTAGGTATGATGCACTCCTAGGTATGATGTACTCCTACGTATGATGCACTCCTACGTATGATGCACTCCTAGGTATGATGCACTCCTAGGTATGATGCACTCCTAGGTATGAGGCACTCCTAGGTATGATGCACCCCTAGGTATGATGCACTCGTAGGTATGATGCACTCGTAGGTATGATGCACTCGTAGGTATGATGCACCCCTAGGTATGATGCACTCGTAGGTATGATGCACTCGTAGGTACGATGCACTCGTAGGTATGATGCATTCCTAGGTATGATGCACTCGTAGGTATGATGCACTCGTAGGTATGATGCACTCGTAGGTATGATGCACTCGTAGGTATGATGCACCCCTAGGTATGATGCACTCCTAGGTATGATGCACTCCTAGGTATATGCACTCCTAGGTACGAGGCACTCCTACGTATGATGCACTCCTAGGTATGATGCACTCCTAGGTATGATGCACTCCTAGGTATGAGGCACTCCTAGGTATGATGCACTCCTAGGTATGATGCACTCGTAGGTATGAGGCACTCCTAGGTATGATGCACCCCTAGGTATGATGCACTCCTAGGTATGATGCACTTCTAGGTATGAGGCACTGCTAGGTATGATGCACTACTAGGTATGATGCACTCCTAGGTATGATGCACCCCTAGGTATGATGCACTCTTAGGTATGATGCACTCCTAGGTATGATGCACTACTAGGTATGATGCACTCCTAGGTATGATGCACTCCTAGGTATGATGCACTCCTAGGTATGATGCACTCCTAGGTATGATGCACTCGTAGGTATGATGCACCCCTAGGTATGAGGGACTCCTAGGTATGAGGCACTCCTAGGTATGAGGCACTCCTAGGTATGAGGCACTCCTAGGTATGATGCAATCCTACGTATGATGCACTCCTAGGTATGATGCACTCGTAGGTATGATGCACTCCTAGGTACGAGGCACTCCTAGGTATGATGCACTCGTAGGTATGATGCACTCCTAGGTATGATGCACTCGTAGGTATGATGCACCCCTAGGTATGAGGCACTCCTAGGTATGATGCACTCGTAGGTATGATGCACCCCTAGGTATGATGCACTCGTAGGTATGATGCACCCCTAGGTATGATGCACTCGTAGGTATGATGCACTCCTAGGTATGATGCACTCCTAGGTACGATGCACTCCTAGGTATGAGGCACTCCTAGGTATATGCACTACTAGGTACGAGGCACTCCTAGGTATGATGCACTCCTAGGTATGATGCACTCCTAGGTATGATGCACTCCTAGGTATGAGGCACTCCTAGGTATGATGCACCCCTAGGTATGATGCACCCCTAGGTATGATGTACTCCTACATATGATGCACTCCTACGTATGATGCACTCCTAGGTATGATGCACTCCTAGGTATGATGCACTCCTGGGTATGAGGCACTCCTAGGTATGATGCACCCCTAGGTATGATGCACTCGTAGGTATGATGCACTCCTAGGTATGATGCACTCGTAGGTATGATGCACCCCTAGGTATGATGCACTCGTAGGTACGATGCACTCGTAGGTACGATGCACTCGTAGGTATGATGCATTCCTAGGTATGATGCACTCCTAGGTATGATGCACTCGTAGGTATGATGCACTCGTAGGTATGATGCACTCCTAGGTATGATGCACCCCTAGGTATGATGCACTCCTAGGTATGATGCACTCCTAGGTATATGCACTCCTAGGTACGAGGCACTCCTACGTATGATGCACTCCTAGGTATGATGCACTCCTAGGTATGATGCACTCCTAGGTATGAGGCACTCCTAGGTATGATGCACTCCTAGGTATGATGCACTCGTAGGTATGAGGCACTCCTAGGTATGATGCACCCCTAGGTATGATGCACTCCTAGGTATGATGCACTTGTAGGTATGAGGCACTGCTAGGTATGATGCACTACTAGGTATGATGCACTCCTAGGTATGATGCACCCCTAGGTATGATGCACTCGTAGGTATGATGCACTCCTAGGTATGATGCACTACTAGGTATGATGCACTCCTAGGTATGATGCACTCCTAGGTATGATGCACTTGTAGGTATGAGGCACTCCTAGGTATGATGCACTCCTAGGTATGAGGCACTCCTAGGTATGATGCACTCCTACGTATGATGCACTCCTAGGTATGATGCACTCGTAGGTATGATGCACTCGTAGGTATGATGCACTCGTAGGTATGATGCACCCCTAGGTATGAGGCACTCCTAGGTATGAGGCACTCCTAGGTATGAGGCACTCCTAGGTATGAGGCACTCCTAGGTATGATGCAATCCTACGTATGATGCACTCCTAGGTATGATGCACTCGTAGGTATGATGCACTCCTAGGTACGAGGCACTCCTAGGTATGATGCACTCCTAGGTATATGCACTCCTAGGTACGGGGCACTCCTATGTATGATGCACTCGTAGGTACGATGCACTCCTAGGTATGAGGCACTCCTAGGTATATGCACTCCTAGGTACAAGGCACTCCTAGGTATGATGCACTCCTAGGTATGATGCACTCGTAGGTATGATGCACTCGTAGGTATGAGGCACTCGTAGGTATGATGCACTCCTAGGTATGATGCACTCCTAGGTATGATGCACTCGTAGGTATGATGCACTCGTAGGTACGATGCACTCGTAGGTATGAGGCACTCCTAGGTATGATGCACTCCTACGTATGATGCACTCGTAGGTATGATGCACTCGTAGGTATGATGCACTCCTAGGTACGAGGCACTCCTAGGTATGATGCACCCCTAGGTATGATGCGCCCCTAGGTATGATGCACTCATATGCATGATGCACTCCTACGTATGATGCACTCCTACGTATGATGCACTCCTACGTATGATGCACTCCTACGTATGATGCACTCGTAGGTATGATGCACTCCTAGGTACGAGGCACTCCTACGTATGATGCACTCCTAGGTACGATGCACTCCTAGGTATGAGGCACTCCTAGGTATATGCACTCCTAGGTACGAGGCACTCCTACGTATGATGCACTCCTAGGTATGATGCACTCCTAGGTATGAGGCACTCCTAGGTATGAGGCACTCCTAGGTATGATGCACCCCTAGGTATGATGCACTCCTAGGTATGATGCACTCCTAGGTATGATGCACTCCTAGGTATGATGCACTCCTAGGTACGAGGCACTGCTAGGTATGATGCACTCCTAGGTATGATGTACTCCTACGTATGATGCACTCCTACGTATGATGCACTCCTAGGTATGATGCACTCCTAGGTATGATGCACTCCTAGGTATGAGGCACTCCTAGGTATGATGCACCCCTAGGTATGATGCACTCGTAGGTATGATGCACTCGTAGGTATGATGCACTCGTAGGTATGATGCACCCCTAGGTATGATGCACTCGTAGGTATGATGCACTCGTAGGTACGATGCACTCGTAGGTATGATGCATTCCTAGGTATGATGCACTCGTAGGTATGATGCACTCGTAGGTATGATGCACTCGTAGGTATGATGCACTCGTAGGTATGATGCACCCCTAGGTATGATGCACTCCTAGGTATGATGCACTCCTAGGTATATGCACTCCTAGGTACGAGGCAATCCTACGTATGATGCACTCCTAGGTATGATGCACTCCTAGGTATGATGCACTCCTAGGTATGAGGCACTCCTAGGTATGATGCACTCCTAGGTATGATGCACTCGTAGGTATGAGGCACTCCTAGGTATGATGCACCCCTAGGTATGATGCACTCCTAGGTATGATGCACTTCTAGGTATGAGGCACTGCTAGGTATGATGCACTACTAGGTATGATGCACTCCTAGGTATGATGCACCCCTAGGTATGATGCACTCGTAGGTATGATGCACTCCTAGGTATGATGCACTACTAGGTATGATGCACTCCTAGGTATGATGCACTCCTAGGTATGATGCACTTGTAGGTATGAGGCACTCCTAGGTATGATGCACTCCTAGGTATGAGGCACTCCTAGGTATGATGCACTCCTAGGTATGATGCACTCCTAGGTATGATGCACTCCTAGGTATGATGCACTCGTAGGTATGATGCACTCGTAGGTATGATGCACCCCTAGGTATGAGGCACTCCTAGGTATGAGGCACTCCTAGGTATGAGGCACTCCTAGGTATGAGGCACTCCTAGGTATGATGCAATCCTACGTATGATGCACTCCTAGGTATGATGCACTCGTAGGTATGATGCACTCCTAGGTACGAGGCACTCCTAGGTATGATGCACTCCTAGGTATGATGCACTCCTAGGTATGATGCACTCGTAGGTATGATGCACTCGTAGGTATGAGGCACTCGTAGGTATGATGCACTCCTAGGTATGATGCACTCCTAGGTATGATGCACTCGTAGGTATGATGCACTCGTAGGTACGATGCACTCGTAGGTATGAGGCACTCGTAGGTATGATGCACTCCTACGTATGATGCACTCGTAGGTATGATGCACTCGTAGGTATGATGCACTCCTAGGTACGAGGCACTCCTAGGTATGATGCACCCCTAGGTATGATGCGCCCCTAGGTATGATGCACTCATATGCATGATGCACTCCTACGTATGATGCACTCCTACGTATGATGCACTCCTACATATGATGCACTCCTACGTATGATGCACTCGTAGGTATGATGCACTCCTAGGTACGAGGCACTCCTACGTATGATGCACTCCTAGGTACGATGCACTCCTAGGTATGAGGCACTCCTAGGTATATGCACTCCTAGGTACGAGGCACTCCTAGGTATGATGCACTCCTAGGTATGATGCACTCCTAGGTATGAGGCACTCCTAGGTATGAGGCACTCCTAGGTATGATGCACCCCTAGGTATGATGTACTCCTAGGTATGATGCACTCCTAGGTATGATGCACTCCTAGGTATGATGCACTCCTAGGTATGAGGCACTGCTAGGTATGATGCACTCCTAGGTATATGCACTCCTAGGTACGAGGCACTCCTAGGTATGATGCACCCCTAGGTATGATGCACCCCTAGGTATGAGGCACTCCTAGGTATGATGCACTCGTAGGTATGATGCACCCCTAGGTATGATGCACCCCTAGGTATGATGCACTCGTAGGTATGATGCACCCCTAGGTATGATGCACTCGTAGGTATGATGCACTCGTAGGTATGATGCACTCCTAGGTATGATGCACTACTAGGTATGATGCACTCCTAGGTATGATGCACTCCTAGGTATGATGCACTTGTAGGTATGAGGCACTCCTAGGTATGATGCACTCCTAGGTATGAGGCACTCCTAGGTATGATGCACTCCTACGTATGATGCACTCCTAGGTATGATGCACTCCTAGGTATGATGCACTCCTAGGTATGATGCACCCCTAGGTATGAGGCACTCCTAGGTATGATGCACTCCTAGGTACGAGGCACTCCTACGTATGATGCACTCGTAGGTATGATGCACTCCTAGGTATGATGCACTCGTAGGTATGATGCACTCGTAGGTATGAGGCACTCCTAGGTATGATGCACCCCTAGGTATATGCACTCCTAGGTATGATGCACTCCTAGGTATGATGCACTCCTAGGTACGATGCACTCGTAGGTATGATGCACTCGTAGGTATGATGCACTCGTAGGTATGATGCACTCCTAGGTATGAGGCACTCCTAGGTATGATGCACTCGTAGGTATGATGCACTCGTAGGTATGAGGCACTCCTAGGTATGAGGCACTCGTAGGTATGATGCACTCGTAGGTATGATGCACCCCTAGGTATGAGGCACTCCTAGGTATGATGCACTCCTAGGTATGATGCACCCCTAGGTATGAGGCACTCCTAGGTATGATGCACTCGTAGGTATGATGCACCCCTAGGTATGATGCACTCGTAGGTATGATGCACTCCTAGGTACGAGGCACTCCTAGGTATGATGCACTCCTAGGTATGATGCACTCGTAGGTATGATGCACCCCTAGGTATGATGCACTCGTAGGTATGATGCACTCGTAGGTATGATGCACTCGTAGGTATGATGCACTACTAGGTATGATGCACCCCTAGGTATGAGGCACTCCTAGGTATGATGCACTCCTAGGTATGATGCACTCGTAGGTATGATGCACCCCTAGGTACGATGCACTCCTAGGTATGATGCACTCGTAGGTATGATGCACTCGTAGGTATGATGCACTACTAGGTATGATGCACTCCTAGGTATGATGCACTCGTAGGTATGATGCACTACTAGGTATGATGCACTCGTAGGTATGATGCACTCGTAGGTATGATGCACCCCTAGGTATGATGCACTCATAGGTATGATGCACTCCTAGGTATGATGCACTCGTAGGTATGATGCACCCCTAGGTATGAGGCACTCCTAGGTATGATGCACTCGTAGGTATGATGCACCCCTAGGTATGATGCACTCGTAGGTATGATGCACCCCTAGGTATGATGCACTCGTAGGTATGATGCACTCCTAGGTATGATGCACTCCTAGGTACGATGCACTCCTAGGTATGAGGCACTCCTAGGTATATGCACTACTAGGTACGAGGCACTCCTAGGTATGATGCACTCCTAGGTATGATGCACTCCTAGGTATGATGCACTCCTAGGTATGAGGCACTCCTAGGTATGATGCACCCCTAGGTATGATGCACCCCTAGGTATGATGTACTCCTACGTATGATGCACTCCTACGTATGATGCACTCCTAGGTATGATGCACTCCTAGGTATGATGCACTCCTGGGTATGAGGCACTCCTAGGTATGATGCACCCCTAGGTATGATGCACTCGTAGGTATGATGCACTCCTAGGTATGATGCACTCGTAGGTATGATGCACCCCTAGGTATGATGCACTCGTAGGTATGATGCACTCGTAGGTACGATGCACTCGTAGGTATGATGCATTCCTAGGTATGATGCACTCCTAGGTATGATGCACTCGTAGGTATGATGCACTCGTAGGTATGATGCACTCCTAGGTATGATGCACCCCTAGGTATGATGCACTCCTAGGTATGATGCACTCCTAGGTATATGCACTCCTAGGTACGAGGCACTCCTACGTATGATGCACTCCTAGGTATGATGCACTCCTAGGTATGATGCACTCCTAGGTATGAGGCACTCCTAGGTATGATGCACTCCTAGGTATGATGCACTCCTAGGTATGAGGCACTCCTAGGTATGATGCACCCCTAGGTATGATGCACTCCTAGGTATGATGCACTTGTAGGTATGAGGCACTGCTAGGTATGATGCACTACTAGGTATGATGCACTCCTAGGTATGATGCACCCCTAGGTATGATGCACTCGTAGGTATGATGCACTCCTAGGTATGATGCACTACTAGGTATGATGCACTCCTAGGTATGATGCACTCCTAGGTATGATGCACTTGTAGGTATGAGGCACTCCTAGGTATGATGCACTCCTAGGTATGAGGCACTCCTAGGTATGATGCACTCCTACGTATGATGCACTCCTAGGTATGATGCACTCGTAGGTATGATGCACTCGTAGGTATGATGCACTCGTAGGTATGATGCACCCCTAGGTATGAGGCACTCCTAGGTATGAGGCACTCCTAGGTATGAGGCACTCCTAGGTATGAGGCACTCCTAGGTATGATGCAATCCTACGTATGATGCACTCCTAGGTATGATGCACTCGTAGGTATGATGCACTCCTAGGTACGAGGCACTCCTAGGTATGATGCACTCCTAGGTATATGCACTCCTAGGTACGGGGCACTCCTATGTATGATGCACTCGTAGGTACGATGCACTCCTAGGTATGAGGCACTCCTAGGTATATGCACTCCTAGGTACAAGGCACTCGTAGGTATGATGCACTCCTAGGTATGATGCACTCGTAGGTATGATGCACTCGTAGGTATGAGGCACTCGTAGGTATGATGCACTCCTAGGTATGATGCACTCCTAGGTATGATGCACTCGTAGGTATGATGCACTCGTAGGTATGATGCACTCCTAGGTATGATGCACTCCTAGGTATGATGCACTCGTAGGTATGATGCACTCGTAGGTACGATGCACTCGTAGGTATGAGGCACTCCTAGGTATGATGCACTCCTACGTATGATGCACTCGTAGGTATGATGCACTCGTAGGTATGATGCACTCCTAGGTACGAGGCACTCCTAGGTATGATGCACCCCTAGGTATGATGCGCCCCTAGGTATGATGCACTCATATGCATGATGCACTCCTACGTATGATGCACTCCTACGTATGATGCACTCCTACGTATGATGCACTCCTACGTATGATGCACTCGTAGGTATGATGCACTCCTAGGTACGAGGCACTCCTAGGTACGAGGCACTCCTAGGTACGATGCACTCCTAGGTATGAGGCACTCCTAGGTATATGCACTCCTAGGTACGAGGCACTGCTAGGTATGATGCACTCCTAGGTATGATGTACTCCTACGTATGATGCACTCCTACGTATGATGCACTCCTAGGTATGATGCACTCCTAGGTATGATGCACTCCTAGGTATGAGGCACTCCTAGGTATGATGCACCCCTAGGTATGATGCACTCGTAGGTATGATGCACTCGTAGGTATGATGCACTCGTAGGTATGATGCACCCCTAGGTATGATGCACTCGTAGGTATGATGCACTCGTAGGTACGATGCACTCGTAGGTATGATGCATTCCTAGGTATGATGCACTCGTAGGTATGATGCACTCGTAGGTATGATGCACTCGTAGGTATGATGCACTCGTAGGTATGATGCACCCCTAGGTATGATGCACTCCTAGGTATGATGCACTCCTAGGTATATGCACTCCTAGGTACGAGGCACTCCTACGTATGATGCACTCCTAGGTATGATGCACTCCTAGGTATGATGCACTCCTAGGTATGAGGCACTCCTAGGTATGATGCACTCCTAGGTATGATGCACTCGTAGGTATGAGGCACTCCTAGGTATGATGCACCCCTAGGTATGATGCACTCCTAGGTATGATGCACTTCTAGGTATGAGGCACTGCTAGGTATGATGCACTACTAGGTATGATGCACTCCTAGGTATGATGCACCCCTAGGTATGATGCACTCTTAGGTATGATGCACTCCTAGGTATGATGCACTACTAGGTATGATGCACTCCTAGGTATGATGCACTCCTAGGTATGATGCACTCCTAGGTATGATGCACTCCTAGGTATGATGCACTCGTAGGTATGATGCACCCCTAGGTATGAGGGACTCCTAGGTATGAGGCACTCCTAGGTATGAGGCACTCCTAGGTATGAGGCACTCCTAGGTATGATGCAATCCTACGTATGATGCACTCCTAGGTATGATGCACTCGTAGGTATGATGCACTCCTAGGTACGAGGCACTCCTAGGTATGATGCACTCCTAGGTATGATGCACTCCTAGGTATGATGCACTCGTAGGTATGATGCACTCGTAGGTATGAGGCACTCGTAGGTATGATGCACTCCTAGGTATGATGCACTCCTAGGTATGATGCACTCGTAGGTATGATGCACTCGTAGGTACGATGCACTCGTAGGTATGAGGCACTCCTAGGTATGATGCACTCCTACGTATGATGCACTCGTAGGTATGATGCACTCGTAGGTATGATGCACTCCTAGGTACGAGGCACTCCTAGGTATGATGCACCCCTAGGTATGATGCGCCCCTAGGTATGATGCACTCATATGCATGATGCACTCCTACGTATGATGCACTCCTACGTATGATGCACTCCTACGTATGATGCACTCCTACGTATGATGCACTCGTAGGTATGATGCACTCCTAGGTACGAGGCACTCCTACGTATGATGCACTCCTAGGTACGATGCACTCCTAGGTATGAGGCACTCCTAGGTATATGCACTCCTAGGTACGAGGCACTCCTACGTATGATGCACTCCTAGGTACGATGCACTCGTAGGTATGATGCATTCCTAGGTATGATGCACTCGTAGGTATGATGCACTCGTAGGTATGATGCACTCGTAGGTATGATGCACTCGTAGGTATGATGCACCCCTAGGTATGATGCACTCCTAGGTATGATGCACTCCTAGGTATATGCACTCCTAGGTACGAGGCACTCCTACGTATGATGCACTCCTAGGTATGATGCACTCCTAGGTATGATGCACTCGTAGGTATGAGGCACTCCTAGGTATGATGCACTCCTAGGTATGATGCACTCGTAGGTATGAGGCACTCCTAGGTATGATGCACCCCTAGGTATGATGCACTCCTAGGTATGATGCACTTCTAGGTATGAGGCACTGCTAGGTATGATGCACTACTAGGTATGATGCACTCCTAGGTATGATGCACCCCTAGGTATGATGCACTCGTAGGTATGATGCACTCCTAGGTATGATGCACTACTAGGTATGATGCATTCCTAGGTATGATGCACTCCTAGGTATGATGCACTTGTAGGTATGAGGCACTCCTAGGTATGATGCACTCCTAGGTATGAGGCACTCCTAGGTATGATGCACTCCTACGTATGATGCACTCCTAGGTATGATGCACTCGTAGGTATGATGCACTCGTAGGTATGATGCACTCGTAGGTATGATGCACCCCTAGGTATGAGGCACTCCTAGGTATGAGGCACTCCTAGGTATGAGGCACTCCTAGGTATGAGGCACTCCTAGGTATGATGCAATCCTACGTATGATGCACTCCTAGGTATGATGCACTCGTAGGTATGATGCACTCCTAGGTACGAGGCACTCCTAGGTATGAGGCACTCCTAGGTATGATGCACTCCTAGGTATGATGCACTCGTAGGTATGAGGCACTCCTAGGTATGATGCACCCCTAGGTATGATGCACTCCTAGGTATGATGCACTCGTAGGTATGAGGCACTGCTAGGTATGATGCACTCCTAGGTATATGCACTCCTAGGTACGAGGCACTCCTACGTATGATGCACTCCTAGGTACGATGCACTCCTAGGTATGAGGCACTCCTAGGTATATGCACTCCTAGGTACGAGGCACTCCTACGTATGATGCACTCCTAGGTATGATGCACTCCTAGGTATGATGTATTCCTAGGTATGATGCACTCCTACGTATGATGCACTCCTAGGTATGATGCACTCGTAGGTATGATGCACTTCAAGGTATGATGCACTCCTAGGTATGAGGCACTCCTAGGTATGATGCACCCCTAGGTATGATGCACCCCTAGGTATGAGGCACTCCTAGGTATGATGCACTCGTAGGTATGATGCACCCCTAGGTATGATGCACTCGTAGGTATGATGCACTCCTAGGTATGATGCACTACTAGGTATGATGCACTCCTAGGTATGATGCACTCCTAGGTATGATGCACTTGTAGGTATGAGGCACTCCTAGGTATGATGCACTCCTAGGTATGAGGCACTCCTAGGTATGATGCACTCCTACGTATGATGCACTCCTAGGTATGATGCACTCCTAGGTATGATCCACTCCTAGGTATGATGCACCCCTAGGTATGAGGCACTCCTAGGTATGATGCACTCCTAGGTACGAGGCACTCCTACGTATGATGCACTCCTAGGTATGATGCACTCCTAGGTATGATGCACTCGTAGGTATGATGCACTCGTAGGTATGAGGCACTCGTAGGTATGATGCACTCCTAGGTATGATGCACTCGTAGGTATGATGCACTCGTAGGTATGAGGCACTCCTAGGTATGATGCACCCCTAGATATATGCACTCCTAGGTATGATGCACTCCTAGGTATGATGCACTCGTAGGTATGATGCACTCGTAGGTATGAGGCACTCCTAGGTATGAGGCACTCGTAGGTATGATGCACTCCTAGGTATGATGCACTCCTAGGTATGATGCACTCCTAGGTATGAGGCACTCCTAGGTATGATGCACTCGTAGGTATGATGCACTCCTAGGTATGAGGCACTCCTAGGTATGATGCACTCGTAGGTATGATGCACTCCTAGGTATGAGGCACTCCTAGGTATGATGCACTCCTAGGTATGAGGCACTCCTAGGTATGAGGCACTCCTAGGTATGATGCACCCCTAGGTATGAGGCACTCCTAGGTATGATGCACTCATAGGTATGATGCACCCCTAGGTATGATGCACTCGTAGGTATGATGCACTCCTAGGTACGAGGCACTGCTAGGTATGATGCACTCCTAGGTATATGCACTCCTAGGTATGATGCACTCCTAGGTATGAGGCACTCCTAGGTATGATGCACCCCTAGGTATGAGGCACTCCTAGGTATGATGCACTCCTAGGTATGATGCACTCGTAGGTATGATGCACCCCTAGGTATGATGCACTCCTAGGTATGATGCACTCGTAGGTATGATGCACTCGTAGGTATGATGCACTACTAGGTATGATGCACCCCTAGGTATGAGGCACTCCTAGGTATGATGCACTCCTAGGTATGATGCACTCGTAGGTATGATGCACCCCTAGGTACGATGCACTCCTAGGTATGATGCACTCGTAGGTATGATGCACTCGTAGGTATGATGCACTACTAGGTATGATGCACTACTAGGTATGATGCACTCGTAGGTATGATGCACTACTAGGTATGATGCACTCGTAGGTATGATGCACTCGTAGGTATGATGCACCCCTAGGTATGATGCACTCGTAGGTATGATGCACTCCTAGGTATGATGCACTCGTAGGTATGATGCACCCCTAGGTATGAGGCACTCCTAGGTATGATGCACTCGTAGGTATGATGCACCCCTAGGTATGATGCACTCGTAGGTATGATGCACCCCTAGGTATGATGCACTCGTAGGTATGATGCACTCCTAGGTATGATGCACTCCTAGGTACGATGCACTCCTAGGTATGAGGCACTCCTATGTATATGCACTACTAGGTACGAGGCACTCCTAGGTATGATGCACTCCTAGGTATGATGCACTCCTAGGTATGATGCACTCCTAGGTATGAGGCACTCCTAGGTATGATGCACCCCTAGGTATGATGCACCCCTAGGTATGATGTACTCCTACGTATGATGCACTCCTACGTATGATGCACTCCTAGGTATGATGCACTCCTAGGTATGATGCACTCCTAGGTATGAGGCACTCCTAGGTATGATGCACCCCTAGGTATGATGCACTCGTAGGTATGATGCACTCGTAGGTATGATGCACTCGTAGGTATGATGCACCCCTAGGTATGATGCACTCGTAGGTATGATGCACTCGTAGGTACGATGCACTCGTAGGTATGATGCATTCCTAGGTATGATGCACTCCTAGGTATGATGCACTCGTAGGTATGATGCACTCGTAGGTATGATGCACTCCTAGGTATGATGCACCCCTAGGTATGATGCACTCCTAGGTATGATGCACTCCTAGGTATATGCACTCCTAGGTACGAGGCACTCCTACGTATGATGCACTCCTAGGTATGATGCACTCCTAGGTATGATGCACTCCTAGGTATGAGGCACTCCTAGGTATGATGCACTCCTAGGTATGATGCACTCGTAGGTATGAGGCACTCCTAGGTATGATGCACCCCTAGGTATGATGCACTCCTAGGTATGATGCACTTGTAGGTATGAGGCACTGCTAGGTATGATGCACTACTAGGTATGATGCACTCCTAGGTATGATGCACCCCTAGGTATGATGCACTCGTAGGTATGATGCACTCCTAGGTATGATGCACTACTAGGTATGATGCACTCCTAGGTATGATGCACTCCTAGGTATGATGCACTTGTAGGTATGAGGCACTCCTAGGTATGATGCACTCCTAGGTATGAGGCACTCCTAGGTATGATGCACTCCTACGTATGATGCACTCCTAGGTATGATGCACTCGTAGGTATGATGCACTCGTAGGTATGATGCACTCGTAGGTATGATGCACCCCTAGGTATGAGGCACTCCTAGGTATGAGGCACTCCTAGGTATGAGGCACTCCTAGGTATGAGGCACTCCTAGGTATGATGCAATCCTACGTATGATGCACTCCTAGGTATGATGCACTCGTAGGTATGATGCACTCCTAGGTACGAGGCACTCCTAGGTATGATGCACTCCTAGGTATATGCACTCCTAGGTACGGGGCACTCCTATGTATGATGCACTCCTAGGTACGATGCACTCCTAGGTATGAGGCACTCCTAGGTATATGCACTCCTAGGTACAAGGCACTCCTAGGTATGATGCACTCGTAGGTATGATGCACTCGTAGGTATGAGGCACTCATAGGTATGATGCACTCGTAGGTATGATGCACTCCTATGTATGATGCACTCCTAGGTACGATGCACTCCTAGGTATGAGGCACTCCTAGGTATATGCACTCCTAGGTACAAGGCACTCCTAGGTATGATGCACTCGTAGGTATGATGCACTCGTAGGTATGAGGCACTCATAGGTATGATGCACTCGTAGGTATGATGCACTCGTAGGTATGATGCACTCCTAGGTATGATGCACTCGTAGGTATGATGCACTCGTAGGTACGATGCACTCGTAGGTATGAGGCACTCGTAGGTATGATGCACTCCTACGTATGATGCACTCGTAGGTATGATGCACTCGTAGGTATGATGCACTCCTAGGTACGAGGCACTCCTAGGTATGATGCACCCCTAGGTATGATGCGCCCCTAGGTATGATGCACTCATATGCATGATGCACTCCTACGTATGATGCACTCCTACGTATGATGCACTCCTCCATATGATGCACTCCTACGTATGATGCACTCGTAGGTATGATGCACTCCTAGGTACGAGGCACTCCTACGTATGATGCACTCCTAGGTACGATGCACTCCTAGGTATGAGGCACTCCTAGGTATATGCACTCCTAGGTACGAGGCACTCCTACGTATGATGCACTCCTAGGTATGATGCACTCCTAGGTATGAGGCACTCCTAGGTATGAGGCACTCCTAGGTATGATGCACCCCTAGGTATGATGCACTCCTAGGTATGATGCACTCCTAGGTATGATGCACTCCTAGGTATGATGCACTCCTAGGTACGAGGCACTGCTAGGTATGATGCACTCCTAGGTATATGCACTCCTAGGTACGAGGCACTCCTAGGTATGATGCACCCCTAGGTATGATGCACCCCTAGGTATGAGGCACTCCTAGGTATGATGCACTCGTAGGTATGATGCACCCCTAGGTATGATGCACCCCTAGGTATGAGGCACTCCTAGGTATGATGCACTCGTAGGTATGATGCACCCCTAGGTATGATGCACTCGTAGGTATGATGCACTCCTAGGTATGATGCACTACTAGGTATGATGCACTCCTAGGTATGATGCACTCCTAGGTATGATGCACTTGTAGGTATGAGGCACTCCTAGGTATGATGCACTCCTAGGTATGATGCACTCGTAGGTATGATGCACTCGTAGGTACGATGCACTCGTAGGTATGAGGCACTCGTAGGTATGATGCACTCCTACGTATGATGCACTCGTAGGTATGATGCACTCGTAGGTATGATGCACTCCTAGGTACGAGGCACTCCTAGGTATGATGCACCCCTAGGTATGATGCGCCCCTAGGTATGATGCACTCATATGCATGATGCACTCCTACGTATGATGCACTCCTACGTATGATGCACTCCTCCATATGATGCACTCCTACGTATGATGCACTCGTAGGTATGATGCACTCCTAGGTACGAGGCACTCCTACGTATGATGCACTCCTAGGTACGATGCACTCCTAGGTATGAGGCACTCCTAGGTATATGCACTCCTAGGTACGAGGCACTCCTACGTATGATGCACTCCTAGGTATGATGCACTCCTAGGTATGAGGCACTCCTAGGTATGAGGCACTCCTAGGTATGATGCACCCCTAGGTATGATGCACTCCTAGGTATGATGCACTCCTAGGTATGATGCACTCCTAGGTATGATGCACTCCTAGGTACGAGGCACTGCTAGGTATGATGCACTCCTAGGTATATGCACTCCTAGGTACGAGGCACTCCTAGGTATGATGCACCCCTAGGTATGATGCACCCCTAGGTATGAGGCACTCCTAGGTATGATGCACTCGTAGGTATGATGCACCCCTAGGTATGATGCACCCCTAGGTATGAGGCACTCCTAGGTATGATGCACTCGTAGGTATGATGCACCCCTAGGTATGATGCACTCGTAGGTATGATGCACTCCTAGGTATGATGCACTACTAGGTATGATGCACTCCTAGGTATGATGCACTCCTAGGTATGATGCACTTGTAGGTATGAGGCACTCCTAGGTATGATGCACTCCTAGGTATGAGGCACTCCTAGGTATGATGCACTCCTACGTATGATGCACTCCTAGGTATGATGCACTCCTAGGTATGATGCACTCCTAGGTATGATGCACCCCTAGGTATGAGGCACTCCTAGGTATGATGCACTCCTAGGTACGAGGCACTCCTACGTATGATGCACTCCTAGGTATGATGCACTCCTAGGTATGATGCACTCGTAGGTATGATGCACTCGTAGGTATGAGGCACTCCTAGGTATGATGCACCCCTAGGTATATGCACTCCTAGGTATGATGCACTCCTAGGTATGATGCACTCCTAGGTACGATGCACTCCTAGGTATGATGCACTCCTAGGTATGATGCACTCGTAGGTATGATGCACTCGTAGGTATGAGGCACTCGTAGGTATGATGCACTCGTAGGTAGGAGGCACTCGTAGGTATGATGCACTCCTAGGTATGATGCACTCCTAGGTATGATGCACTCCTAGGTATGAGGCACTCCTAGGTATGATGCACTCGTAGGTATGATGCACTCCTAGGTATGAGGCACTCCTAGGTATGATGCACTCGTAGGTATGATGCACTCCTAGGTATGAGGCACTCCTAGGTATGAGGCACTCCTGGGTATGAGGCACTCCTAGGTATGAGGCACTCCTAGGTATGATGCACCCCTAGGTATGAGGCACTCCTAGGTATGATGCACTCCTAGGTATGATGCACCCCTAGGTATGATGCACTCGTAGGTATGATGCACTCCTAGGTACGAGGCACTCCTAGGTATGATGCACTCCTAGGTATGATGCACTCGTAGGTATGATGCACCCCTAGGTATGATGCACTCCTAGGTATGATGCACTCGTAGGTATGATGCACTCGTAGGTATGATGCACTACTAGGTATGATGCACCCCTAGGTATGAGGCACTCCTAGGTATGATGCACTCCTAGGTATGATGCACTCGTAGGTATGATGCACCCCTAGGTACGATGCACTCCTAGGTATGATGCACTCGTAGGTATGATGCACTCGTAGGTATGATGCACTACTAGGTATGATGCACTCCTAGGTATGATGCACTCGTAGGTATGATGCACTACTAGGTATGATGCACTCGTAGGTATGATGCACTCGTAGGTATGATGCACCCCTAGGTATGATGCACTCATAGGTATGATGCACTCCTAGGTATGATGCACTCGTAGGTATGATGCACCCCTAGGTATGAGGCACTCCTAGGTATGATGCACTCGTAGGTATGATGCACCCCTAGGTATGATGCACTCGTAGGTATGATGCACCCCTAGGTATGATGCACTCGTAGGTATGATGCACTCCTAGGTATGATGCACTCCTAGGTACGATGCACTCCTAGGTATGAGGCACTCCTAGGTATATGCACTACTAGGTACGAGGCACTCCTAGGTATGATGCACTCCTAGGTATGATGCACTCCTAGGTATGATGCACTCCTAGGTATGAGGCACTCCTAGGTATGATGCACCCCTAGGTATGATGCACCCCTAGGTATGATGTACTCCTACGTATGATGCACTCCTACGTATGATGCACTCCTAGGTATGATGCACTCCTAGGTATGATGCACTCCTGGGTATGAGGCACTCCTAGGTATGATGCACCCCTAGGTATGATGCACTCGTAGATATGATGCACTCCTAGGTATGATGCACTCGTAGGTATGATGCACCCCTAGGTATGATGCACTCGTAGGTATGATGCACTCGTAGGTACGATGCACTCGTAGGTATGATGCATTCCTAGGTATGATGCACTCCTAGGTATGATGCACTCGTAGGTATGATGCACTCGTAGGTATGATGCACTCCTAGGTATGATGCACCCCTAGGTATGATGCACTCCTAGGTATGATGCACTCCTAGGTATATGCACTCCTAGGTACGAGGCACTCCTACGTATGATGCACTCCTAGGTATGATGCACTCCTAGGTATGATGCACTCCTAGGTATGAGGCACTCCTAGGTATGATGCACTCCTAGGTATGATGCACTCGTAGGTATGAGGCACTCCTAGGTATGATGCACCCCTAGGTATGATGCACTCCTAGGTATGATGCACTTGTAGGTATGAGGCACTGCTAGGTATGATGCACTACTAGGTATGATGCACTCCTAGGTATGATGCACCCCTAGGTATGATGCACTCGTAGGTATGATGCACTCCTAGGTATGATGCACTACTAGGTATGATGCACTCCTAGGTATGATGCACTCCTAGGTATGATGCACTTTTAGGTATGAGGCACTCCTAGGTATGATGCACTCCTAGGTATGAGGCACTCCTAGGTATGATGCACTCCTACGTATGATGCACTCGTAGGTATGATGCACTCGTAGGTATGATGCACTCGTAGGTATGATGCACTCGTAGGTATGATGCACCCCTAGGTATGAGGCACTCCTAGGTATGAGGCACTACTAGGTATGATGCACTCCTAGGTATGATGCACCCCTAGGTATGATGCACTCGTAGGTATGATGCACTCCTAGGTATGATGCACTCGTAGGTATGATGCACTCGTAGGTATGATGCACTCGTAGGTATGATGCACCCCTAGGTATGAGGCACCCCTAGGTATGATGCACTCGTAGGTATGATGCACTCGTAGGTATGATGCACCCCTAGGTATGAGGCACTCCTAGGTATGAGGCACTCCTAGGTATGAGGCACTCCTAGGTATGAGGCACTCCTAGGTATGAGGCACTCCTAGGTATGATGCAATCCTACGTATGATGCACTCCTAGGTATGATGCACTCGTAGGTATGATGCACTCCTAGGTACGAGGCACTCCTAGGTATGATGCACTCCTAGGTATATGCACTCCTAGGTACGGGGCACTCCTATGTATGATGCACTCCTAGGTACGATGCACTCCTAGGTATGAGGCACTCCTAGGTATATGCACTCCTAGGTACAAGGCACTCCTAGGTATGATGCACTCCTAGGTATGATGCACTCGTAGGTATGATGCACTCGTAGGTATGAGGCACTCGTAGGTATGATGCACTCCTAGGTATGATGCACTCCTAGGTATGATGCACTCGTAGGTATGATGCACTCGTAGGTACGATGCACTCGTAGGTATGAGGCACTCGTAGGTATGATGCACTCCTACGTATGATGCACTCGTAGGTATGATGCACTCGTAGGTATGATGCACTCCTAGGTACGAGGCACTCCTAGGTATGATGCACCCCTAGGTATGATGCGCCCCTAGGTATGATGCACTCATATGCATGATGCACTCCTACGTATGATGCATTCCTACGTATGATGCACTCCTACATATGATGCACTCCTACGTATGATGCACTCGTAGGTATGATGCACTCCTAGGTACGAGGCACTCCTACGTATGATGCACTCCTAGGTACGATGCACTCCTAGGTATGAGGCACTCCTAGGTATATGCACTCCTAGGTACGAGGCACTCCTACGTATGATGCACTCCTAGGTATGATGCACTCCTAGGTATGAGGCACTCCTATGTATGAGGCACTCCTAGGTATGATGCACCCCTAGGTATGATGCACTCCTAGGTATGATGCACTCCTAGGTATGATGCACTCCTAGGTATGATGCACTCCTAGGTACGAGGCACTGCTAGGTATGATGCACTCCTAGGTATATGCACTCCTAGGTACGAGGCACTCCTAGGTATGATGCACCCCTAGGTATGATGCACCCCTAGGTATGAGGCACTCCTAGGTATGATGCACTCGTAGGTATGATGCACCCCTAGGTATGATGCACCCCTAGGTATGAGGCACTCCTAGGTATGATGCACTCGTAGGTATGATGCACCCCTAGGTATGATGCACTCGTAGGTATGATGCACTCCTAGGTATGATGCACTACTAGGTATGATGCACTCCTAGGTATGATGCACTCCTAGGTATGATGCACTTGTAGGTATGAGGCACTCCTAGGTATGATGCACTCCTAGGTATGAGGCACTCCTAGGTATGATGCACTCCTACGTATGATGCACTCCTAGGTATGATGCACTCCTAGGTATGATGCACTCCTAGGTATGATGCACCCCTAGGTATGAGGCACTCCTAGGTATGATGCACTCCTAGGTACGAGGCACTCCTACGTATGATGCACTCGTAGGTATGATGCACTCCTAGGTATGATGCACTCGTAGGTATGATGCACTCGTAGGTATGAGGCACTCCTAGGTATGATGCACCCCTAGGTATATGCACTCCTAGGTATGATGCACTCCTAGATATGCTGCACTCCTAGGTACGATGCACTCGTAGGTATGATGCACTCGTAGGTATGATGCACTCGTAGGTATGATGCACTCCTAGGTATGAGGCACTCCTAGGTATGATGCACTCGTAGGTATGATGCACTCGTAGGTATGAGGCACTCCTAGGTATGAGGCACTCGTAGGTATGATGCACTCCTAGGTATGATGCACTCCTAGGTATGATGCACTCCTAGGTATGAGGCACTCCTAGGTATGATGCACTCGTAGGTATGATGCACTCCTAGGTATGAGGCACTCCTAGGTATGATGCACTCATAGGTATGATGCACTCCTAGGTATGAGGCACTCCTAGGTATGATGCACTCCTAGGTATGAGGCACTCCTAGGTATGAGGCACTCCTAGGTATGATGCACCCCTAGGTATGAGGCACTCCTAGGTATGATGCACTCGTAGGTATGATGCACCCCTAGGTATGATGCACTCGTAGGTATGATGCACTCCTAGGTACGAGGCACTCCTAGGTATGATGCACTCGTAGGTATGATGCACTCGTAGGTATGATGCACCCCTAGGTATGATGCACTCGTAGGTATGATGCACTCGTAGGTATGATGCACTCGTAGGTATGATGCACTACTAGGTATGATGCACCCCTAGGTATGAGGCACTCCTAGGTATGATGCACTCCTAGGTATGATGCACTCGTAGGTATGATGCACCCCTAGGTACGATGCACTCCTAGGTATGATGCACTCGTAGGTATGATGCACTCGTAGGTATGATGCACTACTAGGTATGATGCACTCCTAGGTATGATGCACTCGTAGGTATGATGCACTACTAGGTATGATGCACTCGTAGGTATGATGCACTCGTAGGTATGATGCACCCCTAGGTATGATGCACTCATAGGTATGATGCACTCCTAGGTATGATGCACTCCTAGGTATGATGCACTCCTGGGTATGAGGCACTCCTAGGTATGATGCACCCCTAGGTATGATGCACTCGTAGGTATGATGCACTCCTAGGTATGATGCACTCGTAGGTATGATGCACCCCTAGGTATGATGCACTCGTAGGTACGATGCACTCGTAGGTACGATGCACTCGTAGGTATGATGCATTCCTAGGTATGATGCACTCCTAGGTATGATGCACTCGTAGGTATGATGCACTCGTAGGTATGATGCACTCCTAGGTATGATGCACCCCTAGGTATGATGCACTCCTAGGTATGATGCACTCCTAGGTATATGCACTCCTAGGTACGAGGCACTCCTACGTATGATGCACTCCTAGGTATGATGCACTCCTAGGTATGATGCACTCCTAGGTATGAGGCACTCCTAGGTATGATGCACTCCTAGGTATGATGCACTCGTAGGTATGAGGCACTCCTAGGTATGATGCACCCCTAGGTATGATGCACTCCTAGGTATGATGCACTTGTAGGTATGAGGCACTGCTAGGTATGATGCACTACTAGGTATGATGCACTCCTAGGTATGATGCACCCCTAGGTATGATGCACTCGTAGGTATGATGCACTCCTAGGTATGATGCACTACTAGGTATGATGCACTCCTAGGTATGATGCACTCCGAGGTATGATGCACTTGTAGGTATGAGGCACTCCTAGGTATGATGCACTCCTAGGTATGAGGCACTCCTAGGTATGATGCACTCCTACGTATGATGCACTCCTAGGTATGATGCACTCGTAGGTATGATGCACTCGTAGGTATGATGCACTCGTAGGTATGATGCACCCCTAGGTATGAGGCACTCCTAGGTATGAGGCACTCCTAGGTATGAGGCACTCCTAGGTATGAGGCACTCCTAGGTATGATGCAATCCTACGTATGATGCACTCCTTGGTATGATGCACTCGTAGGTATGATGCACTCCTAGGTACGAGGCACTCCTAGGTATGATGCACTCCTAGGTATATGCACTCCTAGGTACGGGGCACTCCTATGTATGATGCACTCGTAGGTACGATGCACTCCTAGGTATGAGGCACTCCTAGGTATATGCACTCCTAGGTACAAGGCACTCCTAGGTATGATGCACTCCTAGGTATGATGCACTCGTAGGTATGATGCACTCGTAGGTATGAGGCACTCGTAGGTATGATGCACTCCTAGGTATGATGCACTCCTAGGTATGATGCACTCGTAGGTATGATGCACTCGTAGGTACGATGCACTCGTAGGTATGAGGCACTCCTAGGTATGATGCACTCCTACGTATGATGCACTCGTAGGTATGATGCACTCGTAGGTATGATGCACTCCTAGGTACGAGGCACTCCTAGGTATGATGCACCCCTAGGTATGATGCGCCCCTAGGTATGATGCACTCATATGCATGATGCACTCCTACGTATGATGCACTCCTACGTATGATGCACTCCTACGTATGATGCACTCCTACGTATGATGCACTCGTAGGTATGATGCACTCCTAGGTACGAGGCACTCCTACGTATGATGCACTCCTAGGTACGATGCACTCCTAGGTATGAGGCACTCCTAGGTATATGCACTCCTAGGTACGAGGCACTCCTACGTATGATGCACTCCTAGGTATGATGCACTCCTAGGTATGAGGCACTCCTAGGTATGAGGCACTCCTAGGTATGATGCACCCCTAGGTATGATGCACTCCTAGGTATGATGCACTCCTAGGTATGATGCACTCCTAGGTATGATGCACTCCTAGGTACGAGGCACTGCTAGGTACGATGCACTCCTAGGTATGATGTACTCCTACGTATGATGCACTCCTACGTATGATGCACTCCTAGGTATGATGCACTCCTAGGTATGATGCACTCCTAGGTATGAGGCACTCCTAGGTATGATGCACCCCTAGGTATGATGCACTCGTAGGTATGATGCACTCGTAGGTATGATGCACTCGTAGGTATGATGCACCCCTAGGTATGATGCACTCGTAGGTATGATGCACTCGTAGGTACGATGCACTCGTAGGTATGATGCATTCCTAGGTATGATGCACTCGTAGGTATGATGCACTCGTAGGTATGATGCACTCGTAGGTATGATGCACTCGTAGGTATGATGCACCCCTAGGTATGATGCACTCCTAGGTATGATGCACTCCTAGGTATATGCACTCCTAGGTACGAGGCAATCCTACGTATGATGCACTCCTAGGTATGATGCACTCCTAGGTATGATGCACTCCTAGGTATGAGGCACTCCTAGGTATGATGCACTCCTAGGTATGATGCACTCGTAGGTATGAGGCACTCCTAGGTATGATGCACCCCTAGGTATGATGCACTCCTAGGTATGATGCACTTCTAGGTATGAGGCACTGCTAGGTATGATGCACTACTAGGTATGATGCACTCCTAGGTATGATGCACCCCTAGGTATGATGCACTCGTAGGTATGATGCACTCCTAGGTATGATGCACTACTAGGTATGATGCACTCCTAGGTATGATGCACTCCTAGGTATGATGCACTTGTAGGTATGAGGCACTCCTAGGTATGATGCACTCCTAGGTATGAGGCACTCCTAGGTATGATGCACTCCTAGGTATGATGCACTCCTAGGTATGATGCACTCCTAGGTATGATGCACTCGTAGGTATGATGCACTCGTAGGTATGATGCACCCCTAGGTATGAGGCACTCCTAGGTATGATGCACTCCTAGGTATGAGGCACTCCTAGGTATGAGGCACTCCTAGGTATGATGCAATCCTACGTATGATGCACTCCTAGGTATGATGCACTCGTAGGTATGATGCACTCCTAGGTACGAGGCACTCCTAGGTATGATGCACTCCTAGGTATGATGCACTCCTAGGTATGATGCACTCGTAGGTATGATGCACTCGTAGGTATGAGGCACTCGTAGGTATGATGCACTCCTAGGTATGATGCACTCCTAGGTATGATGCACTCGTAGGTATGATGCACTCGTAGGTACGATGCACTCGTAGGTATGAGGCACTCGTAGGTATGATGCACTCCTACGTATGATGCACTCGTAGGTATGATGCACTCGTAGGTATGATGCACTCCTAGGTACGAGGCACTCCTAGGTATGATGCACCCCTAGGTATGATGCGCCCCTAGGTATGATGCACTCATATGCATGATGCACTCCTACGTATGATGCACTCCTACGTATGATGCACTCCTACATATGATGCACTCCTACGTATGATGCACTCGTAGGTATGATGCACTCCTAGGTACGAGGCACTCCTACGTATGATGCACTCCTAGGTACGATGCACTCCTAGGTATGAGGCACTCCTAGGTATATGCACTCCTAGGTACGAGGCACTCCTACGTATGATGCACTCCTAGGTATGATGCACTCCTAGGTATGAGGCACTCCTAGGTATGAGGCACTCCTAGGTATGATGCACCCCTAGGTATGATGTACTCCTAGGTATGATGCACTCCTAGGTATGATGCACTCCTAGGTATGATGCACTCCTAGGTATGAGGCACTGCTAGGTATGATGCACTCCTAGGTATATGCACTCCTAGGTACGAGGCACTCCTAGGTATGATGCACCCCTAGGTATGATGCACCCCTAGGTATGAGGCACTCCTAGGTATGATGCACTCGTAGGTATGATGCACCCCTAGGTATGATGCACCCCTAGGTATGATGCACTCGTAGGTATGATGCACCCCTAGGTATGATGCACTCGTAGGTATGATGCACTCGTAGGTATGATGCACTCCTAGGTATGATGCACTACTAGGTATGATGCACTCCTAGGTATGATGCACTCCTAGGTATGATGCACTTGTAGGTATGAGGCACTCCTAGGTATGATGCACTCCTAGGTATGAGGCACTCCTAGGTATGATGCACTCCTACGTATGATGCACTCCTAGGTATGATGCACTCCTAGGTATGATGCACTCCTAGGTATGATGCACCCCTAGGTATGAGGCACTCCTAGGTATGATGCACTCCTAGGTACGAGGCACTCCTACGTATGATGCACTCGTAGGTATGATGCACTCCTAGGTATGATGCACTCGTAGGTATGATGCACTCGTAGGTATGAGGCACTCCTAGGTATGATGCACCCCTAGGTATATGCACTCCTAGGTATGATGCACTCCTAGGTATGATGCACTCCTAGGTACGATGCACTCGTAGGTATGATGCACTCGTAGGTATGATGCACTCGTAGGTATGATGCACTCCTAGGTATGAGGCACTCCTAGGTATGATGCACTCGTAGGTATGATGCACTCGTAGGTATGAGGCACTCCTAGGTATGAGGCACTCGTAGGTATGATGCACTCGTAGGTATGATGCACCCCTAGGTATGAGGCACTCCTAGGTATGATGCACTCCTAGGTATGATGCACCCCTAGGTATGAGGCACTCCTAGGTATGATGCACTCGTAGGTATGATGCACCCCTAGGTATGATGCACTCGTAGGTATGATGCACTCCTAGGTACGAGGCACTCCTAGGTATGATGCACTCCTAGGTATGATGCACTCGTAGGTATGATGCACCCCTAGGTATGATGCACTCCTAGGTATGATGCACTCGTAGGTATGATGCACTCGTAGGTATGATGCACTACTAGGTATGATGCACCCCTAGGTATGAGGCACTCCTAGGTATGATGCACTCCTAGGTATGATGCACTCGTAGGTATGATGCACCCCTAGGTACGATGCACTCCTAGGTATGATGCACTCGTAGGTATGATGCACTCGTAGGTATGATGCACTACTAGGTATGATGCACTCCTAGGTATGATGCACTCGTAGGTATGATGCACTACTAGGTATGATGCACTCGTAGGTATGATGCACTCGTAGGTATGATGCACCCCTAGGTATGATGCACTCATAGGTATGATGCACTCCTAGGTATGATGCACTCGTAGGTATGATGCACCCCTAGGTATGAGGCACTCCTAGGTATGATGCACTCGTAGGTATGATGCACCCCTAGGTATGATGCACTCGTAGGTATGATGCACCCCTAGGTATGATGCACTCGTAGGTATGATGCACTCCTAGGTATGATGCACTCCTAGGTACGATGCACTCCTAGGTATGAGGCACTCCTAGGTATATGCACTACTAGGTACGAGGCACTCCTAGGTATGATGCACTCCTAGGTATGATGCACTCCTAGGTATGATGCACTCCTAGGTATGAGGCACTCCTAGGTATGATGCACCCCTAGGTATGATGCACCCCTAGGTATGATGTACTCCTACGTATGATGCACTCCTACGTATGATGCACTCCTAGGTATGATGCACTCCTAGGTATGATGCACTCCTGGGTATGAGGCACTCCTAGGTATGATGCACCCCTAGGTATGATGCACTCGTAGGTATGATGCACTCCTAGGTATGATGCACTCGTAGGTATGATGCACCCCTAGGTATGATGCACTCGTAGGTATGATGCACTCGTAGGTACGATGCACTCGTAGTTATGATGCATTCCTAGGTATGATGCACTCGTAGGTATGATGCACTCGTAGGTATGATGCACTCGTAGGTATGATGCACTCCTAGGTATGATGCACCCCTAGGTATGATGCACTCCTAGGTATGATGCACTCCTAGGTATATGCACTCCTAGGTACGAGGCACTCCTACGTATGATGCACTCCTAGGTATGATGCACTCCTAGGTATGATGCACTCCTAGGTATGAGGCACTCCTAGGTATGATGCACTCCTAGGTATGATGCACTCCTAGGTATGAGGCACTCCTAGGTATGATGCACCCCTAGGTATGATGCACTCCTAGGTATGATGCACTTGTAGGTATGAGGCACTGCTAGGTATGATGCACTACTAGGTATGATGCACTCCTAGGTATGATGCACCCCTAGGTATGATGCACTCGTAGGTATGATGCACTCCTAGGTATGATGCACTACTAGGTATGATGCACTCCTAGGTATGATGCACTCCTAGGTATGATGCACTTGTAGGTATGAGGCACTCCTAGGTATGATGCACTCCTAGGTATGAGGCACTCCTAGGTATGATGCACTCTTACGTATGATGCACTCCTAGGTATGATGCACTCGTAGGTATGATGCACTCGTAGGTATGATGCACTCGTAGGTATGATGCACCCCTAGGTATGAGGCACTCCTAGGTATGAGGCACTCCTAGGTATGAGGCACTCCTAGGTATGAGGCACTCCTAGGTATGATGCAATCCTACGTATGATGCACTCCTAGGTATGATGCACTCGTAGGTATGATGCACTCCTAGGTACGAGGCACTCCTAGGTATGATGCACTCCTAGGTATATGCACTCCTAGGTACGGGGCACTCCTATGTATGATGCACTCGTAGGTACGATGCACTCCTAGGTATGAGGCACTCCTAGGTATATGCACTCCTAGGTACAAGGCACTCGTAGGTATGATGCACTCCTAGGTATGATGCACTCGTAGGTATGATGCACTCGTAGGTATGAGGCACTCGTAGGTATGATGCACTCCTAGGTATGATGCACTCCTAGGTATGATGCACTCGTAGGTATGATGCACTCGTAGGTATGATGCACTCCTAGGTATGATGCACTCCTAGGTATGATGCACTCCTAGGTATGATGCACTCGTAGGTACGATGCACTCGTAGGTATGAGGCACTCCTAGGTATGATGCACTCCTACGTATGATGCACTCGTAGGTATGATGCACTCGTAGGTATGATGCACTCCTAGGTACGAGGCACTCCTAGGTATGATGCACCCCTAGGTATGATGCGCCCCTAGGTATGATGCACTCATATGCATGATGCACTCCTACGTATGATGCACTCCTACGTATGATGCACTCCTACGTATGATGCACTCCTACGTATGATGCACTCGTAGGTATGATGCACTCCTAGGTACGAGGCACTCCTACGTATGATGCACTCCTAGGTACGATGCACTCCTAGGTATGAGGCACTCCTAGGTATATGCACTCCTAGGTACGAGGCACTGCTAGGTATGATGCACTCCTAGGTATGATGTACTCCTACGTATGATGCACTCCTACGTATGATGCACTCCTAGGTATGATGCACTCGTAGGTATGATGCACTCGTAGGTATGATGCACTCGTAGGTATGATGCACTCGTAGGTATGATGCACCCCTAGGTATGATGCACTCCTAGGTATGATGCACTCCTAGGTATATGCACTCCTAGGTACGAGGCACTCCTACGTATGATGCACTCCTAGGTATGATGCACTCCTAGGTATGATGCACTCCTAGGTATGAGGCACTCCTAGGTATGATGCACTCCTAGGTATGATGCACTCGTAGGTATGAGGCACTCCTAGGTATGATGCACCCCTAGGTATGATGCACTCCTAGGTATGATGCACTTCTAGGTATGAGGCACTGCTAGGTATGATGCACTACTAGGTATGATGCACTCCTAGGTATGATGCACCCCTAGGTATGATGCACTCGTAGGTATGATGCACTCCTAGGTATGATGCACTACTAGGTATGATGCACTCCTAGGTATGATGCACTCCTAGGTATGATGCACTCCTAGGTATGATGCACTCCTAGGTATGATGCACTCGTAGGTATGATGCACCCCTAGGTATGAGGGACTCCTAGGTATGAGGCACTCCTAGGTATGAGGCACTCCTAGGTATGAGGCACTCCTAGGTATGATGCAATCCTACGTATGATGCACTCCTAGGTATGATGCACTCGTAGGTATGATGCACTCCTAGGTACGAGGCACTCCTAGGTATGATGCACTCCTAGGTATGATGCACTCCTAGGTATGATGCACTCGTAGGTATGATGCACTCGTAGGTATGAGGCACTCGTAGGTATGATGCACTCCTAGGTATGATGCACTCCTAGGTATGATGCACTCGTAGGTATGATGCACTCGTAGGTACGATGCACTCGTAGGTATGAGGCACTCGTAGGTATGATGCACTCCTACGTATGATGCACTCGTAGGTATGATGCACTCGTAGGTATGATGCACTCCTAGGTACGAGGCACTCCTAGGTATGATGCACCCCTAGGTATGATGCGCCCCTAGGTATGATGCACTCATATGCATGATGCACTCCTACGTATGATGCACTCCTACGTATGATGCACTCCTACGTATGATGCACTCCTACGTATGATGCACTCGTAGGTATGATGCACTCCTAGGTACGAGGCACTCCTACGTATGATGCACTCCTAGGTACGATGCACTCCTAGGTATGAGGCACTCCTAGGTATATGCACTCCTAGGTACGAGGCACTCCTACGTATGATGCACTCCTAGGTACGATGCACTCGTAGGTATGATGCATTCCTAGGTATGATGCACTCGTAGGTATGATGCACTCGTAGGTATGATGCACTCGTAGGTATGATGCACTCGTAGGTATGATGCACCCCTAGGTATGATGCACTCCTAGGTATGATGCACTCCTTGGTATATGCACTCCTAGGTACGAGGCACTCCTACGTATGATGCACTCCTAGGTATGATGCACTCCTAGGTATGATGCACTCGTAGGTATGAGGCACTCCTAGGTATGATGCACTCCTAGGTATGATGCACTCGTAGGTATGAGGCACTCCTAGGTATGATGCACCCCTAGGTATGATGCACTCCTAGGTATGATGCACTTCTAGGTATGAGGCACTGCTAGGTATGATGCACTACTAGGTATGATGCACTCCTAGGTATGATGCACCCCTAGGTATGATGCACTCGTAGGTATGATGCACTCCTAGGTATGATGCACTACTAGGTATGATGCATTCCTAGGTATGATGCACTCCTAGGTATGATGCACTTGTAGGTATGAGGCACTCCTAGGTATGATGCACTCCTAGGTATGAGGCACTCCTAGGTATGATGCACTCCTACGTATGATGCACTCCTAGGTATGATGCACTCGTAGGTATGATGCACTCGTAGGTATGATGCACTCGTAGGTATGATGCACCCCTAGGTATGAGGCACTCCTAGGTATGAGGCACTCCTAGGTATGAGGCACTCCTAGGTATGAGGCACTCCTAGGTATGATGCAATCCTACGTATGATGCACTCCTAGGTATGATGCACTCGTAGGTATGATGCACTCCTAGGTACGAGGCACTCCTAGGTATGATGCACTCCTAGGTATATGCACTCCTAGGTACGGGGCACTCCTATGTATGATGCACTCGTAGGTACGATGCACTCCTAGGTATGAGGCACTCCTAGGTATATGCACTCCTAGGTACAAGGCACTCGTAGGTATGATGCACTCCTAGGTATGATGCACTCGTAGGTATGATGCACTCGTAGGTATGAGGCACTCGTAGGTATGATGCACTCCTAGGTATGATGCACTCCTAGGTATGATGCACTCGTAGGTACGATGCACTCGTAGGTACGATGCACTCGTAGGTATGAGGCACTCCTAGGTATGATGCACTCCTACGTATGATGCACTCGTAGGTATGATGCACTCGTAGGTACGATGCACTCCTAGGTACGAGGCACTCCTAGGTATGATGCACCCCTAGGTATGATGCGCCCCTAGGTATGATGCACTCATATGCATGATGCACTCCTACGTATGATGCACTCCTACGTATGATGCACTCCTACGTATGATGCACTCCTACGTATGATGCACTCGTAGGTATGATGCACTCCTAGGTACGAGGCACTCCTACGTATGATGCACTCCTAGGTACGATGCACTCCTAGGTATGAGGCACTCCTAGGTATATGCACTCCTAGGTACGAGGCACTCCTACGTATGATGCACTCCTAGGTATGATGCACTCCTAGGTATGATGCACTCCTAGGTATATGCACTCCTAGGTACGAGGCACTCCTAGGTATGATGCACTCCTAGGTATGATGCACTCCTAGGTATGATGCACTCCTAGGTATGAGGCACTCCTAGGTATGATGCACTCCTAGGTATGATGCACTCGTAGGTATGAGGCACTCCTAGGTATGATGCACCCCTAGGTATGATGCACTCCTAGGTATGATGCACTTGTAGGTATGAGGCACTGCTAGGTATGATGCACTACTAGGTATGATGCACTCCTAGGTATGATGCACCCCTAGGTATGATGCACTCGTAGGTATGATGCACTCCTAGGTATGATGCACTACTAGGTATGATGCACTCCTAGGTATGATGCACTCCTAGGTATGATGCACTTGTAGGTATGAGGCACTCCTAGGTATGATGCACTCCTAGGTATGAGGCACTCCTAGGTATGATGCACTCCTACGTATGATGCACTCCTAGGTATGATGCACTCGTAGGTATGATGCACTCGTAGGTATGATGCACTCGTAGGTATGATGCACCCCTAGGTATGAGGCACTCCTAGGTATGAGGCACTCCTAGGTATGAGGCACTCCTAGGTATGAGGCACTCCTAGGTATGATGCAATCCTACGTATGATGCACTCCTAGGTATGATGCACTCGTAGGTATGATGCACTCCTAGGTACGAGGCACTCCTAGGTATGATGCACTCCTAGGTATATGCACTCCTAGGTACGGGGCACTCCTATGTATGATGCACTCGTAGGTACGATGCACTCCTAGGTATGAGGCACTCCTAGGTATATGCACTCCTAGGTACAAGGCACTCCTAGGTATGATGCACTC
This sequence comes from Acholoe squamosa, assembly GCA_949317995.1. NCBI lineage: Eukaryota > Metazoa > Annelida > Polychaeta > Phyllodocida > Polynoidae > Acholoe > Acholoe squamosa. Next base: position 65,476,684 of record OX439049.1, on the reverse strand, counting down.
CTAGGTATGATGCACTCGTAGGTATGATGCACTCGTAGGTATGAGGCACTCGTAGGTATGATGCACTCCTAGGTATGATGCACTCCTAGGTATGATGCACTCGTAGGTATGATGCACTCGTAGGTACGATGCACTCGTAGGTATGAGGCACTCCTAGGTATGATGCACTCCTACGTATGATGCACTCGTAGGTATGATGCACTCGTAGGTATGATGCACTCCTAGGTACGAGGCACTCCTAGGTATGATGCACCCCTAGGTATGATGCGCCCCTAGGTATGATGCACTCATATGCATGATGCACTCCTACGTATGATGCACTCCTACGTATGATGCACTCCTACGTATGATGCACTCCTACGTATGATGCACTCGTAGGTATGATGCACTCCTAGGTACGAGGCACTCCTACGTATGATGCACTCCTAGGTACGATGCACTCCTAGGTATGAGGCACTCCTAGGTATATGCACTCCTAGGTACGAGGCACTGCTAGGTATGATGCACTCCTAGGTATGATGTACTCCTACGTATGATGCACTCCTACGTATGATGCACTCCTAGGTATGATGCACTCCTAGGTATGATGCACTCCTAGGTATGAGGCACTCCTAGGTATGATGCACCCCTAGGTATGATGCACTCGTAGGTATGATGCACTCGTAGGTATGATGCACTCGTAGGTATGATGCACCCCTAGGTATGATGCACTCGTAGGTATGATGCACTCGTAGGTACGATGCACTCGTAGGTATGATGCATTCCTAGGTATGATGCACTCGTAGGTATGATGCACTCGTAGGTATGATGCACTCGTAGGCATGATGCACTCGTAGGTATGATGCACCCCTAGGTATGATGCACTCCTAGGTATGATGCACTCCTAGGTATATGCACTCCTAGGTACGAGGCACTCCTACGTATGATGCACTCCTAGGTATGATGCACTCCTAGGTATGATGCACTCCTAGGTATGAGGCACTCCTAGGTATGATGCACTCCTAGGTATGATGCACTCGTAGGTATGAGGCACTCCTAGGTATGATGCACCCCTAGGTATGATGCACTCCTAGGTATGATGCACTTCTAGGTATGAGGCACTGCTAGGTATGATGCACTACTAGGTATGATGCACTCGTAGGTATGATGCACCCCTAGGTATGATGCACTCGTAGGTATGATGCACTCCTAGGTATGATGCACTACTAGGTATGATGAACTCCTAGGTATGATGCACTCCTAGGTATGATGCACTCCTAGGTATGATGCACTCGTAGGTATGATGCACTCGTAGGTATGATGCACCCCTAGGTATGAGGCACTCCTAGGTATGAGGCACTCCTAGGTATGAGGCACTCCTAGGTATGAGGCACTCCTAGGTATGATGCAATCCTACGTATGATGCACTCCTAGGTATGATGCACTCGTAGGTATGATGCACTCCTAGGTACGAGGCACTCCTAGGTATGATGCACTCCTAGGTATGATGCACTCCTAGGTATGATGCACTCGTAGGTATGATGCACTCGTAGGTATGAGGCACTCCTAGGTATGATGCACTCCTAGGTATGATGCACTCCTAGGTATGATGCACTCGTAGGTATGATGCACTCGTAGGTACGATGCACTCGTAGGTATGAGGCACTCCTAGGTATGATGCACTCCTACGTATGATGCACTCGTAGGTATGATGCACTCGTAGGTATGATGCACTCCTAGGTACGAGGCACTCCTAGGTATGATGCACCCCTAGGTATGATGCGCCCCTAGGTATGATGCACTCATATGCATGATGCACTCCTACGTATGATGCACTCCTACGTATGATGCACTCCTACGTATGATGCACTCCTACGTATGATGCACTCGTAGGTATGATGCACTCCTAGGTACGAGGCACTCCTACGTATGATGCACTCCTAGGTACGATGCACTCCTAGGTATGAGGCACTCTTAGGTATATGCACTCCTAGGTACGAGGCACTCCTACGTATGATGCACTCCTAGGTACGATGCACTCGTAGGTATGATGCATTCCTAGGTATGATGCACTCGTAGGTATGATGCATTCGTAGGTATGATGCACTCGTAGGTATGATGCACTCGTAGGTATGATGCACCCCTAGGTATGATGCACTCCTAGGTATGATGCACTCCTAGGTATATGCACTCCTAGGTACGAGGCACTCCTACGTATGATGCACTCCTAGGTATGATGCACTCCTAGGTATGATGCACTCCTAGGGATGAGGCACTCCTAGGTATGATGCACTCCTAGGTATGATGCACTCGTAGGTATGAGGCACTCCTAGGTATGATGCACTTCTAGGTATGAGGCACTGCTAGGTATGATGCACTCCTAGGTATGATGCACTTCTAGGTATGAGGCACTGCTAGGTATGATGCACTACTAGGTATGATGCACTCCTAGGTATGATGCACCCCTAGGTATGATGCACTCGTAGGTATGATGCACTCCTAGGTATGATGCACTACTAGGTATGATGCATTCCTAGGTATGATGCACTCCTAGGTATGATGCACTTGTAGGTATGAGGCACTCCTAGGTATGATGCACTCCTAGGTATGAGGCACTCCTAGGTATGATGCACTCCTACGTATGATGCACTCCTAGGTATGATGCACTCGTAGGTATGATGCACTCGTAGGTATGATGCACTCGTAGGTATGATGCACCCCTAGGTATGAGGCACTCCTAGGTATGAGGCACTCCTAGGTATGAGGCACTCCTAGGTATGATGCAATCCTACGTATGATGCACTCCTAGGTATGATGCACTCGTAGGTATGATGCACTCCTAGGTACGAGGCACTCCTAGGTATGATGCACTCCTAGGTATATGCACTCCTAGGTACGGGGCACTCCTATGTATGATGCACTCGTAGGTACGATGCACTCCTAGGTATGAGGCACTCCTAGGTATATGCACTCCTAGGTACAAGGCACTCCTAGGTATGATGCACTCGTAGGTATGATGCACTCGTAGGTATGATGCACTCGTAGGTATGAGGCACTCGTAGGTATGATGCACTCCTAGGTATGATGCACTCCTAGGTATGATGCACTCGTAGGTATGATGCACTCGTAGGTACGATGCACTCGTAGGTATGAGGCACTCCTAGGTATGATGCACTCCTACGTATGATGCACTCGTAGGTATGATGCACTCGTAGGTATGATGCACTCCTAGGTACGAGGCACTCCTAGGTATGATGCACCCCTAGGTATGATGCGCCCCTAGGTATGATGCACTCATATGCATGATGCACTCCTACGTATGATGCACTCCTACGTATGATGCACTCCTACGTATGATGCACTCCTACGTATGATGCACTCCTACGTATGATGCACTCGTAGGTATGATGCACTCCTAGGTACGAGGCACTCCTACGTATGATGCACTCCTAGGTACGATGCACTCCTAGGTATGAGGCACTCCTAGGTATATGCACTCCTAGGTACGAGGCACTCCTACGTATGATGCACTCCTAGGTATGATGCACTCCTAGGTATGATGCACTCCTAGGTATATGCACTCCTAGGTACGAGGCACTCCTAGGTATGATGCACTCCTAGGTATGATGCACTCCTAGGTATGATGCACTCCTAGGTATGAGGCACTCCTAGGTATGATGCACTCCTAGGTATGATGCACTCGTAGGTATGAGGCACTCCTAGGTATGATGCACCCCTAGGTATGATGCACTCCTAGGTATGATGCACTTGTAGGTATGAGGCACTGCTAGGTATGATGCACTACTAGGTATGATGCACTCCTAGGTATGATGCACCCCTAGGTATGATGCACTCGTAGGTATGATGCACTCCTAGGTATGATGCACTACTAGGTATGATGCACTCCTAGGTATGATGCACTCCTAGGTATGATGCACTTGTAGGTATGAGGCACTCCTAGGTATGATGCACTCCTAGGTATGAGGCACTCCTAGGTATGATGCACTCCTACGTATGATGCACTCCTAGGTATGATGCACTCGTAGGTATGATGCACTCGTAGGTATGATGCACTCGTAGGTATGATGCACCCCTAGGTATGAGGCACTCCTAGGTATGAGGCACTCCTAGGTATGAGGCACTCCTAGGTATGAGACACTCCTAGGTATGATGCAATCCTACGTATGATGCACTCCTAGGTATGATGCACTCGTAGGTATGATGCACTCCTAGGTACGAGGCACTCCTAGGTATGATGCACTCCTAGGTATATGCACTCCTAGGTACGGGGCACTCCTATGTATGATGCACTCGTAGGTACGATGCACTCCTAGGTATGAGGCACTCCTAGGTATATGCACTCCTAGGTACAAGGCACTCGTAGGTATGATGCACTCCTAGGTATGATGCACTCGTAGGTATGATGCACTCGTAGGTATGAGGCACTCGTAGGTATGATGCACTCCTAGGTATGATGCACTCCTAGGTATGATGCACTCGTAGGTATGATGCACTCGTAGGTACGATGCACTCGTAGGTATGAGGCACTCCTAGGTATGATGCACTCCTACGTATGATGCACTCGTAGGTATGATGCACTCGTAGGTATGATGCACTCCTAGGTACGAGGCACTCCTAGGTATGATGCACCCCTAGGTATGATGCGCCCCTAGGTATGATGCACTCATATGCATGATGCACTCCTACGTATGATGCACTCCTACGTATGATGCACTCCTACGTATGATGCACTCCTACGTATGATGCACTCGTAGGTATGATGCACTCCTAGGTACGAGGCACTCCTACGTATGATGCACTCCTAGGTACGATGCACTCCTAGGTATGAGGCACTCCTAGGTATATGCACTCCTAGGTACGAGGCACTGCTAGGTATGATGCACTCCTAGGTATGATGTACTCCTACGTATGATGCACTCCTACGTATGATGCACTCCTAGGTATGATGCACTCCTAGGTATGATGCACTCCTAGGTATGAGGCACTCCTAGGTATGATGCACCCCTAGGTATGATGCACTCGTAGGTATGATGCACTCGTAGGTATGATGCACTCGTAGGTATGATGCACCCCTAGGTATGATGCACTCGTAGGTATGATGCACTCGTAGGTACGATGCACTCGTAGGTATGATGCATTCCTAGGTATGATGCACTCGTAGGTATGATGCACTCGTAGGTATGATGCACTCGTAGGTATGATGCACTCGTAGGTATGATGCACCCCTAGGTATGATGCACTCCTAGGTATGATGCACTCCTAGGTATATGCACTCCTAGGTACGAGGCACTCCTACGTATGATGCACTCCTAGGTATGATGCACTCCTAGGTATGATGCACTCCTAGGTATGAGGCACTCCTAGGTATGATGCACTCCTAGGTATGATGCACTCGTAGGTATGAGGCACTCCTAGGTATGATGCACCCCTAGGTATGATGCACTCCTAGGTATGATGCACTTCTAGGTATGAGGCACTGCTAGGTATGATGCACTACTAGGTATGATGCACTCCTAGGTATGATGCACCCCTAGGTATGATGCACTCGTAGGTATGATGCACTCCTAGGTATGATGCACTACTAGGTATGATGCACTCCTAGGTATGATGCACTCCTAGGTATGATGCACTCCTAGGTATGATGCACTCGTAGGTATGATGCACTCGTAGGTATGATGCACCCCTAGGTATGAGGCACTCCTAGGTATGAGGCACTCCTAGGTATGAGGCACTCCTAGGTATGAGGCACTCCTAGGTATGATGCAATCCTACGTATGATGCACTCCTAGGTATGATGCACTCGTAGGTATGATGCACTCCTAGGTACGAGGCACTCCTAGGTATGATGCACTCCTAGGTATGATGCACTCCTAGGTATGATGCACTCGTAGGTATGATGCACTCGTAGGTATGAGGCACTCGTAGGTATGATGCACTCCTAGGTATGATGCACTCCTAGGTATGATGCACTCGTAGGTATGATGCACTCGTAGGTACGATGCACTCGTAGGTATGAGGCACTCCTAGGTATGATGCACTCCTACGTATGATGCACTCGTAGGTATGATGCACTCGTAGGTATGATGCACTCCTAGGTACGAGGCACTCCTAGGTATGATGCACCCCTAGGTATGATGCGCCCCTAGGTATGATGCACTCATATGCATGATGCACTCCTACGTATGATGCACTCCTACGTATGATGCACTCCTACGTATGATGCACTCCTACGTATGATGCACTCGTAGGTATGATGCACTCCTAGGTACGAGGCACTCCTACGTATGATGCACTCCTAGGTACGATGCACTCCTAGGTATGAGGCACTCCTAGGTATATGCACTCCTAGGTACGAGGCACTCCTACGTATGATGCACTCCTAGGTACGATGCACTCGTAGGTATGATGCATTCCTAGGTATGATGCACTCGTAGGTATGATGCACTCGTAGGTATGATGCACTCGTAGGTATGATGCACTCGTAGGTATGATGCACCCCTAGGTATGATGCACTCCTAGGTATGATGCACTCCTAGGTATATGCACTCCTAGGTACGAGGCACTCCTACGTATGATGCACTCCTAGGTATGATGCACTCCTAGGTATGATGCACTCCTAGGTATGAGGCACTCGTAGGTATGATGCACTCCTAGGTATGATGCACTCGTAGGTATGAGGCACTCCTAGGTATGATGCACCCCTAGGTATGATGCACTCCTAGGTATGATGCACTTCTAGGTATGAGGCACTGCTAGGTATGATGCACTACTAGGTATGATGCACTCCTAGGTATGATGCACCCCTAGGTATGATGCACTCGTAGGTATGATGCACTCCTAGGTATGATGCACTACTAGGTATGATGCATTCCTAGGTATGATGCACTCCTAGGTATGATGCACTTGTAGGTATGAGGCACTCCTAGGTATGATGCACTCCTAGGTATGAGGCACTCCTAGGTATGATGCACTCCTACGTATGATGCACTCCTAGGTATGATGCACTCGTAGGTATGATGCACTCGTAGGTATGATGCACTCGTAGGTATGATGCACCCCTAGGTATGAGGCACTCCTAGGTATGAGGCACTCCTAGGTATGAGGCACTCCTAGGTATGAGGCACTCCTAGGTATGAGGCACTCCTAGGTATGATGCAATCCTACGTATGATGCACTCCTAGGTATGATGCACTCGTAGGTATGATGCACTCCTAGGTACGAGGCACTCCTAGGTATGATGCACTCCTAGGTATGATGCACTCCTAGGTATGATGCACTCGTAGGTATGATGCACTCGTAGGTATGAGGCACTCGTAGGTATGATGCACTCCTAGGTATGATGCACTCCTAGGTATGATGCACTCGTAGGTATGATGCACTCGTAGGTACGATGCACTCGTAGGTATGAGGCACTCCTAGGTATGATGCACTCCTACGTATGATGCACTCGTAGGTATGATGCACTCGTAGGTATGATGCACTCCTAGGTACGAGGCACTCCTAGGTATGATGCACCCCTAGGTATGATGCGCCCCTAGGTATGATGCACTCATATGCATGATGCACTCCTACGTATGATGCACTCCTACGTATGATGCACTCCTACGTATGATGCACTCCTACGTATGATGCACTCGTAGGTATGATGCACTCCTAGGTACGAGGCACTCCTACGTATGATGCACTCCTAGGTACGATGCACTCCTAGGTATGAGGCACTCCTAGGTATATGCACTCCTAGGTACGAGGCACTCCTACGTATGATGCACTCCTAGGTATGATGCACTCCTAGGTATGATGCACTCGTAGGTATGATGCACTCGTAGGTATGATGCACCCCTAGGTATGAGGCACTCCTAGGTATGAGGCACTCCTAGGTATGAGGCACTCCTAGGTATGAGGCACTCCTAGGTATGATGCAATCCTACGTATGATGCACTCCTAGGTATGATGCACTCGTAGGTATGATGCACTCCTAGGTACGAGGCACTCCTAGGTATGATGCACTCCTAGGTATGATGCACTCCTAGGTATGATGCACTCGTAGGTATGATGCACTCGTAGGTATGAGGCACTCGTAGGTATGATGCACTCCTAGGTATGATGCACTCCTAGGTATGATGCACTTCTAGGTATGAGGCACTGCTAGGTATGATGCACTACTAGGTATGATGCACTCCTAGGTATGATGCACCCCTAGGTATGATGCACTCGTAGGTATGATGCACTCCTAGGTATGATGCACTACTAGGTATGATGCATTCCTAGGTATGATGCACTCCTAGGTATGATGCACTTGTAGGTATGAGGCACTCCTAGGTATGATGCAATCCTACGTATGATGCACTCCTACGTATGATGCACTCCTACGTATGATGCACTCCTAGGTACGAGGCACTCCTAGGTATGATGCACTCCTAGGTATGATGCACTCCTACGTATGATGCACTCCTAGGTACGATGCACTCCTAGGTATGAGGCACTCCTAGGTATATGCACTCCTAGGTACGAGGCACTCCTACGTATGATGCACTCCTAGGTACGATGCACTCGTAGGTATGATGCATTCCTAGGTATGATGCACTCGTAGGTATGATGCACTCGTAGGTATGATGCACTCGTAGGTATGATGCACTCGTAGGTATGATGCACCCCTAGGTATGATGCACTCCTAGGTATGATGCACTCCTAGGTACGAGGCACTCCTACGTATGATGCACTCCTAGGTATGATGCACTCCTAGGTATGATGCACTCCTAGGTATGATGCACTCCTAGGTATGAGGCACTCGTAGGTATGATGCACTCCTAGGTATGATGCACTCGTAGGTATGAGGCACTCCTAGGTATGATGCACCCCTAGGTATGATGCACTCCTAGGTATGATGCACTTCTAGGTATGAGGCACTGCTAGGTATGATGCACTACTAGGTATGATGCACTCCTAGGTATGATGCACCCCTAGGTATGATGCACTCGTAGGTATGATGCACTCCTAGGTATGATGCACTACTAGGTATGATGCATTCCTAGGTATGATGCACTCCTAGGTATGATGCACTTGTAGGTATGAGGCACTCCTAGGTATGATGCACTCCTAGGTATGAGGCACTCCTAGGTATGATGCACTCCTAGGTATGATGCACTCGTAGGTATGATGCACTCGTAGGTATGATGCACTCGTAGGTATGATGCACTCGTAGGTATGATGCACCCCTAGGTATGAGGCACTCCTAGGTATGAGGCACTCCTAGGTATGAGGCACTCCTAGGTATGAGGCACTCCTAGGTATGATGCACTCCTAGGTATGATGCAATCCTACGTATGATGCACTCCTAGGTATGATGCACTCGTAGGTATGATGCACTCCTAGGTACGAGGCACTCCTAGGTATGATGCACTCCTAGGTATGATGCACTCCTAGGTATGATGCACTCGTAGGTATGATGCACTCGTAGGTATGAGGCACTCGTAGGTATGATGCACTCCTAGGTATGATGCACTCCTAGGTATGATGCACTCGTAGGTATGATGCACTCGTAGGTACGATGCACTCGTAGGTATGAGGCACTCCTAGGTATGATGCACTCCTACGTATGATGCACTCGTAGGTATGATGCACTCGTAGGTATGATGCACTCCTAGGTACGAGGCACTCCTAGGTATGATGCACCCCTAGGTATGATGCGCCCCTAGGTATGATGCACTCATATGCATGATGCACTCCTACGTATGATGCACTCCTACGTATGATGCACTCCTACGTATGATGCACTCCTACGTATGATGCACTCGTAGGTATGATGCACTCCTAGGTACGAGGCACTCCTACGTATGATGCACTCCTAGGTACGATGCACTCCTAGGTATGAGGCACTCCTAGGTATATGCACTCCTAGGTACGAGGCACTCCTACGTATGATGCACTCCTAGGTACGATGCACTCGTAGGTATGATGCATTCCTAGGTATGATGCACTCGTAGGTATGATGCACTCGTAGGTATGATGCACTCGTAGGTATGATGCACTCGTAGGTATGATGCACCCCTAGGTATGATGCACTCCTAGGTATGATGCACTCCTAGGTATATGCACTCCTAGGTACGAGGCACTCCTACGTATGATGCACTCCTAGGTATGATGCACTCCTAGGTATGATGCACTCCTAGGTATGAGGCACTCCTAGGTATGATGCACTCCTAGGTATGATGCACTCGTAGGTATGAGGCACTCCTAGGTATGATGCACCCCTAGGTATGATGCACTCCTAGGTATGATGCACTTCTAGGTATGAGGCACTGCTAGGTATGATGCACTACTAGGTATGATGCACTCCTAGGTATGATGCACCCCTAGGTATGATGCACTCGTAGGTATGATGCACTCCTAGGTATGATGCACTACTAGGTATGATGCATTCCTAGGTATGATGCACTCCTAGGTATGATGCACTTGTAGGTATGAGGCACTCCTAGGTATGATGCAATCCTACGTATGATGCACTCCTAGGTATGATGCACTCGTAGGTATGATGCACTCCTAGGTACGAGGCACTCCTAGGTATGATGCACTCCTAGGTATGATGCACTCCTAGGTATGATGCACTCGTAGGTATGATGCACTCGTAGGTATGAGGCACTCGTAGGTATGATGCACTCCTAGGTATGATGCACTCCTAGGTATGATGCACTCGTAGGTATGATGCACTCGTAGGTACGATGCACTCGTAGGTATGAGGCACTCCTAGGTATGATGCACTCCTACGTATGATGCACTCGTAGGTATGATGCACTCGTAGGTATGATGCACTCCTAGGTACGAGGCACTCCTAGGTATGATGCACCCCTAGGTATGATGCGCCCCTAGGTATGATGCACTCATATGCATGATGCACTCCTACGTATGATGCACTCCTACGTATGATGCACTCCTACGTATGATGCACTCCTACGTATGATGCACTCGTAGGTATGATGCACTCCTAGGTACGAGGCACTCCTACGTATGATGCACTCCTAGGTACGATGCACTCCTAGGTATGAGGCACTCCTAGGTATATGCACTCCTAGGTACGAGGCACTCCTACGTATGATGCACTCCTAGGTACGATGCACTCGTAGGTATGATGCATTCCTAGGTATGATGCACTCGTAGGTATGATGCACTCGTAGGTATGATGCACTCGTAGGTATGATGCACTCGTAGGTATGATGCACCCCTAGGTATGATGCACTCCTAGGTATGATGCACTCCTAGGTATATGCACTCCTAGGTACGAGGCACTCCTACGTATGATGCACTCCTAGGTATGATGCACTCCTAGGTATGATGCACTCCTAGGTATGAGGCACTCGTAGGTATGATGCACTCCTAGGTATGATGCACTCGTAGGTATGAGGCACTCCTAGGTATGATGCACCCCTAGGTATGATGCACTCCTAGGTATGATGCACTTCTAGGTATGAGGCACTGCTAGGTATGATGCACTACTAGGTATGATGCACTCCTAGGTATGATGCACCCCTAGGTATGATGCACTCGTAGGTATGATGCACTCCTAGGTATGATGCACTACTAGGTATGATGCATTCCTAGGTATGATGCACTCCTAGGTATGATGCACTTGTAGGTATGAGGCACTCCTAGGTATGATGCACTCCTAGGTATGAGGCACTCCTAGGTATGATGCACTCCTACGTATGATGCACTCCTAGGTATGATGCACTCGTAGGTATGATGCACTCGTAGGTATGATGCACTCGTAGGTATGATGAACCCCTAGGTATGAGGCACTCCTAGGTATGAGGCACTCCTAGGTATGAGGCACTCCTAGGTATGAGGCACTCCTAGGTATGAGGCACTCCTAGGTATGATGCAATCCTACGTATGATGCACTCCTAGGTATGATGCACTCGTAGGTATGATGCACTCCTAGGTACGAGGCACTCCTAGGTATGATGCACTCCTAGGTATGATGCACTCCTAGGTATGATGCACTCGTAGGTATGATGCACTCCTAGGTATGATGCACTCCTAGGTATATGCACTCCTAGGTACGAGGCACTCCTACGTATGATGCACTCCTAGGTATGATGCACTCCTAGGTATGATGCACTCCTAGGTATGAGGCACTCGTAGGTATGATGCACTCCTAGGTATGATGCACTCGTAGGTATGAGGCACTCCTAGGTATGATGCACTCCTAGGTATGATGCACTCCTACGTATGATGCACTTCTAGGTATGAGGCACTGCTAGGTATGATGCACTACTAGGTATGATGCACTCCTAGGTATGATGCACCCCTAGGTATGATGCACTCGTAGGTATGATGCACTCCTAGGTATGATGCACTACTAGGTATGATGCATTCCTAGGTATGATGCACTCCTAGGTATGATGCACTTGTAGGTATGAGGCACTCCTAGGTATGATGCACTCCTAGGTATGAGGCACTCCTAGGTATGATGCACTCCTACGTATGATGCACTCCTAGGTATGATGCACTCGTAGGTATGATGCACTCGTAGGTATGATGCACTCGTAGGTATGATGCACCCCTAGGTATGAGGCACTCCTAGGTATGAGGCACTCCTAGGTATGAGGCACTCCTAGGTATGAGGCACTCCTAGGTATGAGGCACTCCTAGGTATGATGCAATCCTACGTATGATGCACTCCTAGGTATGATGCACTCGTAGGTATGATGCACTCCTAGGTACGAGGCACTCCTAGGTATGATGCACTCCTAGGTATGATGCACTCCTAGGTATGATGCACTCGTAGGTATGATGCACTCGTAGGTATGAGGCACTCGTAGGTATGATGCACTCCTAGGTATGATGCACTCCTAGGTATGATGCACTCGTAGGTATGATGCACTCGTAGGTACGATGCACTCGTAGGTATGAGGCACTCCTAGGTATGATGCACTCCTACGTATGATGCACTCGTAGGTATGATGCACTCGTAGGTATGATGCACTCCTAGGTACGAGGCACTCCTAGGTATGATGCACCCCTAGGTATGATGCGCCCCTAGGTATGATGCACTCATATGCATGATGCACTCCTACGTATGATGCACTCCTACGTATGATGCACTCCTACGTATGATGCACTCCTACGTATGATGCACTCGTAGGTATGATGCACTCCTAGGTACGAGGCACTCCTACGTATGATGCACTCCTAGGTACGATGCACTCCTAGGTATGAGGCACTCCTAGGTATATGCACTCCTAGGTACGAGGCACTCCTACGTATGATGCACTCCTAGGTACGATGCACTCGTAGGTATGATGCATTCCTAGGTATGATGCACTCGTAGGTATGATGCACTCGTAGGTATGATGCACTCGTAGGTATGATGCACTCGTAGGTATGATGCACCCCTAGGTATGATGCACTCCTAGGTATGATGCACTCCTAGGTATATGCACTCCTAGGTACGAGGCACTCCTACGTATGATGCACTCCTAGGTATGATGCACTCCTAGGTATGATGCACTCCTAGGTATGAGGCACTCCTAGGTATGATGCACTCCTAGGTATGATGCACTCGTAGGTATGAGGCACTCCTAGGTATGATGCACCCCTAGGTATGATGCACTCCTAGGTATGATGCACTTCTAGGTATGAGGCACTGCTAGGTATGATGCACTACTAGGTATGATGCACTCCTAGGTATGATGCACCCCTAGGTATGATGCACTCGTAGGTATGATGCACTCCTAGGTATGATGCACTACTAGGTATGATGCATTCCTAGGTATGATGCACTCCTTGGTATGATGCACTTGTAGGTATGAGGCACTCCTAGGTATGATGCAATCCTACGTATGATGCACTCCTAGGTATGATGCACTCGTAGGTATGATGCACTCCTAGGTACGAGGCACTCCTAGGTATGATGCACTCCTAGGTATGATGCACTCCTAGGTATGATGCACTCGTAGGTATGATGCACTCGTAGGTATGAGGCACTCGTAGGTATGATGCACTCCTAGGTATGATGCACTCCTAGGTATGATGCACTCGTAGGTATGATGCACTCGTAGGTACGATGCACTCGTAGGTATGAGGCACTCCTAGGTATGATGCACTCCTACGTATGATGCACTCGTAGGTATGATGCACTCGTAGGTATGATGCACTCCTAGGTACGAGGCACTCCTAGGTATGATGCACCCCTAGGTATGATGCGCCCCTAGGTATGATGCACTCATATGCATGATGCACTCCTACGTATGATGCACTCCTACGTATGATGCACTCCTACGTATGATGCACTCCTACGTATGATGCACTCGTAGGTATGATGCACTCCTAGGTACGAGGCACTCCTACGTATGATGCACTCCTAGGTACGATGCACTCCTAGGTATGAGGCACTCCTAGGTATATGCACTCCTAGGTACGAGGCACTCCTACGTATGATGCACTCCTAGGTACGATGCACTCGTAGGTATGATGCATTCCTAGGTATGATGCACTCGTAGGTATGATGCACTCGTAGGTATGATGCACTCGTAGGTATGATGCACTCGTAGGTATGATGCACCCCTAGGTATGATGCACTCCTAGGTATGATGCACTCCTAGGTATATGCACTCCTAGGTACGAGGCACTCCTACGTATGATGCACTCCTAGGTATGATGCACTCCTAGGTATGATGCACTCCTAGGTATGAGGCACTCGTAGGTATGATGCACTCCTAGGTATGATGCACTCGTAGGTATGAGGCACTCCTAGGTATGATGCACCCCTAGGTATGATGCACTCCTAGGTATGATGCACTTCTAGGTATGAGGCACTGCTAGGTATGATGCACTACTAGGTATGATGCACTCCTAGGTATGATGCACCCCTAGGTATGATGCACTCGTAGGTATGATGCACTCCTAGGTATGATGCACTACTAGGTATGATGCATTCCTAGGTATGATGCACTCCTAGGTATGATGCACTTGTAGGTATGAGGCACTCCTAGGTATGATGCACTCCTAGGTATGAGGCACTCCTAGGTATGATGCACTCCTACGTATGATGCACTCCTAGGTATGATGCACTCGTAGGTATGATGCACTCGTAGGTATGATGCACTCGTAGGTATGATGCACCCCTAGGTATGAGGCACTCCTAGGTATGAGGCACTCCTAGGTATGAGGCACTCCTAGGTATGAGGCACTCCTAGGTATGATGCACTCCTAGGTATGATGCAATCCTACGTATGATGCACTCCTAGGTATGATGCACTCGTAGGTATGATGCACTCCTAGGTACGAGGCACTCCTAGGTATGATGCACTCCTAGGTATGATGCACTCCTAGGTATGATGCACTCGTAGGTATGATGCACTCGTAGGTATGAGGCACTCGTAGGTATGATGCACTCCTAGGTATGATGCACTCCTAGGTATGATGCACTCGTAGGTATGATGCACTCGTAGGTACGATGCACTCGTAGGTATGATGCACTCCTACGTATGATGCACTCGTAGGTATGATGCACTCGTAGGTATGATGCACTCCTAGGTACGAGGCACTCCTAGGTATGATGCACCCCTAGGTATGATGCGCCCCTAGGTATGATGCACTCATATGCATGATGCACTCCTACGTATGATGCACTCCTACGTATGATGCACTCCTACGTATGATGCACTCCTACGTATGATGCACTCGTAGGTATGATGCACTCCTAGGTACGAGGCACTCCTACGTATGATGCACTCCTAGGTACGATGCACTCCTAGGTATGAGGCACTCCTAGGTATATGCACTCCTAGGTACGAGGCACTCCTACGTATGATGCACTCCTAGGTACGATGCACTCGTAGGTATGATGCATTCCTAGGTATGATGCACTCGTAGGTATGATGCACTCGTAGGTATGATGCACTCGTAGGTATGATGCACTCGTAGGTATGATGCACCCCTAGGTATGATGCACTCCTAGGTATGATGCACTCCTAGGTATATGCACTCCTAGGTACGAGGCACTCCTACGTATGATGCACTCCTAGGTATGATGCACTCCTAGGTATGATGCACTCCTAGGTATGAGGCACTCCTAGGTATGATGCACTCCTAGGTATGATGCACTCGTAGGTATGAGGCACTCCTAGGTATGATGCACCCCTAGGTATGATGCACTCCTAGGTATGATGCACTTCTAGGTATGAGGCACTGCTAGGTATGATGCACTACTAGGTATGATGCACTCCTAGGTATGATGCACCCCTAGGTATGATGCACTCGTAGGTATGATGCACTCCTAGGTATGATGCACTCCTAGGTATATGCACTCCTAGGTACGAGGCACTCCTACGTATGATGCACTCCTAGGTATGATGCACTCCTAGGTATGATGCACTCCTAGGTATGAGGCACTCGTAGGTATGATGCACTCCTAGGTATGATGCACTCGTAGGTATGAGGCACTCCTAGGTATGATGCACTCCTAGGTATGATGCACTCCTACGTATGATGCACTTCTAGGTATGAGGCACTGCTAGGTATGATGCACTACTAGGTATGATGCACTCCTAGGTATGATGCACCCCTAGGTATGATGCACTCGTAGGTATGATGCACTCCTAGGTATGATGCACTACTAGGTATGATGCATTCCTAGGTATGATGCACTCCTAGGTATGATGCACTTGTAGGTATGAGGCACTCCTAGGTATGATGCACTCCTAGGTATGAGGCACTCCTAGGTATGATGCACTCCTACGTATGATGCACTCCTAGGTATGATGCACTCGTAGGTATGATGCACTCGTAGGTATGATGCACTCGTAGGTATGATGCACCCCTAGGTATGAGGCACTCCTAGGTATGAGGCACTCCTAGGTATGAGGCACTCCTAGGTATGAGGCACTCCTAGGTATGAGGCACTCCTAGGTATGATGCAATCCTACGTATGATGCACTCCTAGGTATGATGCACTCGTAGGTATGATGCACTCCTAGGTACGAGGCACTCCTAGGTATGATGCACTCCTAGGTATGATGCACTCCTAGGTATGATGCACTCGTAGGTATGATGCACTCGTAGGTATGAGGCACTCGTAGGTATGATGCACTCCTAGGTATGATGCACTCCTAGGTATGATGCACTCGTAGGTATGATGCACTCGTAGGTACGATGCACTCGTAGGTATGAGGCACTCCTAGGTATGATGCACTCCTACGTATGATGCACTCGTAGGTATGATGCACTCGTAGGTATGATGCACTCCTAGGTACGAGGCACTCCTAGGTATGATGCACCCCTAGGTATGATGCGCCCCTAGGTATGATGCACTCATATGCATGATGCACTCCTACGTATGATGCACTCCTACGTATGATGCACTCCTACGTATGATGCACTCCTACGTATGATGCACTCGTAGGTATGATGCACTCCTAGGTACGAGGCACTCCTACGTATGATGCACTCCTAGGTACGATGCACTCCTAGGTATGAGGCACTCCTAGGTATATGCACTCCTAGGTACGAGGCACTCCTACGTATGATGCACTCCTAGGTACGATGCACTCGTAGGTATGATGCATTCCTAGGTATGATGCACTCGTAGGTATGATGCACTCGTAGGTATGATGCACTCGTAGGTATGATGCACTCGTAGGTATGATGCACCCCTAGGTATGATGCACTCCTAGGTATGATGCACTCCTAGGTATATGCACTCCTAGGTACGAGGCACTCCTACGTATGATGCACTCCTAGGTATGATGCACTCCTAGGTATGATGCACTCCTAGGTATGAGGCACTCCTAGGTATGATGCACTCCTAGGTATGATGCACTCGTAGGTATGAGGCACTCCTAGGTATGATGCACCCCTAGGTATGATGCACTCCTAGGTATGATGCACTTCTAGGTATGAGGCACTGCTAGGTATGATGCACTACTAGGTATGATGCACTCCTAGGTATGATGCACCCCTAGGTATGATGCACTCGTAGGTATGATGCACTCCTAGGTATGATGCACTACTAGGTATGATGCATTCCTAGGTATGATGCACTCCTAGGTATGATGCACTTGTAGGTATGAGGCACTCCTAGGTATGATGCAATCCTACGTATGATGCACTCCTAGGTATGATGCACTCGTAGGTATGATGCACTCCTAGGTACGAGGCACTCCTAGGTATGATGCACTCCTAGGTATGATGCACTCCTAGGTATGATGCACTCGTAGGTATGATGCACTCGTAGGTATGAGGCACTCGTAGGTATGATGCACTCCTAGGTATGATGCACTCCTAGGTATGATGCACTCGTAGGTATGATGCACTCGTAGGTACGATGCACTCGTAGGTATGAGGCACTCCTAGGTATGATGCACTCCTACGTATGATGCACTCGTAGGTATGATGCACTCGTAGGTATGATGCACTCCTAGGTACGAGGCACTCCTAGGTATGATGCACCCCTAGGTATGATGCGCCCCTAGGTATGATGCACTCATATGCATGATGCACTCCTACGTATGATGCACTCCTACGTATGATGCACTCCTACGTATGATGCACTCCTACGTATGATGCACTCGTAGGTATGATGCACTCCTAGGTACGAGGCACTCCTACGTATGATGCACTCCTAGGTACGATGCACTCCTAGGTATGAGGCACTCCTAGGTATATGCACTCCTAGGTACGAGGCACTCCTACGTATGATGCACTCCTAGGTACGATGCACTCGTAGGTATGATGCATTCCTAGGTATGATGCACTCGTAGGTATGATGCACTCGTAGGTATGATGCACTCGTAGGTATGATGCACTCGTAGGTATGATGCACCCCTAGGTATGATGCACTCCTAGGTATGATGCACTCCTAGGTATATGCACTCCTAGGTACGAGGCACTCCTACGTATGATGCACTCCTAGGTATGATGCACTCCTAGGTATGATGCACTCCTAGGTATGAGGCACTCGTAGGTATGATGCACTCCTAGGTATGATGCACTCCTAGGTATGAGGCACTCCTAGGTATGATGCACCCCTAGGTATGATGCACTCCTAGGTATGATGCACTTCTAGGTATGAGGCACTGCTAGGTATGATGCACTACTAGGTATGATGCACTCCTAGGTATGATGCACCCCTAGGTATGATGCACTCGTAGGTATGATGCACTCCTAGGTATGATGCACTACTAGGTATGATGCATTCCTAGGTATGATGCACTCCTAGGTATGATGCACTTGTAGGTATGAGGCACTCCTAGGTATGATGCACTCCTAGGTATGAGGCACTCCTAGGTATGATGCACTCCTACGTATGATGCACTCCTAGGTATGATGCACTCGTAGGTATGATGCACTCGTAGGTATGATGCACTCGTAGGTATGATGCACCCCTAGGTATGAGGCACTCCTAGGTATGAGGCACTCCTAGGTATGAGGCACTCCTAGGTATGAGGCACTCCTAGGTATGAGGCACTCCTAGGTATGATGCAATCCTACGTATGATGCACTCCTAGGTATGATGCACTCGTAGGTATGATGCACTCCTAGGTACGAGGCACTCCTAGGTATGATGCACTCCTAGGTATGATGCACTCCTAGGTATGATGCACTCGTAGGTATGATGCACTCGTAGGTATGAGGCACTCGTAGGTATGATGCACTCGTAGGTATGATGCACTCCTAGGTACGAGGCACTCCTAGGTATGATGCACCCCTAGGTATGATGCGCCCCTAGGTATGATGCACTCATATGCATGATGCACTCCTACGTATGATGCACTCCTACGTATGATGCACTCCTACGTATGATGCACTCCTACGTATGATGCACTCGTAGGTATGATGCACTCCTAGGTACGAGGCACTCCTACGTATGATGCACTCCTAGGTACGATGCACTCCTAGGTATGAGGCACTCCTAGGTATATGCACTCCTAGGTACGAGGCACTCCTACGTATGATGCACTCCTAGGTACGATGCACTCGTAGGTATGATGCATTCCTAGGTATGATGCACTCGTAGGTATGATGCACTCGTAGGTATGATGCACTCGTAGGTATGATGCACTCGTAGGTATGATGCACCCCTAGGTATGATGCACTCCTAGGTATGATGCACTCCTAGGTATATGCACTCCTAGGTACGAGGCACTCCTACGTATGATGCACTCCTAGGTATGATGCACTCCTAGGTATGATGCACTCCTAGGTATGAGGCACTCCTAGGTATGATGCACTCCTAGGTATGATGCACTCGTAGGTATGAGGCACTCCTAGGTATGATGCACCCCTAGGTATGATGCACTCCTAGGTATGATGCACTTCTAGGTATGAGGCACTGCTAGGTATGATGCACTACTAGGTATGATGCACTCCTAGGTATGATGCACCCCTAGGTATGATGCACTCGTAGGTATGATGCACTCCTAGGTATGATGCACTACTAGGTATGATGCATTCCTAGGTATGATGCACTCCTAGGTATGATGCACTTGTAGGTATGAGGCACTCCTAGGTATGATGCACTCCTAGGTATGAGGCACTCCTAGGTATGATGCACTCCTACGTATGATGCACTCCTAGGTATGATGCACTCGTAGGTATGATGCACTCGTAGGTATGATGCACTCGTAGGTATGATGCACCCCTAGGTATGAGGCACTCCTAGGTATGAGGCACTCCTAGGTATGAGGCACTCCTAGGTATGAGGCACTCCTAGGTATGATGCAATCCTACGTATGATGCACTCCTAGGTATGATGCACTCGTAGGTATGATGCACTCCTAGGTACGAGGCACTCCTAGGTATGATGCACTCCTAGGTATATGCACTCCTAGGTACGGGGCACTCCTATGTATGATGCACTCATAGGTACGATGCACTCCTAGGTATGAGGCACTCCTAGGTATATGCACTCCTAGGTACAAGGCACTCCTAGGTATGATGCACTCCTAGGTATGATGCACTCGTAGGTATGATGCACTCGTAGGTATGAGGCACTCGTAGGTATGATGCACTCCTAGGTATGATGCACTCCTAGGTATGATGCACTCGTAGGTATGATGCACTCGTAGGTACGATGCACTCGTAGGTATGAGGCACTCCTAGGTATGATGCACTCCTACGTATGATGCACTCGTAGGTATGATGCACTCGTAGGTATGATGCACTCCTAGGTACGAGGCACTCCTAGGTATGATGCACCCCTAGGTATGATGCGCCCCTAGGTATGATGCACTCATATGCATGATGCACTCCTACGTATGATGCACTCCTACGTATGATGCACTCCTACGTATGATGCACTCCTACGTATGATGCACTCGTAGGTATGATGCACTCCTAGGTACGAGGCACTCCTACGTATGATGCACTCCTAGGTACGATGCACTCCTAGGTATGAGGCACTCCTAGGTATATGCACTCCTAGGTACGAGGCACTCCTACGTATGATGCACTCCTAGGTATGATGCACTCCTAGGTATGAGGCACTCCTAGGTATGAGGCACTCCTAGGTATGATGCACCCCTAGGTATGATGCACTCCTAGGTATGATGCACTCCTAGGTATGATGCACTCCTAGGTATGATGCACTCCTAGGTACGAGGCACTGCTAGGTATGATGCACTCCTAGGTATGATGTACTCCTACGTATGATGCACTCCTACGTATGATGCACTCCTAGGTATGATGCACTCCTAGGTATGATGCACTCCTAGGTATGAGGCACTCCTAGGTATGATGCACCCCTAGGTATGATGCACTCGTAGGTATGATGCACTCGTAGGTATGAGGCACTCGTAGGTATGATGCACTCGTAGGTATGATGCACTCCTAGGTACGAGGCACTCCTAGGTATGATGCACCCCTAGGTATGATGCGCCCCTAGGTATGATGCACTCATATGCATGATGCACTCCTACGTATGATGCACTCCTACGTATGATGCACTCCTACGTATGATGCACTCCTACGTATGATGCACTCGTAGGTATGATGCACTCCTAGGTACGAGGCACTCCTACGTATGATGCACTCCTAGGTACGATGCACTCCTAGGTATGAGGCACTCCTAGGTATATGCACTCCTAGGTACGAGGCACTCCTACGTATGATGCACTCCTAGGTACGATGCACTCGTAGGTATGATGCATTCCTAGGTATGATGCACTCGTAGGTATGATGCACTCGTAGGTATGATGCACTCGTAGGTATGATGCACTCGTAGGTATGATGCACCCCTAGGTATGATGCACTCCTAGGTATGATGCACTCCTAGGTATATGCACTCCTAGGTACGAGGCACTCCTACGTATGATGCACTCCTAGGTATGATGCACTCCTAGGTATGATGCACTCCTAGGTATGAGGCACTCCTAGGTATGATGCACTCCTAGGTATGATGCACTCGTAGGTATGAGGCACTCCTAGGTATGATGCACCCCTAGGTATGATGCACTCCTAGGTATGATGCACTTCTAGGTATGAGGCACTGCTAGGTATGATGCACTACTAGGTATGATGCACTCCTAGGTATGATGCACCCCTAGGTATGATGCACTCGTAGGTATGATGCACTCCTAGGTATGATGCACTACTAGGTATGATGCATTCCTAGGTATGATGCACTCCTAGGTATGATGCACTTGTAGGTATGAGGCACTCCTAGGTATGATGCACTCCTAGGTATGAGGCACTCCTAGGTATGATGCACTCCTACGTATGATGCACTCCTAGGTATGATGCACTCGTAGGTATGATGCACTCGTAGGTATGATGCACTCGTAGGTATGATGCACCCCTAGGTATGAGGCACTCCTAGGTATGAGGCACTCCTAGGTATGAGGCACTCCTAGGTATGAGGCACTCCTAGGTATGATGCAATCCTACGTATGATGCACTCCTAGGTATGATGCACTCGTAGGTATGATGCACTCCTAGGTACGAGGCACTCCTAGGTATGATGCACTCCTAGGTATATGCACTCCTAGGTACGGGGCACTCCTATGTATGATGCACTCATAGGTACGATGCACTCCTAGGTATGAGGCACTCCTAGGTATATGCACTCCTAGGTACAAGGCACTCCTAGGTATGATGCACTCCTAGGTATGATGCACTCGTAGGTATGATGCACTCGTAGGTATGAGGCACTCGTAGGTATGATGCACTCCTAGGTATGATGCACTCCTAGGTATGATGCACTCGTAGGTATGATGCACTCGTAGGTACGATGCACTCGTAGGTATGAGGCACTCCTAGGTATGATGCACTCCTACGTATGATGCACTCGTAGGTATGATGCACTCGTAGGTATGATGCACTCCTAGGTACGAGGCACTCCTAGGTATGATGCACCCCTAGGTATGATGCGCCCCTAGGTATGATGCACTCATATGCATGATGCACTCCTACGTATGATGCACTCCTACGTATGATGCACTCCTACGTATGATGCACTCCTACGTATGATGCACTCGTAGGTATGATGCACTCCTAGGTACGAGGCACTCCTACGTATGATGCACTCCTAGGTACGATGCACTCCTAGGTATGAGGCACTCCTAGGTATATGCACTCCTAGGTACGAGGCACTCCTACGTATGATGCACTCCTAGGTATGATGCACTCCTAGGTATGAGGCACTCCTAGGTATGAGGCACTCCTAGGTATGATGCACCCCTAGGTATGATGCACTCCTAGGTATGATGCACTCCTAGGTATGATGCACTCCTAGGTATGATGCACTCCTAGGTACGAGGCACTGCTAGGTATGATGCACTCCTAGGTATGATGTACTCCTACGTATGATGCACTCCTACGTATGATGCACTCCTAGGTATGATGCACTCCTAGGTATGATGCACTCCTAGGTATGAGGCACTCCTAGGTATGATGCACCCCTAGGTATGATGCACTCGTAGGTATGATGCACTCGTAGGTATGATGCACTCGTAGGTATGATGCACCCCTAGGTATGATGCACTCGTAGGTATGATGCACTCGTAGGTACGATGCACTCGTAGGTATGATGCATTCCTAGGTATGATGCACTCGTAGGTATGATGCACTCGTAGGTATGATGCACTCGTAGGTATGATGCACTCGTAGGTATGATGCACCCCTAGGTATGATGCACTCCTAGGTATGATGCACTCCTAGGTATATGCACTCCTAGGTACGAGGCACTCCTACGTATGATGCACTCCTAGGTATGATGCACTCCTAGGTATGATGCACTCCTAGGTATGAGGCACTCCTAGGTATGATGCACTCCTAGGTATGATGCACTCGTAGGTATGAGGCACTCCTAGGTATGATGCACCCCTAGGTATGATGCACTCGTAGGTATGATGCACTTCTAGGTATGAGGCACTGCTAGGTATGATGCACTACTAGGTATGATGCACTCCTAGGTATGATGCACCCCTAGGTATGATGCACTCGTAGGTATGATGCACTCCTAGGTATGATGCACTCCTAGGTATGATGCACTCGTAGGTATGATGCACTCGTAGGTATGATGCACTCGTAGGTATGAGGCACTCGTAGGTATGATGCACTCCTAGGTATGATGCACTCCTAGGTATGATGCACTCGTAGGTATGATGCACTCGTAGGTACGATGCACTCGTAGGTATGAGGCACTCGTAGGTATGATGCACTCCTACGTATGATGCACTCGTAGGTATGATGCACTCGTAGGTATGATGCACTCCTAGGTACGAGGCACTCCTAGGTATGATGCACCCCTAGGTATGATGCGCCCCTAGGTATGATGCACTCATATGCATGATGCACTCCTACGTATGATGCACTCCTACGTATGATGCACTCCTACGTATGATGCACTCCTACGTATGATGCACTCGTAGGTATGATGCACTCCTAGGTACGAGGCACTCCTACGTATGATGCACTCCTAGGTACGATGCACTCCTAGGTATGAGGCACTCCTAGGTATATGCACTCCTAGGTACGAGGCACTCCTACGTATGATGCACTCCTAGGTACGATGCACTCGTAGGTATGATGCATTCCTAGGTATGATGCACTCGTAGGTATGATGCACTCGTAGGTATGATGCACTCGTAGGTATGATGCACTCGTAGGTATGATGCACCCCTAGGTATGATGCACTCCTAGGTATGATGCACTCCTAGGTATATGCACTCCTAGGTACGAGGCACTCCTACGTATGATGCACTCCTAGGTATGATGCACTCCTAGGTATGATGCACTCCTAGGTATGAGGCACTCCTAGGTATGATGCACTCCTAGGTATGATGCACTCGTAGGTATGAGGCACTCCTAGGTATGATGCACCCCTAGGTATGATGCACTCCTAGGTATGATGCACTTCTAGGTATGAGGCACTGCTAGGTATGATGCACTACTAGGTATGATGCACTCCTAGGTATGATGCACCCCTAGGTATGATGCACTCGTAGGTATGATGCACTCCTAGGTATGATGCACTACTAGGTATGATGCATTCCTAGGTATGATGCACTCCTAGGTATGATGCACTTGTAGGTATGAGGCACTCCTAGGTATGATGCACTCCTAGGTATGAGGCACTCCTAGGTATGATGCACTCCTACGTATGATGCACTCCTAGGTATGATGCACTCGTAGGTATGATGCACTCGTAGGTATGATGCACTCGTAGGTATGATGCACCCCTAGGTATGAGGCACTCCTAGGTATGAGGCACTCCTAGGTATGAGGCACTCCTAGGTATGAGGCACTCCTAGGTATGATGCAATCCTACGTATGATGCACTCCTAGGTATGATGCACTCGTAGGTATGATGCACTCCTAGGTACGAGGCACTCCTAGGTATGATGCACTCCTAGGTATATGCACTCCTAGGTACGGGGCACTCCTATGTATGATGCACTCATAGGTACGATGCACTCCTAGGTATGAGGCACTCCTAGGTATATGCACTCCTAGGTACAAGGCACTCCTAGGTATGATGCACTCCTAGGTATGATGCACTCGTAGGTATGATGCACTCGTAGGTATGAGGCACTCGTAGGTATGATGCACTCCTAGGTATGATGCACTCCTAGGTATGATGCACTCGTAGGTATGATGCACTCGTAGGTACGATGCACTCGTAGGTATGAGGCACTCGTAGGTATGATGCACTCCTACGTATGATGCACTCGTAGGTATGATGCACTCGTAGGTATGATGCACTCCTAGGTACGAGGCACTCCTAGGTATGATGCACCCCTAGGTATGATGCGCCCCTAGGTATGATGCACTCATATGCATGATGCACTCCTACGTATGATGCACTCCTACGTATGATGCACTCCTACGTATGATGCACTCCTACGTATGATGCACTCGTAGGTATGATGCACTCCTAGGTACGAGGCACTCCTACGTATGATGCACTCCTAGGTACGATGCACTCCTAGGTATGAGGCACTCCTAGGTATATGCACTCCTAGGTACGAGGCACTCCTACGTATGATGCACTCCTAGGTATGATGCACTCCTAGGTATGAGGCACTCCTAGGTATGAGGCACTCCTAGGTATGATGCACCCCTAGGTATGATGCACTCCTAGGTATGATGCACTCCTAGGTATGATGCACTCCTAGGTATGATGCACTCCTAGGTACGAGGCACTGCTAGGTATGATGCACTCCTAGGTATGATGTACTCCTACGTATGATGCACTCCTACGTATGATGCACTCCTAGGTATGATGCACTCCTAGGTATGATGCACTCCTAGGTATGAGGCACTCCTAGGTATGATGCACCCCTAGGTATGATGCACTCCTAGGTATGATGCACTCGTAGGTATGATGCACTCGTAGGTATGATGCACCCCTAGGTATGATGCACTCGTAGGTATGATGCACTCGTAGGTACGATGCACTCGTAGGTATGATGCATTCCTAGGTATGATGCACTCGTAGGTATGATGCACTCGTAGGTATGATGCACTCGTAGGTATGATGCACTCGTAGGTATGATGCACCCCTAGGTATGATGCACTCCTAGGTATGATGCACTCCTAGGTATATGCACTCCTAGGTACGAGGCACTCCTACGTATGATGCACTCCTAGGTATGATGCACTCCTAGGTATGATGCACTCCTAGGTATGAGGCACTCCTAGGTATGATGCACTCCTAGGTATGATGCACTCGTAGGTATGAGGCACTCCTAGGTATGATGCACCCCTAGGTATGATGCACTCCTAGGTATGATGCACTTCTAGGTATGAGGCACTGCTAGGTATGATGCACTACTAGGTATGATGCACTCCTAGGTATGATGCACCCCTAGGTATGATGCACTCGTAGGTATGATGCACTCCTAGGTATGATGCACTACTAGGTATGATGCACTCCTAGGTATGATGCACTCCTAGGTATGATGCACTTGTAGGTATGAGGCACTCCTAGGTATGATGCACTCCTAGGTATGAGGCACTCCTAGGTATGATGCACTCCTAGGTATGATGCACTCCTAGGTATGATGCACTCCTAGGTATGATGCACTCGTAGGTATGATGCACTCGTAGGTATGATGCACTCGTAGGTATG
This sequence comes from Acholoe squamosa, assembly GCA_949317995.1. Lineage (NCBI taxonomy): Eukaryota > Metazoa > Annelida > Polychaeta > Phyllodocida > Polynoidae > Acholoe > Acholoe squamosa. Next base: position 65,449,116 of record OX439049.1, on the reverse strand, counting down.
AGGCACTCGTAGGTATGATGCACTCCTAGGTATGATGCACTCCTAGGTATGATGCACTCGTAGGTATGATGCACTCGTAGGTACGATGCACTCGTAGGTATGAGGCACTCCTAGGTATGATGCACTCCTACGTATGATGCACTCGTAGGTATGATGCACTCGTAGGTATGATGCACTCCTAGGTACGAGGCACTCCTAGGTATGATGCACCCCTAGGTATGATGCGCCCCTAGGTATGATGCACTCATATGCATGATGCACTCCTACGTATGATGCACTCCTACGTATGATGCACTCCTACGTATGATGCACTCCTACGTATGATGCACTCGTAGGTATGATGCACTCCTAGGTACGAGGCACTCCTACGTATGATGCACTCCTAGGTACGATGCACTCCTAGGTATGAGGCACTCCTAGGTATATGCACTCCTAGGTACGAGGCACTCCTACGTATGATGCACTCCTAGGTACGATGCACTCGTAGGTATGATGCATTCCTAGGTATGATGCACTCGTAGGTATGATGCACTCGTAGGTATGATGCACTCGTAGGTATGATGCACTCGTAGGTATGATGCACCCCTAGGTATGATGCACTCCTAGGTATGATGCACTCCTAGGTATATGCACTCCTAGGTACGAGGCACTCCTACGTATGATGCACTCCTAGGTATGATGCACTCCTAGGTATGATGCACTCGTAGGTATGAGGCACTCCTAGGTATGATGCACTCCTAGGTATGATGCACTCGTAGGTATGAGGCACTCCTAGGTATGATGCACCCCTAGGTATGATGCACTCCTAGGTATGATGCACTTCTAGGTATGAGGCACTGCTAGGTATGATGCACTACTAGGTATGATGCACTCCTAGGTATGATGCACCCCTAGGTATGATGCACTCGTAGGTATGATGCACTCCTAGGTATGATGCACTACTAGGTATGATGCATTCCTAGGTATGATGCACTCCTAGGTATGATGCACTTGTAGGTATGAGGCACTCCTAGGTATGATGCACTCCTAGGTATGAGGCACTCCTAGGTATGATGCACTCCTACGTATGATGCACTCCTAGGTATGATGCACTCGTAGGTATGATGCACTCGTAGGTATGATGCACTCGTAGGTATGATGCACCCCTAGGTATGAGGCACTCCTAGGTATGAGGCACTCCTAGGTATGAGGCACTCCTAGGTATGAGGCACTCCTAGGTATGAGGCACTCCTAGGTATGATGCAATCCTACGTATGATGCACTCCTAGGTATGATGCACTCGTAGGTATGATGCACTCCTAGGTACGAGGCACTCCTAGGTATGATGCACTCCTAGGTATATGCACTCCTAGGTACGGGGCACTCCTATGTATGATGCACTCATAGGTACGATGCACTCCTAGGTATGAGGCACTCCTAGGTATATGCACTCCTAGGTACAAGGCACTCCTAGGTATGATGCACTCCTAGGTATGATGCACTCGTAGGTATGATGCACTCGTAGGTATGAGGCACTCGTAGGTATGATGCACTCCTAGGTATGATGCACTCCTAGGTATGATGCACTCGTAGGTATGATGCACTCGTAGGTACGATGCACTCATAGGTATGAGGCACTCCTAGGTATGATGCACTCCTACGTATGATGCACTCGTAGGTATGATGCACTCGTAGGTATGATGCACTCCTAGGTACGAGGCACTCCTAGGTATGATGCACCCCTAGGTATGATGCGCCCCTAGGTATGATGCACTCATATGCATGATGCACTCCTACGTATGATGCACTCCTACGTATGATGCACTCCTACGTATGATGCACTCCTACGTATGATGCACTCGTAGGTATGATGCACTCCTAGGTACGAGGCACTCCTACGTATGATGCACTCCTAGGTACGATGCACTCCTAGGTATGAGGCACTCCTAGGTATATGCACTCCTAGGTACGAGGCACTCCTACGTATGATGCACTCCTAGGTATGATGCACTCCTAGGTATGAGGCACTCCTAGGTATGAGGCACTCCTAGGTATGATGCACCCCTAGGTATGATGCACTCCTAGGTATGATGCACTCCTAGGTATGATGCACTCCTAGGTATGATGCACTCCTAGGTACGAGGCACTGCTAGGTATGATGCACTCCTAGGTATGATGTACTCCTACGTATGATGCACTCCTACGTATGATGCACTCCTAGGTATGATGCACTCCTAGGTATGATGCACTCCTAGGTATGAGGCACTCCTAGGTATGATGCACCCCTAGGTATGATGCACTCGTAGGTATGATGCACTCATAGGTATGATGCACTCGTAGGTATGATGCACCCCTAGGTATGATGCACTCGTAGGTATGATGCACTCGTAGGTACGATGCACTCGTAGGTATGATGCATTCCTAGGTATGATGCACTCGTAGGTATGATGCACTCGTAGGTATGATGCACTCGTAGGTATGATGCACTCGTAGGTATGATGCACCCCTAGGTATGATGCACTCCTAGGTATGATGCACTCCTAGGTATATGCACTCCTAGGTACGAGGCACTCCTACGTATGATGCACTCCTAGGTATGATGCACTCCTAGGTATGATGCACTCCTAGGTATGAGGCACTCCTAGGTATGATGCACTCCTAGGTATGATGCACTCGTAGGTATGAGGCACTCCTAGGTATGATGCACCCCTAGGTATGATGCACTCCTAGGTATGATGCACTTCTAGGTATGAGGCACTGCTAGGTATGATGCACTACTAGGTATGATGCACTCCTAGGTATGATGCACCCCTAGGTATGATGCACTCGTAGGTATGATGCACTCCTAGGTATGATGCACTACTAGGTATAATGCACTCCTAGGTATGATGCACTCCTAGGTATGATGCACTTGTAGGTATGAGGCACTCCTAGGTATGATGCACTCCTAGGTATGAGGCACTCCTAGGTATGATGCACTCCTAGGTATGATGCACTCCTAGGTATGATGCACTCCTAGGTATGATGCACTCGTAGGTATGATGCACTCGTAGGTATGATGCACCCCTAGGTATGAGGCACTCCTAGGTATGAGGCACTCCTAGGTATGAGGCACTCCTAGGTATGAGGCACTCCTAGGTATGATGCAATCCTACGTATGATGCACTCCTAGGTATGATGCACTCGTAGGTATGATGCACTCCTAGGTACGAGGCACTCCTAGGTATGATGCACTCCTAGGTATGATGCACTCCTAGGTATGATGCACTCGTAGGTATGATGCACTCGTAGGTATGAGGCACTCGTAGGTATGATGCACTCCTAGGTATGATGCACTCCTAGGTATGATGCACTCGTAGGTATGATGCACTCGTAGGTACGATGCACTCGTAGGTATGAGGCACTCGTAGGTATGATGCACTCCTACGTATGATGCACTCGTAGGTATGATGCACTCGTAGGTATGATGCACTCCTAGGTACGAGGCACTCCTAGGTATGATGCACCCCTAGGTATGATGCGCCCCTAGGTATGATGCACTCATATGCATGATGCACTCCTACGTATGATGCACTCCTACGTATGATGCACTCCTACATATGATGCACTCCTACGTATGATGCACTCGTAGGTATGATGCACTCCTAGGTACGAGGCACTCCTACGTATGATGCACTCCTAGGTACGATGCACTCCTAGGTATGAGGCACTCCTAGGTATATGCACTCCTAGGTACGAGGCACTCCTACGTATGATGCACTCCTAGGTATGATGCACTCCTAGGTATGAGGCACTCCTAGGTATGAGGCACTCCTAGGTATGATGCACCCCTAGGTATGATGTACTCCTAGGTATGATGCACTCCTAGGTATGATGCACTCCTAGGTATGATGCACTCCTAGGTACGAGGCACTGCTAGGTATGATGCACTCCTAGGTATATGCACTCCTAGGTACGAGGCACTCCTAGGTATGATGCACCCCTAGGTATGATGCACCCCTAGGTATGAGGCACTCCTAGGTATGATGCACTCGTAGGTATGATGCACCCCTAGGTATGATGCACCCCTAGGTATGATGCACTCGTAGGTATGATGCACCCCTAGGTATGATGCACTCGTAGGTATGATGCACTCGTAGGTATGATGCACTCCTAGGTATGATGCACTACTAGGTATGATGCACTCCTAGGTATGATGCACTCCTAGGTATATGCACTCCTAGGTATGATGCACTCCTAGGTATGATGCACTCCTAGGTACGATGCACTCGTAGGTATGATGCACTCGTAGGTATGATGCACTCGTAGGTATGATGCACTCCTAGGTATGAGGCACTCCTAGGTATGATGCACTCGTAGGTATGATGCACTCGTAGGTATGAGGCACTCCTAGGTATGAGGCACTCGTAGGTATGATGCACTCCTAGGTATGATGCACCCCTAGGTATGAGGCACTCCTAGGTATGATGCACTCCTAGGTATGATGCACCCCTAGGTATGAGGCACTCCTAGGTATGATGCACTCGTAGGTATGATGCACCCCTAGGTATGATGCACTCGTAGGTATGATGCACTCCTAGGTACGAGGCACTCCTAGGTATGATGCACTCCTAGGTATGATGCACTCGTAGGTATGATGCACCCCTAGGTATGATGCACTCCTAGGTATGATGCACTCGTAGGTATGATGCACTCGTAGGTATGATGCACTACTAGGTATGATGCACCCCTAGGTATGAGGCACTCCTAGGTATGATGCACTCCTAGGTATGATGCACCCCTAGGTACGATGCACTCCTAGGTATGATGCACTCGTAGGTATGATGCACTCGTAGGTATGATGCACTACTAGGTATGATGCACTCCTAGGTATGATGCACTCGTAGGTATGATGCACTACTAGGTATGATGCACTCGTAGGTATGATGCACTCGTAGGTATGATGCACCCCTAGGTATGATGCACTCATAGGTATGATGCACTCCTAGGTATGATGCACTCGTAGGTATGATGCACCCCTAGGTATGAGGCACTCCTAGGTATGATGCACTCGTAGGTATGATGCACCCCTAGGTATGATGCACTCGTAGGTATGATGCACCCCTAGGTATGATGCACTCGTAGGTATGATGCACTCCTAGGTATGATGCACTCCTAGGTACGATGCACTCCTAGGTATGAGGCACTCCTAGGTATATGCACTACTAGGTACGAGGCACTCCTAGGTATGATGCACTCCTAGGTATGATGCACTCCTAGGTATGATGCACTCCTAGGTATGAGGCACTCCTAGGTATGATGCACCCCTAGGTATGATGCACCCCTAGGTATGATGTACTCCTACGTATGATGCACTCCTACGTATGATGCACTCCTAGGTATGATGCACTCCTAGGTATGATGCACTCCTGGGTATGAGGCACTCCTAGGTATGATGCACCCCTAGGTATGATGCACTCGTAGGTATGATGCACTCCTAGGTATGATGCACTCGTAGGTATGATGCACCCCTAGGTATGATGCACTCGTAGGTATGATGCACTCGTAGGTACGATGCACTCGTAGGTATGATGCATTCCTAGGTATGATGCACTCCTAGGTATGATGCACTCGTAGGTATGATGCACTCGTAGGTATGATGCACTCCTAGGTATGATGCACCCCTAGGTATGATGCACTCCTAGGTATGATGCACTCCTAGGTATATGCACTCCTAGGTACGAGGCACTCCTACGTATGATGCACTCCTAGGTATGATGCACTCCTAGGTATGATGCACTCCTAGGTATGAGGCACTCCTAGGTATGATGCACTCCTAGGTATGATGCACTCGTAGGTATGAGGCACTCCTAGGTATGATGCACCCCTAGGTATGATGCACTCCTAGGTATGATGCACTTGTAGGTATGAGGCACTGCTAGGTATGATGCACTACTAGGTATGATGCACTCCTAGGTATGATGCACCCCTAGGTATGATGCACTCGTAGGTATGATGCACTCCTAGGTATGATGCACTACTAGGTATGATGCACTCCTAGGTATGATGCACTCCTAGGTATGATGCACTTGTAGGTATGAGGCACTCCTAGGTATGATGCACTCCTAGGTATGAGGCACTCCTAGGTATGATGCACTCCTACGTATGATGCACTCCTAGGTATGATGCACTCGTAGGTATGATGCACTCGTAGGTATGATGCACTCGTAGGTATGATGCACCCCTAGGTATGAGGCACTCCTAGGTATGAGGCACTCCTAGGTATGAGGCACTCCTAGGTATGAGGCACTCCTAGGTATGATGCAATCCTACGTATGATGCACTCCTAGGTATGATGCACTCGTAGGTATCATGCACTCCTAGGTACGAGGCACTCCTAGGTATGATGCACTCCTAGGTATATGCACTCCTAGGTACGGGGCACTCCTATGTATGATGCACTCGTAGGTACGATGCACTCCTAGGTATGAGGCACTCCTAGGTATATGCACTCCTAGGTACAAGGCACTCCTAGGTATGATGCACTCCTAGGTATGATGCACTCGTAGGTATGATGCACTCGTAGGTATGAGGCACTCGTAGGTATGATGCACTCCTAGGTATGATGCACTCCTAGGTATGATGCACTCGTAGGTATGATGCACTCGTAGGTACGATGCACTCGTAGGTATGAGGCACTCCTAGGTATGATGCACTCCTACGTATGATGCACTCGTAGGTATGATGCACTCGTAGGTATGATGCACTCCTAGGTACGAGGCACTCCTAGGTATGATGCACCCCTAGGTATGATGCGCCCCTAGGTATGATGCACTCATATGCATGATGCACTCCTACGTATGATGCACTCCTACGTATGATGCACTCCTACGTATGATGCACTCCTACGTATGATGCACTCGTAGGTATGATGCACTCCTAGCTACGAGGCACTCCTACGTATGATGCACTCCTAGGTACGATGCACTCCTAGGTATGAGGCACTCCTAGGTATATGCACTCCTAGGTACGAGGCACTGCTAGGTATGATGCACTCCTAGGTATGATGTACTCCTACGTATGATGCACTCCTACGTATGATGCACTCCTAGGTATGATGCACTCCTAGGTATGATGCACTCCTAGGTATGAGGCACTCCTAGGTATGATGCACCCCTAGGTATGATGCACTCGTAGGTATGATGCACTCGTAGGTATGATGCACTCGTAGGTATGATGCACCCCTAGGTATGATGCACTCGTAGGTATGATGCACTCGTAGGTACGATGCACTCGTAGGTATGATGCATTCCTAGGTATGATGCACTCGTAGGTATGATGCACTCGTAGGTATGATGCACTCGTAGGTATGATGCACTCGTAGGTATGATGCACCCCTAGGTATGATGCACTCCTAGGTATGATGCACTCCTAGGTATATGCACTCCTAGGTACGAGGCACTCCTACGTATGATGCACTCCTAGGTATGATGCACTCCTAGGTATGATGCACTCCTAGGTATGAGGCACTCCTAGGTATGATGCACTCCTAGGTATGATGCACTCGTAGGTATGAGGCACTCCTAGGTATGATGCACTCCTAGGTATGAGGCACTCCTAGGTATGATGCACTCCTAGGTATGAGGCACTCCTAGGTATGAGGCACTCCTAGGTATGATGCACCCCTAGGTATGAGGCACTCCTAGGTATGATGCACTCGTAGGTATGATGCACCCCTAGGTATGATGCACTCGTAGGTATGATGCACTCCTAGGTACGAGGCACTCCTAGGTATGATGCACTCGTAGGTATGATGCACTCGTAGGTATGATGCACCCCTAGGTATGATGCACTCGTAGGTATGATGCACTCGTAGGTATGATGCACTCGTAGGTATGATGCACTACTAGGTATGATGCACCCCTAGGTATGAGGCACTCCTAGGTATGATGCACTCCTAGGTATGATGCACTCGTAGGTATGATGCACCCCTAGGTACGATGCACTCCTAGGTATGATGCACTCGTAGGTATGATGCACTCGTAGGTATGATGCACTACTAGGTATGATGCACTCCTAGGTATGATGCACTCGTAGGTATGATGCACTACTAGGTATGATGCACTCGTAGGTATGATGCACTCGTAGGTATGATGCACCCCTAGGTATGATGCACTCATAGGTATGATGCACTCCTAGGTATGATGCACTCCTAGGTATGATGCACTCCTGGGTATGAGGCACTCCTAGGTATGATGCACCCCTAGGTATGATGCACTCGTAGGTATGATGCACTCCTAGGTATGATGCACTCGTAGGTATGATGCACCCCTAGGTATGATGCACTCGTAGGTACGATGCACTCGTAGGTACGATGCACTCGTAGGTATGATGCATTCCTAGGTATGATGCACTCCTAGGTATGATGCACTCGTAGGTATGATGCACTCGTAGGTATGATGCACTCCTAGGTATGATGCACCCCTAGGTATGATGCACTCCTAGGTATGATGCACTCCTAGGTATATGCACTCCTAGGTACGAGGCACTCCTACGTATGATGCACTCCTAGGTATGATGCACTCCTAGGTATGATGCACTCCTAGGTATGAGGCACTCCTAGGTATGATGCACTCCTAGGTATGATGCACTCGTAGGTATGAGGCACTCCTAGGTATGATGCACCCCTAGGTATGATGCACTCCTAGGTATGATGCACTTGTAGGTATGAGGCACTGCTAGGTATGATGCACTACTAGGTATGATGCACTCCTAGGTATGATGCACCCCTAGGTATGATGCACTCGTAGGTATGATGCACTCCTAGGTATGATGCACTACTAGGTATGATGCACTCCTAGGTATGATGCACTCCGAGGTATGATGCACTTGTAGGTATGAGGCACTCCTAGGTATGATGCACTCCTAGGTATGAGGCACTCCTAGGTATGATGCACTCCTACGTATGATGCACTCCTAGGTATGATGCACTCGTAGGTATGATGCACTCGTAGGTATGATGCACTCGTAGGTATGATGCACCCCTAGGTATGAGGCACTCCTAGGTATGAGGCACTCCTAGGTATGAGGCACTCCTAGGTATGAGGCACTCCTAGGTATGATGCAATCCTACGTATGATGCACTCCTTGGTATGATGCACTCGTAGGTATGATGCACTCCTAGGTACGAGGCACTCCTAGGTATGATGCACTCCTAGGTATATGCACTCCTAGGTACGGGGCACTCCTATGTATGATGCACTCGTAGGTACGATGCACTCCTAGGTATGAGGCACTCCTAGGTATATGCACTCCTAGGTACAAGGCACTCCTAGGTATGATGCACTCCTAGGTATGATGCACTCGTAGGTATGATGCACTCGTAGGTATGAGGCACTCGTAGGTATGATGCACTCCTAGGTATGATGCACTCCTAGGTATGATGCACTCGTAGGTATGATGCACTCGTAGGTACGATGCACTCGTAGGTATGAGGCACTCCTAGGTATGATGCACTCCTACGTATGATGCACTCGTAGGTATGATGCACTCGTAGGTATGATGCACTCCTAGGTACGAGGCACTCCTAGGTATGATGCACCCCTAGGTATGATGCGCCCCTAGGTATGATGCACTCATATGCATGATGCACTCCTACGTATGATGCACTCCTACGTATGATGCACTCCTACGTATGATGCACTCCTACGTATGATGCACTCGTAGGTATGATGCACTCCTAGGTACGAGGCACTCCTACGTATGATGCACTCCTAGGTACGATGCACTCCTAGGTATGAGGCACTCCTAGGTATATGCACTCCTAGGTACGAGGCACTCCTACGTATGATGCACTCCTAGGTATGATGCACTCCTAGGTATGAGGCACTCCTAGGTATGAGGCACTCCTAGGTATGATGCACCCCTAGGTATGATGCACTCCTAGGTATGATGCACTCCTAGGTATGATGCACTCCTAGGTATGATGCACTCCTAGGTACGAGGCACTGCTAGGTATGATGCACTCCTAGGTATGATGTACTCCTACGTATGATGCACTCCTACGTATGATGCACTCCTAGGTATGATGCACTCCTAGGTATGATGCACTCCTAGGTATGAGGCACTCCTAGGTATGATGCACCCCTAGGTATGATGCACTCGTAGGTATGATGCACTCGTAGGTATGATGCACTCGTAGGTATGATGCACCCCTAGGTATGATGCACTCGTAGGTATGATGCACTCGTAGGTACGATGCACTCGTAGGTATGATGCATTCCTAGGTATGATGCACTCGTAGGTATGATGCACTCGTAGGTATGATGCACTCGTAGGTATGATGCACTCGTAGGTATGATGCACCCCTAGGTATGATGCACTCCTAGGTATGATGCACTCCTAGGTATATGCACTCCTAGGTACGAGGCAATCCTACGTATGATGCACTCCTAGGTATGATGCACTCCTAGGTATGATGCACTCCTAGGTATGAGGCACTCCTAGGTATGATGCACTCCTAGGTATGATGCACTCGTAGGTATGAGGCACTCCTAGGTATGATGCACCCCTAGGTATGATGCACTCCTAGGTATGATGCACTTCTAGGTATGAGGCACTGCTAGGTATGATGCACTACTAGGTATGATGCACTCCTAGGTATGATGCACCCCTAGGTATGATGCACTCGTAGGTATGATGCACTCCTAGGTATGATGCACTACTAGGTATGATGCACTCCTAGGTATGATGCACTCCTAGGTATGATGCACTTGTAGGTATGAGGCACTCCTAGGTATGATGCACTCCTAGGTATGAGGCACTCCTAGGTATGATGCACTCCTAGGTATGATGCACTCCTAGGTATGATGCACTCCTAGGTATGATGCACTCGTAGGTATGATGCACTCGTAGGTATGATGCACCCCTAGGTATGAGGCACTCCTAGGTATGATGCACTCCTAGGTATGAGGCACTCCTAGGTATGAGGCACTCCTAGGTATGATGCAATCCTACGTATGATGCACTCCTAGGTATGATGCACTCGTAGGTATGATGCACTCCTAGGTACGAGGCACTCCTAGGTATGATGCACTCCTAGGTATGATGCACTCCTAGGTATGATGCACTCGTAGGTATGATGCACTCGTAGGTATGAGGCACTCGTAGGTATGATGCACTCCTAGGTATGATGCACTCCTAGGTATGATGCACTCGTAGGTATGATGCACTCGTAGGTACGATGCACTCGTAGGTATGAGGCACTCGTAGGTATGATGCACTCCTACGTATGATGCACTCGTAGGTATGATGCACTCGTAGGTATGATGCACTCCTAGGTACGAGGCACTCCTAGGTATGATGCACCCCTAGGTATGATGCGCCCCTAGGTATGATGCACTCATATGCATGATGCACTCCTACGTATGATGCACTCCTACGTATGATGCACTCCTACATATGATGCACTCCTACGTATGATGCACTCGTAGGTATGATGCACTCCTAGGTACGAGGCACTCCTACGTATGATGCACTCCTAGGTACGATGCACTCCTAGGTATGAGGCACTCCTAGGTATATGCACTCCTAGGTACGAGGCACTCCTACGTATGATGCACTCCTAGGTATGATGCACTCCTAGGTATGAGGCACTCCTAGGTATGAGGCACTCCTAGGTATGATGCACCCCTAGGTATGATGTACTCCTAGGTATGATGCACTCCTAGGTATGATGCACTCCTAGGTATGATGCACTCCTAGGTATGAGGCACTGCTAGGTATGATGCACTCCTAGGTATATGCACTCCTAGGTACGAGGCACTCCTAGGTATGATGCACCCCTAGGTATGATGCACCCCTAGGTATGAGGCACTCCTAGGTATGATGCACTCGTAGGTATGATGCACCCCTAGGTATGATGCACCCCTAGGTATGATGCACTCGTAGGTATGATGCACCCCTAGGTATGATGCACTCGTAGGTATGATGCACTCGTAGGTATGATGCACTCCTAGGTATGATGCACTACTAGGTATGATGCACTCCTAGGTATGATGCACTCCTAGGTATGATGCACTTGTAGGTATGAGGCACTCCTAGGTATGATGCACTCCTAGGTATGAGGCACTCCTAGGTATGATGCACTCCTACGTATGATGCACTCCTAGGTATGATGCACTCCTAGGTATGATGCACTCCTAGGTATGATGCACCCCTAGGTATGAGGCACTCCTAGGTATGATGCACTCCTAGGTACGAGGCACTCCTACGTATGATGCACTCGTAGGTATGATGCACTCCTAGGTATGATGCACTCGTAGGTATGATGCACTCGTAGGTATGAGGCACTCCTAGGTATGATGCACCCCTAGGTATATGCACTCCTAGGTATGATGCACTCCTAGGTATGATGCACTCCTAGGTACGATGCACTCGTAGGTATGATGCACTCGTAGGTATGATGCACTCGTAGGTATGATGCACTCCTAGGTATGAGGCACTCCTAGGTATGATGCACTCGTAGGTATGATGCACTCGTAGGTATGAGGCACTCCTAGGTATGAGGCACTCGTAGGTATGATGCACTCGTAGGTATGATGCACCCCTAGGTATGAGGCACTCCTAGGTATGATGCACTCCTAGGTATGATGCACCCCTAGGTATGAGGCACTCCTAGGTATGATGCACTCGTAGGTATGATGCACCCCTAGGTATGATGCACTCGTAGGTATGATGCACTCCTAGGTACGAGGCACTCCTAGGTATGATGCACTCCTAGGTATGATGCACTCGTAGGTATGATGCACCCCTAGGTATGATGCACTCCTAGGTATGATGCACTCGTAGGTATGATGCACTCGTAGGTATGATGCACTACTAGGTATGATGCACCCCTAGGTATGAGGCACTCCTAGGTATGATGCACTCCTAGGTATGATGCACTCGTAGGTATGATGCACCCCTAGGTACGATGCACTCCTAGGTATGATGCACTCGTAGGTATGATGCACTCGTAGGTATGATGCACTACTAGGTATGATGCACTCCTAGGTATGATGCACTCGTAGGTATGATGCACTACTAGGTATGATGCACTCGTAGGTATGATGCACTCGTAGGTATGATGCACCCCTAGGTATGATGCACTCATAGGTATGATGCACTCCTAGGTATGATGCACTCGTAGGTATGATGCACCCCTAGGTATGAGGCACTCCTAGGTATGATGCACTCGTAGGTATGATGCACCCCTAGGTATGATGCACTCGTAGGTATGATGCACCCCTAGGTATGATGCACTCGTAGGTATGATGCACTCCTAGGTATGATGCACTCCTAGGTACGATGCACTCCTAGGTATGAGGCACTCCTAGGTATATGCACTACTAGGTACGAGGCACTCCTAGGTATGATGCACTCCTAGGTATGATGCACTCCTAGGTATGATGCACTCCTAGGTATGAGGCACTCCTAGGTATGATGCACCCCTAGGTATGATGCACCCCTAGGTATGATGTACTCCTACGTATGATGCACTCCTACGTATGATGCACTCCTAGGTATGATGCACTCCTAGGTATGATGCACTCCTGGGTATGAGGCACTCCTAGGTATGATGCACCCCTAGGTATGATGCACTCGTAGGTATGATGCACTCCTAGGTATGATGCACTCGTAGGTATGATGCACCCCTAGGTATGATGCACTCGTAGGTATGATGCACTCGTAGGTACGATGCACTCGTAGTTATGATGCATTCCTAGGTATGATGCACTCGTAGGTATGATGCACTCGTAGGTATGATGCACTCGTAGGTATGATGCACTCCTAGGTATGATGCACCCCTAGGTATGATGCACTCCTAGGTATGATGCACTCCTAGGTATATGCACTCCTAGGTACGAGGCACTCCTACGTATGATGCACTCCTAGGTATGATGCACTCCTAGGTATGATGCACTCCTAGGTATGAGGCACTCCTAGGTATGATGCACTCCTAGGTATGATGCAATCCTACGTATGATGCACTCCTAGGTATGATGCACTCGTAGGTATGATGCACTCCTAGGTACGAGGCACTCCTAGGTATGATGCACTCCTAGGTATATGCACTCCTAGGTACGGGGCACTCCTATGTATGATGCACTCGTAGGTACGATGCACTCCTAGGTATGAGGCACTCCTAGGTATATGCACTCCTAGGTACAAGGCACTCCTAGGTATGATGCACTCGTAGGTATGATGCACTCGTAGGTATGATGCACTCGTAGGTATGAGGCACTCGTAGGTATGATGCACTCCTAGGTATGATGCACTCCTAGGTATGATGCACTCGTAGGTATGATGCACTCGTAGGTACGATGCACTCGTAGGTATGAGGCACTCCTAGGTATGATGCACTCCTACGTATGATGCACTCGTAGGTATGATGCACTCGTAGGTATGATGCACTCCTAGGTACGAGGCACTCCTAGGTATGATGCACCCCTAGGTATGATGCGCCCCTAGGTATGATGCACTCATATGCATGATGCACTCCTACGTATGATGCACTCCTACGTATGATGCACTCCTACGTATGATGCACTCCTACGTATGATGCACTCCTACGTATGATGCACTCGTAGGTATGATGCACTCCTAGGTACGAGGCACTCCTACGTATGATGCACTCCTAGGTACGATGCACTCCTAGGTATGAGGCACTCCTAGGTATATGCACTCCTAGGTACGAGGCACTCCTACGTATGATGCACTCCTAGGTATGATGCACTCCTAGGTATGATGCACTCCTAGGTATATGCACTCCTAGGTACGAGGCACTCCTAGGTATGATGCACTCCTAGGTATGATGCACTCCTAGGTATGATGCACTCCTAGGTATGAGGCACTCCTAGGTATGATGCACTCCTAGGTATGATGCACTCGTAGGTATGAGGCACTCCTAGGTATGATGCACCCCTAGGTATGATGCACTCCTAGGTATGATGCACTTGTAGGTATGAGGCACTGCTAGGTATGATGCACTACTAGGTATGATGCACTCCTAGGTATGATGCACCCCTAGGTATGATGCACTCGTAGGTATGATGCACTCCTAGGTATGATGCACTACTAGGTATGATGCACTCCTAGGTATGATGCACTCCTAGGTATGATGCACTTGTAGGTATGAGGCACTCCTAGGTATGATGCACTCCTAGGTATGAGGCACTCCTAGGTATGATGCACTCCTACGTATGATGCACTCCTAGGTATGATGCACTCGTAGGTATGATGCACTCGTAGGTATGATGCACTCGTAGGTATGATGCACCCCTAGGTATGAGGCACTCCTAGGTATGAGGCACTCCTAGGTATGAGGCACTCCTAGGTATGAGACACTCCTAGGTATGATGCAATCCTACGTATGATGCACTCCTAGGTATGATGCACTCGTAGGTATGATGCACTCCTAGGTACGAGGCACTCCTAGGTATGATGCACTCCTAGGTATATGCACTCCTAGGTACGGGGCACTCCTATGTATGATGCACTCGTAGGTACGATGCACTCCTAGGTATGAGGCACTCCTAGGTATATGCACTCCTAGGTACAAGGCACTCGTAGGTATGATGCACTCCTAGGTATGATGCACTCGTAGGTATGATGCACTCGTAGGTATGAGGCACTCGTAGGTATGATGCACTCCTAGGTATGATGCACTCCTAGGTATGATGCACTCGTAGGTATGATGCACTCGTAGGTACGATGCACTCGTAGGTATGAGGCACTCCTAGGTATGATGCACTCCTACGTATGATGCACTCGTAGGTATGATGCACTCGTAGGTATGATGCACTCCTAGGTACGAGGCACTCCTAGGTATGATGCACCCCTAGGTATGATGCGCCCCTAGGTATGATGCACTCATATGCATGATGCACTCCTACGTATGATGCACTCCTACGTATGATGCACTCCTACGTATGATGCACTCCTACGTATGATGCACTCGTAGGTATGATGCACTCCTAGGTACGAGGCACTCCTACGTATGATGCACTCCTAGGTACGATGCACTCCTAGGTATGAGGCACTCCTAGGTATATGCACTCCTAGGTACGAGGCACTGCTAGGTATGATGCACTCCTAGGTATGATGTACTCCTACGTATGATGCACTCCTACGTATGATGCACTCCTAGGTATGATGCACTCCTAGGTATGATGCACTCCTAGGTATGAGGCACTCCTAGGTATGATGCACCCCTAGGTATGATGCACTCGTAGGTATGATGCACTCGTAGGTATGATGCACTCGTAGGTATGATGCACCCCTAGGTATGATGCACTCGTAGGTATGATGCACTCGTAGGTACGATGCACTCGTAGGTATGATGCATTCCTAGGTATGATGCACTCGTAGGTATGATGCACTCGTAGGTATGATGCACTCGTAGGTATGATGCACTCGTAGGTATGATGCACCCCTAGGTATGATGCACTCCTAGGTATGATGCACTCCTAGGTATATGCACTCCTAGGTACGAGGCACTCCTACGTATGATGCACTCCTAGGTATGATGCACTCCTAGGTATGATGCACTCCTAGGTATGAGGCACTCCTAGGTATGATGCACTCCTAGGTATGATGCACTCGTAGGTATGAGGCACTCCTAGGTATGATGCACCCCTAGGTATGATGCACTCCTAGGTATGATGCACTTCTAGGTATGAGGCACTGCTAGGTATGATGCACTACTAGGTATGATGCACTCCTAGGTATGATGCACCCCTAGGTATGATGCACTCGTAGGTATGATGCACTCCTAGGTATGATGCACTACTAGGTATGATGCACTCCTAGGTATGATGCACTCCTAGGTATGATGCACTCCTAGGTATGATGCACTCGTAGGTATGATGCACTCGTAGGTATGATGCACCCCTAGGTATGAGGCACTCCTAGGTATGAGGCACTCCTAGGTATGAGGCACTCCTAGGTATGAGGCACTCCTAGGTATGATGCAATCCTACGTATGATGCACTCCTAGGTATGATGCACTCGTAGGTATGATGCACTCCTAGGTACGAGGCACTCCTAGGTATGATGCACTCCTAGGTATGATGCACTCCTAGGTATGATGCACTCGTAGGTATGATGCACTCGTAGGTATGAGGCACTCGTAGGTATGATGCACTCCTAGGTATGATGCACTCCTAGGTATGATGCACTCGTAGGTATGATGCACTCGTAGGTACGATGCACTCGTAGGTATGAGGCACTCCTAGGTATGATGCACTCCTACGTATGATGCACTCGTAGGTATGATGCACTCGTAGGTATGATGCACTCCTAGGTACGAGGCACTCCTAGGTATGATGCACCCCTAGGTATGATGCGCCCCTAGGTATGATGCACTCATATGCATGATGCACTCCTACGTATGATGCACTCCTACGTATGATGCACTCCTACGTATGATGCACTCCTACGTATGATGCACTCGTAGGTATGATGCACTCCTAGGTACGAGGCACTCCTACGTATGATGCACTCCTAGGTACGATGCACTCCTAGGTATGAGGCACTCCTAGGTATATGCACTCCTAGGTACGAGGCACTCCTACGTATGATGCACTCCTAGGTACGATGCACTCGTAGGTATGATGCATTCCTAGGTATGATGCACTCGTAGGTATGATGCACTCGTAGGTATGATGCACTCGTAGGTATGATGCACTCGTAGGTATGATGCACCCCTAGGTATGATGCACTCCTAGGTATGATGCACTCCTAGGTATATGCACTCCTAGGTACGAGGCACTCCTACGTATGATGCACTCCTAGGTATGATGCACTCCTAGGTATGATGCACTCCTAGGTATGAGGCACTCGTAGGTATGATGCACTCCTAGGTATGATGCACTCGTAGGTATGAGGCACTCCTAGGTATGATGCACCCCTAGGTATGATGCACTCCTAGGTATGATGCACTTCTAGGTATGAGGCACTGCTAGGTATGATGCACTACTAGGTATGATGCACTCCTAGGTATGATGCACCCCTAGGTATGATGCACTCGTAGGTATGATGCACTCCTAGGTATGATGCACTACTAGGTATGATGCATTCCTAGGTATGATGCACTCCTAGGTATGATGCACTTGTAGGTATGAGGCACTCCTAGGTATGATGCACTCCTAGGTATGAGGCACTCCTAGGTATGATGCACTCCTACGTATGATGCACTCCTAGGTATGATGCACTCGTAGGTATGATGCACTCGTAGGTATGATGCACTCGTAGGTATGATGCACCCCTAGGTATGAGGCACTCCTAGGTATGAGGCACTCCTAGGTATGAGGCACTCCTAGGTATGAGGCACTCCTAGGTATGAGGCACTCCTAGGTATGATGCAATCCTACGTATGATGCACTCCTAGGTATGATGCACTCGTAGGTATGATGCACTCCTAGGTACGAGGCACTCCTAGGTATGATGCACTCCTAGGTATGATGCACTCCTAGGTATGATGCACTCGTAGGTATGATGCACTCGTAGGTATGAGGCACTCGTAGGTATGATGCACTCCTAGGTATGATGCACTCCTAGGTATGATGCACTCGTAGGTATGATGCACTCGTAGGTACGATGCACTCGTAGGTATGAGGCACTCCTAGGTATGATGCACTCCTACGTATGATGCACTCGTAGGTATGATGCACTCGTAGGTATGATGCACTCCTAGGTACGAGGCACTCCTAGGTATGATGCACCCCTAGGTATGATGCGCCCCTAGGTATGATGCACTCATATGCATGATGCACTCCTACGTATGATGCACTCCTACGTATGATGCACTCCTACGTATGATGCACTCCTACGTATGATGCACTCGTAGGTATGATGCACTCCTAGGTACGAGGCACTCCTACGTATGATGCACTCCTAGGTACGATGCACTCCTAGGTATGAGGCACTCCTAGGTATATGCACTCCTAGGTACGAGGCACTCCTACGTATGATGCACTCCTAGGTATGATGCACTCCTAGGTATGATGCACTCGTAGGTATGATGCACTCGTAGGTATGATGCACCCCTAGGTATGAGGCACTCCTAGGTATGAGGCACTCCTAGGTATGAGGCACTCCTAGGTATGAGGCACTCCTAGGTATGATGCAATCCTACGTATGATGCACTCCTAGGTATGATGCACTCGTAGGTATGATGCACTCCTAGGTACGAGGCACTCCTAGGTATGATGCACTCCTAGGTATGATGCACTCCTAGGTATGATGCACTCGTAGGTATGATGCACTCGTAGGTATGAGGCACTCGTAGGTATGATGCACTCCTAGGTATGATGCACTCCTAGGTATGATGCACTTCTAGGTATGAGGCACTGCTAGGTATGATGCACTACTAGGTATGATGCACTCCTAGGTATGATGCACCCCTAGGTATGATGCACTCGTAGGTATGATGCACTCCTAGGTATGATGCACTACTAGGTATGATGCATTCCTAGGTATGATGCACTCCTAGGTATGATGCACTTGTAGGTATGAGGCACTCCTAGGTATGATGCAATCCTACGTATGATGCACTCCTACGTATGATGCACTCCTACGTATGATGCACTCCTAGGTACGAGGCACTCCTAGGTATGATGCACTCCTAGGTATGATGCACTCCTACGTATGATGCACTCCTAGGTACGATGCACTCCTAGGTATGAGGCACTCCTAGGTATATGCACTCCTAGGTACGAGGCACTCCTACGTATGATGCACTCCTAGGTACGATGCACTCGTAGGTATGATGCATTCCTAGGTATGATGCACTCGTAGGTATGATGCACTCGTAGGTATGATGCACTCGTAGGTATGATGCACTCGTAGGTATGATGCACCCCTAGGTATGATGCACTCCTAGGTATGATGCACTCCTAGGTACGAGGCACTCCTACGTATGATGCACTCCTAGGTATGATGCACTCCTAGGTATGATGCACTCCTAGGTATGATGCACTCCTAGGTATGAGGCACTCGTAGGTATGATGCACTCCTAGGTATGATGCACTCGTAGGTATGAGGCACTCCTAGGTATGATGCACCCCTAGGTATGATGCACTCCTAGGTATGATGCACTTCTAGGTATGAGGCACTGCTAGGTATGATGCACTACTAGGTATGATGCACTCCTAGGTATGATGCACCCCTAGGTATGATGCACTCGTAGGTATGATGCACTCCTAGGTATGATGCACTACTAGGTATGATGCATTCCTAGGTATGATGCACTCCTAGGTATGATGCACTTGTAGGTATGAGGCACTCCTAGGTATGATGCACTCCTAGGTATGAGGCACTCCTAGGTATGATGCACTCCTAGGTATGATGCACTCGTAGGTATGATGCACTCGTAGGTATGATGCACTCGTAGGTATGATGCACTCGTAGGTATGATGCACCCCTAGGTATGAGGCACTCCTAGGTATGAGGCACTCCTAGGTATGAGGCACTCCTAGGTATGAGGCACTCCTAGGTATGATGCACTCCTAGGTATGATGCAATCCTACGTATGATGCACTCCTAGGTATGATGCACTCGTAGGTATGATGCACTCCTAGGTACGAGGCACTCCTAGGTATGATGCACTCCTAGGTATGATGCACTCCTAGGTATGATGCACTCGTAGGTATGATGCACTCGTAGGTATGAGGCACTCGTAGGTATGATGCACTCCTAGGTATGATGCACTCCTAGGTATGATGCACTCGTAGGTATGATGCACTCGTAGGTACGATGCACTCGTAGGTATGAGGCACTCCTAGGTATGATGCACTCCTACGTATGATGCACTCGTAGGTATGATGCACTCGTAGGTATGATGCACTCCTAGGTACGAGGCACTCCTAGGTATGATGCACCCCTAGGTATGATGCGCCCCTAGGTATGATGCACTCATATGCATGATGCACTCCTACGTATGATGCACTCCTACGTATGATGCACTCCTACGTATGATGCACTCCTACGTATGATGCACTCGTAGGTATGATGCACTCCTAGGTACGAGGCACTCCTACGTATGATGCACTCCTAGGTACGATGCACTCCTAGGTATGAGGCACTCCTAGGTATATGCACTCCTAGGTACGAGGCACTCCTACGTATGATGCACTCCTAGGTACGATGCACTCGTAGGTATGATGCATTCCTAGGTATGATGCACTCGTAGGTATGATGCACTCGTAGGTATGATGCACTCGTAGGTATGATGCACTCGTAGGTATGATGCACCCCTAGGTATGATGCACTCCTAGGTATGATGCACTCCTAGGTATATGCACTCCTAGGTACGAGGCACTCCTACGTATGATGCACTCCTAGGTATGATGCACTCCTAGGTATGATGCACTCCTAGGTATGAGGCACTCCTAGGTATGATGCACTCCTAGGTATGATGCACTCGTAGGTATGAGGCACTCCTAGGTATGATGCACCCCTAGGTATGATGCACTCCTAGGTATGATGCACTTCTAGGTATGAGGCACTGCTAGGTATGATGCACTACTAGGTATGATGCACTCCTAGGTATGATGCACCCCTAGGTATGATGCACTCGTAGGTATGATGCACTCCTAGGTATGATGCACTACTAGGTATGATGCATTCCTAGGTATGATGCACTCCTAGGTATGATGCACTTGTAGGTATGAGGCACTCCTAGGTATGATGCAATCCTACGTATGATGCACTCCTAGGTATGATGCACTCGTAGGTATGATGCACTCCTAGGTACGAGGCACTCCTAGGTATGATGCACTCCTAGGTATGATGCACTCCTAGGTATGATGCACTCGTAGGTATGATGCACTCGTAGGTATGAGGCACTCGTAGGTATGATGCACTCCTAGGTATGATGCACTCCTAGGTATGATGCACTCGTAGGTATGATGCACTCGTAGGTACGATGCACTCGTAGGTATGAGGCACTCCTAGGTATGATGCACTCCTACGTATGATGCACTCGTAGGTATGATGCACTCGTAGGTATGATGCACTCCTAGGTACGAGGCACTCCTAGGTATGATGCACCCCTAGGTATGATGCGCCCCTAGGTATGATGCACTCATATGCATGATGCACTCCTACGTATGATGCACTCCTACGTATGATGCACTCCTACGTATGATGCACTCCTACGTATGATGCACTCGTAGGTATGATGCACTCCTAGGTACGAGGCACTCCTACGTATGATGCACTCCTAGGTACGATGCACTCCTAGGTATGAGGCACTCCTAGGTATATGCACTCCTAGGTACGAGGCACTCCTACGTATGATGCACTCCTAGGTACGATGCACTCGTAGGTATGATGCATTCCTAGGTATGATGCACTCGTAGGTATGATGCACTCGTAGGTATGATGCACTCGTAGGTATGATGCACTCGTAGGTATGATGCACCCCTAGGTATGATGCACTCCTAGGTATGATGCACTCCTAGGTATATGCACTCCTAGGTACGAGGCACTCCTACGTATGATGCACTCCTAGGTATGATGCACTCCTAGGTATGATGCACTCCTAGGTATGAGGCACTCGTAGGTATGATGCACTCCTAGGTATGATGCACTCGTAGGTATGAGGCACTCCTAGGTATGATGCACCCCTAGGTATGATGCACTCCTAGGTATGATGCACTTCTAGGTATGAGGCACTGCTAGGTATGATGCACTACTAGGTATGATGCACTCCTAGGTATGATGCACCCCTAGGTATGATGCACTCGTAGGTATGATGCACTCCTAGGTATGATGCACTACTAGGTATGATGCATTCCTAGGTATGATGCACTCCTAGGTATGATGCACTTGTAGGTATGAGGCACTCCTAGGTATGATGCACTCCTAGGTATGAGGCACTCCTAGGTATGATGCACTCCTACGTATGATGCACTCCTAGGTATGATGCACTCGTAGGTATGATGCACTCGTAGGTATGATGCACTCGTAGGTATGATGCACCCCTAGGTATGAGGCACTCCTAGGTATGAGGCACTCCTAGGTATGAGGCACTCCTAGGTATGAGGCACTCCTAGGTATGAGGCACTCCTAGGTATGATGCAATCCTACGTATGATGCACTCCTAGGTATGATGCACTCGTAGGTATGATGCACTCCTAGGTACGAGGCACTCCTAGGTATGATGCACTCCTAGGTATGATGCACTCCTAGGTATGATGCACTCGTAGGTATGATGCACTCCTAGGTATGATGCACTCCTAGGTATATGCACTCCTAGGTACGAGGCACTCCTACGTATGATGCACTCCTAGGTATGATGCACTCCTAGGTATGATGCACTCCTAGGTATGAGGCACTCGTAGGTATGATGCACTCCTAGGTATGATGCACTCGTAGGTATGAGGCACTCCTAGGTATGATGCACTCCTAGGTATGATGCACTCCTACGTATGATGCACTTCTAGGTATGAGGCACTGCTAGGTATGATGCACTACTAGGTATGATGCACTCCTAGGTATGATGCACCCCTAGGTATGATGCACTCGTAGGTATGATGCACTCCTAGGTATGATGCACTACTAGGTATGATGCATTCCTAGGTATGATGCACTCCTAGGTATGATGCACTTGTAGGTATGAGGCACTCCTAGGTATGATGCACTCCTAGGTATGAGGCACTCCTAGGTATGATGCACTCCTACGTATGATGCACTCCTAGGTATGATGCACTCGTAGGTATGATGCACTCGTAGGTATGATGCACTCGTAGGTATGATGCACCCCTAGGTATGAGGCACTCCTAGGTATGAGGCACTCCTAGGTATGAGGCACTCCTAGGTATGAGGCACTCCTAGGTATGAGGCACTCCTAGGTATGATGCAATCCTACGTATGATGCACTCCTAGGTATGATGCACTCGTAGGTATGATGCACTCCTAGGTACGAGGCACTCCTAGGTATGATGCACTCCTAGGTATGATGCACTCCTAGGTATGATGCACTCGTAGGTATGATGCACTCGTAGGTATGAGGCACTCGTAGGTATGATGCACTCCTAGGTATGATGCACTCCTAGGTATGATGCACTCGTAGGTATGATGCACTCGTAGGTACGATGCACTCGTAGGTATGAGGCACTCCTAGGTATGATGCACTCCTACGTATGATGCACTCGTAGGTATGATGCACTCGTAGGTATGATGCACTCCTAGGTACGAGGCACTCCTAGGTATGATGCACCCCTAGGTATGATGCGCCCCTAGGTATGATGCACTCATATGCATGATGCACTCCTACGTATGATGCACTCCTACGTATGATGCACTCCTACGTATGATGCACTCCTACGTATGATGCACTCGTAGGTATGATGCACTCCTAGGTACGAGGCACTCCTACGTATGATGCACTCCTAGGTACGATGCACTCCTAGGTATGAGGCACTCCTAGGTATATGCACTCCTAGGTACGAGGCACTCCTACGTATGATGCACTCCTAGGTACGATGCACTCGTAGGTATGATGCATTCCTAGGTATGATGCACTCGTAGGTATGATGCACTCGTAGGTATGATGCACTCGTAGGTATGATGCACTCGTAGGTATGATGCACCCCTAGGTATGATGCACTCCTAGGTATGATGCACTCCTAGGTATATGCACTCCTAGGTACGAGGCACTCCTACGTATGATGCACTCCTAGGTATGATGCACTCCTAGGTATGATGCACTCCTAGGTATGAGGCACTCCTAGGTATGATGCACTCCTAGGTATGATGCACTCGTAGGTATGAGGCACTCCTAGGTATGATGCACCCCTAGGTATGATGCACTCCTAGGTATGATGCACTTCTAGGTATGAGGCACTGCTAGGTATGATGCACTACTAGGTATGATGCACTCCTAGGTATGATGCACCCCTAGGTATGATGCACTCGTAGGTATGATGCACTCCTAGGTATGATGCACTACTAGGTATGATGCATTCCTAGGTATGATGCACTCCTTGGTATGATGCACTTGTAGGTATGAGGCACTCCTAGGTATGATGCAATCCTACGTATGATGCACTCCTAGGTATGATGCACTCGTAGGTATGATGCACTCCTAGGTACGAGGCACTCCTAGGTATGATGCACTCCTAGGTATGATGCACTCCTAGGTATGATGCACTCGTAGGTATGATGCACTCGTAGGTATGAGGCACTCGTAGGTATGATGCACTCCTAGGTATGATGCACTCCTAGGTATGATGCACTCGTAGGTATGATGCACTCGTAGGTACGATGCACTCGTAGGTATGAGGCACTCCTAGGTATGATGCACTCCTACGTATGATGCACTCGTAGGTATGATGCACTCGTAGGTATGATGCACTCCTAGGTACGAGGCACTCCTAGGTATGATGCACCCCTAGGTATGATGCGCCCCTAGGTATGATGCACTCATATGCATGATGCACTCCTACGTATGATGCACTCCTACGTATGATGCACTCCTACGTATGATGCACTCCTACGTATGATGCACTCGTAGGTATGATGCACTCCTAGGTACGAGGCACTCCTACGTATGATGCACTCCTAGGTACGATGCACTCCTAGGTATGAGGCACTCCTAGGTATATGCACTCCTAGGTACGAGGCACTCCTACGTATGATGCACTCCTAGGTACGATGCACTCGTAGGTATGATGCATTCCTAGGTATGATGCACTCGTAGGTATGATGCACTCGTAGGTATGATGCACTCGTAGGTATGATGCACTCGTAGGTATGATGCACCCCTAGGTATGATGCACTCCTAGGTATGATGCACTCCTAGGTATATGCACTCCTAGGTACGAGGCACTCCTACGTATGATGCACTCCTAGGTATGATGCACTCCTAGGTATGATGCACTCCTAGGTATGAGGCACTCGTAGGTATGATGCACTCCTAGGTATGATGCACTCGTAGGTATGAGGCACTCCTAGGTATGATGCACCCCTAGGTATGATGCACTCCTAGGTATGATGCACTTCTAGGTATGAGGCACTGCTAGGTATGATGCACTACTAGGTATGATGCACTCCTAGGTATGATGCACCCCTAGGTATGATGCACTCGTAGGTATGATGCACTCCTAGGTATGATGCACTACTAGGTATGATGCATTCCTAGGTATGATGCACTCCTAGGTATGATGCACTTGTAGGTATGAGGCACTCCTAGGTATGATGCACTCCTAGGTATGAGGCACTCCTAGGTATGATGCACTCCTACGTATGATGCACTCCTAGGTATGATGCACTCGTAGGTATGATGCACTCCTAGGTATGATGCACTCGTAGGTATGATGCACCCCTAGGTATGAGGCACTCCTAGGTATGAGGCACTCCTAGGTATGAGGCACTCCTAGGTATGAGGCACTCCTAGGTATGATGCACTCCTAGGTATGATGCAATCCTACGTATGATGCACTCCTAGGTATGATGCACTCGTAGGTATGATGCACTCCTAGGTACGAGGCACTCCTAGGTATGATGCACTCCTAGGTATGATGCACTCCTAGGTATGATGCACTCGTAGGTATGATGCACTCGTAGGTATGAGGCACTCGTAGGTATGATGCACTCCTAGGTATGATGCACTCCTAGGTATGATGCACTCGTAGGTATGATGCACTCGTAGGTACGATGCACTCGTAGGTATGATGCACTCCTACGTATGATGCACTCGTAGGTATGATGCACTCGTAGGTATGATGCACTCCTAGGTACGAGGCACTCCTAGGTATGATGCACCCCTAGGTATGATGCGCCCCTAGGTATGATGCACTCATATGCATGATGCACTCCTACGTATGATGCACTCCTACGTATGATGCACTCCTACGTATGATGCACTCCTACGTATGATGCACTCGTAGGTATGATGCACTCCTAGGTACGAGGCACTCCTACGTATGATGCACTCCTAGGTACGATGCACTCCTAGGTATGAGGCACTCCTAGGTATATGCACTCCTAGGTACGAGGCACTCCTACGTATGATGCACTCCTAGGTACGATGCACTCGTAGGTATGATGCATTCCTAGGTATGATGCACTCGTAGGTATGATGCACTCGTAGGTATGATGCACTCGTAGGTATGATGCACTCGTAGGTATGATGCACCCCTAGGTATGATGCACTCCTAGGTATGATGCACTCCTAGGTATATGCACTCCTAGGTACGAGGCACTCCTACGTATGATGCACTCCTAGGTATGATGCACTCCTAGGTATGATGCACTCCTAGGTATGAGGCACTCCTAGGTATGATGCACTCCTAGGTATGATGCACTCGTAGGTATGAGGCACTCCTAGGTATGATGCACCCCTAGGTATGATGCACTCCTAGGTATGATGCACTTCTAGGTATGAGGCACTGCTAGGTATGATGCACTACTAGGTATGATGCACTCCTAGGTATGATGCACCCCTAGGTATGATGCACTCGTAGGTATGATGCACTCCTAGGTATGATGCACTCCTAGGTATATGCACTCCTAGGTACGAGGCACTCCTACGTATGATGCACTCCTAGGTATGATGCACTCCTAGGTATGATGCACTCCTAGGTATGAGGCACTCGTAGGTATGATGCACTCCTAGGTATGATGCACTCGTAGGTATGAGGCACTCCTAGGTATGATGCACTCCTAGGTATGATGCACTCCTACGTATGATGCACTTCTAGGTATGAGGCACTGCTAGGTATGATGCACTACTAGGTATGATGCACTCCTAGGTATGATGCACCCCTAGGTATGATGCACTCGTAGGTATGATGCACTCCTAGGTATGATGCACTACTAGGTATGATGCATTCCTAGGTATGATGCACTCCTAGGTATGATGCACTTGTAGGTATGAGGCACTCCTAGGTATGATGCACTCCTAGGTATGAGGCACTCCTAGGTATGATGCACTCCTACGTATGATGCACTCCTAGGTATGATGCACTCGTAGGTATGATGCACTCGTAGGTATGATGCACTCGTAGGTATGATGCACCCCTAGGTATGAGGCACTCCTAGGTATGAGGCACTCCTAGGTATGAGGCACTCCTAGGTATGAGGCACTCCTAGGTATGAGGCACTCCTAGGTATGATGCAATCCTACGTATGATGCACTCCTAGGTATGATGCACTCGTAGGTATGATGCACTCCTAGGTACGAGGCACTCCTAGGTATGATGCACTCCTAGGTATGATGCACTCCTAGGTATGATGCACTCGTAGGTATGATGCACTCGTAGGTATGAGGCACTCGTAGGTATGAGGCACTCCTAGGTATGATGCACTCCTAGGTATGATGCACTCCTAGGTATGATGCACTCGTAGGTATGATGCACTCGTAGGTACGATGCACTCGTAGGTATGAGGCACTCCTAGGTATGATGCACTCCTACGTATGATGCACTCGTAGGTATGATGCACTCGTAGGTATGATGCACTCCTAGGTACGAGGCACTCCTAGGTATGATGCACCCCTAGGTATGATGCGCCCCTAGGTATGATGCACTCATATGCATGATGCACTCCTACGTATGATGCACTCCTACGTATGATGCACTCCTACGTATGATGCACTCCTACGTATGATGCACTCGTAGGTATGATGCACTCCTAGGTACGAGGCACTCCTACGTATGATGCACTCCTAGGTACGATGCACTCCTAGGTATGAGGCACTCCTAGGTATATGCACTCCTAGGTACGAGGCACTCCTACGTATGATGCACTCCTAGGTACGATGCACTCGTAGGTATGATGCATTCCTAGGTATGATGCACTCGTAGGTATGATGCACTCGTAGGTATGATGCACTCGTAGGTATGATGCACTCGTAGGTATGATGCACCCCTAGGTATGATGCACTCCTAGGTATGATGCACTCCTAGGTATATGCACTCCTAGGTACGAGGCACTCCTACGTATGATGCACTCCTAGGTATGATGCACTCCTAGGTATGATGCACTCCTAGGTATGAGGCACTCCTAGGTATGATGCACTCCTAGGTATGATGCACTCGTAGGTATGAGGCACTCCTAGGTATGATGCACCCCTAGGTATGATGCACTCCTAGGTATGATGCACTTCTAGGTATGAGGCACTGCTAGGTATGATGCACTACTAGGTATGATGCACTCCTAGGTATGATGCACCCCTAGGTATGATGCACTCGTAGGTATGATGCACTCCTAGGTATGATGCACTACTAGGTATGATGCATTCCTAGGTATGATGCACTCCTAGGTATGATGCACTTGTAGGTATGAGGCACTCCTAGGTATGATGCAATCCTACGTATGATGCACTCCTAGGTATGATGCACTCGTAGGTATGATGCACTCCTAGGTACGAGGCACTCCTAGGTATGATGCACTCCTAGGTATGATGCACTCCTAGGTATGATGCACTCGTAGGTATGATGCACTCGTAGGTATGAGGCACTCGTAGGTATGATGCACTCCTAGGTATGATGCACTCCTAGGTATGATGCACTCGTAGGTATGATGCACTCGTAGGTACGATGCACTCGTAGGTATGAGGCACTCCTAGGTATGATGCACTCCTACGTATGATGCACTCGTAGGTATGATGCACTCGTAGGTATGATGCACTCCTAGGTACGAGGCACTCCTAGGTATGATGCACCCCTAGGTATGATGCGCCCCTAGGTATGATGCACTCATATGCATGATGCACTCCTACGTATGATGCACTCCTACGTATGATGCACTCCTACGTATGATGCACTCCTACGTATGATGCACTCGTAGGTATGATGCACTCCTAGGTACGAGGCACTCCTACGTATGATGCACTCCTAGGTACGATGCACTCCTAGGTATGAGGCACTCCTAGGTATATGCACTCCTAGGTACGAGGCACTCCTACGTATGATGCACTCCTAGGTACGATGCACTCGTAGGTATGATGCATTCCTAGGTATGATGCACTCGTAGGTATGATGCACTCGTAGGTATGATGCACTCGTAGGTATGATGCACTCGTAGGTATGATGCACCCCTAGGTATGATGCACTCCTAGGTATGATGCACTCCTAGGTATATGCACTCCTAGGTACGAGGCACTCCTACGTATGATGCACTCCTAGGTATGATGCACTCCTAGGTATGATGCACTCCTAGGTATGAGGCACTCGTAGGTATGATGCACTCCTAGGTATGATGCACTCGTAGGTATGAGGCACTCCTAGGTATGATGCACCCCTAGGTATGATGCACTCCTAGGTATGATGCACTTCTAGGTATGAGGCACTGCTAGGTATGATGCACTACTAGGTATGATGCACTCCTAGGTATGATGCACCCCTAGGTATGATGCACTCGTAGGTATGATGCACTCCTAGGTATGATGCACTACTAGGTATGATGCATTCCTAGGTATGATGCACTCCTAGGTATGATGCACTTGTAGGTATGAGGCACTCCTAGGTATGATGCACTCCTAGGTATGAGGCACTCCTAGGTATGATGCACTCCTATGTATGATGCACTCCTAGGTATGATGCACTCGTAGGTATGATGCACTCGTAGGTATGATGCACTCGTAGGTATGATGCACCCCTAGGTATGAGGCACTCCTAGGTATGAGGCACTCCTAGGTATGAGGCACTCCTAGGTATGAGGCACTCCTAGGTATGAGGCACTCCTAGGTATGATGCAATCCTACGTATGATGCACTCCTAGGTATGATGCACTCGTAGGTATGATGCACTCCTAGGTACGAGGCACTCCTAGGTATGATGCACTCCTAGGTATGATGCACTCCTAGGTATGATGCACTCGTAGGTATGATGCACTCGTAGGTATGAGGCACTCGTAGGTATGATGCACTCGTAGGTATGATGCACTCCTAGGTACGAGGCACTCCTAGGTATGATGCACCCCTAGGTATGATGCGCCCCTAGGTATGATGCACTCATATGCATGATGCACTCCTACGTATGATGCACTCCTACGTATGATGCACTCCTACGTATGATGCACTCCTACGTATGATGCACTCGTAGGTATGATGCACTCCTAGGTACGAGGCACTCCTACGTATGATGCACTCCTAGGTACGATGCACTCCTAGGTATGAGGCACTCCTAGGTATATGCACTCCTAGGTACGAGGCACTCCTACGTATGATGCACTCCTAGGTACGATGCACTCGTAGGTATGATGCATTCCTAGGTATGATGCACTCGTAGGTATGATGCACTCGTAGGTATGATGCACTCGTAGGTATGATGCACTCGTAGGTATGATGCACCCCTAGGTATGATGCACTCCTAGGTATGATGCACTCCTAGGTATATGCACTCCTAGGTACGAGGCACTCCTACGTATGATGCACTCCTAGGTATGATGCACTCCTAGGTATGATGCACTCCTAGGTATGAGGCACTCCTAGGTATGATGCACTCCTAGGTATGATGCACTCGTAGGTATGAGGCACTCCTAGGTATGATGCACCCCTAGGTATGATGCACTCCTAGGTATGATGCACTTCTAGGTATGAGGCACTGCTAGGTATGATGCACTACTAGGTATGATGCACTCCTAGGTATGATGCACCCCTAGGTATGATGCACTCGTAGGTATGATGCACTCCTAGGTATGATGCACTACTAGGTATGATGCATTCCTAGGTATGATGCACTCCTAGGTATGATGCACTTGTAGGTATGAGGCACTCCTAGGTATGATGCACTCCTAGGTATGAGGCACTCCTAGGTATGATGCACTCCTACGTATGATGCACTCCTAGGTATGATGCACTCGTAGGTATGATGCACTCGTAGGTATGATGCACTCGTAGGTATGATGCACCCCTAGGTATGAGGCACTCCTAGGTATGAGGCACTCCTAGGTATGAGGCACTCCTAGGTATGAGGCACTCCTAGGTATGATGCAATCCTACGTATGATGCACTCCTAGGTATGATGCACTCGTAGGTATGATGCACTCCTAGGTACGAGGCACTCCTAGGTATGATGCACTCCTAGGTATATGCACTCCTAGGTACGGGGCACTCCTATGTATGATGCACTCATAGGTACGATGCACTCCTAGGTATGAGGCACTCCTAGGTATATGCACTCCTAGGTACAAGGCACTCCTAGGTATGATGCACTCCTAGGTATGATGCACTCGTAGGTATGATGCACTCGTAGGTATGAGGCACTCGTAGGTATGATGCACTCCTAGGTATGATGCACTCCTAGGTATGATGCACTCGTAGGTATGATGCACTCGTAGGTACGATGCACTCGTAGGTATGAGGCACTCCTAGGTATGATGCACTCCTACGTATGATGCACTCGTAGGTATGATGCACTCGTAGGTATGATGCACTCCTAGGTACGAGGCACTCCTAGGTATGATGCACCCCTAGGTATGATGCGCCCCTAGGTATGATGCACTCATATGCATGATGCACTCCTACGTATGATGCACTCCTACGTATGATGCACTCCTACGTATGATGCACTCCTACGTATGATGCACTCGTAGGTATGATGCACTCCTAGGTACGAGGCACTCCTACGTATGATGCACTCCTAGGTACGATGCACTCCTAGGTATGAGGCACTCCTAGGTATATGCACTCCTAGGTACGAGGCACTCCTACGTATGATGCACTCCTAGGTATGATGCACTCCTAGGTATGAGGCACTCCTAGGTATGAGGCACTCCTAGGTATGATGCACCCCTAGGTATGATGCACTCCTAGGTATGATGCACTCCTAGGTATGATGCACTCCTAGGTATGATGCACTCCTAGGTACGAGGCACTGCTAGGTATGATGCACTCCTAGGTATGATGTACTCCTACGTATGATGCACTCCTACGTATGATGCACTCCTAGGTATGATGCACTCCTAGGTATGATGCACTCCTAGGTATGAGGCACTCCTAGGTATGATGCACCCCTAGGTATGATGCACTCGTAGGTATGATGCACTCGTAGGTATGATGCACTCGTAGGTATGATGCACCCCTAGGTATGATGCACTCGTAGGTATGATGCACTCGTAGGTACGATGCACTCGTAGGTATGATGCATTCCTAGGTATGATGCACTCGTAGGTATGATGCACTCGTAGGTATGATGCACTCGTAGGTATGATGCACTCGTAGGTATGATGCACTCGTAGGTATGATGCACCCCTAGGTATGATGCACTCCTAGGTATGATGCACTCCTAGGTATATGCACTCCTAGGTACGAGGCACTCCTACGTATGATGCACTCCTAGGTATGATGCACTCCTAGGTATGATGCACTCCTAGGTATGAGGCACTCGTAGGTATGATGCACTCCTAGGTATGATGCACTCCTAGGTATGAGGCACTCCTAGGTATGATGCACCCCTAGGTATGATGCACTCCTAGGTATGATGCACTTCTAGGTATGAGGCACTGCTAGGTATGATGCACTACTAGGTATGATGCACTCCTAGGTATGATGCACCCCTAGGTATGATGCACTCGTAGGTATGATGCACTCCTAGGTATGATGCACTACTAGGTATGATGCATTCCTAGGTATGATGCACTCCTAGGTATGATGCACTTGTAGGTATGAGGCACTCCTAGGTATGATGCACTCCTAGGTATGAGGCACTCCTAGGTATGATGCACTCCTACGTATGATGCACTCCTAGGTATGATGCACTCGTAGGTATGATGCACTCGTAGGTATGATGCACTCGTAGGTATGATGCACCCCTAGGTATGAGGCACTCCTAGGTATGAGGCACTCCTAGGTATGAGGCACTCCTAGGTATGAGGCACTCCTAGGTATGAGGCACTCCTAGGTATGATGCAATCCTACGTATGATGCACTCCTAGGTATGATGCACTCGTAGGTATGATGCACTCCTAGGTACGAGGCACTCCTAGGTATGATGCACTCCTAGGTATGATGCACTCCTAGGTATGATGCACTCGTAGGTATGATGCACTCGTAGGTATGAGGCACTCGTAGGTATGATGCACTCGTAGGTATGATGCACTCCTAGGTACGAGGCACTCCTAGGTATGATGCACCCCTAGGTATGATGCGCCCCTAGGTATGATGCACTCATATGCATGATGCACTCCTACGTATGATGCACTCCTACGTATGATGCACTCCTACGTATGATGCACTCCTACGTATGATGCACTCGTAGGTATGATGCACTCCTAGGTACGAGGCACTCCTACGTATGATGCACTCCTAGGTACGATGCACTCCTAGGTATGAGGCACTCCTAGGTATATGCACTCCTAGGTACGAGGCACTCCTACGTATGATGCACTCCTAGGTACGATGCACTCGTAGGTATGATGCATTCCTAGGTATGATGCACTCGTAGGTATGATGCACTCGTAGGTATGATGCACTCGTAGGTATGATGCACTCGTAGGTATGATGCACCCCTAGGTATGATGCACTCCTAGGTATGATGCACTCCTAGGTATATGCACTCCTAGGTACGAGGCACTCCTACGTATGATGCACTCCTAGGTATGATGCACTCCTAGGTATGATGCACTCCTAGGTATGAGGCACTCCTAGGTATGATGCACTCCTAGGTATGATGCACTCGTAGGTATGAGGCACTCCTAGGTATGATGCACCCCTAGGTATGATGCACTCCTAGGTATGATGCACTTCTAGGTATGAGGCACTGCTAGGTATGATGCACTACTAGGTATGATGCACTCCTAGGTATGATGCACCCCTAGGTATGATGCACTCGTAGGTATGATGCACTCCTAGGTATGATGCACTACTAGGTATGATGCATTCCTAGGTATGATGCACTCCTAGGTATGATGCACTTGTAGGTATGAGGCACTCCTAGGTATGATGCACTCCTAGGTATGAGGCACTCCTAGGTATGATGCACTCCTACGTATGATGCACTCCTAGGTATGATGCACTCGTAGGTATGATGCACTCGTAGGTATGATGCACTCGTAGGTATGATGCACCCCTAGGTATGAGGCACTCCTAGGTATGAGGCACTCCTAGGTATGAGGCACTCCTAGGTATGAGGCACTCCTAGGTATGATGCAATCCTACGTATGATGCACTCCTAGGTATGATGCACTCGTAGGTATGATGCACTCCTAGGTACGAGGCACTCCTAGGTATGATGCACTCCTAGGTATATGCACTCCTAGGTACGGGGCACTCCTATGTATGATGCACTCATAGGTACGATGCACTCCTAGGTATGAGGCACTCCTAGGTATATGCACTCCTAGGTACAAGGCACTCCTAGGTATGATGCACTCCTAGGTATGATGCACTCGTAGGTATGATGCACTCGTAGGTATGAGGCACTCGTAGGTATGATGCACTCCTAGGTATGATGCACTCCTAGGTATGATGCACTCGTAGGTATGATGCACTCGTAGGTACGATGCACTCGTAGGTATGAGGCACTCCTAGGTATGATGCACTCCTACGTATGATGCACTCGTAGGTATGATGCACTCGTAGGTATGATGCACTCCTAGGTACGAGGCACTCCTAGGTATGATGCACCCCTAGGTATGATGCGCCCCTAGGTATGATGCACTCATATGCATGATGCACTCCTACGTATGATGCACTCCTACGTATGATGCACTCCTACGTATGATGCACTCCTACGTATGATGCACTCGTAGGTATGATGCACTCCTAGGTACGAGGCACTCCTACGTATGATGCACTCCTAGGTACGATGCACTCCTAGGTATGAGGCACTCCTAGGTATATGCACTCCTAGGTACGAGGCACTCCTACGTATGATGCACTCCTAGGTATGATGCACTCCTAGGTATGAGGCACTCCTAGGTATGAGGCACTCCTAGGTATGATGCACCCCTAGGTATGATGCACTCCTAGGTATGATGCACTCCTAGGTATGATGCACTCCTAGGTATGATGCACTCCTAGGTACGAGGCACTGCTAGGTATGATGCACTCCTAGGTATGATGTACTCCTACGTATGATGCACTCCTACGTATGATGCACTCCTAGGTATGATGCACTCCTAGGTATGATGCACTCCTAGGTATGAGGCACTCCTAGGTATGATGCACCCCTAGGTATGATGCACTCGTAGGTATGATGCACTCGTAGGTATGAGGCACTCGTAGGTATGATGCACTCGTAGGTATGATGCACTCCTAGGTACGAGGCACTCCTAGGTATGATGCACCCCTAGGTATGATGCGCCCCTAGGTATGATGCACTCATATGCATGATGCACTCCTACGTATGATGCACTCCTACGTATGATGCACTCCTACGTATGATGCACTCCTACGTATGATGCACTCGTAGGTATGATGCACTCCTAGGTACGAGGCACTCCTACGTATGATGCACTCCTAGGTACGATGCACTCCTAGGTATGAGGCACTCCTAGGTATATGCACTCCTAGGTACGAGGCACTCCTACGTATGATGCACTCCTAGGTACGATGCACTCGTAGGTATGATGCATTCCTAGGTATGATGCACTCGTAGGTATGATGCACTCGTAGGTATGATGCACTCGTAGGTATGATGCACTCGTAGGTATGATGCACCCCTAGGTATGATGCACTCCTAGGTATGATGCACTCCTAGGTATATGCACTCCTAGGTACGAGGCACTCCTACGTATGATGCACTCCTAGGTATGATGCACTCCTAGGTATGATGCACTCCTAGGTATGAGGCACTCCTAGGTATGATGCACTCCTAGGTATGATGCACTCGTAGGTATGAGGCACTCCTAGGTATGATGCACCCCTAGGTATGATGCACTCCTAGGTATGATGCACTTCTAGGTATGAGGCACTGCTAGGTATGATGCACTACTAGGTATGATGCACTCCTAGGTATGATGCACCCCTAGGTATGATGCACTCGTAGGTATGATGCACTCCTAGGTATGATGCACTACTAGGTATGATGCATTCCTAGGTATGATGCACTCCTAGGTATGATGCACTTGTAGGTATGAGGCACTCCTAGGTATGATGCACTCCTAGGTATGAGGCACTCCTAGGTATGATGCACTCCTACGTATGATGCACTCCTAGGTATGATGCACTCGTAGGTATGATGCACTCGTAGGTATGATGCACTCGTAGGTATGATGCACCCCTAGGTATGAGGCACTCCTAGGTATGAGGCACTCCTAGGTATGAGGCACTCCTAGGTATGAGGCACTCCTAGGTATGATGCAATCCTACGTATGATGCACTCCTAGGTATGATGCACTCGTAGGTATGATGCACTCCTAGGTACGAGGCACTCCTAGGTATGATGCACTCCTAGGTATATGCACTCCTAGGTACGGGGCACTCCTATGTATGATGCACTCATAGGTACGATGCACTCCTAGGTATGAGGCACTCCTAGGTATATGCACTCCTAGGTACAAGGCACTCCTAGGTATGATGCACTCCTAGGTATGATGCACTCGTAGGTATGATGCACTCGTAGGTATGAGGCACTCGTAGGTATGATGCACTCCTAGGTATGATGCACTCCTAGGTATGATGCACTCGTAGGTATGATGCACTCGTAGGTACGATGCACTCGTAGGTATGAGGCACTCCTAGGTATGATGCACTCCTACGTATGATGCACTCGTAGGTATGATGCACTCGTAGGTATGATGCACTCCTAGGTACGAGGCACTCCTAGGTATGATGCACCCCTAGGTATGATGCGCCCCTAGGTATGATGCACTCATATGCATGATGCACTCCTACGTATGATGCACTCCTACGTATGATGCACTCCTACGTATGATGCACTCCTACGTATGATGCACTCGTAGGTATGATGCACTCCTAGGTACGAGGCACTCCTACGTATGATGCACTCCTAGGTACGATGCACTCCTAGGTATGAGGCACTCCTAGGTATATGCACTCCTAGGTACGAGGCACTCCTACGTATGATGCACTCCTAGGTATGATGCACTCCTAGGTATGAGGCACTCCTAGGTATGAGGCACTCCTAGGTATGATGCACCCCTAGGTATGATGCACTCCTAGGTATGATGCACTCCTAGGTATGATGCACTCCTAGGTATGATGCACTCCTAGGTACGAGGCACTGCTAGGTATGATGCACTCCTAGGTATGATGTACTCCTACGTATGATGCACTCCTACGTATGATGCACTCCTAGGTATGATGCACTCCTAGGTATGATGCACTCCTAGGTATGAGGCACTCCTAGGTATGATGCACCCCTAGGTATGATGCACTCGTAGGTATGATGCACTCGTAGGTATGATGCACTCGTAGGTATGATGCACCCCTAGGTATGATGCACTCGTAGGTATGATGCACTCGTAGGTACGATGCACTCGTAGGTATGATGCATTCCTAGGTATGATGCACTCGTAGGTATGATGCACTCGTAGGTATGATGCACTCGTAGGTATGATGCACTCGTAGGTATGATGCACCCCTAGGTATGATGCACTCCTAGGTATGATGCACTCCTAGGTATATGCACTCCTAGGTACGAGGCACTCCTACGTATGATGCACTCCTAGGTATGATGCACTCCTAGGTATGATGCACTCCTAGGTATGAGGCACTCCTAGGTATGATGCACTCCTAGGTATGATGCACTCGTAGGTATGAGGCACTCCTAGGTATGATGCACCCCTAGGTATGATGCACTCGTAGGTATGATGCACTTCTAGGTATGAGGCACTGCTAGGTATGATGCACTACTAGGTATGATGCACTCCTAGGTATGATGCACCCCTAGGTATGATGCACTCGTAGGTATGATGCACTCCTAGGTATGATGCACTCCTAGGTATGATGCACTCGTAGGTATGATGCACTCGTAGGTATGATGCACTCGTAGGTATGAGGCACTCGTAGGTATGATGCACTCCTAGGTATGATGCACTCCTAGGTATGATGCACTCGTAGGTATGATGCACTCGTAGGTACGATGCACTCGTAGGTATGAGGCACTCGTAGGTATGATGCACTCCTACGTATGATGCACTCGTAGGTATGATGCACTCGTAGGTATGATGCACTCCTAGGTACGAGGCACTCCTAGGTATGATGCACCCCTAGGTATGATGCGCCCCTAGGTATGATGCACTCATATGCATGATGCACTCCTACGTATGATGCACTCCTACGTATGATGCACTCCTACGTATGATGCACTCCTACGTATGATGCACTCGTAGGTATGATGCACTCCTAGGTACGAGGCACTCCTACGTATGATGCACTCCTAGGTACGATGCACTCCTAGGTATGAGGCACTCCTAGGTATATGCACTCCTAGGTACGAGGCACTCCTACGTATGATGCACTCCTAGGTACGATGCACTCGTAGGTATGATGCATTCCTAGGTATGATGCACTCGTAGGTATGATGCACTCGTAGGTATGATGCACTCGTAGGTATGATGCACTCGTAGGTATGATGCACCCCTAGGTATGATGCACTCCTAGGTATGATGCACTCCTAGGTATATGCACTCCTAGGTACGAGGCACTCCTACGTATGATGCACTCCTAGGTATGATGCACTCCTAGGTATGATGCACTCCTAGGTATGAGGCACTCCTAGGTATGATGCACTCCTAGGTATGATGCACTCGTAGGTATGAGGCACTCCTAGGTATGATGCACCCCTAGGTATGATGCACTCCTAGGTATGATGCACTTCTAGGTATGAGGCACTGCTAGGTATGATGCACTACTAGGTATGATGCACTCCTAGGTATGATGCACCCCTAGGTATGATGCACTCGTAGGTATGATGCACTCCTAGGTATGATGCACTACTAGGTATGATGCATTCCTAGGTATGATGCACTCCTAGGTATGATGCACTTGTAGGTATGAGGCACTCCTAGGTATGATGCACTCCTAGGTATGAGGCACTCCTAGGTATGATGCACTCCTACGTATGATGCACTCCTAGGTATGATGCACTCGTAGGTATGATGCACTCGTAGGTATGATGCACTCGTAGGTATGATGCACCCCTAGGTATGAGGCACTCCTAGGTATGAGGCACTCCTAGGTATGAGGCACTCCTAGGTATGAGGCACTCCTAGGTATGATGCAATCCTACGTATGATGCACTCCTAGGTATGATGCACTCGTAGGTATGATGCACTCCTAGGTACGAGGCACTCCTAGGTATGATGCACTCCTAGGTATATGCACTCCTAGGTACGGGGCACTCCTATGTATGATGCACTCATAGGTACGATGCACTCCTAGGTATGAGGCACTCCTAGGTATATGCACTCCTAGGTACAAGGCACTCCTAGGTATGATGCACTCCTAGGTATGATGCACTCGTAGGTATGATGCACTCGTAGGTATGAGGCACTCGTAGGTATGATGCACTCCTAGGTATGATGCACTCCTAGGTATGATGCACTCGTAGGTATGATGCACTCGTAGGTACGATGCACTCGTAGGTATGAGGCACTCGTAGGTATGATGCACTCCTACGTATGATGCACTCGTAGGTATGATGCACTCGTAGGTATGATGCACTCCTAGGTACGAGGCACTCCTAGGTATGATGCACCCCTAGGTATGATGCGCCCCTAGGTATGATGCACTCATATGCATGATGCACTCCTACGTATGATGCACTCCTACGTATGATGCACTCCTACGTATGATGCACTCCTACGTATGATGCACTCGTAGGTATGATGCACTCCTAGGTACGAGGCACTCCTACGTATGATGCACTCCTAGGTACGATGCACTCCTAGGTATGAGGCACTCCTAGGTATATGCACTCCTAGGTACGAGGCACTCCTACGTATGATGCACTCCTAGGTATGATGCACTCCTAGGTATGAGGCACTCCTAGGTATGAGGCACTCCTAGGTATGATGCACCCCTAGGTATGATGCACTCCTAGGTATGATGCACTCCTAGGTATGATGCACTCCTAGGTATGATGCACTCCTAGGTACGAGGCACTGCTAGGTATGATGCACTCCTAGGTATGATGTACTCCTACGTATGATGCACTCCTACGTATGATGCACTCCTAGGTATGATGCACTCCTAGGTATGATGCACTCCTAGGTATGAGGCACTCCTAGGTATGATGCACCCCTAGGTATGATGCACTCCTAGGTATGATGCACTCGTAGGTATGATGCACTCGTAGGTATGATGCACCCCTAGGTATGATGCACTCGTAGGTATGATGCACTCGTAGGTACGATGCACTCGTAGGTATGATGCATTCCTAGGTATGATGCACTCGTAGGTATGATGCACTCGTAGGTATGATGCACTCGTAGGTATGATGCACTCGTAGGTATGATGCACCCCTAGGTATGATGCACTCCTAGGTATGATGCACTCCTAGGTATATGCACTCCTAGGTACGAGGCACTCCTACGTATGATGCACTCCTAGGTATGATGCACTCCTAGGTATGATGCACTCCTAGGTATGAGGCACTCCTAGGTATGATGCACTCCTAGGTATGATGCACTCGTAGGTATGAGGCACTCCTAGGTATGATGCACC
Source organism: Acholoe squamosa (assembly GCA_949317995.1). Classification (NCBI taxonomy): domain Eukaryota; kingdom Metazoa; phylum Annelida; class Polychaeta; order Phyllodocida; family Polynoidae; genus Acholoe; species Acholoe squamosa. The sequence goes on along the minus strand of OX439049.1, from coordinate 65,407,535 downwards.
CCTAGGTATGATGCACTCCTAGGTATGATGCACTTCTAGGTATGAGGCACTGCTAGGTATGATGCACTACTAGGTATGATGCACTCCTAGGTATGATGCACCCCTAGGTATGATGCACTCGTAGGTATGATGCACTCCTAGGTATGATGCACTACTAGGTATGATGCACTCCTAGGTATGATGCACTCCTAGGTATGATGCACTTGTAGGTATGAGGCACTCCTAGGTATGATGCACTCCTAGGTATGAGGCACTCCTAGGTATGATGCACTCCTAGGTATGATGCACTCCTAGGTATGATGCACTCCTAGGTATGATGCACTCGTAGGTATGATGCACTCGTAGGTATGATGCACTCGTAGGTATGAGGCACTCGTAGGTATGATGCACTCCTAGGTATGATGCACTCCTAGGTATGATGCACTCGTAGGTATGATGCACTCGTAGGTACGATGCACTCGTAGGTATGAGGCACTCCTAGGTATGATGCACTCCTACGTATGATGCACTCGTAGGTATGATGCACTCGTAGGTATGATGCACTCCTAGGTACGAGGCACTCCTAGGTATGATGCACCCCTAGGTATGATGCGCCCCTAGGTATGATGCACTCATATGCATGATGCACTCCTACGTATGATGCACTCCTACGTATGATGCACTCCTACGTATGATGCACTCCTACGTATGATGCACTCGTAGGTATGATGCACTCCTAGGTACGAGGCACTCCTACGTATGATGCACTCCTAGGTACGATGCACTCCTAGGTATGAGGCACTCCTAGGTATATGCACTCCTAGGTACGAGGCACTCCTACGTATGATGCACTCCTAGGTACGATGCACTCGTAGGTATGATGCATTCCTAGGTATGATGCACTCGTAGGTATGATGCACTCGTAGGTATGATGCACTCGTAGGTATGATGCACTCGTAGGTATGATGCACCCCTAGGTATGATGCACTCCTAGGTATGATGCACTCCTAGGTATATGCACTCCTAGGTACGAGGCACTCCTACGTATGATGCACTCCTAGGTATGATGCACTCCTAGGTATGATGCACTCGTAGGTATGAGGCACTCCTAGGTATGATGCACTCCTAGGTATGATGCACTCGTAGGTATGAGGCACTCCTAGGTATGATGCACCCCTAGGTATGATGCACTCCTAGGTATGATGCACTTCTAGGTATGAGGCACTGCTAGGTATGATGCACTACTAGGTATGATGCACTCCTAGGTATGATGCACCCCTAGGTATGATGCACTCGTAGGTATGATGCACTCCTAGGTATGATGCACTACTAGGTATGATGCATTCCTAGGTATGATGCACTCCTAGGTATGATGCACTTGTAGGTATGAGGCACTCCTAGGTATGATGCACTCCTAGGTATGAGGCACTCCTAGGTATGATGCACTCCTACGTATGATGCACTCCTAGGTATGATGCACTCGTAGGTATGATGCACTCGTAGGTATGATGCACTCGTAGGTATGATGCACCCCTAGGTATGAGGCACTCCTAGGTATGAGGCACTCCTAGGTATGAGGCACTCCTAGGTATGAGGCACTCCTAGGTATGAGGCACTCCTAGGTATGATGCAATCCTACGTATGATGCACTCCTAGGTATGATGCACTCGTAGGTATGATGCACTCCTAGGTACGAGGCACTCCTAGGTATGATGCACTCCTAGGTATATGCACTCCTAGGTACGGGGCACTCCTATGTATGATGCACTCATAGGTACGATGCACTCCTAGGTATGAGGCACTCCTAGGTATATGCACTCCTAGGTACAAGGCACTCCTAGGTATGATGCACTCCTAGGTATGATGCACTCGTAGGTATGATGCACTCGTAGGTATGAGGCACTCGTAGGTATGATGCACTCCTAGGTATGATGCACTCCTAGGTATGATGCACTCGTAGGTATGATGCACTCGTAGGTACGATGCACTCATAGGTATGAGGCACTCCTAGGTATGATGCACTCCTACGTATGATGCACTCGTAGGTATGATGCACTCGTAGGTATGATGCACTCCTAGGTACGAGGCACTCCTAGGTATGATGCACCCCTAGGTATGATGCGCCCCTAGGTATGATGCACTCATATGCATGATGCACTCCTACGTATGATGCACTCCTACGTATGATGCACTCCTACGTATGATGCACTCCTACGTATGATGCACTCGTAGGTATGATGCACTCCTAGGTACGAGGCACTCCTACGTATGATGCACTCCTAGGTACGATGCACTCCTAGGTATGAGGCACTCCTAGGTATATGCACTCCTAGGTACGAGGCACTCCTACGTATGATGCACTCCTAGGTATGATGCACTCCTAGGTATGAGGCACTCCTAGGTATGAGGCACTCCTAGGTATGATGCACCCCTAGGTATGATGCACTCCTAGGTATGATGCACTCCTAGGTATGATGCACTCCTAGGTATGATGCACTCCTAGGTACGAGGCACTGCTAGGTATGATGCACTCCTAGGTATGATGTACTCCTACGTATGATGCACTCCTACGTATGATGCACTCCTAGGTATGATGCACTCCTAGGTATGATGCACTCCTAGGTATGAGGCACTCCTAGGTATGATGCACCCCTAGGTATGATGCACTCGTAGGTATGATGCACTCATAGGTATGATGCACTCGTAGGTATGATGCACCCCTAGGTATGATGCACTCGTAGGTATGATGCACTCGTAGGTACGATGCACTCGTAGGTATGATGCATTCCTAGGTATGATGCACTCGTAGGTATGATGCACTCGTAGGTATGATGCACTCGTAGGTATGATGCACTCGTAGGTATGATGCACCCCTAGGTATGATGCACTCCTAGGTATGATGCACTCCTAGGTATATGCACTCCTAGGTACGAGGCACTCCTACGTATGATGCACTCCTAGGTATGATGCACTCCTAGGTATGATGCACTCCTAGGTATGAGGCACTCCTAGGTATGATGCACTCCTAGGTATGATGCACTCGTAGGTATGAGGCACTCCTAGGTATGATGCACCCCTAGGTATGATGCACTCCTAGGTATGATGCACTTCTAGGTATGAGGCACTGCTAGGTATGATGCACTACTAGGTATGATGCACTCCTAGGTATGATGCACCCCTAGGTATGATGCACTCGTAGGTATGATGCACTCCTAGGTATGATGCACTACTAGGTATAATGCACTCCTAGGTATGATGCACTCCTAGGTATGATGCACTTGTAGGTATGAGGCACTCCTAGGTATGATGCACTCCTAGGTATGAGGCACTCCTAGGTATGATGCACTCCTAGGTATGATGCACTCCTAGGTATGATGCACTCCTAGGTATGATGCACTCGTAGGTATGATGCACTCGTAGGTATGATGCACCCCTAGGTATGAGGCACTCCTAGGTATGAGGCACTCCTAGGTATGAGGCACTCCTAGGTATGAGGCACTCCTAGGTATGATGCAATCCTACGTATGATGCACTCCTAGGTATGATGCACTCGTAGGTATGATGCACTCCTAGGTACGAGGCACTCCTAGGTATGATGCACTCCTAGGTATGATGCACTCCTAGGTATGATGCACTCGTAGGTATGATGCACTCGTAGGTATGAGGCACTCGTAGGTATGATGCACTCCTAGGTATGATGCACTCCTAGGTATGATGCACTCGTAGGTATGATGCACTCGTAGGTACGATGCACTCGTAGGTATGAGGCACTCGTAGGTATGATGCACTCCTACGTATGATGCACTCGTAGGTATGATGCACTCGTAGGTATGATGCACTCCTAGGTACGAGGCACTCCTAGGTATGATGCACCCCTAGGTATGATGCGCCCCTAGGTATGATGCACTCATATGCATGATGCACTCCTACGTATGATGCACTCCTACGTATGATGCACTCCTACATATGATGCACTCCTACGTATGATGCACTCGTAGGTATGATGCACTCCTAGGTACGAGGCACTCCTAAGTATGATGCACTCCTAGGTACGATGCACTCCTAGGTATGAGGCACTCCTAGGTATATGCACTCCTAGGTACGAGGCACTCCTACGTATGATGCACTCCTAGGTATGATGCACTCCTAGGTATGAGGCACTCCTAGGTATGAGGCACTCCTAGGTATGATGCACCCCTAGGTATGATGTACTCCTAGGTATGATGCACTCCTAGGTATGATGCACTCCTAGGTATGATGCACTCCTAGGTACGAGGCACTGCTAGGTATGATGCACTCCTAGGTATATGCACTCCTAGGTACGAGGCACTCCTAGGTATGATGCACCCCTAGGTATGATGCACCCCTAGGTATGAGGCACTCCTAGGTATGATGCACTCGTAGGTATGATGCACCCCTAGGTATGATGCACCCCTAGGTATGATGCACTCGTAGGTATGATGCACCCCTAGGTATGATGCACTCGTAGGTATGATGCACTCGTAGGTATGATGCACTCCTAGGTATGATGCACTACTAGGTATGATGCACTCCTAGGTATGATGCACTCCTAGGTATATGCACTCCTAGGTATGATGCACTCCTAGGTATGATGCACTCCTAGGTACGATGCACTCGTAGGTATGATGCACTCGTAGGTATGATGCACTCGTAGGTATGATGCACTCCTAGGTATGAGGCACTCCTAGGTATGATGCACTCGTAGGTATGATGCACTCGTAGGTATGAGGCACTCCTAGGTATGAGGCACTCGTAGGTATGATGCACTCCTAGGTATGATGCACCCCTAGGTATGAGGCACTCCTAGGTATGATGCACTCCTAGGTATGATGCACCCCTAGGTATGAGGCACTCCTAGGTATGATGCACTCGTAGGTATGATGCACCCCTAGGTATGATGCACTCGTAGGTATGATGCACTCCTAGGTACGAGGCACTCCTAGGTATGATGCACTCCTAGGTATGATGCACTCGTAGGTATGATGCACCCCTAGGTATGATGCACTCCTAGGTATGATGCACTCGTAGGTATGATGCACTCGTAGGTATGATGCACTACTAGGTATGATGCACCCCTAGGTATGAGGCACTCCTAGGTATGATGCACTCCTAGGTATGATGCACCCCTAGGTACGATGCACTCCTAGGTATGATGCACTCGTAGGTATGATGCACTCGTAGGTATGATGCACTACTAGGTATGATGCACTCCTAGGTATGATGCACTCGTAGGTATGATGCACTACTAGGTATGATGCACTCGTAGGTATGATGCACTCGTAGGTATGATGCACCCCTAGGTATGATGCACTCATAGGTATGATGCACTCCTAGGTATGATGCACTCGTAGGTATGATGCACCCCTAGGTATGAGGCACTCCTAGGTATGATGCACTCGTAGGTATGATGCACCCCTAGGTATGATGCACTCGTAGGTATGATGCACCCCTAGGTATGATGCACTCGTAGGTATGATGCACTCCTAGGTATGATGCACTCCTAGGTACGATGCACTCCTAGGTATGAGGCACTCCTAGGTATATGCACTACTAGGTACGAGGCACTCCTAGGTATGATGCACTCCTAGGTATGATGCACTCCTAGGTATGATGCACTCCTAGGTATGAGGCACTCCTAGGTATGATGCACCCCTAGGTATGATGCACCCCTAGGTATGATGTACTCCTACGTATGATGCACTCCTACGTATGATGCACTCCTAGGTATGATGCACTCCTAGGTATGATGCACTCCTGGGTATGAGGCACTCCTAGGTATGATGCACCCCTAGGTATGATGCACTCGTAGGTATGATGCACTCCTAGGTATGATGCACTCGTAGGTATGATGCACCCCTAGGTATGATGCACTCGTAGGTATGATGCACTCGTAGGTACGATGCACTCGTAGGTATGATGCATTCCTAGGTATGATGCACTCCTAGGTATGATGCACTCGTAGGTATGATGCACTCGTAGGTATGATGCACTCCTAGGTATGATGCACCCCTAGGTATGATGCACTCCTAGGTATGATGCACTCCTAGGTATATGCACTCCTAGGTACGAGGCACTCCTACGTATGATGCACTCCTAGGTATGATGCACTCCTAGGTATGATGCACTCCTAGGTATGAGGCACTCCTAGGTATGATGCACTCCTAGGTATGATGCACTCGTAGGTATGAGGCACTCCTAGGTATGATGCACCCCTAGGTATGATGCACTCCTAGGTATGATGCACTTGTAGGTATGAGGCACTGCTAGGTATGATGCACTACTAGGTATGATGCACTCCTAGGTATGATGCACCCCTAGGTATGATGCACTCGTAGGTATGATGCACTCCTAGGTATGATGCACTACTAGGTATGATGCACTCCTAGGTATGATGCACTCCTAGGTATGATGCACTTGTAGGTATGAGGCACTCCTAGGTATGATGCACTCCTAGGTATGAGGCACTCCTAGGTATGATGCACTCCTACGTATGATGCACTCCTAGGTATGATGCACTCGTAGGTATGATGCACTCGTAGGTATGATGCACTCGTAGGTATGATGCACCCCTAGGTATGAGGCACTCCTAGGTATGAGGCACTCCTAGGTATGAGGCACTCCTAGGTATGAGGCACTCCTAGGTATGATGCAATCCTACGTATGATGCACTCCTAGGTATGATGCACTCGTAGGTATCATGCACTCCTAGGTACGAGGCACTCCTAGGTATGATGCACTCCTAGGTATATGCACTCCTAGGTACGGGGCACTCCTATGTATGATGCACTCATAGGTACGATGCACTCCTAGGTATGAGGCACTCCTAGGTATATGCACTCCTAGGTACAAGGCACTCCTAGGTATGATGCACTCCTAGGTATGATGCACTCGTAGGTATGATGCACTCGTAGGTATGAGGCACTCGTAGGTATGATGCACTCCTAGGTATGATGCACTCCTAGGTATGATGCACTCGTAGGTATGATGCACTCGTAGGTACGATGCACTCGTAGGTATGAGGCACTCCTAGGTATGATGCACTCCTACGTATGATGCACTCGTAGGTATGATGCACTCGTAGGTATGATGCACTCCTAGGTACGAGGCACTCCTAGGTATGATGCACCCCTAGGTATGATGCGCCCCTAGGTATGATGCACTCATATGCATGATGCACTCCTACGTATGATGCACTCCTACGTATGATGCACTCCTACGTATGATGCACTCCTACGTATGATGCACTCGTAGGTATGATGCACTCCTAGGTACGAGGCACTCCTACGTATGATGCACTCCTAGGTACGATGCACTCCTAGGTATGAGGCACTCCTAGGTATATGCACTCCTAGGTACGAGGCACTGCTAGGTATGATGCACTCCTAGGTATGATGTACTCCTACGTATGATGCACTCCTACGTATGATGCACTCCTAGGTATGATGCACTCCTAGGTATGATGCACTCCTAGGTATGAGGCACTCCTAGGTATGATGCACCCCTAGGTATGATGCACTCGTAGGTATGATGCACTCGTAGGTATGATGCACTCGTAGGTATGATGCACCCCTAGGTATGATGCACTCGTAGGTATGATGCACTCGTAGGTACGATGCACTCGTAGGTATGATGCATTCCTAGGTATGATGCACTCGTAGGTATGATGCACTCGTAGGTATGATGCACTCGTAGGTATGATGCACTCGTAGGTATGATGCACCCCTAGGTATGATGCACTCCTAGGTATGATGCACTCCTAGGTATATGCACTCCTAGGTACAAGGCACTCCTACGTATGATGCACTCCTAGGTATGATGCACTCCTAGGTATGATGCACTCCTAGGTATGAGGCACTCCTAGGTATGATGCACTCCTAGGTATGATGCACTCGTAGGTATGAGGCACTCCTAGGTATGATGCACCCCTAGGTATGATGCACTCCTAGGTATGATGCACTTGTAGGTATGAGGCACTGCTAGGTATGATGCACTACTAGGTATGATGCACTCCTAGGTATGATGCACCCCTAGGTATGATGCACTCGTAGGTATGATGCACTCCTAGGTATGATGCACTACTAGGTATGATGCACTCCTAGGTATGATGCACTCCTAGGTATGATGCACTTGTAGGTATGAGGCACTCCTAGGTATGATGCACTCCTAGGTATGAGGCACTCCTAGGTATGATGCACTCCTACGTATGATGCACTCCTAGGTATGATGCACTCGTAGGTATGATGCACTCGTAGGTATGATGCACTCGTAGGTATGATGCACCCCTAGGTATGAGGCACTCCTAGGTATGAGGCACTCCTAGGTATGAGGCACTCCTAGGTATGAGGCACTCCTAGGTATGATGCAATCCTACGTATGATGCACTCCTAGGTATGATGCACTCGTAGGTATCATGCACTCCTAGGTACGAGGCACTCCTAGGTATGATGCACTCCTAGGTATATGCACTCCTAGGTACGGGGCACTCCTATGTATGATGCACTCGTAGGTACGATGCACTCCTAGGTATGAGGCACTCCTAGGTATATGCACTCCTAGGTACAAGGCACTCCTAGGTATGATGCACTCCTAGGTATGATGCACTCGTAGGTATGATGCACTCGTAGGTATGAGGCACTCGTAGGTATGATGCACTCCTAGGTATGATGCACTCCTAGGTATGATGCACTCGTAGGTATGATGCACTCGTAGGTACGATGCACTCGTAGGTATGAGGCACTCCTAGGTATGATGCACTCCTACGTATGATGCACTCGTAGGTATGATGCACTCGTAGGTATGATGCACTCCTAGGTACGAGGCACTCCTAGGTATGATGCACCCCTAGGTATGATGCGCCCCTAGGTATGATGCACTCATATGCATGATGCACTCCTACGTATGATGCACTCCTACGTATGATGCACTCCTACGTATGATGCACTCCTACGTATGATGCACTCGTAGGTATGATGCACTCCTAGCTACGAGGCACTCCTACGTATGATGCACTCCTAGGTACGATGCACTCCTAGGTATGAGGCACTCCTAGGTATATGCACTCCTAGGTACGAGGCACTGCTAGGTATGATGCACTCCTAGGTATGATGTACTCCTACGTATGATGCACTCCTACGTATGATGCACTCCTAGGTATGATGCACTCCTAGGTATGATGCACTCCTAGGTATGAGGCACTCCTAGGTATGATGCACCCCTAGGTATGATGCACTCGTAGGTATGATGCACTCGTAGGTATGATGCACTCGTAGGTATGATGCACCCCTAGGTATGATGCACTCGTAGGTATGATGCACTCGTAGGTACGATGCACTCGTAGGTATGATGCATTCCTAGGTATGATGCACTCGTAGGTATGATGCACTCGTAGGTATGATGCACTCGTAGGTATGATGCACTCGTAGGTATGATGCACCCCTAGGTATGATGCACTCCTAGGTATGATGCACTCCTAGGTATATGCACTCCTAGGTACGAGGCACTCCTACGTATGATGCACTCCTAGGTATGATGCACTCCTAGGTATGATGCACTCCTAGGTATGAGGCACTCCTAGGTATGATGCACTCCTAGGTATGATGCACTCGTAGGTATGAGGCACTCCTAGGTATGATGCACTCCTAGGTATGAGGCACTCCTAGGTATGATGCACTCCTAGGTATGAGGCACTCCTAGGTATGAGGCACTCCTAGGTATGATGCACCCCTAGGTATGAGGCACTCCTAGGTATGATGCACTCGTAGGTATGATGCACCCCTAGGTATGATGCACTCGTAGGTATGATGCACTCCTAGGTACGAGGCACTCCTAGGTATGATGCACTCGTAGGTATGATGCACTCGTAGGTATGATGCACCCCTAGGTATGATGCACTCGTAGGTATGATGCACTCGTAGGTATGATGCACTCGTAGGTATGATGCACTACTAGGTATGATGCACCCCTAGGTATGAGGCACTCCTAGGTATGATGCACTCCTAGGTATGATGCACTCGTAGGTATGATGCACCCCTAGGTACGATGCACTCCTAGGTATGATGCACTCGTAGGTATGATGCACTCGTAGGTATGATGCACTACTAGGTATGATGCACTCCTAGGTATGATGCACTCGTAGGTATGATGCACTACTAGGTATGATGCACTCGTAGGTATGATGCACTCGTAGGTATGATGCACCCCTAGGTATGATGCACTCATAGGTATGATGCACTCCTAGGTATGATGCACTCCTAGGTATGATGCACTCCTGGGTATGAGGCACTCCTAGGTATGATGCACCCCTAGGTATGATGCACTCGTAGGTATGATGCACTCCTAGGTATGATGCACTCGTAGGTATGATGCACCCCTAGGTATGATGCACTCGTAGGTACGATGCACTCGTAGGTACGATGCACTCGTAGGTATGATGCATTCCTAGGTATGATGCACTCCTAGGTATGATGCACTCGTAGGTATGATGCACTCGTAGGTATGATGCACTCCTAGGTATGATGCACCCCTAGGTATGATGCACTCCTAGGTATGATGCACTCCTAGGTATATGCACTCCTAGGTACGAGGCACTCCTACGTATGATGCACTCCTAGGTATGATGCACTCCTAGGTATGATGCACTCCTAGGTATGAGGCACTCCTAGGTATGATGCACTCCTAGGTATGATGCACTCGTAGGTATGAGGCACTCCTAGGTATGATGCACCCCTAGGTATGATGCACTCCTAGGTATGATGCACTTGTAGGTATGAGGCACTGCTAGGTATGATGCACTACTAGGTATGATGCACTCCTAGGTATGATGCACCCCTAGGTATGATGCACTCGTAGGTATGATGCACTCCTAGGTATGATGCACTACTAGGTATGATGCACTCCTAGGTATGATGCACTCCGAGGTATGATGCACTTGTAGGTATGAGGCACTCCTAGGTATGATGCACTCCTAGGTATGAGGCACTCCTAGGTATGATGCACTCCTACGTATGATGCACTCCTAGGTATGATGCACTCGTAGGTATGATGCACTCGTAGGTATGATGCACTCGTAGGTATGATGCACCCCTAGGTATGAGGCACTCCTAGGTATGAGGCACTCCTAGGTATGAGGCACTCCTAGGTATGAGGCACTCCTAGGTATGATGCAATCCTACGTATGATGCACTCCTTGGTATGATGCACTCGTAGGTATGATGCACTCCTAGGTACGAGGCACTCCTAGGTATGATGCACTCCTAGGTATATGCACTCCTAGGTACGGGGCACTCCTATGTATGATGCACTCGTAGGTACGATGCACTCCTAGGTATGAGGCACTCCTAGGTATATGCACTCCTAGGTACAAGGCACTCCTAGGTATGATGCACTCCTAGGTATGATGCACTCGTAGGTATGATGCACTCGTAGGTATGAGGCACTCGTAGGTATGATGCACTCCTAGGTATGATGCACTCCTAGGTATGATGCACTCGTAGGTATGATGCACTCGTAGGTACGATGCACTCGTAGGTATGAGGCACTCCTAGGTATGATGCACTCCTACGTATGATGCACTCGTAGGTATGATGCACTCGTAGGTATGATGCACTCCTAGGTACGAGGCACTCCTAGGTATGATGCACCCCTAGGTATGATGCGCCCCTAGGTATGATGCACTCATATGCATGATGCACTCCTACGTATGATGCACTCCTACGTATGATGCACTCCTACGTATGATGCACTCCTACGTATGATGCACTCGTAGGTATGATGCACTCCTAGGTACGAGGCACTCCTACGTATGATGCACTCCTAGGTACGATGCACTCCTAGGTATGAGGCACTCCTAGGTATATGCACTCCTAGGTACGAGGCACTCCTACGTATGATGCACTCCTAGGTATGATGCACTCCTAGGTATGAGGCACTCCTAGGTATGAGGCACTCCTAGGTATGATGCACCCCTAGGTATGATGCACTCCTAGGTATGATGCACTCCTAGGTATGATGCACTCCTAGGTATGATGCACTCCTAGGTACGAGGCACTGCTAGGTATGATGCACTCCTAGGTATGATGTACTCCTACGTATGATGCACTCCTACGTATGATGCACTCCTAGGTATGATGCACTCCTAGGTATGATGCACTCCTAGGTATGAGGCACTCCTAGGTATGATGCACCCCTAGGTATGATGCACTCGTAGGTATGATGCACTCGTAGGTATGATGCACTCGTAGGTATGATGCACCCCTAGGTATGATGCACTCGTAGGTATGATGCACTCGTAGGTACGATGCACTCGTAGGTATGATGCATTCCTAGGTATGATGCACTCGTAGGTATGATGCACTCGTAGGTATGATGCACTCGTAGGTATGATGCACTCGTAGGTATGATGCACCCCTAGGTATGATGCACTCCTAGGTATGATGCACTCCTAGGTATATGCACTCCTAGGTACGAGGCAATCCTACGTATGATGCACTCCTAGGTATGATGCACTCCTAGGTATGATGCACTCCTAGGTATGAGGCACTCCTAGGTATGATGCACTCCTAGGTATGATGCACTCGTAGGTATGAGGCACTCCTAGGTATGATGCACCCCTAGGTATGATGCACTCCTAGGTATGATGCACTTCTAGGTATGAGGCACTGCTAGGTATGATGCACTACTAGGTATGATGCACTCCTAGGTATGATGCACCCCTAGGTATGATGCACTCGTAGGTATGATGCACTCCTAGGTATGATGCACTACTAGGTATGATGCACTCCTAGGTATGATGCACTCCTAGGTATGATGCACTTGTAGGTATGAGGCACTCCTAGGTATGATGCACTCCTAGGTATGAGGCACTCCTAGGTATGATGCACTCCTAGGTATGATGCACTCCTAGGTATGATGCACTCCTAGGTATGATGCACTCGTAGGTATGATGCACTCGTAGGTATGATGCACCCCTAGGTATGAGGCACTCCTAGGTATGATGCACTCCTAGGTATGAGGCACTCCTAGGTATGAGGCACTCCTAGGTATGATGCAATCCTACGTATGATGCACTCCTAGGTATGATGCACTCGTAGGTATGATGCACTCCTAGGTACGAGGCACTCCTAGGTATGATGCACTCCTAGGTATGATGCACTCCTAGGTATGATGCACTCGTAGGTATGATGCACTCGTAGGTATGAGGCACTCGTAGGTATGATGCACTCCTAGGTATGATGCACTCCTAGGTATGATGCACTCGTAGGTATGATGCACTCGTAGGTACGATGCACTCGTAGGTATGAGGCACTCGTAGGTATGATGCACTCCTACGTATGATGCACTCGTAGGTATGATGCACTCGTAGGTATGATGCACTCCTAGGTACGAGGCACTCCTAGGTATGATGCACCCCTAGGTATGATGCGCCCCTAGGTATGATGCACTCATATGCATGATGCACTCCTACGTATGATGCACTCCTACGTATGATGCACTCCTACATATGATGCACTCCTACGTATGATGCACTCGTAGGTATGATGCACTCCTAGGTACGAGGCACTCCTACGTATGATGCACTCCTAGGTACGATGCACTCCTAGGTATGAGGCACTCCTAGGTATATGCACTCCTAGGTACGAGGCACTCCTACGTATGATGCACTCCTAGGTATGATGCACTCCTAGGTATGAGGCACTCCTAGGTATGAGGCACTCCTAGGTATGATGCACCCCTAGGTATGATGTACTCCTAGGTATGATGCACTCCTAGGTATGATGCACTCCTAGGTATGATGCACTCCTAGGTATGAGGCACTGCTAGGTATGATGCACTCCTAGGTATATGCACTCCTAGGTACGAGGCACTCCTAGGTATGATGCACCCCTAGGTATGATGCACCCCTAGGTATGAGGCACTCCTAGGTATGATGCACTCGTAGGTATGATGCACCCCTAGGTATGATGCACCCCTAGGTATGATGCACTCGTAGGTATGATGCACCCCTAGGTATGATGCACTCGTAGGTATGATGCACTCGTAGGTATGATGCACTCCTAGGTATGATGCACTACTAGGTATGATGCACTCCTAGGTATGATGCACTCCTAGGTATGATGCACTTGTAGGTATGAGGCACTCCTAGGTATGATGCACTCCTAGGTATGAGGCACTCCTAGGTATGATGCACTCCTACGTATGATGCACTCCTAGGTATGATGCACTCCTAGGTATGATGCACTCCTAGGTATGATGCACCCCTAGGTATGAGGCACTCCTAGGTATGATGCACTCCTAGGTACGAGGCACTCCTACGTATGATGCACTCGTAGGTATGATGCACTCCTAGGTATGATGCACTCGTAGGTATGATGCACTCGTAGGTATGAGGCACTCCTAGGTATGATGCACCCCTAGGTATATGCACTCCTAGGTATGATGCACTCCTAGGTATGATGCACTCCTAGGTACGATGCACTCGTAGGTATGATGCACTCGTAGGTATGATGCACTCGTAGGTATGATGCACTCCTAGGTATGAGGCACTCCTAGGTATGATGCACTCGTAGGTATGATGCACTCGTAGGTATGAGGCACTCCTAGGTATGAGGCACTCGTAGGTATGATGCACTCGTAGGTATGATGCACCCCTAGGTATGAGGCACTCCTAGGTATGATGCACTCCTAGGTATGATGCACCCCTAGGTATGAGGCACTCCTAGGTATGATGCACTCGTAGGTATGATGCACCCCTAGGTATGATGCACTCGTAGGTATGATGCACTCCTAGGTACGAGGCACTCCTAGGTATGATGCACTCCTAGGTATGATGCACTCGTAGGTATGATGCACCCCTAGGTATGATGCACTCCTAGGTATGATGCACTCGTAGGTATGATGCACTCGTAGGTATGATGCACTACTAGGTATGATGCACCCCTAGGTATGAGGCACTCCTAGGTATGATGCACTCCTAGGTATGATGCACTCGTAGGTATGATGCACCCCTAGGTACGATGCACTCCTAGGTATGATGCACTCGTAGGTATGATGCACTCGTAGGTATGATGCACTACTAGGTATGATGCACTCCTAGGTATGATGCACTCGTAGGTATGATGCACTACTAGGTATGATGCACTCGTAGGTATGATGCACTCGTAGGTATGATGCACCCCTAGGTATGATGCACTCATAGGTATGATGCACTCCTAGGTATGATGCACTCGTAGGTATGATGCACCCCTAGGTATGAGGCACTCCTAGGTATGATGCACTCGTAGGTATGATGCACCCCTAGGTATGATGCACTCGTAGGTATGATGCACCCCTAGGTATGATGCACTCGTAGGTATGATGCACTCCTAGGTATGATGCACTCCTAGGTACGATGCACTCCTAGGTATGAGGCACTCCTAGGTATATGCACTACTAGGTACGAGGCACTCCTAGGTATGATGCACTCCTAGGTATGATGCACTCCTAGGTATGATGCACTCCTAGGTATGAGGCACTCCTAGGTATGATGCACCCCTAGGTATGATGCACCCCTAGGTATGATGTACTCCTACGTATGATGCACTCCTACGTATGATGCACTCCTAGGTATGATGCACTCCTAGGTATGATGCACTCCTGGGTATGAGGCACTCCTAGGTATGATGCACCCCTAGGTATGATGCACTCGTAGGTATGATGCACTCCTAGGTATGATGCACTCGTAGGTATGATGCACCCCTAGGTATGATGCACTCGTAGGTATGATGCACTCGTAGGTACGATGCACTCGTAGTTATGATGCATTCCTAGGTATGATGCACTCGTAGGTATGATGCACTCGTAGGTATGATGCACTCGTAGGTATGATGCACTCCTAGGTATGATGCACCCCTAGGTATGATGCACTCCTAGGTATGATGCACTCCTAGGTATATGCACTCCTAGGTACGAGGCACTCCTACGTATGATGCACTCCTAGGTATGATGCACTCCTAGGTATGATGCACTCCTAGGTATGAGGCACTCCTAGGTATGATGCACTCCTAGGTATGATGCACTCCTAGGTATGAGGCACTCCTAGGTATGATGCACCCCTAGGTATGATGCACTCCTAGGTATGATGCACTTGTAGGTATGAGGCACTGCTAGGTATGATGCACTACTAGGTATGATGCACTCCTAGGTATGATGCACCCCTAGGTATGATGCACTCGTAGGTATGATGCACTCCTAGGTATGATGCACTACTAGGTATGATGCACTCCTAGGTATGATGCACTCCTAGGTATGATGCACTTGTAGGTATGAGGCACTCCTAGGTATGATGCACTCCTAGGTATGAGGCACTCCTAGGTATGATGCACTCTTACGTATGATGCACTCCTAGGTATGATGCACTCGTAGGTATGATGCACTCGTAGGTATGATGCACTCGTAGGTATGATGCACCCCTAGGTATGAGGCACTCCTAGGTATGAGGCACTCCTAGGTATGAGGCACTCCTAGGTATGAGGCACTCCTAGGTATGATGCAATCCTACGTATGATGCACTCCTAGGTATGATGCACTCGTAGGTATGATGCACTCCTAGGTACGAGGCACTCCTAGGTATGATGCACTCCTAGGTATATGCACTCCTAGGTACGGGGCACTCCTATGTATGATGCACTCGTAGGTACGATGCACTCCTAGGTATGAGGCACTCCTAGGTATATGCACTCCTAGGTACAAGGCACTCGTAGGTATGATGCACTCCTAGGTATGATGCACTCGTAGGTATGATGCACTCGTAGGTATGAGGCACTCGTAGGTATGATGCACTCCTAGGTATGATGCACTCCTAGGTATGATGCACTCGTAGGTATGATGCACTCGTAGGTATGATGCACTCCTAGGTATGATGCACTCCTAGGTATGATGCACTCCTAGGTATGATGCACTCGTAGGTACGATGCACTCGTAGGTATGAGGCACTCCTAGGTATGATGCACTCCTACGTATGATGCACTCGTAGGTATGATGCACTCGTAGGTATGATGCACTCCTAGGTACGAGGCACTCCTAGGTATGATGCACCCCTAGGTATGATGCGCCCCTAGGTATGATGCACTCATATGCATGATGCACTCCTACGTATGATGCACTCCTACGTATGATGCACTCCTACGTATGATGCACTCCTACGTATGATGCACTCGTAGGTATGATGCACTCCTAGGTACGAGGCACTCCTACGTATGATGCACTCCTAGGTACGATGCACTCCTAGGTATGAGGCACTCCTAGGTATATGCACTCCTAGGTACGAGGCACTGCTAGGTATGATGCACTCCTAGGTATGATGTACTCCTACGTATGATGCACTCCTACGTATGATGCACTCCTAGGTATGATGCACTCGTAGGTATGATGCACTCGTAGGTATGATGCACTCGTAGGTATGATGCACTCGTAGGTATGATGCACCCCTAGGTATGATGCACTCCTAGGTATGATGCACTCCTAGGTATATGCACTCCTAGGTACGAGGCACTCCTACGTATGATGCACTCCTAGGTATGATGCACTCCTAGGTATGATGCACTCCTAGGTATGAGGCACTCCTAGGTATGATGCACTCCTAGGTATGATGCACTCGTAGGTATGAGGCACTCCTAGGTATGATGCACCCCTAGGTATGATGCACTCCTAGGTATGATGCACTTCTAGGTATGAGGCACTGCTAGGTATGATGCACTACTAGGTATGATGCACTCCTAGGTATGATGCACCCCTAGGTATGATGCACTCGTAGGTATGATGCACTCCTAGGTATGATGCACTACTAGGTATGATGCACTCCTAGGTATGATGCACTCCTAGGTATGATGCACTCCTAGGTATGATGCACTCCTAGGTATGATGCACTCGTAGGTATGATGCACCCCTAGGTATGAGGGACTCCTAGGTATGAGGCACTCCTAGGTATGAGGCACTCCTAGGTATGAGGCACTCCTAGGTATGATGCAATCCTACGTATGATGCACTCCTAGGTATGATGCACTCGTAGGTATGATGCACTCCTAGGTACGAGGCACTCCTAGGTATGATGCACTCCTAGGTATGATGCACTCCTAGGTATGATGCACTCATAGGTATGATGCACTCGTAGGTATGAGGCACTCGTAGGTATGATGCACTCCTAGGTATGATGCACTCCTAGGTATGATGCACTCGTAGGTATGATGCACTCGTAGGTACGATGCACTCGTAGGTATGAGGCACTCGTAGGTATGATGCACTCCTACGTATGATGCACTCGTAGGTATGATGCACTCGTAGGTATGATGCACTCCTAGGTACGAGGCACTCCTAGGTATGATGCACCCCTAGGTATGATGCGCCCCTAGGTATGATGCACTCATATGCATGATGCACTCCTACGTATGATGCACTCCTACGTATGATGCACTCCTACGTATGATGCACTCCTACGTATGATGCACTCGTAGGTATGATGCACTCCTAGGTACGAGGCACTCCTACGTATGATGCACTCCTAGGTACGATGCACTCCTAGGTATGAGGCACTCCTAGGTATATGCACTCCTAGGTACGAGGCACTCCTACGTATGATGCACTCCTAGGTACGATGCACTCGTAGGTATGATGCATTCCTAGGTATGATGCACTCGTAGGTATGATGCACTCGTAGGTATGATGCACTCGTAGGTATGATGCACTCGTAGGTATGATGCACCCCTAGGTATGATGCACTCCTAGGTATGATGCACTCCTAGGTATATGCACTCCTAGGTACGAGGCACTCCTACGTATGATGCACTCCTAGGTATGATGCACTCCTAGGTATGATGCACTCGTAGGTATGAGGCACTCCTAGGTATGATGCACTCCTAGGTATGATGCACTCGTAGGTATGAGGCACTCCTAGGTATGATGCACCCCTAGGTATGATGCACTCCTAGGTATGATGCACTTCTAGGTATGAGGCACTGCTAGGTATGATGCACTACTAGGTATGATGCACTCCTAGGTATGATGCACCCCTAGGTATGATGCACTCGTAGGTATGATGCACTCCTAGGTATGATGCACTACTAGGTATGATGCATTCCTAGGTATGATGCACTCCTAGGTATGATGCACTTGTAGGTATGAGGCACTCCTAGGTATGATGCACTCCTAGGTATGAGGCACTCCTAGGTATGATGCACTCCTACGTATGATGCACTCCTAGGTATGATGCACTCGTAGGTATGATGCACTCGTAGGTATGATGCACTCGTAGGTATGATGCACCCCTAGGTATGAGGCACTCCTAGGTATGAGGCACTCCTAGGTATGAGGCACTCCTAGGTATGAGGCACTCCTAGGTATGATGCAATCCTACGTATGATGCACTCCTAGGTATGATGCACTCGTAGGTATGATGCACTCCTAGGTACGAGGCACTCCTAGGTATGATGCACTCCTAGGTATATGCACTCCTAGGTACGGGGCACTCCTATGTATGATGCACTCGTAGGTACGATGCACTCCTAGGTATGAGGCACTCCTAGGTATATGCACTCCTAGGTACAAGGCACTCGTAGGTATGATGCACTCCTAGGTATGATGCACTCGTAGGTATGATGCACTCGTAGGTATGAGGCACTCGTAGGTATGATGCACTCCTAGGTATGATGCACTCCTAGGTATGATGCACTCGTAGGTACGATGCACTCGTAGGTACGATGCACTCGTAGGTATGAGGCACTCCTAGGTATGATGCACTCCTACGTATGATGCACTCGTAGGTATGATGCACTCGTAGGTACGATGCACTCCTAGGTACGAGGCACTCCTAGGTATGATGCACCCCTAGGTATGATGCGCCCCTAGGTATGATGCACTCATATGCATGATGCACTCCTACGTATGATGCACTCCTACGTATGATGCACTCCTACGTATGATGCACTCCTACGTATGATGCACTCGTAGGTATGATGCACTCCTAGGTACGAGGCACTCCTACGTATGATGCACTCCTAGGTACGATGCACTCCTAGGTATGAGGCACTCCTAGGTATATGCACTCCTAGGTACGAGGCACTCCTACGTATGATGCACTCCTAGGTATGATGCACTCCTAGGTATGATGCACTCCTAGGTATATGCACTCCTAGGTACGAGGCACTCCTAGGTATGATGCACTCCTAGGTATGATGCACTCCTAGGTATGATGCACTCCTAGGTATGAGGCACTCCTAGGTATGATGCACTCCTAGGTATGATGCACTCGTAGGTATGAGGCACTCCTAGGTATGATGCACCCCTAGGTATGATGCACTCCTAGGTATGATGCACTTGTAGGTATGAGGCACTGCTAGGTATGATGCACTACTAGGTATGATGCACTCCTAGGTATGATGCACCCCTAGGTATGATGCACTCGTAGGTATGATGCACTCCTAGGTATGATGCACTACTAGGTATGATGCACTCCTAGGTATGATGCACTCCTAGGTATGATGCACTTGTAGGTATGAGGCACTCCTAGGTATGATGCACTCCTAGGTATGAGGCACTCCTAGGTATGATGCACTCCTACGTATGATGCACTCCTAGGTATGATGCACTCGTAGGTATGATGCACTCGTAGGTATGATGCACTCGTAGGTATGATGCACCCCTAGGTATGAGGCACTCCTAGGTATGAGGCACTCCTAGGTATGAGGCACTCCTAGGTATGAGGCACTCCTAGGTATGATGCAATCCTACGTATGATGCACTCCTAGGTATGATGCACTCGTAGGTATGATGCACTCCTAGGTACGAGGCACTCCTAGGTATGATGCACTCCTAGGTATATGCACTCCTAGGTACGGGGCACTCCTATGTATGATGCACTCGTAGGTACGATGCACTCCTAGGTATGAGGCACTCCTAGGTATATGCACTCCTAGGTACAAGGCACTCCTAGGTATGATGCACTCCTAGGTATGATGCACTCGTAGGTATGATGCACTCGTAGGTATGAGGCACTCGTAGGTATGATGCACTCCTAGGTATGATGCACTCCTAGGTATGATGCACTCGTAGGTATGATGCACTCGTAGGTACGATGCACTCGTAGGTATGAGGCACTCCTAGGTATGATGCACTCCTACGTATGATGCACTCGTAGGTATGATGCACTCGTAGGTATGATGCACTCCTAGGTACGAGGCACTCCTAGGTATGATGCACCCCTAGGTATGATGCGCCCCTAGGTATGATGCACTCATATGCATGATGCACTCCTACGTATGATGCACTCCTACGTATGATGCACTCCTACGTATGATGCACTCCTACGTATGATGCACTCGTAGGTATGATGCACTCCTAGGTACGAGGCACTCCTACGTATGATGCACTCCTAGGTACGATGCACTCCTAGGTATGAGGCACTCCTAGGTATATGCACTCCTAGGTACGAGGCACTGCTAGGTATGATGCACTCCTAGGTATGATGTACTCCTACGTATGATGCACTCCTACGTATGATGCACTCCTAGGTATGATGCACTCCTAGGTATGATGCACTCCTAGGTATGAGGCACTCCTAGGTATGATGCACCCCTAGGTATGATGCACTCGTAGGTATGATGCACTCGTAGGTATGATGCACTCGTAGGTATGATGCACCCCTAGGTATGATGCACTCGTAGGTATGATGCACTCGTAGGTACGATGCACTCGTAGGTATGATGCATTCCTAGGTATGATGCACTCGTAGGTATGATGCACTCGTAGGTATGATGCACTCGTAGGCATGATGCACTCGTAGGTATGATGCACCCCTAGGTATGATGCACTCCTAGGTATGATGCACTCCTAGGTATATGCACTCCTAGGTACGAGGCACTCCTACGTATGATGCACTCCTAGGTATGATGCACTCCTAGGTATGATGCACTCCTAGGTATGAGGCACTCCTAGGTATGATGCACTCCTAGGTATGATGCACTCGTAGGTATGAGGCACTCCTAGGTATGATGCACCCCTAGGTATGATGCACTCCTAGGTATGATGCACTTCTAGGTATGAGGCACTGCTAGGTATGATGCACTACTAGGTATGATGCACTCGTAGGTATGATGCACCCCTAGGTATGATGCACTCGTAGGTATGATGCACTCCTAGGTATGATGCACTACTAGGTATGATGAACTCCTAGGTATGATGCACTCCTAGGTATGATGCACTCCTAGGTATGATGCACTCGTAGGTATGATGCACTCGTAGGTATGATGCACCCCTAGGTATGAGGCACTCCTAGGTATGAGGCACTCCTAGGTATGAGGCACTCCTAGGTATGAGGCACTCCTAGGTATGATGCAATCCTACGTATGATGCACTCCTAGGTATGATGCACTCGTAGGTATGATGCACTCCTAGGTACGAGGCACTCCTAGGTATGATGCACTCCTAGGTATGATGCACTCCTAGGTATGATGCACTCGTAGGTATGATGCACTCGTAGGTATGAGGCACTCCTAGGTATGATGCACTCCTAGGTATGATGCACTCCTAGGTATGATGCACTCGTAGGTATGATGCACTCGTAGGTACGATGCACTCGTAGGTATGAGGCACTCCTAGGTATGATGCACTCCTACGTATGATGCACTCGTAGGTATGATGCACTCGTAGGTATGATGCACTCCTAGGTACGA
This sequence comes from Acholoe squamosa, assembly GCA_949317995.1. Lineage (NCBI taxonomy): Eukaryota > Metazoa > Annelida > Polychaeta > Phyllodocida > Polynoidae > Acholoe > Acholoe squamosa. Next base: position 65,384,838 of record OX439049.1, on the reverse strand, counting down.
GGCACTCCTAGGTATGATGCACCCCTAGGTATGATGCGCCCCTAGGTATGATGCACTCATATGCATGATGCACTCCTACGTATGATGCACTCCTACGTATGATGCACTCCTACGTATGATGCACTCCTACGTATGATGCACTCGTAGGTATGATGCACTCCTAGGTACGAGGCACTCCTACGTATGATGCACTCCTAGGTACGATGCACTCCTAGGTATGAGGCACTCCTAGGTATATGCACTCCTAGGTACGAGGCACTCCTACGTATGATGCACTCCTAGGTACGATGCACTCGTAGGTATGATGCATTCCTAGGTATGATGCACTCGTAGGTATGATGCATTCGTAGGTATGATGCACTCGTAGGTATGATGCACTCGTAGGTATGATGCACCCCTAGGTATGATGCACTCCTAGGTATGATGCACTCCTAGGTATATGCACTCCTAGGTACGAGGCACTCCTACGTATGATGCACTCCTAGGTATGATGCACTCCTAGGTATGATGCACTCCTAGGGATGAGGCACTCCTAGGTATGATGCACTCCTAGGTATGATGCACTCGTAGGTATGAGGCACTCCTAGGTATGATGCACTTCTAGGTATGAGGCACTGCTAGGTATGATGCACTCCTAGGTATGATGCACTTCTAGGTATGAGGCACTGCTAGGTATGATGCACTACTAGGTATGATGCACTCCTAGGTATGATGCACCCCTAGGTATGATGCACTCGTAGGTATGATGCACTCCTAGGTATGATGCACTACTAGGTATGATGCATTCCTAGGTATGATGCACTCCTAGGTATGATGCACTTGTAGGTATGAGGCACTCCTAGGTATGATGCACTCCTAGGTATGAGGCACTCCTAGGTATGATGCACTCCTACGTATGATGCACTCCTAGGTATGATGCACTCGTAGGTATGATGCACTCGTAGGTATGATGCACTCGTAGGTATGATGCACCCCTAGGTATGAGGCACTCCTAGGTATGAGGCACTCCTAGGTATGAGGCACTCCTAGGTATGATGCAATCCTACGTATGATGCACTCCTAGGTATGATGCACTCGTAGGTATGATGCACTCCTAGGTACGAGGCACTCCTAGGTATGATGCACTCCTAGGTATATGCACTCCTAGGTACGGGGCACTCCTATGTATGATGCACTCGTAGGTACGATGCACTCCTAGGTATGAGGCACTCCTAGGTATATGCACTCCTAGGTACAAGGCACTCCTAGGTATGATGCACTCGTAGGTATGATGCACTCGTAGGTATGATGCACTCGTAGGTATGAGGCACTCGTAGGTATGATGCACTCCTAGGTATGATGCACTCCTAGGTATGATGCACTCGTAGGTATGATGCACTCGTAGGTACGATGCACTCGTAGGTATGAGGCACTCCTAGGTATGATGCACTCCTACGTATGATGCACTCGTAGGTATGATGCACTCGTAGGTATGATGCACTCCTAGGTACGAGGCACTCCTAGGTATGATGCACCCCTAGGTATGATGCGCCCCTAGGTATGATGCACTCATATGCATGATGCACTCCTACGTATGATGCACTCCTACGTATGATGCACTCCTACGTATGATGCACTCCTACGTATGATGCACTCCTACGTATGATGCACTCGTAGGTATGATGCACTCCTAGGTACGAGGCACTCCTACGTATGATGCACTCCTAGGTACGATGCACTCCTAGGTATGAGGCACTCCTAGGTATATGCACTCCTAGGTACGAGGCACTCCTACGTATGATGCACTCCTAGGTATGATGCACTCCTAGGTATGATGCACTCCTAGGTATATGCACTCCTAGGTACGAGGCACTCCTAGGTATGATGCACTCCTAGGTATGATGCACTCCTAGGTATGATGCACTCCTAGGTATGAGGCACTCCTAGGTATGATGCACTCCTAGGTATGATGCACTCGTAGGTATGAGGCACTCCTAGGTATGATGCACCCCTAGGTATGATGCACTCCTAGGTATGATGCACTTGTAGGTATGAGGCACTGCTAGGTATGATGCACTACTAGGTATGATGCACTCCTAGGTATGATGCACCCCTAGGTATGATGCACTCGTAGGTATGATGCACTCCTAGGTATGATGCACTACTAGGTATGATGCACTCCTAGGTATGATGCACTCCTAGGTATGATGCACTTGTAGGTATGAGGCACTCCTAGGTATGATGCACTCCTAGGTATGAGGCACTCCTAGGTATGATGCACTCCTACGTATGATGCACTCCTAGGTATGATGCACTCGTAGGTATGATGCACTCGTAGGTATGATGCACTCGTAGGTATGATGCACCCCTAGGTATGAGGCACTCCTAGGTATGAGGCACTCCTAGGTATGAGGCACTCCTAGGTATGAGACACTCCTAGGTATGATGCAATCCTACGTATGATGCACTCCTAGGTATGATGCACTCGTAGGTATGATGCACTCCTAGGTACGAGGCACTCCTAGGTATGATGCACTCCTAGGTATATGCACTCCTAGGTACGGGGCACTCCTATGTATGATGCACTCGTAGGTACGATGCACTCCTAGGTATGAGGCACTCCTAGGTATATGCACTCCTAGGTACAAGGCACTCGTAGGTATGATGCACTCCTAGGTATGATGCACTCGTAGGTATGATGCACTCGTAGGTATGAGGCACTCGTAGGTATGATGCACTCCTAGGTATGATGCACTCCTAGGTATGATGCACTCGTAGGTATGATGCACTCGTAGGTACGATGCACTCGTAGGTATGAGGCACTCCTAGGTATGATGCACTCCTACGTATGATGCACTCGTAGGTATGATGCACTCGTAGGTATGATGCACTCCTAGGTACGAGGCACTCCTAGGTATGATGCACCCCTAGGTATGATGCGCCCCTAGGTATGATGCACTCATATGCATGATGCACTCCTACGTATGATGCACTCCTACGTATGATGCACTCCTACGTATGATGCACTCCTACGTATGATGCACTCGTAGGTATGATGCACTCCTAGGTACGAGGCACTCCTACGTATGATGCACTCCTAGGTACGATGCACTCCTAGGTATGAGGCACTCCTAGGTATATGCACTCCTAGGTACGAGGCACTGCTAGGTATGATGCACTCCTAGGTATGATGTACTCCTACGTATGATGCACTCCTACGTATGATGCACTCCTAGGTATGATGCACTCCTAGGTATGATGCACTCCTAGGTATGAGGCACTCCTAGGTATGATGCACCCCTAGGTATGATGCACTCGTAGGTATGATGCACTCGTAGGTATGATGCACTCGTAGGTATGATGCACCCCTAGGTATGATGCACTCGTAGGTATGATGCACTCGTAGGTACGATGCACTCGTAGGTATGATGCATTCCTAGGTATGATGCACTCGTAGGTATGATGCACTCGTAGGTATGATGCACTCGTAGGTATGATGCACTCGTAGGTATGATGCACCCCTAGGTATGATGCACTCCTAGGTATGATGCACTCCTAGGTATATGCACTCCTAGGTACGAGGCACTCCTACGTATGATGCACTCCTAGGTATGATGCACTCCTAGGTATGATGCACTCCTAGGTATGAGGCACTCCTAGGTATGATGCACTCCTAGGTATGATGCACTCGTAGGTATGAGGCACTCCTAGGTATGATGCACCCCTAGGTATGATGCACTCCTAGGTATGATGCACTTCTAGGTATGAGGCACTGCTAGGTATGATGCACTACTAGGTATGATGCACTCCTAGGTATGATGCACCCCTAGGTATGATGCACTCGTAGGTATGATGCACTCCTAGGTATGATGCACTACTAGGTATGATGCACTCCTAGGTATGATGCACTCCTAGGTATGATGCACTCCTAGGTATGATGCACTCGTAGGTATGATGCACTCGTAGGTATGATGCACCCCTAGGTATGAGGCACTCCTAGGTATGAGGCACTCCTAGGTATGAGGCACTCCTAGGTATGAGGCACTCCTAGGTATGATGCAATCCTACGTATGATGCACTCCTAGGTATGATGCACTCGTAGGTATGATGCACTCCTAGGTACGAGGCACTCCTAGGTATGATGCACTCCTAGGTATGATGCACTCCTAGGTATGATGCACTCGTAGGTATGATGCACTCGTAGGTATGAGGCACTCGTAGGTATGATGCACTCCTAGGTATGATGCACTCCTAGGTATGATGCACTCGTAGGTATGATGCACTCGTAGGTACGATGCACTCGTAGGTATGAGGCACTCCTAGGTATGATGCACTCCTACGTATGATGCACTCGTAGGTATGATGCACTCGTAGGTATGATGCACTCCTAGGTACGAGGCACTCCTAGGTATGATGCACCCCTAGGTATGATGCGCCCCTAGGTATGATGCACTCATATGCATGATGCACTCCTACGTATGATGCACTCCTACGTATGATGCACTCCTACGTATGATGCACTCCTACGTATGATGCACTCGTAGGTATGATGCACTCCTAGGTACGAGGCACTCCTACGTATGATGCACTCCTAGGTACGATGCACTCCTAGGTATGAGGCACTCCTAGGTATATGCACTCCTAGGTACGAGGCACTCCTACGTATGATGCACTCCTAGGTACGATGCACTCGTAGGTATGATGCATTCCTAGGTATGATGCACTCGTAGGTATGATGCACTCGTAGGTATGATGCACTCGTAGGTATGATGCACTCGTAGGTATGATGCACCCCTAGGTATGATGCACTCCTAGGTATGATGCACTCCTAGGTATATGCACTCCTAGGTACGAGGCACTCCTACGTATGATGCACTCCTAGGTATGATGCACTCCTAGGTATGATGCACTCCTAGGTATGAGGCACTCGTAGGTATGATGCACTCCTAGGTATGATGCACTCGTAGGTATGAGGCACTCCTAGGTATGATGCACCCCTAGGTATGATGCACTCCTAGGTATGATGCACTTCTAGGTATGAGGCACTGCTAGGTATGATGCACTACTAGGTATGATGCACTCCTAGGTATGATGCACCCCTAGGTATGATGCACTCGTAGGTATGATGCACTCCTAGGTATGATGCACTACTAGGTATGATGCATTCCTAGGTATGATGCACTCCTAGGTATGATGCACTTGTAGGTATGAGGCACTCCTAGGTATGATGCACTCCTAGGTATGAGGCACTCCTAGGTATGATGCACTCCTACGTATGATGCACTCCTAGGTATGATGCACTCGTAGGTATGATGCACTCGTAGGTATGATGCACTCGTAGGTATGATGCACCCCTAGGTATGAGGCACTCCTAGGTATGAGGCACTCCTAGGTATGAGGCACTCCTAGGTATGAGGCACTCCTAGGTATGAGGCACTCCTAGGTATGATGCAATCCTACGTATGATGCACTCCTAGGTATGATGCACTCGTAGGTATGATGCACTCCTAGGTACGAGGCACTCCTAGGTATGATGCACTCCTAGGTATGATGCACTCCTAGGTATGATGCACTCGTAGGTATGATGCACTCGTAGGTATGAGGCACTCGTAGGTATGATGCACTCCTAGGTATGATGCACTCCTAGGTATGATGCACTCGTAGGTATGATGCACTCGTAGGTACGATGCACTCGTAGGTATGAGGCACTCCTAGGTATGATGCACTCCTACGTATGATGCACTCGTAGGTATGATGCACTCGTAGGTATGATGCACTCCTAGGTACGAGGCACTCCTAGGTATGATGCACCCCTAGGTATGATGCGCCCCTAGGTATGATGCACTCATATGCATGATGCACTCCTACGTATGATGCACTCCTACGTATGATGCACTCCTACGTATGATGCACTCCTACGTATGATGCACTCGTAGGTATGATGCACTCCTAGGTACGAGGCACTCCTACGTATGATGCACTCCTAGGTACGATGCACTCCTAGGTATGAGGCACTCCTAGGTATATGCACTCCTAGGTACGAGGCACTCCTACGTATGATGCACTCCTAGGTATGATGCACTCCTAGGTATGATGCACTCGTAGGTATGATGCACTCGTAGGTATGATGCACCCCTAGGTATGAGGCACTCCTAGGTATGAGGCACTCCTAGGTATGAGGCACTCCTAGGTATGAGGCACTCCTAGGTATGATGCAATCCTACGTATGATGCACTCCTAGGTATGATGCACTCGTAGGTATGATGCACTCCTAGGTACGAGGCACTCCTAGGTATGATGCACTCCTAGGTATGATGCACTCCTAGGTATGATGCACTCGTAGGTATGATGCACTCGTAGGTATGAGGCACTCGTAGGTATGATGCACTCCTAGGTATGATGCACTCCTAGGTATGATGCACTTCTAGGTATGAGGCACTGCTAGGTATGATGCACTACTAGGTATGATGCACTCCTAGGTATGATGCACCCCTAGGTATGATGCACTCGTAGGTATGATGCACTCCTAGGTATGATGCACTACTAGGTATGATGCATTCCTAGGTATGATGCACTCCTAGGTATGATGCACTTGTAGGTATGAGGCACTCCTAGGTATGATGCAATCCTACGTATGATGCACTCCTACGTATGATGCACTCCTACGTATGATGCACTCCTAGGTACGAGGCACTCCTAGGTATGATGCACTCCTAGGTATGATGCACTCCTACGTATGATGCACTCCTAGGTACGATGCACTCCTAGGTATGAGGCACTCCTAGGTATATGCACTCCTAGGTACGAGGCACTCCTACGTATGATGCACTCCTAGGTACGATGCACTCGTAGGTATGATGCATTCCTAGGTATGATGCACTCGTAGGTATGATGCACTCGTAGGTATGATGCACTCGTAGGTATGATGCACTCGTAGGTATGATGCACCCCTAGGTATGATGCACTCCTAGGTATGATGCACTCCTAGGTACGAGGCACTCCTACGTATGATGCACTCCTAGGTATGATGCACTCCTAGGTATGATGCACTCCTAGGTATGATGCACTCCTAGGTATGAGGCACTCGTAGGTATGATGCACTCCTAGGTATGATGCACTCGTAGGTATGAGGCACTCCTAGGTATGATGCACCCCTAGGTATGATGCACTCCTAGGTATGATGCACTTCTAGGTATGAGGCACTGCTAGGTATGATGCACTACTAGGTATGATGCACTCCTAGGTATGATGCACCCCTAGGTATGATGCACTCGTAGGTATGATGCACTCCTAGGTATGATGCACTACTAGGTATGATGCATTCCTAGGTATGATGCACTCCTAGGTATGATGCACTTGTAGGTATGAGGCACTCCTAGGTATGATGCACTCCTAGGTATGAGGCACTCCTAGGTATGATGCACTCCTAGGTATGATGCACTCGTAGGTATGATGCACTCGTAGGTATGATGCACTCGTAGGTATGATGCACTCGTAGGTATGATGCACCCCTAGGTATGAGGCACTCCTAGGTATGAGGCACTCCTAGGTATGAGGCACTCCTAGGTATGAGGCACTCCTAGGTATGATGCACTCCTAGGTATGATGCAATCCTACGTATGATGCACTCCTAGGTATGATGCACTCGTAGGTATGATGCACTCCTAGGTACGAGGCACTCCTAGGTATGATGCACTCCTAGGTATGATGCACTCCTAGGTATGATGCACTCGTAGGTATGATGCACTCGTAGGTATGAGGCACTCGTAGGTATGATGCACTCCTAGGTATGATGCACTCCTAGGTATGATGCACTCGTAGGTATGATGCACTCGTAGGTACGATGCACTCGTAGGTATGAGGCACTCGTAGGTATGATGCACTCCTACGTATGATGCACTCGTAGGTATGATGCACTCGTAGGTATGATGCACTCCTAGGTACGAGGCACTCCTAGGTATGATGCACCCCTAGGTATGATGCGCCCCTAGGTATGATGCACTCATATGCATGATGCACTCCTACGTATGATGCACTCCTACGTATGATGCACTCCTACGTATGATGCACTCCTACGTATGATGCACTCGTAGGTATGATGCACTCCTAGGTACGAGGCACTCCTACGTATGATGCACTCCTAGGTACGATGCACTCCTAGGTATGAGGCACTCCTAGGTATATGCACTCCTAGGTACGAGGCACTCCTACGTATGATGCACTCCTAGGTACGATGCACTCGTAGGTATGATGCATTCCTAGGTATGATGCACTCGTAGGTATGATGCACTCGTAGGTATGATGCACTCGTAGGTATGATGCACTCGTAGGTATGATGCACCCCTAGGTATGATGCACTCCTAGGTATGATGCACTCCTAGGTATATGCACTCCTAGGTACGAGGCACTCCTACGTATGATGCACTCCTAGGTATGATGCACTCCTAGGTATGATGCACTCCTAGGTATGAGGCACTCCTAGGTATGATGCACTCCTAGGTATGATGCACTCGTAGGTATGAGGCACTCCTAGGTATGATGCACCCCTAGGTATGATGCACTCCTAGGTATGATGCACTTCTAGGTATGAGGCACTGCTAGGTATGATGCACTACTAGGTATGATGCACTCCTAGGTATGATGCACCCCTAGGTATGATGCACTCGTAGGTATGATGCACTCCTAGGTATGATGCACTACTAGGTATGATGCATTCCTAGGTATGATGCACTCCTAGGTATGATGCACTTGTAGGTATGAGGCACTCCTAGGTATGATGCAATCCTACGTATGATGCACTCCTAGGTATGATGCACTCGTAGGTATGATGCACTCCTAGGTACGAGGCACTCCTAGGTATGATGCACTCCTAGGTATGATGCACTCCTAGGTATGATGCACTCGTAGGTATGATGCACTCGTAGGTATGAGGCACTCGTAGGTATGATGCACTCCTAGGTATGATGCACTCCTAGGTATGATGCACTCGTAGGTATGATGCACTCGTAGGTACGATGCACTCGTAGGTATGAGGCACTCCTAGGTATGATGCACTCCTACGTATGATGCACTCGTAGGTATGATGCACTCGTAGGTATGATGCACTCCTAGGTACGAGGCACTCCTAGGTATGATGCACCCCTAGGTATGATGCGCCCCTAGGTATGATGCACTCATATGCATGATGCACTCCTACGTATGATGCACTCCTACGTATGATGCACTCCTACGTATGATGCACTCCTACGTATGATGCACTCGTAGGTATGATGCACTCCTAGGTACGAGGCACTCCTACGTATGATGCACTCCTAGGTACGATGCACTCCTAGGTATGAGGCACTCCTAGGTATATGCACTCCTAGGTACGAGGCACTCCTACGTATGATGCACTCCTAGGTACGATGCACTCGTAGGTATGATGCATTCCTAGGTATGATGCACTCGTAGGTATGATGCACTCGTAGGTATGATGCACTCGTAGGTATGATGCACTCGTAGGTATGATGCACCCCTAGGTATGATGCACTCCTAGGTATGATGCACTCCTAGGTATATGCACTCCTAGGTACGAGGCACTCCTACGTATGATGCACTCCTAGGTATGATGCACTCCTAGGTATGATGCACTCCTAGGTATGAGGCACTCGTAGGTATGATGCACTCCTAGGTATGATGCACTCGTAGGTATGAGGCACTCCTAGGTATGATGCACCCCTAGGTATGATGCACTCCTAGGTATGATGCACTTCTAGGTATGAGGCACTGCTAGGTATGATGCACTACTAGGTATGATGCACTCCTAGGTATGATGCACCCCTAGGTATGATGCACTCGTAGGTATGATGCACTCCTAGGTATGATGCACTACTAGGTATGATGCATTCCTAGGTATGATGCACTCCTAGGTATGATGCACTTGTAGGTATGAGGCACTCCTAGGTATGATGCACTCCTAGGTATGAGGCACTCCTAGGTATGATGCACTCCTACGTATGATGCACTCCTAGGTATGATGCACTCGTAGGTATGATGCACTCGTAGGTATGATGCACTCGTAGGTATGATGCACCCCTAGGTATGAGGCACTCCTAGGTATGAGGCACTCCTAGGTATGAGGCACTCCTAGGTATGAGGCACTCCTAGGTATGAGGCACTCCTAGGTATGATGCAATCCTACGTATGATGCACTCCTAGGTATGATGCACTCGTAGGTATGATGCACTCCTAGGTACGAGGCACTCCTAGGTATGATGCACTCCTAGGTATGATGCACTCCTAGGTATGATGCACTCGTAGGTATGATGCACTCCTAGGTATGATGCACTCCTAGGTATATGCACTCCTAGGTACGAGGCACTCCTACGTATGATGCACTCCTAGGTATGATGCACTCCTAGGTATGATGCACTCCTAGGTATGAGGCACTCGTAGGTATGATGCACTCCTAGGTATGATGCACTCGTAGGTATGAGGCACTCCTAGGTATGATGCACTCCTAGGTATGATGCACTCCTACGTATGATGCACTTCTAGGTATGAGGCACTGCTAGGTATGATGCACTACTAGGTATGATGCACTCCTAGGTATGATGCACCCCTAGGTATGATGCACTCGTAGGTATGATGCACTCCTAGGTATGATGCACTACTAGGTATGATGCATTCCTAGGTATGATGCACTCCTAGGTATGATGCACTTGTAGGTATGAGGCACTCCTAGGTATGATGCACTCCTAGGTATGAGGCACTCCTAGGTATGATGCACTCCTACGTATGATGCACTCCTAGGTATGATGCACTCGTAGGTATGATGCACTCGTAGGTATGATGCACTCGTAGGTATGATGCACCCCTAGGTATGAGGCACTCCTAGGTATGAGGCACTCCTAGGTATGAGGCACTCCTAGGTATGAGGCACTCCTAGGTATGAGGCACTCCTAGGTATGATGCAATCCTACGTATGATGCACTCCTAGGTATGATGCACTCGTAGGTATGATGCACTCCTAGGTACGAGGCACTCCTAGGTATGATGCACTCCTAGGTATGATGCACTCCTAGGTATGATGCACTCGTAGGTATGATGCACTCGTAGGTATGAGGCACTCGTAGGTATGATGCACTCCTAGGTATGATGCACTCCTAGGTATGATGCACTCGTAGGTATGATGCACTCGTAGGTACGATGCACTCGTAGGTATGAGGCACTCCTAGGTATGATGCACTCCTACGTATGATGCACTCGTAGGTATGATGCACTCGTAGGTATGATGCACTCCTAGGTACGAGGCACTCCTAGGTATGATGCACCCCTAGGTATGATGCGCCCCTAGGTATGATGCACTCATATGCATGATGCACTCCTACGTATGATGCACTCCTACGTATGATGCACTCCTACGTATGATGCACTCCTACGTATGATGCACTCGTAGGTATGATGCACTCCTAGGTACGAGGCACTCCTACGTATGATGCACTCCTAGGTACGATGCACTCCTAGGTATGAGGCACTCCTAGGTATATGCACTCCTAGGTACGAGGCACTCCTACGTATGATGCACTCCTAGGTACGATGCACTCGTAGGTATGATGCATTCCTAGGTATGATGCACTCGTAGGTATGATGCACTCGTAGGTATGATGCACTCGTAGGTATGATGCACTCGTAGGTATGATGCACCCCTAGGTATGATGCACTCCTAGGTATGATGCACTCCTAGGTATATGCACTCCTAGGTACGAGGCACTCCTACGTATGATGCACTCCTAGGTATGATGCACTCCTAGGTATGATGCACTCCTAGGTATGAGGCACTCCTAGGTATGATGCACTCCTAGGTATGATGCACTCGTAGGTATGAGGCACTCCTAGGTATGATGCACCCCTAGGTATGATGCACTCCTAGGTATGATGCACTTCTAGGTATGAGGCACTGCTAGGTATGATGCACTACTAGGTATGATGCACTCCTAGGTATGATGCACCCCTAGGTATGATGCACTCGTAGGTATGATGCACTCCTAGGTATGATGCACTACTAGGTATGATGCATTCCTAGGTATGATGCACTCCTTGGTATGATGCACTTGTAGGTATGAGGCACTCCTAGGTATGATGCAATCCTACGTATGATGCACTCCTAGGTATGATGCACTCGTAGGTATGATGCACTCCTAGGTACGAGGCACTCCTAGGTATGATGCACTCCTAGGTATGATGCACTCCTAGGTATGATGCACTCGTAGGTATGATGCACTCGTAGGTATGAGGCACTCGTAGGTATGATGCACTCCTAGGTATGATGCACTCCTAGGTATGATGCACTCGTAGGTATGATGCACTCGTAGGTACGATGCACTCGTAGGTATGAGGCACTCCTAGGTATGATGCACTCCTACGTATGATGCACTCGTAGGTATGATGCACTCGTAGGTATGATGCACTCCTAGGTACGAGGCACTCCTAGGTATGATGCACCCCTAGGTATGATGCGCCCCTAGGTATGATGCACTCATATGCATGATGCACTCCTACGTATGATGCACTCCTACGTATGATGCACTCCTACGTATGATGCACTCCTACGTATGATGCACTCGTAGGTATGATGCACTCCTAGGTACGAGGCACTCCTACGTATGATGCACTCCTAGGTACGATGCACTCCTAGGTATGAGGCACTCCTAGGTATATGCACTCCTAGGTACGAGGCACTCCTACGTATGATGCACTCCTAGGTACGATGCACTCGTAGGTATGATGCATTCCTAGGTATGATGCACTCGTAGGTATGATGCACTCGTAGGTATGATGCACTCGTAGGTATGATGCACTCGTAGGTATGATGCACCCCTAGGTATGATGCACTCCTAGGTATGATGCACTCCTAGGTATATGCACTCCTAGGTACGAGGCACTCCTACGTATGATGCACTCCTAGGTATGATGCACTCCTAGGTATGATGCACTCCTAGGTATGAGGCACTCGTAGGTATGATGCACTCCTAGGTATGATGCACTCGTAGGTATGAGGCACTCCTAGGTATGATGCACCCCTAGGTATGATGCACTCCTAGGTATGATGCACTTCTAGGTATGAGGCACTGCTAGGTATGATGCACTACTAGGTATGATGCACTCCTAGGTATGATGCACCCCTAGGTATGATGCACTCGTAGGTATGATGCACTCCTAGGTATGATGCACTACTAGGTATGATGCATTCCTAGGTATGATGCACTCCTAGGTATGATGCACTTGTAGGTATGAGGCACTCCTAGGTATGATGCACTCCTAGGTATGAGGCACTCCTAGGTATGATGCACTCCTACGTATGATGCACTCCTAGGTATGATGCACTCGTAGGTATGATGCACTCGTAGGTATGATGCACTCGTAGGTATGATGCACCCCTAGGTATGAGGCACTCCTAGGTATGAGGCACTCCTAGGTATGAGGCACTCCTAGGTATGAGGCACTCCTAGGTATGATGCACTCCTAGGTATGATGCAATCCTACGTATGATGCACTCCTAGGTATGATGCACTCGTAGGTATGATGCACTCCTAGGTACGAGGCACTCCTAGGTATGATGCACTCCTAGGTATGATGCACTCCTAGGTATGATGCACTCGTAGGTATGATGCACTCGTAGGTATGAGGCACTCGTAGGTATGATGCACTCCTAGGTATGATGCACTCCTAGGTATGATGCACTCGTAGGTATGATGCACTCGTAGGTACGATGCACTCGTAGGTATGATGCACTCCTACGTATGATGCACTCGTAGGTATGATGCACTCGTAGGTATGATGCACTCCTAGGTACGAGGCACTCCTAGGTATGATGCACCCCTAGGTATGATGCGCCCCTAGGTATGATGCACTCATATGCATGATGCACTCCTACGTATGATGCACTCCTACGTATGATGCACTCCTACGTATGATGCACTCCTACGTATGATGCACTCGTAGGTATGATGCACTCCTAGGTACGAGGCACTCCTACGTATGATGCACTCCTAGGTACGATGCACTCCTAGGTATGAGGCACTCCTAGGTATATGCACTCCTAGGTACGAGGCACTCCTACGTATGATGCACTCCTAGGTACGATGCACTCGTAGGTATGATGCATTCCTAGGTATGATGCACTCGTAGGTATGATGCACTCGTAGGTATGATGCACTCGTAGGTATGATGCACTCGTAGGTATGATGCACCCCTAGGTATGATGCACTCCTAGGTATGATGCACTCCTAGGTATATGCACTCCTAGGTACGAGGCACTCCTACGTATGATGCACTCCTAGGTATGATGCACTCCTAGGTATGATGCACTCCTAGGTATGAGGCACTCCTAGGTATGATGCACTCCTAGGTATGATGCACTCGTAGGTATGAGGCACTCCTAGGTATGATGCACCCCTAGGTATGATGCACTCCTAGGTATGATGCACTTCTAGGTATGAGGCACTGCTAGGTATGATGCACTACTAGGTATGATGCACTCCTAGGTATGATGCACCCCTAGGTATGATGCACTCGTAGGTATGATGCACTCCTAGGTATGATGCACTCCTAGGTATATGCACTCCTAGGTACGAGGCACTCCTACGTATGATGCACTCCTAGGTATGATGCACTCCTAGGTATGATGCACTCCTAGGTATGAGGCACTCGTAGGTATGATGCACTCCTAGGTATGATGCACTCGTAGGTATGAGGCACTCCTAGGTATGATGCACTCCTAGGTATGATGCACTCCTACGTATGATGCACTTCTAGGTATGAGGCACTGCTAGGTATGATGCACTACTAGGTATGATGCACTCCTAGGTATGATGCACCCCTAGGTATGATGCACTCGTAGGTATGATGCACTCCTAGGTATGATGCACTACTAGGTATGATGCATTCCTAGGTATGATGCACTCCTAGGTATGATGCACTTGTAGGTATGAGGCACTCCTAGGTATGATGCACTCCTAGGTATGAGGCACTCCTAGGTATGATGCACTCCTACGTATGATGCACTCCTAGGTATGATGCACTCGTAGGTATGATGCACTCGTAGGTATGATGCACTCGTAGGTATGATGCACCCCTAGGTATGAGGCACTCCTAGGTATGAGGCACTCCTAGGTATGAGGCACTCCTAGGTATGAGGCACTCCTAGGTATGAGGCACTCCTAGGTATGATGCAATCCTACGTATGATGCACTCCTAGGTATGATGCACTCGTAGGTATGATGCACTCCTAGGTACGAGGCACTCCTAGGTATGATGCACTCCTAGGTATGATGCACTCCTAGGTATGATGCACTCGTAGGTATGATGCACTCGTAGGTATGAGGCACTCCTAGGTATGATGCACTCCTAGGTATGATGCACTCCTAGGTATGATGCACTCGTAGGTATGATGCACTCGTAGGTACGATGCACTCGTAGGTATGAGGCACTCCTAGGTATGATGCACTCCTACGTATGATGCACTCGTAGGTATGATGCACTCGTAGGTATGATGCACTCCTAGGTACGAGGCACTCCTAGGTATGATGCACCCCTAGGTATGATGCGCCCCTAGGTATGATGCACTCATATGCATGATGCACTCCTACGTATGATGCACTCCTACGTATGATGCACTCCTACGTATGATGCACTCCTACGTATGATGCACTCGTAGGTATGATGCACTCCTAGGTACGAGGCACTCCTACGTATGATGCACTCCTAGGTACGATGCACTCCTAGGTATGAGGCACTCCTAGGTATATGCACTCCTAGGTACGAGGCACTCCTACGTATGATGCACTCCTAGGTACGATGCACTCGTAGGTATGATGCATTCCTAGGTATGATGCACTCGTAGGTATGATGCACTCGTAGGTATGATGCACTCGTAGGTATGATGCACTCGTAGGTATGATGCACCCCTAGGTATGATGCACTCCTAGGTATGATGCACTCCTAGGTATATGCACTCCTAGGTACGAGGCACTCCTACGTATGATGCACTCCTAGGTATGATGCACTCCTAGGTATGATGCACTCCTAGGTATGAGGCACTCCTAGGTATGATGCACTCCTAGGTATGATGCACTCGTAGGTATGAGGCACTCCTAGGTATGATGCACCCCTAGGTATGATGCACTCCTAGGTATGATGCACTTCTAGGTATGAGGCACTGCTAGGTATGATGCACTACTAGGTATGATGCACTCCTAGGTATGATGCACCCCTAGGTATGATGCACTCGTAGGTATGATGCACTCCTAGGTATGATGCACTACTAGGTATGATGCATTCCTAGGTATGATGCACTCCTAGGTATGATGCACTTGTAGGTATGAGGCACTCCTAGGTATGATGCAATCCTACGTATGATGCACTCCTAGGTATGATGCACTCGTAGGTATGATGCACTCCTAGGTACGAGGCACTCCTAGGTATGATGCACTCCTAGGTATGATGCACTCCTAGGTATGATGCACTCGTAGGTATGATGCACTCGTAGGTATGAGGCACTCGTAGGTATGATGCACTCCTAGGTATGATGCACTCCTAGGTATGATGCACTCGTAGGTATGATGCACTCGTAGGTACGATGCACTCGTAGGTATGAGGCACTCCTAGGTATGATGCACTCCTACGTATGATGCACTCGTAGGTATGATGCACTCGTAGGTATGATGCACTCCTAGGTACGAGGCACTCCTAGGTATGATGCACCCTAGGTATGATGCGCCCCTAGGTATGATGCACTCATATGCATGATGCACTCCTACGTATGATGCACTCCTACGTATGATGCACTCCTACGTATGATGCACTCCTACGTATGATGCACTCGTAGGTATGATGCACTCCTAGGTACGAGGCACTCCTACGTATGATGCACTCCTAGGTACGATGCACTCCTAGGTATGAGGCACTCCTAGGTATATGCACTCCTAGGTACGAGGCACTCCTACGTATGATGCACTCCTAGGTACGATGCACTCGTAGGTATGATGCATTCCTAGGTATGATGCACTCGTAGGTATGATGCACTCGTAGGTATGATGCACTCGTAGGTATGATGCACTCGTAGGTATGATGCACCCCTAGGTATGATGCACTCCTAGGTATGATGCACTCCTAGGTATATGCACTCCTAGGTACGAGGCACTCCTACGTATGATGCACTCCTAGGTATGATGCACTCCTAGGTATGATGCACTCCTAGGTATGAGGCACTCGTAGGTATGATGCACTCCTAGGTATGATGCACTCGTAGGTATGAGGCACTCCTAGGTATGATGCACCCCTAGGTATGATGCACTCCTAGGTATGATGCACTTCTAGGTATGAGGCACTGCTAGGTATGATGCACTACTAGGTATGATGCACTCCTAGGTATGATGCACCCCTAGGTATGATGCACTCGTAGGTATGATGCACTCCTAGGTATGATGCACTACTAGGTATGATGCATTCCTAGGTATGATGCACTCCTAGGTATGATGCACTTGTAGGTATGAGGCACTCCTAGGTATGATGCACTCCTAGGTATGAGGCACTCCTAGGTATGATGCACTCCTACGTATGATGCACTCCTAGGTATGATGCACTCGTAGGTATGATGCACTCGTAGGTATGATGCACTCGTAGGTATGATGCACCCCTAGGTATGAGGCACTCCTAGGTATGAGGCACTCCTAGGTATGAGGCACTCCTAGGTATGAGGCACTCCTAGGTATGAGGCACTCCTAGGTATGATGCAATCCTACGTATGATGCACTCCTAGGTATGATGCACTCGTAGGTATGATGCACTCCTAGGTACGAGGCACTCCTAGGTATGATGCACTCCTAGGTATGATGCACTCCTAGGTATGATGCACTCGTAGGTATGATGCACTCGTAGGTATGAGGCACTCGTAGGTATGATGCACTCGTAGGTATGATGCACTCCTAGGTACGAGGCACTCCTAGGTATGATGCACCCCTAGGTATGATGCGCCCCTAGGTATGATGCACTCATATGCATGATGCACTCCTACGTATGATGCACTCCTACGTATGATGCACTCCTACGTATGATGCACTCCTACGTATGATGCACTCGTAGGTATGATGCACTCCTAGGTACGAGGCACTCCTACGTATGATGCACTCCTAGGTACGATGCACTCCTAGGTATGAGGCACTCCTAGGTATATGCACTCCTAGGTACGAGGCACTCCTACGTATGATGCACTCCTAGGTACGATGCACTCGTAGGTATGATGCATTCCTAGGTATGATGCACTCGTAGGTATGATGCACTCGTAGGTATGATGCACTCGTAGGTATGATGCACTCGTAGGTATGATGCACCCCTAGGTATGATGCACTCCTAGGTATGATGCACTCCTAGGTATATGCACTCCTAGGTACGAGGCACTCCTACGTATGATGCACTCCTAGGTATGATGCACTCCTAGGTATGATGCACTCCTAGGTATGAGGCACTCCTAGGTATGATGCACTCCTAGGTATGATGCACTCGTAGGTATGAGGCACTCCTAGGTATGATGCACCCCTAGGTATGATGCACTCCTAGGTATGATGCACTTCTAGGTATGAGGCACTGCTAGGTATGATGCACTACTAGGTATGATGCACTCCTAGGTATGATGCACCCCTAGGTATGATGCACTCGTAGGTATGATGCACTCCTAGGTATGATGCACTACTAGGTATGATGCATTCCTAGGTATGATGCACTCCTAGGTATGATGCACTTGTAGGTATGAGGCACTCCTAGGTATGATGCACTCCTAGGTATGAGGCACTCCTAGGTATGATGCACTCCTACGTATGATGCACTCCTAGGTATGATGCACTCGTAGGTATGATGCACTCGTAGGTATGATGCACTCGTAGGTATGATGCACCCCTAGGTATGAGGCACTCCTAGGTATGAGGCACTCCTAGGTATGAGGCACTCCTAGGTATGAGGCACTCCTAGGTATGATGCAATCCTACGTATGATGCACTCCTAGGTATGATGCACTCGTAGGTATGATGCACTCCTAGGTACGAGGCACTCCTAGGTATGATGCACTCCTAGGTATATGCACTCCTAGGTACGGGGCACTCCTATGTATGATGCACTCATAGGTACGATGCACTCCTAGGTATGAGGCACTCCTAGGTATATGCACTCCTAGGTACAAGGCACTCCTAGGTATGATGCACTCCTAGGTATGATGCACTCGTAGGTATGATGCACTCGTAGGTATGAGGCACTCGTAGGTATGATGCACTCCTAGGTATGATGCACTCCTAGGTATGATGCACTCGTAGGTATGATGCACTCGTAGGTACGATGCACTCGTAGGTATGAGGCACTCCTAGGTATGATGCACTCCTACGTATGATGCACTCGTAGGTATGATGCACTCGTAGGTATGATGCACTCCTAGGTACGAGGCACTCCTAGGTATGATGCACCCCTAGGTATGATGCGCCCCTAGGTATGATGCACTCATATGCATGATGCACTCCTACGTATGATGCACTCCTACGTATGATGCACTCCTACGTATGATGCACTCCTACGTATGATGCACTCGTAGGTATGATGCACTCCTAGGTACGAGGCACTCCTACGTATGATGCACTCCTAGGTACGATGCACTCCTAGGTATGAGGCACTCCTAGGTATATGCACTCCTAGGTACGAGGCACTCCTACGTATGATGCACTCCTAGGTATGATGCACTCCTAGGTATGAGGCACTCCTAGGTATGAGGCACTCCTAGGTATGATGCACCCCTAGGTATGATGCACTCCTAGGTATGATGCACTCCTAGGTATGATGCACTCCTAGGTATGATGCACTCCTAGGTACGAGGCACTGCTAGGTATGATGCACTCCTAGGTATGATGTACTCCTACGTATGATGCACTCCTACGTATGATGCACTCCTAGGTATGATGCACTCCTAGGTATGATGCACTCCTAGGTATGAGGCACTCCTAGGTATGATGCACCCCTAGGTATGATGCACTCGTAGGTATGATGCACTCGTAGGTATGATGCACTCGTAGGTATGATGCACCCCTAGGTATGATGCACTCGTAGGTATGATGCACTCGTAGGTACGATGCACTCGTAGGTATGATGCATTCCTAGGTATGATGCACTCGTAGGTATGATGCACTCGTAGGTATGATGCACTCGTAGGTATGATGCACTCGTAGGTATGATGCACCCCTAGGTATGATGCACTCCTAGGTATGATGCACTCCTAGGTATATGCACTCCTAGGTACGAGGCACTCCTACGTATGATGCACTCCTAGGTATGATGCACTCCTAGGTATGATGCACTCCTAGGTATGAGGCACTCCTAGGTATGATGCACTCCTAGGTATGATGCACTCGTAGGTATGAGGCACTCCTAGGTATGATGCACCCCTAGGTATGATGCACTCGTAGGTATGATGCACTTCTAGGTATGAGGCACTGCTAGGTATGATGCACTACTAGGTATGATGCACTCCTAGGTATGATGCACCCCTAGGTATGATGCACTCGTAGGTATGATGCACTCCTAGGTATGATGCACTCCTAGGTATGATGCACTCGTAGGTATGATGCACTCGTAGGTATGATGCACTCGTAGGTATGAGGCACTCGTAGGTATGATGCACTCCTAGGTATGATGCACTCCTAGGTATGATGCACTCGTAGGTATGATGCACTCGTAGGTACGATGCACTCGTAGGTATGAGGCACTCGTAGGTATGATGCACTCCTACGTATGATGCACTCGTAGGTATGATGCACTCGTAGGTATGATGCACTCCTAGGTACGAGGCACTCCTAGGTATGATGCACCCCTAGGTATGATGCGCCCCTAGGTATGATGCACTCATATGCATGATGCACTCCTACGTATGATGCACTCCTACGTATGATGCACTCCTACGTATGATGCACTCCTACGTATGATGCACTCGTAGGTATGATGCACTCCTAGGTACGAGGCACTCCTACGTATGATGCACTCCTAGGTACGATGCACTCCTAGGTATGAGGCACTCCTAGGTATATGCACTCCTAGGTACGAGGCACTCCTACGTATGATGCACTCCTAGGTACGATGCACTCGTAGGTATGATGCATTCCTAGGTATGATGCACTCGTAGGTATGATGCACTCGTAGGTATGATGCACTCGTAGGTATGATGCACTCGTAGGTATGATGCACCCCTAGGTATGATGCACTCCTAGGTATGATGCACTCCTAGGTATATGCACTCCTAGGTACGAGGCACTCCTACGTATGATGCACTCCTAGGTATGATGCACTCCTAGGTATGATGCACTCCTAGGTATGAGGCACTCCTAGGTATGATGCACTCCTAGGTATGATGCACTCGTAGGTATGAGGCACTCCTAGGTATGATGCACCCCTAGGTATGATGCACTCCTAGGTATGATGCACTTCTAGGTATGAGGCACTGCTAGGTATGATGCACTACTAGGTATGATGCACTCCTAGGTATGATGCACCCCTAGGTATGATGCACTCGTAGGTATGATGCACTCCTAGGTATGATGCACTACTAGGTATGATGCATTCCTAGGTATGATGCACTCCTAGGTATGATGCACTTGTAGGTATGAGGCACTCCTAGGTATGATGCACTCCTAGGTATGAGGCACTCCTAGGTATGATGCACTCCTACGTATGATGCACTCCTAGGTATGATGCACTCGTAGGTATGATGCACTCGTAGGTATGATGCACTCGTAGGTATGATGCACCCCTAGGTATGAGGCACTCCTAGGTATGAGGCACTCCTAGGTATGAGGCACTCCTAGGTATGAGGCACTCCTAGGTATGATGCAATCCTACGTATGATGCACTCCTAGGTATGATGCACTCGTAGGTATGATGCACTCCTAGGTACGAGGCACTCCTAGGTATGATGCACTCCTAGGTATATGCACTCCTAGGTACGGGGCACTCCTATGTATGATGCACTCATAGGTACGATGCACTCCTAGGTATGAGGCACTCCTAGGTATATGCACTCCTAGGTACAAGGCACTCCTAGGTATGATGCACTCCTAGGTATGATGCACTCGTAGGTATGATGCACTCGTAGGTATGAGGCACTCGTAGGTATGATGCACTCCTAGGTATGATGCACTCCTAGGTATGATGCACTCGTAGGTATGATGCACTCGTAGGTACGATGCACTCGTAGGTATGAGGCACTCGTAGGTATGATGCACTCCTACGTATGATGCACTCGTAGGTATGATGCACTCGTAGGTATGATGCACTCCTAGGTACGAGGCACTCCTAGGTATGATGCACCCCTAGGTATGATGCGCCCCTAGGTATGATGCACTCATATGCATGATGCACTCCTACGTATGATGCACTCCTACGTATGATGCACTCCTACGTATGATGCACTCCTACGTATGATGCACTCGTAGGTATGATGCACTCCTAGGTACGAGGCACTCCTACGTATGATGCACTCCTAGGTACGATGCACTCCTAGGTATGAGGCACTCCTAGGTATATGCACTCCTAGGTACGAGGCACTCCTACGTATGATGCACTCCTAGGTATGATGCACTCCTAGGTATGAGGCACTCCTAGGTATGAGGCACTCCTAGGTATGATGCACCCCTAGGTATGATGCACTCCTAGGTATGATGCACTCCTAGGTATGATGCACTCCTAGGTATGATGCACTCCTAGGTACGAGGCACTGCTAGGTATGATGCACTCCTAGGTATGATGTACTCCTACGTATGATGCACTCCTACGTATGATGCACTCCTAGGTATGATGCACTCCTAGGTATGATGCACTCCTAGGTATGAGGCACTCCTAGGTATGATGCACCCCTAGGTATGATGCACTCCTAGGTATGATGCACTCGTAGGTATGATGCACTCGTAGGTATGATGCACCCCTAGGTATGATGCACTCGTAGGTATGATGCACTCGTAGGTACGATGCACTCGTAGGTATGATGCATTCCTAGGTATGATGCACTCGTAGGTATGATGCACTCGTAGGTATGATGCACTCGTAGGTATGATGCACTCGTAGGTATGATGCACCCCTAGGTATGATGCACTCCTAGGTATGATGCACTCCTAGGTATATGCACTCCTAGGTACGAGGCACTCCTACGTATGATGCACTCCTAGGTATGATGCACTCCTAGGTATGATGCACTCCTAGGTATGAGGCACTCCTAGGTATGATGCACTCCTAGGTATGATGCACTCGTAGGTATGAGGCACTCCTAGGTATGATGCACCCCTAGGTATGATGCACTCCTAGGTATGATGCACTTCTAGGTATGAGGCACTGCTAGGTATGATGCACTACTAGGTATGATGCACTCCTAGGTATGATGCACCCCTAGGTATGATGCACTCGTAGGTATGATGCACTCCTAGGTATGATGCACTACTAGGTATGATGCACTCCTAGGTATGATGCACTCCTAGGTATGATGCACTTGTAGGTATGAGGCACTCCTAGGTATGATGCACTCCTAGGTATGAGGCACTCCTAGGTATGATGCACTCCTAGGTATGATGCACTCCTAGGTATGATGCACTCCTAGGTATGATGCACTCGTAGGTATGATGCACTCGTAGGTATGATGCACTCGTAGGTATGAGGCACTCGTAGGTATGATGCACTCCTAGGTATGATGCACTCCTAGGTATGATGCACTCGTAGGTATGATGCACTCGTAGGTACGATGCACTCGTAGGTATGAGGCACTCCTAGGTATGATGCACTCCTACGTATGATGCACTCGTAGGTATGATGCACTCGTAGGTATGATGCACTCCTAGGTACGAGGCACTCCTAGGTATGATGCACCCCTAGGTATGATGCGCCCCTAGGTATGATGCACTCATATGCATGATGCACTCCTACGTATGATGCACTCCTACGTATGATGCACTCCTACGTATGATGCACTCCTACGTATGATGCACTCGTAGGTATGATGCACTCCTAGGTACGAGGCACTCCTACGTATGATGCACTCCTAGGTACGATGCACTCCTAGGTATGAGGCACTCCTAGGTATATGCACTCCTAGGTACGAGGCACTCCTACGTATGATGCACTCCTAGGTACGATGCACTCGTAGGTATGATGCATTCCTAGGTATGATGCACTCGTAGGTATGATGCACTCGTAGGTATGATGCACTCGTAGGTATGATGCACTCGTAGGTATGATGCACCCCTAGGTATGATGCACTCCTAGGTATGATGCACTCCTAGGTATATGCACTCCTAGGTACGAGGCACTCCTACGTATGATGCACTCCTAGGTATGATGCACTCCTAGGTATGATGCACTCGTAGGTATGAGGCACTCCTAGGTATGATGCACTCCTAGGTATGATGCACTCGTAGGTATGAGGCACTCCTAGGTATGATGCACCCCTAGGTATGATGCACTCCTAGGTATGATGCACTTCTAGGTATGAGGCACTGCTAGGTATGATGCACTACTAGGTATGATGCACTCCTAGGTATGATGCACCCCTAGGTATGATGCACTCGTAGGTATGATGCACTCCTAGGTATGATGCACTACTAGGTATGATGCATTCCTAGGTATGATGCACTCCTAGGTATGATGCACTTGTAGGTATGAGGCACTCCTAGGTATGATGCACTCCTAGGTATGAGGCACTCCTAGGTATGATGCACTCCTACGTATGATGCACTCCTAGGTATGATGCACTCGTAGGTATGATGCACTCGTAGGTATGATGCACTCGTAGGTATGATGCACCCCTAGGTATGAGGCACTCCTAGGTATGAGGCACTCCTAGGTATGAGGCACTCCTAGGTATGAGGCACTCCTAGGTATGAGGCACTCCTAGGTATGATGCAATCCTACGTATGATGCACTCCTAGGTATGATGCACTCGTAGGTATGATGCACTCCTAGGTACGAGGCACTCCTAGGTATGATGCACTCCTAGGTATATGCACTCCTAGGTACGGGGCACTCCTATGTATGATGCACTCATAGGTACGATGCACTCCTAGGTATGAGGCACTCCTAGGTATATGCACTCCTAGGTACAAGGCACTCCTAGGTATGATGCACTCCTAGGTATGATGCACTCGTAGGTATGATGCACTCGTAGGTATGAGGCACTCGTAGGTATGATGCACTCCTAGGTATGATGCACTCCTAGGTATGATGCACTCGTAGGTATGATGCACTCGTAGGTACGATGCACTCATAGGTATGAGGCACTCCTAGGTATGATGCACTCCTACGTATGATGCACTCGTAGGTATGATGCACTCGTAGGTATGATGCACTCCTAGGTACGAGGCACTCCTAGGTATGATGCACCCCTAGGTATGATGCGCCCCTAGGTATGATGCACTCATATGCATGATGCACTCCTACGTATGATGCACTCCTACGTATGATGCACTCCTACGTATGATGCACTCCTACGTATGATGCACTCGTAGGTATGATGCACTCCTAGGTACGAGGCACTCCTACGTATGATGCACTCCTAGGTACGATGCACTCCTAGGTATGAGGCACTCCTAGGTATATGCACTCCTAGGTACGAGGCACTCCTACGTATGATGCACTCCTAGGTATGATGCACTCCTAGGTATGAGGCACTCCTAGGTATGAGGCACTCCTAGGTATGATGCACCCCTAGGTATGATGCACTCCTAGGTATGATGCACTCCTAGGTATGATGCACTCCTAGGTATGATGCACTCCTAGGTACGAGGCACTGCTAGGTATGATGCACTCCTAGGTATGATGTACTCCTACGTATGATGCACTCCTACGTATGATGCACTCCTAGGTATGATGCACTCCTAGGTATGATGCACTCCTAGGTATGAGGCACTCCTAGGTATGATGCACCCCTAGGTATGATGCACTCGTAGGTATGATGCACTCATAGGTATGATGCACTCGTAGGTATGATGCACCCCTAGGTATGATGCACTCGTAGGTATGATGCACTCGTAGGTACGATGCACTCGTAGGTATGATGCATTCCTAGGTATGATGCACTCGTAGGTATGATGCACTCGTAGGTATGATGCACTCGTAGGTATGATGCACTCGTAGGTATGATGCACCCCTAGGTATGATGCACTCCTAGGTATGATGCACTCCTAGGTATATGCACTCCTAGGTACGAGGCACTCCTACGTATGATGCACTCCTAGGTATGATGCACTCCTAGGTATGATGCACTCCTAGGTATGAGGCACTCCTAGGTATGATGCACTCCTAGGTATGATGCACTCGTAGGTATGAGGCACTCCTAGGTATGATGCACCCCTAGGTATGATGCACTCCTAGGTATGATGCACTTCTAGGTATGAGGCACTGCTAGGTATGATGCACTACTAGGTATGATGCACTCCTAGGTATGATGCACCCCTAGGTATGATGCACTCGTAGGTATGATGCACTCCTAGGTATGATGCACTACTAGGTATAATGCACTCCTAGGTATGATGCACTCCTAGGTATGATGCACTTGTAGGTATGAGGCACTCCTAGGTATGATGCACTCCTAGGTATGAGGCACTCCTAGGTATGATGCACTCCTAGGTATGATGCACTCCTAGGTATGATGCACTCCTAGGTATGATGCACTCGTAGGTATGATGCACTCGTAGGTATGATGCACCCCTAGGTATGAGGCACTCCTAGGTATGAGGCACTCCTAGGTATGAGGCACTCCTAGGTATGAGGCACTCCTAGGTATGATGCAATCCTACGTATGATGCACTCCTAGGTATGATGCACTCGTAGGTATGATGCACTCCTAGGTACGAGGCACTCCTAGGTATGATGCACTCCTAGGTATGATGCACTCCTAGGTATGATGCACTCGTAGGTATGATGCACTCGTAGGTATGAGGCACTCGTAGGTATGATGCACTCCTAGGTATGATGCACTCCTAGGTATGATGCACTCGTAGGTATGATGCACTCGTAGGTACGATGCACTCGTAGGTATGAGGCACTCGTAGGTATGATGCACTCCTACGTATGATGCACTCGTAGGTATGATGCACTCGTAGGTATGATGCACTCCTAGGTACGAGGCACTCCTAGGTATGATGCACCCCTAGGTATGATGCGCCCCTAGGTATGATGCACTCATATGCATGATGCACTCCTACGTATGATGCACTCCTACGTATGATGCACTCCTACATATGATGCACTCCTACGTATGATGCACTCGTAGGTATGATGCACTCCTAGGTACGAGGCACTCCTACGTATGATGCACTCCTAGGTACGATGCACTCCTAGGTATGAGGCACTCCTAGGTATATGCACTCCTAGGTACGAGGCACTCCTACGTATGATGCACTCCTAGGTATGATGCACTCCTAGGTATGAGGCACTCCTAGGTATGAGGCACTCCTAGGTATGATGCACCCCTAGGTATGATGTACTCCTAGGTATGATGCACTCCTAGGTATGATGCACTCCTAGGTATGATGCACTCCTAGGTACGAGGCACTGCTAGGTATGATGCACTCCTAGGTATATGCACTCCTAGGTACGAGGCACTCCTAGGTATGATGCACCCCTAGGTATGATGCACCCCTAGGTATGAGGCACTCCTAGGTATGATGCACTCGTAGGTATGATGCACCCCTAGGTATGATGCACCCCTAGGTATGATGCACTCGTAGGTATGATGCACCCCTAGGTATGATGCACTCGTAGGTATGATGCACTCGTAGGTATGATGCACTCCTAGGTATGATGCACTACTAGGTATGATGCACTCCTAGGTATGATGCACTCCTAGGTATATGCACTCCTAGGTATGATGCACTCCTAGGTATGATGCACTCCTAGGTACGATGCACTCGTAGGTATGATGCACTCGTAGGTATGATGCACTCGTAGGTATGATGCACTCCTAGGTATGAGGCACTCCTAGGTATGATGCACTCGTAGGTATGATGCACTCGTAGGTATGAGGCACTCCTAGGTATGAGGCACTCGTAGGTATGATGCACTCCTAGGTATGATGCACCCCTAGGTATGAGGCACTCCTAGGTATGATGCACTCCTAGGTATGATGCACCCCTAGGTATGAGGCACTCCTAGGTATGATGCACTCGTAGGTATGATGCACCCCTAGGTATGATGCACTCGTAGGTATGATGCACTCCTAGGTACGAGGCACTCCTAGGTATGATGCACTCCTAGGTATGATGCACTCGTAGGTATGATGCACCCCTAGGTATGATGCACTCCTAGGTATGATGCACTCGTAGGTATGATGCACTCGTAGGTATGATGCACTACTAGGTATGATGCACCCCTAGGTATGAGGCACTCCTAGGTATGATGCACTCCTAGGTATGATGCACCCCTAGGTACGATGCACTCCTAGGTATGATGCACTCGTAGGTATGATGCACTCGTAGGTATGATGCACTACTAGGTATGATGCACTCCTAGGTATGATGCACTCGTAGGTATGATGCACTACTAGGTATGATGCACTCGTAGGTATGATGCACTCGTAGGTATGATGCACCCCTAGGTATGATGCACTCATAGGTATGATGCACTCCTAGGTATGATGCACTCGTAGGTATGATGCACCCCTAGGTATGAGGCACTCCTAGGTATGATGCACTCGTAGGTATGATGCACCCCTAGGTATGATGCACTCGTAGGTATGATGCACCCCTAGGTATGATGCACTCGTAGGTATGATGCACTCCTAGGTATGATGCACTCCTAGGTACGATGCACTCCTAGGTATGAGGCACTCCTAGGTATATGCACTACTAGGTACGAGGCACTCCTAGGTATGATGCACTCCTAGGTATGATGCACTCCTAGGTATGATGCACTCCTAGGTATGAGGCACTCCTAGGTATGATGCACCCCTAGGTATGATGCACCCCTAGGTATGATGTACTCCTACGTATGATGCACTCCTACGTATGATGCACTCCTAGGTATGATGCACTCCTAGGTATGATGCACTCCTGGGTATGAGGCACTCCTAGGTATGATGCACCCCTAGGTATGATGCACTCGTAGGTATGATGCACTCCTAGGTATGATGCACTCGTAGGTATGATGCACCCCTAGGTATGATGCACTCGTAGGTATGATGCACTCGTAGGTACGATGCACTCGTAGGTATGATGCATTCCTAGGTATGATGCACTCCTAGGTATGATGCACTCGTAGGTATGATGCACTCGTAGGTATGATGCACTCCTAGGTATGATGCACCCCTAGGTATGATGCACTCCTAGGTATGATGCACTCCTAGGTATATGCACTCCTAGGTACGAGGCACTCCTACGTATGATGCACTCCTAGGTATGATGCACTCCTAGGTATGATGCACTCCTAGGTATGATGCACTCGTAGGTATGAGGCACTCCTAGGTATGATGCACCCCTAGGTATGATGCACTCCTAGGTATGATGCACTTGTAGGTATGAGGCACTGCTAGGTATGATGCACTACTAGGTATGATGCACTCCTAGGTATGATGCACCCCTAGGTATGATGCACTCGTAGGTATGATGCACTCCTAGGTATGATGCACTACTAGGTATGATGCACTCCTAGGTATGATGCACTCCTAGGTATGATGCACTTGTAGGTATGAGGCACTCCTAGGTATGATGCACTCCTAGGTATGAGGCACTCCTAGGTATGATGCACTCCTACGTATGATGCACTCCTAGGTATGATGCACTCGTAGGTATGATGCACTCGTAGGTATGATGCACTCGTAGGTATGATGCACCCCTAGGTATGAGGCACTCCTAGGTATGAGGCACTCCTAGGTATGAGGCACTCCTAGGTATGAGGCACTCCTAGGTATGATGCAATCCTACGTATGATGCACTCCTAGGTATGATGCACTCGTAGGTATCATGCACTCCTAGGTACGAGGCACTCCTAGGTATGATGCACTCCTAGGTATATGCACTCCTAGGTACGGGGCACTCCTATGTATGATGCACTCATAGGTACGATGCACTCCTAGGTATGAGGCACTCCTAGGTATATGCACTCCTAGGTACAAGGCACTCCTAGGTATGATGCACTCCTAGGTATGATGCACTCGTAGGTATGATGCACTCGTAGGTATGAGGCACTCGTAGGTATGATGCACTCCTAGGTATGATGCACTCCTAGGTATGATGCACTCGTAGGTATGATGCACTCGTAGGTACGATGCACTCGTAGGTATGAGGCACTCCTAGGTATGATGCACTCCTACGTATGATGCACTCGTAGGTATGATGCACTCGTAGGTATGATGCACTCCTAGGTACGAGGCACTCCTAGGTATGATGCACCCCTAGGTATGATGCGCCCCTAGGTATGATGCACTCATATGCATGATGCACTCCTACGTATGATGCACTCCTACGTATGATGCACTCCTACGTATGATGCACTCCTACGTATGATGCACTCGTAGGTATGATGCACTCCTAGGTACGAGGCACTCCTACGTATGATGCACTCCTAGGTACGATGCACTCCTAGGTATGAGGCACTCCTAGGTATATGCACTCCTAGGTACGAGGCACTGCTAGGTATGATGCACTCCTAGGTATGATGTACTCCTACGTATGATGCACTCCTACGTATGATGCACTCCTAGGTATGATGCACTCCTAGGTATGATGCACTCCTAGGTATGAGGCACTCCTAGGTATGATGCACCCCTAGGTATGATGCACTCGTAGGTATGATGCACTCGTAGGTATGATGCACTCGTAGGTATGATGCACCCCTAGGTATGATGCACTCGTAGGTATGATGCACTCGTAGGTACGATGCACTCGTAGGTATGATGCATTCCTAGGTATGATGCACTCGTAGGTATGATGCACTCGTAGGTATGATGCACTCGTAGGTATGATGCACTCGTAGGTATGATGCACCCCTAGGTATGATGCACTCCTAGGTATGATGCACTCCTAGGTATATGCACTCCTAGGTACAAGGCACTCCTACGTATGATGCACTCCTAGGTATGATGCACTCCTAGGTATGATGCACTCCTAGGTATGAGGCACTCCTAGGTATGATGCACTCCTAGGTATGATGCACTCGTAGGTATGAGGCACTCCTAGGTATGATGCACCCCTAGGTATGATGCACTCCTAGGTATGATGCACTTGTAGGTATGAGGCACTGCTAGGTATGATGCACTACTAGGTATGATGCACTCCTAGGTATGATGCACCCCTAGGTATGATGCACTCGTAGGTATGATGCACTCCTAGGTATGATGCACTACTAGGTATGATGCACTCCTAGGTATGATGCACTCCTAGGTATGATGCACTTGTAGGTATGAGGCACTCCTAGGTATGATGCACTCCTAGGTATGAGGCACTCCTAGGTATGATGCACTCCTACGTATGATGCACTCCTAGGTATGATGCACTCGTAGGTATGATGCACTCGTAGGTATGATGCACTCGTAGGTATGATGCACCCCTAGGTATGAGGCACTCCTAGGTATGAGGCACTCCTAGGTATGAGGCACTCCTAGGTATGAGGCACTCCTAGGTATGATGCAATCCTACGTATGATGCACTCCTAGGTATGATGCACTCGTAGGTATCATGCACTCCTAGGTACGAGGCACTCCTAGGTATGATGCACTCCTAGGTATATGCACTCCTAGGTACGGGGCACTCCTATGTATGATGCACTCGTAGGTACGATGCACTCCTAGGTATGAGGCACTCCTAGGTATATGCACTCCTAGGTACAAGGCACTCCTAGGTATGATGCACTCCTAGGTATGATGCACTCGTAGGTATGATGCACTCGTAGGTATGAGGCACTCGTAGGTATGATGCACTCCTAGGTATGATGCACTCCTAGGTATGATGCACTCGTAGGTATGATGCACTCGTAGGTACGATGCACTCGTAGGTATGAGGCACTCCTAGGTATGATGCACTCCTACGTATGATGCACTCGTAGGTATGATGCACTCGTAGGTATGATGCACTCCTAGGTACGAGGCACTCCTAGGTATGATGCACCCCTAGGTATGATGCGCCCCTAGGTATGATGCACTCATATGCATGATGCACTCCTACGTATGATGCACTCCTACGTATGATGCACTCCTACGTATGATGCACTCCTACGTATGATGCACTCGTAGGTATGATGCACTCCTAGCTACGAGGCACTCCTACGTATGATGCACTCCTAGGTACGATGCACTCCTAGGTATGAGGCACTCCTAGGTATATGCACTCCTAGGTACGAGGCACTGCTAGGTATGATGCACTCCTAGGTATGATGTACTCCTACGTATGATGCACTCCTACGTATGATGCACTCCTAGGTATGATGCACTCCTAGGTATGATGCACTCCTAGGTATGAGGCACTCCTAGGTATGATGCACCCCTAGGTATGATGCACTCGTAGGTATGATGCACTCGTAGGTATGATGCACTCGTAGGTATGATGCACCCCTAGGTATGATGCACTCGTAGGTATGATGCACTCGTAGGTACGATGCACTCGTAGGTATGATGCATTCCTAGGTATGATGCACTCGTAGGTATGATGCACTCGTAGGTATGATGCACTCGTAGGTATGATGCACTCGTAGGTATGATGCACCCCTAGGTATGATGCACTCCTAGGTATGATGCACTCCTAGGTATATGCACTCCTAGGTACGAGGCACTCCTACGTATGATGCACTCCTAGGTATGATGCACTCCTAGGTATGATGCACTCCTAGGTATGAGGCACTCCTAGGTATGATGCACTCCTAGGTATGATGCACTCGTAGGTATGAGGCACTCCTAGGTATGATGCACCCCTAGGTATGATGCACTCCTAGGTATGATGCACTTCTAGGTATGAGGCACTGCTAGGTATGATGCACTACTAGGTATGATGCACTCCTAGGTATGATGCACCCCTAGGTATGATGCACTCGTAGGTATGATGCACTCCTAGGTATGATGCACTACTAGGTATGATGCACTCCTAGGTATGATGCACTCCTAGGTATGATGCACTCCTAGGAATGATGCACTCGTAGGTATGATGCACTCGTAGGTATGATGCACCCCTAGGTATGAGGCACTCCTAGGTATGAGGCACTCCTAGGTATGAGGCACTCCTAGGTATGAGGCACTCCTAGGTATGATGCAATCCTACGTATGATGCACTCCTAGGTATGATGCACTCGTAGGTATGATGCACTCCTAGGTACGAGGCACTCCTAGGTATGATGCACTCCTAGGTATGATGCACTCCTAGGTATGATGCACTCGTAGGTATGATGCACTCGTAGGTATGAGGCACTCGTAGGTATGATGCACTCCTAGGTATGATGCACTCCTAGGTATGATGCACTCGTAGGTATGATGCACTCGTAGGTACGATGCACTCGTAGGTATGAGGCACTCCTAGGTATGATGCACTCCTACGTATGATGCACTCGTAGGTATGATGCACTCGTAGGTATGATGCACTCCTAGGTACGAGGCACTCCTAGGTATGATGCACCCCTAGGTATGATGCGCCCCTAGGTATGATGCACTCATATGCATGATGCACTCCTACGTATGATGCACTCCTACGTATGATGCACTCCTACGTATGATGCACTCCTACGTATGATGCACTCGTAGGTATGATGCACTCCTAGGTACGAGGCACTCCTACGTATGATGCACTCCTAGGTACGATGCACTCCTAGGTATGAGGCACTCCTAGGTATATGCACTCCTAGGTACGAGGCACTCCTACGTATGATGCACTCCTAGGTACGATGCACTCGTAGGTATGATGCATTCCTAGGTATGATGCACTCGTAGGTATGATGCACTCGTAGGTATGATGCACTCGTAGGTATGATGCACTCGTAGGTATGATGCACCCCTAGGTATGATGCACTCCTAGGTATGATGCACTCCTAGGTATATGCACTCCTAGGTACGAGGCACTCCTACGTATGATGCACTCCTAGGTATGATGCACTCCTAGGTATGATGCACTCCTAGGTATGAGGCACTCCTAGGTATGATGCACTCCTAGGTATGATGCACTCGTAGGTATGAGGCACTCCTAGGTATGATGCACCCCTAGGTATGATGCACTCCTAGGTATGATGCACTTCTAGGTATGAGGCACTGCTAGGTATGATGCACTACTAGGTATGATGCACTCCTAGGTATGATGCACCCCTAGGTATGATGCACTCGTAGGTATGATGCACTCCTAGGTATGATGCACTACTAGGTATGATGCATTCCTAGGTATGATGCACTCCTAGGTATGATGCACTTGTAGGTATGAGGCACTCCTAGGTATGATGCACTCCTAGGTATGAGGCACTCCTAGGTATGATGCACTCCTAGGTATGATGCACTCCTAGGTATGATGCACTCGTAGGTATGATGCACTCGTAGGTATGATGCACTCGTAGGTATGATGCACCCCTAGGTATGAGGCACTCCTAGGTATGAGGCACTCCTAGGTATGAGGCACTCCTAGGTATGAGGCACTCCTAGGTATGATGCAATCCTACGTATGATGCACTCCTAGGTATGATGCACTCGTAGGTATGATGCACTCCTAGGTACGAGGCACTCCTAGGTATGATGCACTCCTAGGTATGATGCACTCCTAGGTATGATGCACTCGTAGGTATGATGCACTCGTAGGTATGAGGCACTCGTAGGTATGATGCACTCCTAGGTATGATGCACTCCTAGGTATGATGCACTCGTAGGTATGATGCACTCGTAGGTACGATGCACTCGTAGGTATGAGGCACTCCTAGGTATGATGCACTCCTACGTATGATGCACTCGTAGGTATGATGCACTCGTAGGTATGATGCACTCCTAGGTACGAGGCACTCCTAGGTATGATGCACCCCTAGGTATGATGCGCCCCTAGGTATGATGCACTCATATGCATGATGCACTCCTACGTATGATGCACTCCTACGTATGATGCACTCCTACGTATGATGCACTCCTACGTATGATGCACTCGTAGGTATGATGCACTCCTAGGTACGAGGCACTCCTACGTATGATGCACTCCTAGGTACGATGCACTCCTAGGTATGAGGCACTCCTAGGTATATGCACTCCTAGGTACGAGGCACTCCTACGTATGATGCACTCCTAGGTATGATGCACTCCTAGGTATGATGCACTCGTAGGTATGATGCACTCCTAGGTATGATGCACTCCTAGGTATTATGCACTCCTAGGTATGATGCACTCCTAGGTATGATGCACTCCTAGGTATGATGCACTCGTAGGTATGATGCACTCCTAGGTATGATGCACTCCTAGGTATGATGCACTCCTAGGTATGATGCACTCGTAGGTATGATGCACTCCTAGGTATGATGCACCCCTAGGTATGAGGCACTCCTAGGTATGAGGCACTCCTAGGTATGAGGCACTCCTAGGTATGAGGCACTCCTAGGTATGATGCAATCCTACGTATGATGCACTCGTAGGTATGATGCACTCGTAGGTATGATGCACTCCTAGGTACGAGGCACTCCTAGGTATGATGCACTCCTAGGTATGATGCACTCCTAGGTATGATGCACTCGTAGGTATGAGGCACTCTTAGGTATGATGCACTCCTAGGTATGATGCACTCCTAGGTATGATGCACTCGTAGGTATGATGCACTCGTAGGTACGATGCACTCGTAGGTATGAGGCACTCCTAGGTATGATGCACTCCTACGTATGATGCACTCGTAGGTATGATGCACTCGTAGGTATGATGCACTCCTAGGTACGAGGCACTCCTAGGTATGATGCACCCCTAGGTATGATGCGCCCCTAGGTATGATGCACTCATATGCATGATGCACTCCTACCTATGATGCACTCCTACGTATGATGCACTCCTACGTATGATGCACTCCTACGTATGATGCACTCCTACCTATGATGCACTCCTACGTATGATGCACTCGTAGGTATGATGCACTCCTAGGTACGAGGCACTCCTACGTATGATGCACTCCTAGGTACGATGCACTCCTAGGTATGAGGCACTCCTAGGTATATGCACTCCTAGGTACGAGGCACTCCTAGGTATGATGCACTCCTAGGTATGATGCACTCCTAGGTATGATGCACTCCTAGGTATGAGGCACTCCTAGGTATGATGCACCCCTAGGTATGATGCACTCCTAGGTATGATGCACTCCTAGGTACGAGGCACTGCTAGGTATGATGCACTCCTAGGTATATGCACTCCTAGGTACGAGGCACTCCTACGTATGATGCACTCCTAGGTACGATGCACTCCTAGGTATGAGGCACTCCTAGGTATATGCACTCCTAGGTATGATGCACTCCTAGGTATGATGCACTCCTAGGTATGATGCACTTGTAGGTATGATGCACTCCTAGGTATGATGCACTCCTAGGTATGATGCACTCGTAGGTATGATGCACCCCTAGGTATGATGCGCCCCTAGGTATGATGCACTCATATGCATGATGCACTCCTACGTATGATGCACTCCTACGTATGATGCACTCCTACGTATGATGCACTCCTACGTATGATGCACTCGTAGGTATGATGCACTCCTAGGTACGAGGCACTCCTACGTATGATGCACTCCTAGGTACGATGCACTCCTAGGTATGAGGCACTCCTAGGTATATGCACTCCTAGGTACGAGGCACTCCTACGTATGATGCACTCCTAGGTACGATGCACTCGTAGGTATGATGCATTCCTAGGTATGATGCACTCGTAGGTATGATGCACTCGTAGGTATGATGCACTCGTAGGTATGATGCACTCGTAGGTATGATGCACCCCTAGGTATGATGCACTCCTAGGTATGATGCACTCCTAGGTATATGCACTCCTAGGTACGAGGCACTCCTACGTATGATGCACTCCTAGGTATGATGCACTCCTAGGTATGATGCACTCCTAGGTATGAGGCACTCCTAGGTATGATGCACTCCTAGGTATGATGCACTCGTAGGTATGAGGCACTCCTAGGTATGATGCACCCCTAGGTATGATGCACTCCTAGGTATGATGCACTTCTAGGTATGAGGCACTGCTAGGTATGATGCACTACTAGGTATGATGCACTCCTAGGTATGATGCACCCCTAGGTATGATGCACTCGTAGGTATGATGCACTCCTAGGTATGATGCACTACTAGGTATGATGCATTCCTAGGTATGATGCACTCCTAGGTATGATGCACTCCTAGGTATGAGGCACTCCTAGGTATGATGCACTCCTAGGTATGATGCACTCCTAGGTATGATGCACTCGTAGGTATGATGCACTCGTAGGTATGATGCACTCGTAGGTATGATGCACCCCTAGGTATGAGGCACTCCTAGGTATGAGGCACTCCTAGGTATGAGGCACTCCTAGGTATGAGGCACTCCTAGGTATGATGCAATCCTACGTATGATGCACTCCTAGGTATGATGCACTCGTAGGTATGATGCACTCCTAGGTACGAGGCACTCCTAGGTATGATGCACTCCTAGGTATGATGCACTCCTAGGTATGATGCACTCGTAGGTATGATGCACTCGTAGGTATGAGGCACTCGTAGGTATGATGCACTCCTAGGTATGATGCACTCCTAGGTATGATGCACTCGTAGGTATGATGCACTCGTAGGTACGATGCACTCGTAGGTATGAGGCACTCCTAGGTATGATGCACTCCTACGTATGATGCACTCGTAGGTATGATGCACTCGTAGGTATGATGCACTCCTAGGTACGAGGCACTCCTAGGTATGATGCACCCCTAGGTATGATGCGCCCCTAGGTATGATGCACTCATATGCATGATGCACTCCTACGTATGATGCACTCCTACGTATGATGCACTCCTACGTATGATGCACTCCTACGTATGATGCACTCGTAGGTATGATGCACTCCTAGGTACGAGGCACTCCTACGTATGATGCACTCCTAGGTACGATGCACTCCTAGGTATGAGGCACTCCTAGGTATATGCACTCCTAGGTACGAGGCACTCCTACGTATGATGCACTCCTAGGTATGATGCACTCCTAGGTATGATGCACTCGTAGGTATGATGCACTCCTAGGTATGATGCACTCCTAGGTATTATGCACTCCTAGGTATGATGCACTCCTAGGTATGATGCACTCCTAGGTATGATGCACTCGTAGGTATGATGCACTCCTAGGTATGATGCACTCCTAGGTATGATGCACTCCTAGGTATGATGCACTCGTAGGTATGATGCACTCCTAGGTATGATGCACCCCTAGGTATGAGGCACTCCTAGGTATGAGGCACTCCTAGGTATGAGGCACTCCTAGGTATGAGGCACTCCTAGGTATGATGCAATCCTACGTATGATGCACTCGTAGGTATGATGCACTCGTAGGTATGATGCACTCCTAGGTACGAGGCACTCCTAGGTATGATGCACTCCTAGGTATGATGCACTCCTAGGTATGATGCACTCGTAGGTATGAGGCACTCTTAGGTATGATGCACTCCTAGGTATGATGCACTCCTAGGTATGATGCACTCGTAGGTATGATGCACTCGTAGGTACGATGCACTCGTAGGTATGAGGCACTCCTAGGTATGATGCACTCCTACGTATGATGCACTCGTAGGTATGATGCACTCGTAGGTATGATGCACTCCTAGGTACGAGGCACTCCTAGGTATGATGCACCCCTAGGTATGATGCGCCCCTAGGTATGATGCACTCATATGCATGATGCACTCCTACCTATGATGCACTCCTACGTATGATGCACTCCTACGTATGATGCACTCCTACGTATGATGCACTCCTACCTA
The DNA here is from genome assembly GCA_949317995.1 of Acholoe squamosa. Classification (NCBI taxonomy): domain Eukaryota; kingdom Metazoa; phylum Annelida; class Polychaeta; order Phyllodocida; family Polynoidae; genus Acholoe; species Acholoe squamosa. The sequence goes on along the minus strand of OX439049.1, from coordinate 65,345,897 downwards.
TGATGCACTCCTACGTATGATGCACTCGTAGGTATGATGCACTCCTAGGTACGAGGCACTCCTACGTATGATGCACTCCTAGGTACGATGCACTCCTAGGTATGAGGCACTCCTAGGTATATGCACTCCTAGGTACGAGGCACTCCTAGGTATGATGCACTCCTAGGTATGATGCACTCCTAGGTATGATGCACTCCTAGGTATGAGGCACTCCTAGGTATGATGCACCCCTAGGTATGATGCACTCCTAGGTATGATGCACTCCTAGGTACGAGGCACTGCTAGGTATGATGCACTCCTAGGTATATGCACTCCTAGGTACGAGGCACTCCTACGTATGATGCACTCCTAGGTACGATGCACTCCTAGGTATGAGGCACTCCTAGGTATATGCACTCCTAGGTATGATGCACTCCTAGGTATGATGCACTCCTAGGTATGATGCACTTGTAGGTATGATGCACTCCTAGGTATGATGCACTCCTAGGTATGATGCACTCGTAGGTATGATGCACCCCTAGGTATGATGCGCCCCTAGGTATGATGCACTCATATGCATGATGCACTCCTACGTATGATGCACTCCTACGTATGATGCACTCCTACGTATGATGCACTCCTACGTATGATGCACTCGTAGGTATGATGCACTCCTAGGTACGAGGCACTCCTACGTATGATGCACTCCTAGGTACGATGCACTCCTAGGTATGAGGCACTCCTAGGTATATGCACTCCTAGGTACGAGGCACTCCTACGTATGATGCACTCCTAGGTACGATGCACTCGTAGGTATGATGCATTCCTAGGTATGATGCACTCGTAGGTATGATGCACTCGTAGGTATGATGCACTCGTAGGTATGATGCACTCGTAGGTATGATGCACCCCTAGGTATGATGCACTCCTAGGTATGATGCACTCCTAGGTATATGCACTCCTAGGTACGAGGCACTCCTACGTATGATGCACTCCTAGGTATGATGCACTCCTAGGTATGATGCACTCCTAGGTATGAGGCACTCCTAGGTATGATGCACTCCTAGGTATGATGCACTCGTAGGTATGAGGCACTCCTAGGTATGATGCACCCCTAGGTATGATGCACTCCTAGGTATGATGCACTTCTAGGTATGAGGCACTGCTAGGTATGATGCACTACTAGGTATGATGCACTCCTAGGTATGATGCACCCCTAGGTATGATGCACTCGTAGGTATGATGCACTCCTAGGTATGATGCACTACTAGGTATGATGCATTCCTAGGTATGATGCACTCCTAGGTATGATGCACTTGTAGGTATGAGGCACTCCTAGGTATGATGCACTCCTAGGTATGAGGCACTCCTAGGTATGATGCACTCCTACGTATGATGCACTCGTAGGTATGATGCACTCGTAGGTATGATGCACTCGTAGGTATGATGCACTCGTAGGTATGATGCACCCCTAGGTATGAGGCACTCCTAGGTATGAGGCACTCCTAGGTATGAGGCACTCCTAGGTATGAGGCACTCCTAGGTATGATGCAATCCTACGTATGATGCACTCCTAGGTATGATGCACTCGTAGGTATGATGCACTCCTAGGTACGAGGCACTCCTAGGTATGATGCACTCCTAGGTATATGCACTCCTAGGTACGGGGCACTCCTATGTATGATGCACTCGTAGGTACGATGCACTCCTAGGTATGAGGCACTCCTAGGTATATGCACTCCTAGGTACAAGGCACTCCTAGGTATGATGCACTCCTAGGTATGATGCACTCGTAGGTATGATGCACTCGTAGGTATGAGGCACTCGTAGGTATGATGCACTCCTAGGTATGATGCACTCCTAGGTATGATGCACTCGTAGGTATGATGCACTCGTAGGTACGATGCACTCGTAGGTATGAGGCACTCCTAGGTATGATGCACTCCTACGTATGATGCACTCGTAGGTATGATGCACTCGTAGGTATGATGCACTCCTAGGTACAAGGCACTCCTAGGTATGATGCACCCCTAGGTATGATGCGCCCCTAGGTATGATGCACTCATATGCATGATGCACTCCTACGTATGATGCACTCCTACGTATGATGCACTCCTACGTATGATGCACTCCTACGTATGATGCACTCGTAGGTATGATGCACTCCTAGGTACGAGGCACTCCTACGTATGATGCACTCCTAGGTACGATGCACTCCTAGGTATGAGGCACTCCTAGGTATATGCACTCCTAGGTACGAGGCACTCCTACGTATGATGCACTCCTAGGTATGATGCACTCCTAGGTATGAGGCACTCCTAGGTATGAGGCACTCCTAGGTATGATGCACCCCTAGGTATGATGCACTCCTAGGTATGATGCACTCCTAGGTATGATGCACTCCTAGGTATGATGCACTCCTAGGTACGAGGCACTGCTAGGTATGATGCACTCCTAGGTATGATGTACTCCTACGTATGATGCACTCCTACGTATGATGCACTCCTAGGTATGATGCACTCCTAGGTATGATGCACTCCTAGGTATGAGGCACTCCTAGGTATGATGCACCCCTAGGTATGATGCACTCGTAGGTATGATGCACTCGTAGGTATGATGCACTCGTAGGTATGATGCACCCCTAGGTATGATGCACTCGTAGGTATGATGCACTCGTAGGTACGATGCACTCGTAGGTATGATGCATTCCTAGGTATGATGCACTCGTAGGTATGATGCACTCGTAGGTATGATGCACTCGTAGGTATGATGCACTCGTAGGTATGATGCACCCCTAGGTATGATGCACTCCTAGGTATGATGCACTCCTAGGTATATGCACTCCTAGGTACGAGGCACTCCTACGTATGATGCACTCCTAGGTATGATGCACTCCTAGGTATGATGCACTCCTAGGTATGAGGCACTCCTAGGTATGATGCACTCCTAGGTATGATGCACTCGTAGGTATGAGGCACTCCTAGGTATGATGCACCCCTAGGTATGATGCACTCCTAGGTATGATGCACTTCTAGGTATGAGGCACTGCTAGGTATGATGCACTACTAGGTATGATGCACTCCTAGGTATGATGCACCCCTAGGTATGATGCACTCGTAGGTATGATGCACTCCTAGGTATGATGCACTACTAGGTATGATGCACTCCTAGGTATGATGCACTCCTAGGTATGATGCACTTGTAGGTATGAGGCACTCCTAGGTATGATGCACTCCTAGGTATGAGGCACTCCTAGGTATGATGCACTCCTAGGTATGATGCACTCCTAGGTATGATGCACTCCTAGGTATGATGCACTCGTAGGTATGATGCACTCGTAGGTATGATGCACCCCTAGGTATGAGGCACTCCTAGGTATGAGGCACTCCTAGGTATGAGGCACTCCTAGGTATGAGGCACTCCTAGGTATGATGCAATCCTACGTATGATGCACTCCTAGGTATGATGCACTCGCAGGTATGATGCACTCCTAGGTACGAGGCACTCCTAGGTATGATGCACTCCTAGGTATGATGCACTCCTAGGTATGATGCACTCGTAGGTATGATGCACTCGTAGGTATGAGGCACTCGTAGGTATGATGCACTCCTAGGTATGATGCACTCCTAGGTATGATGCACTCGTAGGTATGATGCACTCGTAGGTACGATGCACTCGTAGGTATGAGGCACTCGTAGGTATGATGAACTCCTACGTATGATGCACTCGTAGGTATGATGCACTCGTAGGTATGATGCACTCCTAGGTACGAGGCACTCCTAGGTATGATGCACCCCTAGGTATGATGCGCCCCTAGGTATGATGCACTCATATGCATGATGCACTCCTACGTATGATGCACTCCTACGTATGATGCACTCCTACATATGATGCACTCCTACGTATGATGCACTCGTAGGTATGATGCACTCCTAGGTACGAGGCACTCCTACGTATGATGCACTCCTAGGTACGATGCACTCCTAGGTATGATGCACTACTAGGTATGATGCACTCCTAGGTATGATGCACCCCTAGGTATGATGCACTCGTAGGTATGATGCACTCCTAGGTATGATGCACTACTAGGTATGATGCATTCCTAGGTATGATGCACTCCTAGGTATGATGCACTTGTAGGTATGAGGCACTCCTAGGTATGATGCACTCCTAGGTATGAGGCACTCCTAGGTATGATGCACTCCTACGTATGATGCACTCGTAGGTATGATGCACTCGTAGGTATGATGCACTCGTAGGTATGATGCACTCGTAGGTATGATGCACCCCTAGGTATGAGGCACTCCTAGGTATGAGGCACTCCTAGGTATGAGGCACTCCTAGGTATGAGGCACTCCTAGGTATGATGCAATCCTACGTATGATGCACTCCTAGGTATGATGCACTCGTAGGTATGATGCACTCCTAGGTACGAGGCACTCCTAGGTATGATGCACTCCTAGGTATATGCACTCCTAGGTACGGGGCACTCCTATGTATGATGCACTCGTAGGTACGATGCACTCCTAGGTATGAGGCACTCCTAGGTATATGCACTCCTAGGTACAAGGCACTCCTAGGTATGATGCACTCCTAGGTATGATGCACTCGTAGGTATGATGCACTCGTAGGTATGAGGCACTCGTAGGTATGATGCACTCCTAGGTATGATGCACTCCTAGGTATGATGCACTCGTAGGTATGATGCACTCGTAGGTACGATGCACTCGTAGGTATGAGGCACTCCTAGGTATGATGCACTCCTACGTATGATGCACTCGTAGGTATGATGCACTCGTAGGTATGATGCACTCCTAGGTACAAGGCACTCCTAGGTATGATGCACCCCTAGGTATGATGCGCCCCTAGGTATGATGCACTCATATGCATGATGCACTCCTACGTATGATGCACTCCTACGTATGATGCACTCCTACGTATGATGCACTCCTACGTATGATGCACTCGTAGGTATGATGCACTCCTAGGTACGAGGCACTCCTACGTATGATGCACTCCTAGGTACGATGCACTCCTAGGTATGAGGCACTCCTAGGTATATGCACTCCTAGGTACGAGGCACTCCTACGTATGATGCACTCCTAGGTATGATGCACTCCTAGGTATGAGGCACTCCTAGGTATGAGGCACTCCTAGGTATGATGCACCCCTAGGTATGATGCACTCCTAGGTATGATGCACTCCTAGGTATGATGCACTCCTAGGTATGATGCACTCCTAGGTACGAGGCACTGCTAGGTATGATGCACTCCTAGGTATGATGTACTCCTACGTATGATGCACTCCTACGTATGATGCACTCCTAGGTATGATGCACTCCTAGGTATGATGCACTCCTAGGTATGAGGCACTCCTAGGTATGATGCACCCCTAGGTATGATGCACTCGTAGGTATGATGCACTCGTAGGTATGATGCACTCGTAGGTATGATGCACCCCTAGGTATGATGCACTCGTAGGTATGATGCACTCGTAGGTACGATGCACTCGTAGGTATGATGCATTCCTAGGTATGATGCACTCGTAGGTATGATGCACTCGTAGGTATGATGCACTCGTAGGTATGATGCACTCGTAGGTATGATGCACCCCTAGGTATGATGCACTCCTAGGTATGATGCACTCCTAGGTATATGCACTCCTAGGTACGAGGCACTCCTACGTATGATGCACTCCTAGGTATGATGCACTCCTAGGTATGATGCACTCCTAGGTATGAGGCACTCCTAGGTATGATGCACTCCTAGGTATGATGCACTCGTAGGTATGAGGCACTCCTAGGTATGATGCACCCCTAGGTATGATGCACTCCTAGGTATGATGCACTTCTAGGTATGAGGCACTGCTAGGTATGATGCACTACTAGGTATGATGCACTCCTAGGTATGATGCACCCCTAGGTATGATGCACTCGTAGGTATGATGCACTCCTAGGTATGATGCACTACTAGGTATGATGCACTCCTAGGTATGATGCACTCCTAGGTATGATGCACTTGTAGGTATGAGGCACTCCTAGGTATGATGCACTCCTAGGTATGAGGCACTCCTAGGTATGATGCACTCCTAGGTATGATGCACTCCTAGGTATGATGCACTCCTAGGTATGATGCACTCGTAGGTATGATGCACTCGTAGGTATGATGCACCCCTAGGTATGAGGCACTCCTAGGTATGAGGCACTCCTAGGTATGAGGCACTCCTAGGTATGAGGCACTCCTAGGTATGATGCAATCCTACGTATGATGCACTCCTAGGTATGATGCACTCGCAGGTATGATGCACTCCTAGGTACGAGGCACTCCTAGGTATGATGCACTCCTAGGTATGATGCACTCCTAGGTATGATGCACTCGTAGGTATGATGCACTCGTAGGTATGAGGCACTCGTAGGTATGATGCACTCCTAGGTATGATGCACTCCTAGGTATGATGCACTCGTAGGTATGATGCACTCGTAGGTACGATGCACTCGTAGGTATGAGGCACTCGTAGGTATGATGAACTCCTACGTATGATGCACTCGTAGGTATGATGCACTCGTAGGTATGATGCACTCCTAGGTACGAGGCACTCCTAGGTATGATGCACCCCTAGGTATGATGCGCCCCTAGGTATGATGCACTCATATGCATGATGCACTCCTACGTATGATGCACTCCTACGTATGATGCACTCCTACATATGATGCACTCCTACGTATGATGCACTCGTAGGTATGATGCACTCCTAGGTACGAGGCACTCCTACGTATGATGCACTCCTAGGTACGATGCACTCCTAGGTATGAGGCACTCCTAGGTATATGCACTCCTAGGTACGAGGCACTCCTACGTATGATGCACTCCTAGGTATGATGCACTCCTAGGTATGAGGCACTCCTAGGTATGAGGCACTCCTAGGTATGATGCACCCCTAGGTATGATGTACTCCTAGGTATGATGCACTCCTAGGTATGATGCACTCCTAGGTATGATGCACTCCTAGGTACGAGGCACTGCTAGGTATGATGCACTCCTAGGTATATGCACTCCTAGGTACGAGGCACTCCTAGGTATGATGCACCCCTAGGTATGATGCACCCCTAGGTATGAGGCACTCCTAGGTATGATGCACTCGTAGGTATGATGCACCCCTAGGTATGATGCACCCCTAGGTATGATGCACTCGTAGGTATGATGCACCCCTAGGTATGATGCACTCGTAGGTATGATGCACTCGTAGGTATGATGCACTCCTAGGTATGATGCACTACTAGGTATGATGCACTCCTAGGTATGATGCACTCCTAGGTATGATGCACTTGTAGGTATGAGGCACTCCTAGGTATGATGCACTCCTAGGTATGAGGCACTCCTAGGTATGATGCACTCCTACGTATGATGCACTCCTAGGTATGATGCACTCCTAGGTATGATGCACTCCTAGGTATGATGCACCCCTAGGTATGAGGCACTCCTAGGTATGATGCACTCCTAGGTACGAGGCACTCCTACGTATGATGCACTCGTAGGTATGATGCACTCCTAGGTATGATGCACTCGTAGGTATGATGCACTCGTAGGTATGAGGCACTCCTAGGTATGATGCACCCCTAGGTATATGCACTCCTAGGTATGATGCACTCCTAGGTATGATGCACTCCTAGGTACGATGCACTCCTAGGTATGAGGCACTCCTAGGTATATGCACTCCTAGGTACGAGGCACTCCTACGTATGATGCACTCCTAGGTACGATGCACTCGTAGGTATGATGCATTCCTAGGTATGATGCACTCGTAGGTATGATGCACTCGTAGGTATGATGCACTCGTAGGTATGATGCACTCGTAGGTATGATGCACCCCTAGGTATGATGCACTCCTAGGTATGATGCACTCCTAGGTATATGCACTCCTAGGTACGAGGCACTCCTACGTATGATGCACTCCTAGGTATGATGCACTCCTAGGTATGATGCACTCCTAGGTATGAGGCACTCCTAGGTATGATGCACTCCTAGGTATGATGCACTCGTAGGTATGAGGCACTCCTAGGTATGATGCACCCCTAGGTATGATGCACTCCTAGGTATGATGCACTTCTAGGTATGAGGCACTGCTAGGTATGATGCACTACTAGGTATGATGCACTCCTAGGTATGATGCACCCCTAGGTATGATGCACTCGTAGGTATGATGCACTCCTAGGTATGATGCACTACTAGGTATGATGCATTCCTAGGTATGATGCACTCCTAGGTATGATGCACTTGTAGGTATGAGGCACTCCTAGGTATGATGCACTCCTAGGTATGAGGCACTCCTAGGTATGATGCACTCCTACGTATGATGCACTCGTAGGTATGATGCACTCGTAGGTATGATGCACTCGTAGGTATGATGCACTCGTAGGTATGATGCACCCCTAGGTATGAGGCACTCCTAGGTATGAGGCACTCCTAGGTATGAGGCACTCCTAGGTATGAGGCACTCCTAGGTATGATGCAATCCTACGTATGATGCACTCCTAGGTATGATGCACTCGTAGGTATGATGCACTCCTAGGTACGAGGCACTCCTAGGTATGATGCACTCCTAGGTATATGCACTCCTAGGTACGGGGCACTCCTATGTATGATGCACTCGTAGGTACGATGCACTCCTAGGTATGAGGCACTCCTAGGTATATGCACTCCTAGGTACAAGGCACTCCTAGGTATGATGCACTCCTAGGTATGATGCACTCGTAGGTATGATGCACTCGTAGGTATGAGGCACTCGTAGGTATGATGCACTCCTAGGTATGATGCACTCCTAGGTATGATGCACTCGTAGGTATGATGCACTCGTAGGTACGATGCACTCGTAGGTATGAGGCACTCCTAGGTATGATGCACTCCTACGTATGATGCACTCGTAGGTATGATGCACTCGTAGGTATGATGCACTCCTAGGTACAAGGCACTCCTAGGTATGATGCACCCCTAGGTATGATGCGCCCCTAGGTATGATGCACTCATATGCATGATGCACTCCTACGTATGATGCACTCCTACGTATGATGCACTCCTACGTATGATGCACTCCTACGTATGATGCACTCGTAGGTATGATGCACTCCTAGGTACGAGGCACTCCTACGTATGATGCACTCCTAGGTACGATGCACTCCTAGGTATGAGGCACTCCTAGGTATATGCACTCCTAGGTACGAGGCACTCCTACGTATGATGCACTCCTAGGTATGATGCACTCCTAGGTATGAGGCACTCCTAGGTATGAGGCACTCCTAGGTATGATGCACCCCTAGGTATGATGCACTCCTAGGTATGATGCACTCCTAGGTATGATGCACTCCTAGGTATGATGCACTCCTAGGTACGAGGCACTGCTAGGTATGATGCACTCCTAGGTATGATGTACTCCTACGTATGATGCACTCCTACGTATGATGCACTCCTAGGTATGATGCACTCCTAGGTATGATGCACTCCTAGGTATGAGGCACTCCTAGGTATGATGCACCCCTAGGTATGATGCACTCGTAGGTATGATGCACTCGTAGGTATGATGCACTCGTAGGTATGATGCACCCCTAGGTATGATGCACTCGTAGGTATGATGCACTCGTAGGTACGATGCACTCGTAGGTATGATGCATTCCTAGGTATGATGCACTCGTAGGTATGATGCACTCGTAGGTATGATGCACTCGTAGGTATGATGCACTCATAGGTATGATGCACCCCTAGGTATGATGCACTCCTAGGTATGATGCACTCCTAGGTATATGCACTCCTAGGTACGAGGCACTCCTACGTATGATGCACTCCTAGGTATGATGCACTCCTAGGTATGATGCACTCCTAGGTATGAGGCACTCCTAGGTATGATGCACTCCTAGGTATGATGCACTCGTAGGTATGAGGCACTCCTAGGTATGATGCACCCCTAGGTATGATGCACTCCTAGGTATGATGCACTTCTAGGTATGAGGCACTGCTAGGTATGATGCACTACTAGGTATGATGCACTCCTAGGTATGATGCACCCCTAGGTATGATGCACTCGTAGGTATGATGCACTCCTAGGTATGATGCACTACTAGGTATGATGCACTCCTAGGTATGATGCACTCCTAGGTATGATGCACTTGTAGGTATGAGGCACTCCTAGGTATGATGCACTCCTAGGTATGAGGCACTCCTAGGTATGATGCACTCCTAGGTATGATGCACTCCTAGGTATGATGCACTCCTAGGTATGATGCACTCGTAGGTATGATGCACTCGTAGGTATGATGCACCCCTAGGTATGAGGCACTCCTAGGTATGAGGCACTCCTAGGTATGAGGCACTCCTAGGTATGAGGCACTCCTAGGTATGATGCAATCCTACGTATGATGCACTCCTAGGTATGATGCACTCGCAGGTATGATGCACTCCTAGGTACGAGGCACTCCTAGGTATGATGCACTCCTAGGTATGATGCACTCCTAGGTATGATGCACTCGTAGGTATGATGCACTCGTAGGTATGAGGCACTCGTAGGTATGATGCACTCCTAGGTATGATGCACTCCTAGGTATGATGCACTCGTAGGTATGATGCACTCGTAGGTACGATGCACTCGTAGGTATGAGGCACTCGTAGGTATGATGAACTCCTACGTATGATGCACTCGTAGGTATGATGCACTCGTAGGTATGATGCACTCCTAGGTACGAGGCACTCCTAGGTATGATGCACCCCTAGGTATGATGCGCCCCTAGGTATGATGCACTCATATGCATGATGCACTCCTACGTATGATGCACTCCTACGTATGATGCACTCCTACATATGATGCACTCCTACGTATGATGCACTCGTAGGTATGATGCACTCCTAGGTACGAGGCACTCCTACGTATGATGCACTCCTAGGTACGATGCACTCCTAGGTATGAGGCACTCCTAGGTATATGCACTCCTAGGTACGAGGCACTCCTACGTATGATGCACTCCTAGGTATGATGCACTCCTAGGTATGAGGCACTCCTAGGTATGAGGCACTCCTAGGTATGATGCACCCCTAGGTATGATGTACTCCTAGGTATGATGCACTCCTAGGTATGATGCACTCCTAGGTATGATGCACTCCTAGGTACGAGGCACTGCTAGGTATGATGCACTCCTAGGTATATGCACTCCTAGGTACGAGGCACTCCTAGGTATGATGCACCCCTAGGTATGATGCACCCCTAGGTATGAGGCACTCCTAGGTATGATGCACTCGTAGGTATGATGCACCCCTAGGTATGATGCACCCCTAGGTATGATGCACTCGTAGGTATGATGCACCCCTAGGTATGATGCACTCGTAGGTATGATGCACTCGTAGGTATGATGCACTCCTAGGTATGATGCACTACTAGGTATGATGCACTCCTAGGTATGATGCACTCCTAGGTATGATGCACTTGTAGGTATGAGGCACTCCTAGGTATGATGCACTCCTAGGTATGAGGCACTCCTAGGTATGATGCACTCCTACGTATGATGCACTCCTAGGTATGATGCACTCCTAGGTATGATGCACTCCTAGGTATGATGCACCCCTAGGTATGAGGCACTCCTAGGTATGATGCACTCCTAGGTACGAGGCACTCCTACGTATGATGCACTCGTAGGTATGATGCACTCCTAGGTATGATGCACTCGTAGGTATGATGCACTCGTAGGTATGAGGCACTCCTAGGTATGATGCACCCCTAGGTATATGCACTCCTAGGTATGATGCACTCCTAGGTATGATGCACTCCTAGGTACGATGCACTCGTAGGTATGATGCACTCGTAGGTATGATGCACTCGTAGGTATGATGCACTCCTAGGTATGAGGCACTCCTAGGTATGATGCACTCGTAGGTATGATGCACTCGTAGGTATGAGGCACTCCTAGGTATGAGGCACTCGTAGGTATGATGCACTCCTAGGTATGATGCACCCCTAGGTATGAGGCACTCCTAGGTATGATGCACTCCTAGGTATGATGCACCCCTAGGTATGAGGCACTCCTAGGTATGATGCACTCGTAGGTATGATGCACCCCTAGGTATGATGCACTCGTAGGTATGATGCACTCCTAGGTACGAGGCACTCCTAGGTATGATGCACTCCTAGGTATGATGCACTCGTAGGTATGATGCACCCCTAGGTATGATGCACTCCTAGGTATGATGCACTCGTAGGTATGATGCACTCGTAGGTATGATGCACTACTAGGTATGATGCACCCCTAGGTATGAGGCACTCCTAGATATGATGCACTCCTAGGTATGATGCACTCGTAGGTATGATGCACCCCTAGGTACGATGCACTCCTAGGTATGATGCACTCGTAGGTATGATGCACTCGTAGGTATGATGCACTACTAGGTATGATGCACTCGTAGGTATGATGCACTCGTAGGTATGATGCACTACTAGGTATGATGCACTCGTAGGTATGATGCACTCGTAGGTATGATGCACCCCTAGGTATGATGCACTCATAGGTATGATGCACTCCTAGGTATGATGCACTCGTAGGTATGATGCACCCCTAGGTATGAGGCACTCCTAGGTATGATGCACTCGTAGGTATGATGCACCCCTAGGTATGATGCACTCGTAGGTATGATGCACCCCTAGGTATGATGCACTCGTAGGTATGATGCACTCCTAGGTATGATGCACTCCTAGGTACGATGCACTCCTAGGTATGAGGCACTCCTAGGTATATGCACTACTAGGTACGAGGCACTCCTAGGTATGATGCACTCCTAGGTATGATGCACTCCTAGGTATGATGCACTCCTAGGTATGAGGCACTCCTAGGTATGATGCACCCCTAGGTATGATGCACCCCTAGGTATGATGTACTCCTACGTATGATGCACTCCTACGTATGATGCACTCCTAGGTATGATGCACTCCTAGGTATGATGCACTCCTGGGTATGAGGCACTCCTAGGTATGATGCACCCCTAGGTATGATGCACTCGTAGGTATGATGCACTCCTAGGTATGATGCACTCGTAGGTATGATGCACCCCTAGGTATGATGCACTCGTAGGTATGATGCACTCGTAGGTACGATGCACTCGTAGGTATGATGCATTCCTAGGTATGATGCACTCCTAGGTATGATGCACTCGTAGGTATGATGCACTCGTAGGTATGATGCACTCCTAGGTATGATGCACCCCTAGGTATGATGCACTCCTAGGTATGATGCACTCCTAGGTATATGCACTCCTAGGTACGAGGCACTCCTACGTATGATGCACTCCTAGGTATGATGCACTCCTAGGTATGATGCACTCCTAGGTATGAGGCACTCCTAGGTATGATGCACTCCTAGGTATGATGCACTCGTAGGTATGAGGCACTCCTAGGTATGATGCACCCCTAGGTATGATGCACTCCTAGGTATGATGCACTTGTAGGTATGAGGCACTGCTAGGTATGATGCACTACTAGGTATGATGCACTCCTAGGTATGATGCACCCCTAGGTATGATGCACTCGTAGGTATGATGCACTCCTAGGTATGATGCACTACTAGGTATGATGCACTCCTAGGTATGATGCACTCCTAGGTATGATGCACTTGTAGGTATGAGGCACTCCTAGGTATGATGCACTCCTAGGTATGAGGCACTCCTAGGTATGATGCACTCCTACGTATGATGCACTCGTAGGTATGATGCACTCGTAGGTACGATGCACTCGTAGGTATGAGGCACTCGTAGGTATGATGAACTCCTACGTATGATGCACTCGTAGGTATGATGCACTCGTAGGTATGATGCACTCCTAGGTACGAGGCACTCCTAGGTATGATGCACCCCTAGGTATGATGCGCCCCTAGGTATGATGCACTCATATGCATGATGCACTCCTACGTATGATGCACTCCTACGTATGATGCACTCCTACATATGATGCACTCCTACGTATGATGCACTCGTAGGTATGATGCACTCCTAGGTACGAGGCACTCCTACGTATGATGCACTCCTAGGTACGATGCACTCCTAGGTATGAGGCACTCCTAGGTATATGCACTCCTAGGTACGAGGCACTCCTACGTATGATGCACTCCTAGGTATGATGCACTCCTAGGTATGAGGCACTCCTAGGTATGAGGCACTCCTAGGTATGATGCACCCCTAGGTATGATGTACTCCTAGGTATGATGCACTCCTAGGTATGATGCACTCCTAGGTATGATGCACTCCTAGGTACGAGGCACTGCTAGGTATGATGCACTCCTAGGTATATGCACTCCTAGGTACGAGGCACTCCTAGGTATGATGCACCCCTAGGTATGATGCACCCCTAGGTATGAGGCACTCCTAGGTATGATGCACTCGTAGGTATGATGCACCCCTAGGTATGATGCACCCCTAGGTATGATGCACTCGTAGGTATGATGCACCCCTAGGTATGATGCACTCGTAGGTATGATGCACTCGTAGGTATGATGCACTCCTAGGTATGATGCACTACTAGGTATGATGCACTCCTAGGTATGATGCACTCCTAGGTATGATGCACTTGTAGGTATGAGGCACTCCTAGGTATGATGCACTCCTAGGTATGAGGCACTCCTAGGTATGATGCACTCCTACGTATGATGCACTCCTAGGTATGATGCACTCCTAGGTATGATGCACTCCTAGGTATGATGCACCCCTAGGTATGAGGCACTCCTAGGTATGATGCACTCCTAGGTACGAGGCACTCCTACGTATGATGCACTCGTAGGTATGATGCACTCCTAGGTATGATGCACTCGTAGGTATGATGCACTCGTAGGTATGAGGCACTCCTAGGTATGATGCACCCCTAGGTATATGCACTCCTAGGTATGATGCACTCCTAGGTATGATGCACTCCTAGGTACGATGCACTCGTAGGTATGATGCACTCGTAGGTATGATGCACTCGTAGGTATGATGCACTCCTAGGTATGAGGCACTCCTAGGTATGATGCACTCGTAGGTATGATGCACTCGTAGGTATGAGGCACTCCTAGGTATGAGGCACTCGTAGGTATGATGCACTCCTAGGTATGATGCACCCCTAGGTATGAGGCACTCCTAGGTATGATGCACTCCTAGGTATGATGCACCCCTAGGTATGAGGCACTCCTAGGTATGATGCACTCGTAGGTATGATGCACCCCTAGGTATGATGCACTCGTAGGTATGATGCACTCCTAGGTACGAGGCACTCCTAGGTATGATGCACTCCTAGGTATGATGCACTCGTAGGTATGATGCACCCCTAGGTATGATGCACTCCTAGGTATGATGCACTCGTAGGTATGATGCACTCGTAGGTATGATGCACTACTAGGTATGATGCACCCCTAGGTATGAGGCACTCCTAGATATGATGCACTCCTAGGTATGATGCACTCGTAGGTATGATGCACCCCTAGGTACGATGCACTCCTAGGTATGATGCACTCGTAGGTATGATGCACTCGTAGGTATGATGCACTACTAGGTATGATGCACTCCTAGGTATGATGCACTCGTAGGTATGATGCACTACTAGGTATGATGCACTCGTAGGTATGATGCACTCGTAGGTATGATGCACCCCTAGGTATGATGCACTCATAGGTATGATGCACTCCTAGGTATGATGCACTCGTAGGTATGATGCACCCCTAGGTATGAGGCACTCCTAGGTATGATGCACTCGTAGGTATGATGCACCCCTAGGTATGATGCACTCGTAGGTATGATGCACCCCTAGGTATGATGCACTCGTAGGTATGATGCACTCCTAGGTATGATGCACTCCTAGGTACGATGCACTCCTAGGTATGAGGCACTCCTAGGTATATGCACTACTAGGTACGAGGCACTCCTAGGTATGATGCACTCCTAGGTATGATGCACTCCTAGGTATGATGCACTCCTAGGTATGAGGCACTCCTAGGTATGATGCACCCCTAGGTATGATGCACCCCTAGGTATGATGTACTCCTACGTATGATGCACTCCTACGTATGATGCACTCCTAGGTATGATGCACTCCTAGGTATGATGCACTCCTGGGTATGAGGCACTCCTAGGTATGATGCACCCCTAGGTATGATGCACTCGTAGGTATGATGCACTCCTAGGTATGATGCACTCGTAGGTATGATGCACCCCTAGGTATGATGCACTCGTAGGTATGATGCACTCGTAGGTACGATGCACTCGTAGGTATGATGCATTCCTAGGTATGATGCACTCCTAGGTATGATGCACTCGTAGGTATGATGCACTCGTAGGTATGATGCACTCCTAGGTATGATGCACCCCTAGGTATGATGCACTCCTAGGTATGATGCACTCCTAGGTATATGCACTCCTAGGTACGAGGCACTCCTACGTATGATGCACTCCTAGGTATGATGCACTCCTAGGTATGATGCACTCCTAGGTATGAGGCACTCCTAGGTATGATGCACTCCTAGGTATGATGCACTCGTAGGTATGAGGCACTCCTAGGTATGATGCACCCCTAGGTATGATGCACTCCTAGGTATGATGCACTTGTAGGTATGAGGCACTGCTAGGTATGATGCACTACTAGGTATGATGCACTCCTAGGTATGATGCACCCCTAGGTATGATGCACTCGTAGGTATGATGCACTCCTAGGTATGATGCACTACTAGGTATGATGCACTCCTAGGTATGATGCACTCCTAGGTATGATGCACTTGTAGGTATGAGGCACTCCTAGGTATGATGCACTCCTAGGTATGAGGCACTCCTAGGTATGATGCACTCCTACGTATGATGCACTCCTAGGTATGATGCACTCGTAGGTATGATGCACTCGTAGGTATGATGCACTCGTAGGTATGAGGCACTCCTAGGTATGAGGCACTCCTAGGTATGAGGCACTCCTAGGTATGATGCAATCCTACGTATGATGCACTCCTAGGTATGATGCACTCGTAGGTATCATGCACTCCTAGGTACGAGGCACTCCTAGGTATGATGCACTCCTAGGTATATGCACTCCTAGGTACGGGGCACTCCTATGTATGATGCACTCGTAGGTACGATGCACTCCTAGGTATGAGGCACTCCTAGGTATATGCACTCCTAGGTACAAGGCACTCCTAGGTATGATGCACTCCTAGGTATGATGCACTCGTAGGTATGATGCACTCGTAGGTATGAGGCACTCGTAGGTATGATGCACTCCTAGGTATGATGCACTCCTAGGTATGATGCACTCGTAGGTATGATGCACTCGTAGGTACGATGCACTCGTAGGTATGAGGCACTCCTAGGTATGATGCACTCCTACGTATGATGCACTCGTAGGTATGATGCACTCGTAGGTATGATGCACTCCTAGGTACGAGGCACTCCTAGGTATGATGCACCCCTAGGTATGATGCGCCCCTAGGTATGATGCACTCATATGCATGATGCACTCCTACGTATGATGCACTCCTACGTATGATGCACTCCTACGTATGATGCACTCCTACGTATGATGCACTCGTAGGTATGATGCACTCCTAGGTACGAGGCACTCCTACGTATGATGCACTCTTAGGTACGATGCACTCCTAGGTATGAGGCACTCCTAGGTATATGCACTCCTAGGTACGAGGCACTGCTAGGTATGATGCACTCCTAGGTATGATGTACTCCTACGTATGATGCACTCCTACGTATGATGCACTCCTAGGTATGATGCACTCCTAGGTATGATGCACTCCTAGGTATGAGGCACTCCTAGGTATGATGCACCCCTAGGTATGATGCACTCGTAGGTATGATGCACTCGTAGGTATGATGCACTCGTAGGTATGATGCACCCCTAGGTATGATGCACTCGTAGGTATGATGCACTCGTAGGTATGATGCACTCGTAGGTATGATGCATTCCTAGGTATGATGCACTCGTAGGTATGATGCACTCGTAGGTATGATGCACCCCTAGGTATGATGCACTCCTAGGTATGATGCACTCCTAGGTATATGCACTCCTAGGTACGAGGCACTCCTACGTATGATGCACTCCTAGGTATGATGCACTCCTAGGTATGATGCACTCCTAGGTATGAGGCACTCCTAGGTATGATGCACTCCTAGGTATGATGCACTCGTAGGTATGAGGCACTCCTAGGTATGATGCACCCCTAGGTATGATGCACTCCTAGGTATGATGCACTTCTAGGTATGAGGCACTGCTAGGTATGATGCACTACTAGGTATGATGCACTCCTAGGTATGATGCACCCCTAGGTATGATGCACTCGTAGGTATGATGCACTCCTAGGTATGATGCACTACTAGGTATGATGCACTCCTAGGTATGATGCACTCCTAGGTATGATGCACTCCTAGGAATGATGCACTCGTAGGTATGATGCACTCGTAGGTATGATGCACCCCTAGGTATGAGGCACTCCTAGGTATGAGGCACTCCTAGGTATGAGGCACTCCTAGGTATGAGGCACTCCTAGGTATGATGCAATCCTACGTATGATGCACTCCTAGGTATGATGCACTCGTAGGTATGATGCACTCCTAGGTACGAGGCACTCCTAGGTATGATGCACTCCTAGGTATGATGCACTCCTAGGTATGATGCACTCGTAGGTATGATGCACTCGTAGGTATGAGGCACTCGTAGGTATGATGCACTCCTAGGTATGATGCACTCCTAGGTATGATGCACTCGTAGGTATGATGCACTCGTAGGTACGATGCACTCGTAGGTATGAGGCACTCCTAGGTATGATGCACTCCTACGTATGATGCACTCGTAGGTATGATGCACTCGTAGGTATGATGCACTCCTAGGTACGAGGCACTCCTAGGTATGATGCACCCCTAGGTATGATGCGCCCCTAGGTATGATGCACTCATATGCATGATGCACTCCTACGTATGATGCACTCCTACGTATGATGCACTCCTACGTATGATGCACTCCTACGTATGATGCACTCGTAGGTATGATGCACTCCTAGGTACGAGGCACTCCTACGTATGATGCACTCCTAGGTACGATGCACTCCTAGGTATGAGGCACTCCTAGGTATATGCACTCCTAGGTACGAGGCACTCCTACGTATGATGCACTCCTAGGTACGATGCACTCGTAGGTATGATGCATTCCTAGGTATGATGCACTCGTAGGTATGATGCACTCGTAGGTATGATGCACTCGTAGGTATGATGCACTCGTAGGTATGATGCACCCCTAGGTATGATGCACTCCTAGGTATGATGCACTCCTAGGTATATGCACTCCTAGGTACGAGGCACTCCTACGTATGATGCACTCCTAGGTATGATGCACTCCTAGGTATGATGCACTCCTAGGTATGAGGCACTCCTAGGTATGATGCACTCCTAGGTATGATGCACTCGTAGGTATGAGGCACTCCTAGGTATGATGCACCCCTAGGTATGATGCACTCCTAGGTATGATGCACTTCTAGGTATGAGGCACTGCTAGGTATGATGCACTACTAGGTATGATGCACTCCTAGGTATGATGCACCCCTAGGTATGATGCACTCGTAGGTATGATGCACTCCTAGGTATGATGCACTACTAGGTATGATGCATTCCTAGGTATGATGCACTCCTAGGTATGATGCACTTGTAGGTATGAGGCACTCCTAGGTATGATGCACTCCTAGGTATGAGGCACTCCTAGGTATGATGCACTCCTAGGTATGATGCACTCCTAGGTATGATGCACTCGTAGGTATGATGCACTCGTAGGTATGATGCACTCGTAGGTATGATGCACCCCTAGGTATGAGGCACTCCTAGGTATGAGGCACTCCTAGGTATGAGGCACTCCTAGGTATGAGGCACTCCTAGGTATGAGGCACTCCTAGGTATGATGCAATCCTACGTATGATGCACTCGTAGGTATGATGCACTCCTAGGTACGAGGCACTCCTAGGTATGATGCACTCCTAGGTATGATGCACTCGTAGGTATGATGCACTCGTAGGTATGATGCACTCGTAGGTATGATGCACTCGTAGGTATGAGGCACTCGTAGGTATGATGCACTCCTAGGTATGATGCACTCCTAGGTATGATGCACTCGTAGGTATGATGCACTCGTAGGTACGATGCACTCCTAGGTATGATGCACCCCTAGGTATGATGCGCCCCTAGGTATGATGCACTCATATGCATGATGCACTCCTACGTATGATGCACTCCTACGTATGATGCACTCCTACGTATGATGCACTCCTACGTATGATGCACTCGTAGGTATGATGCACTCCTACGTATGATGCACTCCTACGTATGATGCACTCGTAGGTATGATGCACTCCTAGGTACGAGGCACTCCTACGTATGATGCACTCCTAGGTACGATGCACTCCTAGGTATGAGGCACTCCTAGGTATATGCACTCCTAGGTACGAGGCACTCCTACGTATGATGCACTCCTAGGTATGATGCACTCCTAGGTATGATGCACTCCTAGGTATGATGCACTCGTAGGTATGATGCACTCCTAGGTATGATGC
Source organism: Acholoe squamosa (assembly GCA_949317995.1). Classification (NCBI taxonomy): domain Eukaryota; kingdom Metazoa; phylum Annelida; class Polychaeta; order Phyllodocida; family Polynoidae; genus Acholoe; species Acholoe squamosa. The sequence goes on along the minus strand of OX439049.1, from coordinate 65,325,343 downwards.
ACTCCTAGGTATGATGCACTCGTAGGTATGATGCACTCCTAGGTATGATGCACTCCTAGGTATTATGCACTCCTAGGTATGATGCACTCCTAGGTATGATGCACTCCTAGGTATGATGCACTCGTAGGTATGATGCACTCCTAGGTATGATGCACTCCTAGGTATGATGCACTCCTAGGTATGATGCACTCGTAGGTATGATGCACTCCTAGGTATGATGCACCCCTAGGTATGAGGCACTCCTAGGTATGAGGCACTCCTAGGTATGAGGCACTCCTAGGTATGAGGCACTCCTAGGTATGATGCAATCCTACGTATGATGCACTCGTAGGTATGATGCACTCGTAGGTATGATGCACTCCTAGGTACGAGGCACTCCTAGGTATGATGCACTCCTAGGTATGATGCACTCCTAGGTATGATGCACTCGTAGGTATGAGGCACTCGTAGGTATGATGCACTCCTAGGTATGATGCACTCCTAGGTATGATGCACTCGTAGGTATGATGCACTCGTAGGTACGATGCACTCGTAGGTATGAGGCACTCCTAGGTATGATGCACTCCTACGTATGATGCACTCGTAGGTATGATGCACTCGTAGGTATGATGCACTCCTAGGTACGAGGCACTCCTAGGTATGATGCACCCCTAGGTATGATGCGCCCCTAGGTATGATGCACTCATATGCATGATGCACTCCTACCTATGATGCACTCCTACGTATGATGCACTCCTACGTATGATGCACTCCTACGTATGATGCACTCCTACGTATGATGCACTCCTACGTATGATGCACTCGTAGGTATGATGCACTCCTAGGTACGAGGCACTCCTACGTATGATGCACTCCTAGGTACGATGCACTCCTAGGTATGAGGCACTCCTAGGTATATGCACTCCTAGGTACGAGGCACTCCTACGTATGATGCACTCCTAGGTATGATGCACTCCTAGGTATGATGCACTCCTAGGTATGAGGCACTCCTAGGTATGATGCACCCCTAGGTATGATGCACTCCTAGGTATGATGCACTCCTAGGTACGAGGCACTGCTAGGTATGATGCACTCCTAGGTATATGCACTCCTAGGTACGAGGCACTCCTACGTATGATGCACTCCTAGGTACGATGCACTCCTAGGTATGAGGCACTCCTAGGTATATGCACTCCTAGGTATGATGCACTCCTAGGTATGATGCACTCCTAGGTATGATGCACTTGTAGGTATGATGCACTCCTAGGTATGATGCACTCCTAGGTATGATGCACTCGTAGGTATGATGCACCCCTAGGTATGATGCGCCCCTAGGTATGATGCACTCATATGCATGATGCACTCCTACGTATGATGCACTCCTACGTATGATGCACTCCTACGTATGATGCACTCCTACGTATGATGCACTCGTAGGTATGATGCACTCCTAGGTACGAGGCACTCCTACGTATGATGCACTCCTAGGTACGATGCACTCCTAGGTATGAGGCACTCCTAGGTATATGCACTCCTAGGTACGAGGCACTCCTACGTATGATGCACTCCTAGGTACGATGCACTCGTAGGTATGATGCATTCCTAGGTATGATGCACTCGTAGGTATGATGCACTCGTAGGTATGATGCACTCGTAGGTATGATGCACTCGTAGGTATGATGCACCCCTAGGTATGATGCACTCCTAGGTATGATGCACTCCTAGGTATATGCACTCCTAGGTACGAGGCACTCCTAGGTATGATGCACTCCTAGGTATGATGCACTCCTAGGTATGATGCACTCCTAGGTATGAGGCACTCCTAGGTATGATGCACTCCTAGGTATGATGCACTCGTAGGTATGAGGCACTCCTAGGTATGATGCACCCCTAGGTATGATGCACTCCTAGGTATGATGCACTTCTAGGTATGAGGCACTGCTAGGTATGATGCACTACTAGGTATGATGCACTCCTAGGTATGATGCACCCCTAGGTATGATGCACTCGTAGGTATGATGCACTCCTAGGTATGATGCACTACTAGGTATGATGCATTCCTAGGTATGATGCACTCCTAGGTATGATGCACTTGTAGGTATGAGGCACTCCTAGGTATGATGCACTCCTAGGTATGAGGCACTCCTAGGTATGATGCACTCCTACGTATGATGCACTCCTAGGTATGATGCACTCGTAGGTATGATGCACTCGTAGGTATGATGCACTCGTAGGTATGATGCACCCCTAGGTATGAGGCACTCCTAGGTATGAGGCACTCCTAGGTATGAGGCACTCCTAGGTATGAGGCACTCCTAGGTATGATGCAATCCTACGTATGATGCACTCCTAGGTATGATGCACTCGTAGGTATGATGCACTCCTAGGTACGAGGCACTCCTAGGTATGATGCACTCCTAGGTATATGCACTCCTAGGTACGGGGCACTCCTATGTATGATGCACTCGTAGGTACGATGCACTCCTAGGTATGAGGCACTCCTAGGTATATGAACTCCTAGGTACAAGGCACTCCTAGGTATGATGCACTCCTAGGTATGATGCACTCGTAGGTATGATGCACTCGTAGGTATGAGGCACTCGTAGGTATGATGCACTCCTAGGTATGATGCACTCCTAGGTATGATGCACTCGTAGGTATGATGCACTCGTAGGTACGATGCACTCGTAGGTATGAGGCACTCCTAGGTATGATGCACTCCTACGTATGATGCACTCGTAGGTATGATGCACTCGTAGGTATGATGCACTCCTAGGTACAAGGCACTCCTAGGTATGATGCACCCCTAGGTATGATGCGCCCCTAGGTATGATGCACTCATATGCATGATGCACTCCTACGTATGATGCACTCCTACGTATGATGCACTCCTACGTATGATGCACTCCTACGTATGATGCACTCGTAGGTATGATGCACTCCTAGGTACGAGGCACTCCTACGTATGATGCACTCCTAGGTACGATGCACTCCTAGGTATGAGGCACTCCTAGGTATATGCACTCCTAGGTACGAGGCACTCCTACGTATGATGCACTCCTAGGTATGATGCACTCCTAGGTATGAGGCACTCCTAGGTATGAGGCACTCCTAGGTATGATGCACCCCTAGGTATGATGCACTCCTAGGTATGATGCACTCCTAGGTATGATGCACTCCTAGGTATGATGCACTCCTAGGTACGAGGCACTGCTAGGTATGATGCACTCCTAGGTATGATGTACTCCTACGTATGATGCACTCCTACGTATGATGCACTCCTAGGTATGATGCACTCCTAGGTATGATGCACTCCTAGGTATGAGGCACTCCTAGGTATGATGCACCCCTAGGTATGATGCACTCGTAGGTATGATGCACTCGTAGGTATGATGCACTCGTAGGTATGATGCACCCCTAGGTATGATGCACTCGTAGGTATGATGCACTCCTAGGTATGATGCACTCGTAGGTATGATGCACTCGTAGGTATGATGCACTCGTAGGTATGATGCACTCCTAGGTACGAGGCACTCCTAGGTATGATGCACCCCTAGGTATGATGCGCCCCTAGGTATGATGCACTCATATGCATGATGCACTCCTACGTATGATGCACTCCTACGTATGATGCACTCCTACGTATGATGCACTCCTAGGTATGATGCACTCCTAGGTATGATGCACTCCTAGGTATGAGGCACTCCTAGGTATGATGCACTCCTAGGTATGATGCACTCGTAGGTATGAGGCACTCCTAGGTATGATGCACCCCTAGGTATGATGCACTCCTAGGTATGATGCACTTCTAGGTATGAGGCACTGCTAGGTATGATGCACTACTAGGTATGATGCACTCCTAGGTATGATGCACCCCTAGGTATGATGCACTCGTAGGTATGATGCACTCCTAGGTATGATGCACTACTAGGTATGATGCACTCCTAGGTATGATGCACTCCTAGGTATGATGCACTTGTAGGTATGAGGCACTGCTAGGTATGATGCACTCCTAGGTATGAGGCACTCCTAGGTATGATGCACTCCTAGGTATGATGCACTCCTAGGTATGATGCACTCCTAGGTATGATGCACTCGTAGGTATGATGCACTCGTAGGTATGATGCACCCCTAGGTATGAGGCACTCCTAGGTATGAGGCACTCCTAGGTATGAGGCACTCCTAGGTATGAGGCACTCCTAGGTATGATGCAATCCTACGTATGATGCACTCCTAGGTATGATGCACTCGCAGGTATGATGCACTCCTAGGTACGAGGCACTCCTAGGTATGATGCACTCCTAGGTATGATGCACTCCTAGGTATGATGCACTCGTAGGTATGATGCACTCGTAGGTATGAGGCACTCGTAGGTATGATGCACTCCTAGGTATGATGCACTCCTAGGTATGATGCACTCGTAGGTATGATGCACTCGTAGGTACGATGCACTCGTAGGTATGAGGCACTCGTAGGTATGATGAACTCCTACGTATGATGCACTCGTAGGTATGATGCACTCGTAGGTATGATGCACTCCTAGGTACGAGGCACTCCTAGGTATGATGCACCCCTAGGTATGATGCGCCCCTAGGTATGATGCACTCATATGCATGATGCACTCCTACGTATGATGCACTCCTACGTATGATGCACTCCTACATATGATGCACTCCTACGTATGATGCACTCGTAGGTATGATGCACTCCTAGGTACGAGGCACTCCTACGTATGATGCACTCCTAGGTACGATGCACTCCTAGGTATGAGGCACTCCTAGGTATATGCACTCCTAGGTACGAGGCACTCCTACGTATGATGCACTCCTAGGTATGATGCACTCCTAGGTATGAGGCACTCCTAGGTATGAGGCACTCCTAGGTATGATGCACCCCTAGGTATGATGTACTCCTAGGTATGATGCACTCCTAGGTATGATGCACTCCTAGGTATGATGCACTCCTAGGTACGAGGCACTGCTAGGTATGATGCACTCCTAGGTATATGCACTCCTAGGTACGAGGCACTCCTAGGTATGATGCACCCCTAGGTATGATGCACCCCTAGGTATGAGGCACTCCTAGGTATGATGCACTCGTAGGTATGATGCACCCCTAGGTATGATGCACCCCTAGGTATGATGCACTCGTAGGTATGATGCACCCCTAGGTATGATGCACTCGTAGGTATGATGCACTCGTAGGTATGATGCACTCCTAGGTATGATGCACTACTAGGTATGATGCACTCCTAGGTATGATGCACTCCTAGGTATGATGCACTTGTAGGTATGAGGCACTCCTAGGTATGAGGCACTCCTAGGTATGAGGCACTCCTAGGTATGATGCACTCCTACGTATGATGCACTCCTAGGTATGATGCACTCCTAGGTATGATGCACTCCTAGGTATGATGCACCCCTAGGTATGAGGCACTCCTAGGTATGATGCACTCCTAGGTACGAGGCACTCCTACGTATGATGCACTCGTAGGTATGATGCACTCCTAGGTATGATGCACTCGTAGGTATGATGCACTCGTAGGTATGAGGCACTCCTAGGTATGATGCACCCCTAGGTATATGCACTCCTAGGTATGATGCACTCCTAGGTATGATGCACTCCTAGGTACGATGCACTCGTAGGTATGATGCACTCGTAGGTATGATGCACTCGTAGGTATGATGCACTCCTAGGTATGAGGCACTCCTAGGTATGATGCACTCGTAGGTATGATGCACTCGTAGGTATGAGGCACTCCTAGGTATGAGGCACTCGTAGGTATGATGCACTCCTAGGTATGATGCACCCCTAGGTATGAGGCACTCCTAGGTATGATGCACTCCTAGGTATGATGCACCCCTAGGTATGAGGCACTCCTAGGTATGATGCACTCGTAGGTATGATGCACCCCTAGGTATGATGCACTCGTAGGTATGATGCACTCCTAGGTACGAGGCACTCCTAGGTATGATGCACTCCTAGGTATGATGCACTCGTAGGTATGATGCACCCCTAGGTATGATGCACTCCTAGGTATGATGCACTCGTAGGTATGATGCACTCGTAGGTATGATGCACTACTAGGTATGATGCACCCCTAGGTATGAGGCACTCCTAGGTATGATGCACTCCTAGGTATGATGCACTCGTAGGTATGATGCACCCCTAGGTACGATGCACTCCTAGGTATGATGCACTCGTAGGTATGATGCACTCGTAGGTATGATGCACTACTAGGTATGATGCACTCCTAGGTATGATGCACTCGTAGGTATGATGCACTACTAGGTATGATGCACTCGTAGGTATGATGCACTCGTAGGTATGATGCACCCCTAGGTATGATGCACTCATAGGTATGATGCACTCCTAGGTATGATGCACTCGTAGGTATGATGCACCCCTAGGTATGAGGCACTCCTAGGTATGATGCACTCGTAGGTATGATGCACCCCTAGGTATGATGCACTCGTAGGTATGATGCACCCCTAGGTATGATGCACTCGTAGGTATGATGCACTCCTAGGTATGATGCACTCCTAGGTACGATGCACTCCTAGGTATGAGGCACTCCTAGGTATATGCACTACTAGGTACGAGGCACTCCTAGGTATGATGCACTCCTAGGTATGATGCACTCCTAGGTATGATGCACTCCTAGGTATGAGGCACTCCTAGGTATGATGCACCCCTAGGTATGATGCACCCCTAGGTATGATGTACTCCTACGTATGATGCACTCCTACGTATGATGCACTCCTAGGTATGATGCACTCCTAGGTATGATGCACTCCTGGGTATGAGGCACTCCTAGGTATGATGCACCCCTAGGTATGATGCACTCCTAGGTATGATGCACTTGTAGGTATGAGGCACTGCTAGGTATGATGCACTACTAGGTATGATGCACTCCTAGGTATGATGCACCCCTAGGTATGATGCACTCGTAGGTATGATGCACTCCTAGGTATGATGCACTACTAGGTATGATGCACTCCTAGGTATGATGCACTCCTAGGTATGATGCACTTGTAGGTATGAGGCACTCCTAGGTATGATGCACTCCTAGGTATGAGGCACTCCTAGGTATGATGCAATCCTACGTATGATGCACTCCTAGGTATGATGCACTCGTAGGTATCATGCACTCCTAGGTACGAGGCACTCCTAGGTATGATGCACTCCTAGGTATATGCACTCCTAGGTACGGGGCACTCCTATGTATGATGCACTCGTAGGTACGATGCACTCCTAGGTATGAGGCACTCCTAGGTATATGCACTCCTAGGTACAAGGCACTCCTAGGTATGATGCACTCCTAGGTATGATGCACTCGTAGGTATGATGCACTCGTAGGTATGAGGCACTCGTAGGTATGATGCACTCCTAGGTATGATGCACTCCTAGGTATGATGCACTCGTAGGTATGATGCACTCGTAGGTACGATGCACTCGTAGGTATGAGGCACTCCTAGGTATGATGCACTCGTAGGTATGATGCACTCGTAGGTATGATGCACTCGTAGGTATGATGCACTCCTAGGTACGAGGCACTCCTAGGTATGATGCACCCCTAGGTATGATGCGCCCCTAGGTATGATGCACTCATATGCATGATGCACTCCTACGTATGATGCACTCCTACGTATGATGCACTCCTACGTATGATGCACTCCTACGTATGATGCACTCGTAGGTATGATGCACTCCTAGGTACGAGGCACTCCTACGTATGATGCACTCCTAGGTACGATGCACTCCTAGGTATGAGGCACTCCTAGGTATATGCACTCCTAGGTACGAGGCACTGCTAGGTATGATGCACTCCTAGGTATGATGTACTCCTACGTATGATGCACTCCTACGTATGATGCACTCCTAGGTATGATGCACTCCTAGGTATGATGCACTCCTAGGTATGAGGCACTCCTAGGTATGATGCACCCCTAGGTATGATGCACTCGTAGGTATGATGCACTCGTAGGTATGATGCACTCGTAGGTATGATGCACCCCTAGGTATGATGCACTCATAGGTATGATGCACTCGTAGGTACGATGCACTCGTAGGTATGATGCATTCCTAGGTATGATGCACTCGTAGGTATGATGCACTCGTAGGTATGATGCACTCGTAGGTATGATGCACTCGTAGGTATGATGCACCCCTAGGTATGATGCACTCCTAGGTATGATGCACTCCTAGGTATATGCACTCCTAGGTACGAGGCACTCCTACGTATGATGCACTCCTAGGTATGATGCACTCCTAGGTATGATGCACTCCTAGGTATGAGGCACTCCTAGGTATGATGCACTCCTAGGTATGATGCACTCGTAGGTATGAGGCACTCCTAGGTATGATGCACCCCTAGGTATGATGCACTCCTAGGTATGATGCACTTCTAGGTATGAGGCACTGCTAGGTATGATGCACTACTAGGTATGATGCACTCCTAGGTATGATGCACCCCTAGGTATGATGCACTCGTAGGTATGATGCACTCCTAGGTATGATGCACTACTAGGTATGATGCACTCCTAGGTATGATGCACTCCTAGGTATGATGCACTCCTAGGTATGATGCACTCGTAGGTATGATGCACTCGTAGGTATGATGCACCCCTAGGTATGAGGCACTCCTAGGTATGAGGCACTCCTAGGTATGAGGCACTCCTAGGTATGAGGCACTCCTAGGTATGATGCAATCCTACGTATGATGCACTCCTAGGTATGATGCACTCGTAGGTATGATGCACTCCTAGGTACGAGGCACTCCTAGGTATGATGCACTCCTAGGTATGATGCACTCCTAGGTATGATGCACTCGTAGGTATGATGCACTCGTAGGTATGAGGCACTCGTAGGTATGATGCACTCCTAGGTATGATGCACTCCTAGGTATGATGCACTCCTAGGTATGATGCACTCGTAGGTACGATGCACTCGTAGGTATGAGGCACTCCTAGGTATGATGCACTTCTACGTATGATGCACTCGTAGGTATGATGCACTCGTAGGTATGATGCACTCCTAGGTACGAGGCACTCCTAGGTATGATGCACCCCTAGGTATGATGCGCCCCTAGGTATGATGCACTCATATGCATGATGCACTCCTACGTATGATGCACTCCTACGTATGATGCACTCCTACGTATGATGCACTCCTACGTATGATGCACTCGTAGGTATGATGCACTCCTAGGTACGAGGCACTCCTACGTATGATGCACTCCTAGGTACGATGCACTCCTAGGTATGAGGCACTCCTAGGTATATGCACTCCTAGGTACGAGGCACTCCTACGTATGATGCACTCCTAGGTACGATGCACTCGTAGGTATGATGCATTCCTAGGTATGATGCACTCGTAGGTATGATGCACTCGTAGGTATGATGCACTCGTAGGTATGATGCACTCGTAGGTATGATGCACCCCTAGGTATGATGCACTCCTAGGTATGATGCACTCCTAGGTATATGCACTCCTAGGTACGAGGCACTCCTACGTATGATGCACTCCTAGGTATGATGCACTCCTAGGTATGATGCACTCCTAGGTATGAGGCACTCCTAGGTATGATGCACTCCTAGGTATGATGCACTCGTAGGTATGAGGCACTCCTAGGTATGATGCACCCCTAGGTATGATGCACTCCTAGGTATGATGCACTTCTAGGTATGAGGCACTGCTAGGTATGATGCACTACTAGGTATGATGCACTCCTAGGTATGATGCACCCCTAGGTATGATGCACTCGTAGGTATGATGCACTCCTAGGTATGATGCACTACTAGGTATGATGCATTCCTAGGTATGATGCACTCCTAGGTATGATGCACTTGTAGGTATGAGGCACTCCTAGGTATGATGCACTCCTAGGTATGAGGCACTCCTAGGTATGATGCACTCCTAGGTATGATGCACTCGTAGGTATGATGCACTCCTAGGTATGATGCACTCGTAGGTATGATGCACTCGTAGGTATGATGCACCCCTAGGTATGAGGCACTCCTAGGTATGAGGCACTCCTAGGTATGAGGCACTCCTAGGTATGAGGCACTCCTAGGTATGATGCAATCCTACGTATGATGCACTCCTAGGTATGATGCACTCGTAGGTATGATGCACTCCTAGGTACGAGGCACTCCTAGGTATGATGCACTCCTAGGTATGATGCACTCCTAGGTATGATGCACTCGTAGGTATGATGCACTCGTAGGTATGAGGCACTCGTAGGTATGATGCACTCCTAGGTATGATGCACTCCTAGGTATGATGCACTCGTAGGTATGATGCACTCGTAGGTACGATGCACTCGTAGGTATGAGGCACTCCTAGGTATGATGCACTCCTACGTATGATGCACTCGTAGGTATGATGCACTCGTAGGTATGATGCACTCCTAGGTACGAGGCACTCCTAGGTATGATGCACCCCTAGGTATGATGCGCCCCTAGGTATGATGCACTCATATGCATGATGCACTCCTACGTATGATGCACTCCTACGTATGATGCACTCCTACGTATGATGCACTCCTACGTATGATGCACTCATAGGTATGATGCACTCCTAGGTACGAGGCACTCCTACGTATGATGCACTCCTAGGTACGATGCACTCCTAGGTATGAGGCACTCCTAGGTATATGCACTCCTAGGTACGAGGCACTCCTACGTATGATGCACTCCTAGGTATGATGCACTCCTAGGTATGATGCACTCCTAGGTATGAGGCACTCCTAGGTATGATGCACCCCTAGGTATGATGCACTCCTAGGTATGATGCACTCCTAGGTATGATGCACTCCTAGGTATGATGCACTCCTAGGTACGAGGCACTGCTAGGTATGATGCACTCCTAGGTATATGCACTCCTAGGTACGAGGCACTCCTACGTATGATGCACTCCTAGGTACGATGCACTCCTAGGTATGAGGCACTCCTAGGTATATGCACTCCTAGGTATGATGCACTCCTAGGTATGATGCACTCCTAGGTATGATGCACTCGTAGGTATGATGCACTCCTAGGTATGATGCACTCCTAGGTATGATGCACTCGTAGGTATGATGCACTCCTAGGTATGATGCACTCCTAGGTATTATGCACTCCTAGGTATGATGCACTCCTAGGTATGATGCACTCCTAGGTATGATGCACTCGTAGGTATGATGCACTCCTAGGTATGATGCACTCCTAGGTATGATGCACTCCTAGGTATGATGCACTCGTAGGTATGATGCACTCCTAGGTATGATGCACCCCTAGGTATGAGGCACTCCTAGGTATGAGGCACTCCTAGGTATGAGGCACTCCTAGGTATGAGGCACTCCTAGGTATGATGCAATCCTACGTATGATGCACTCGTAGGTATGATGCACTCGTAGGTATGATGCACTCCTAGGTACGAGGCACTCCTAGGTATGATGCACTCCTAGGTATGATGCACTCGTAGGTATGATGCACTCGTAGGTATGAGGCACTCGTAGGTATGATGCACTCGTAGGTATGATGCACTCCTAGGTATGATGCACTCGTAGGTATGATGCACTCGTAGGTACGATGCACTCGTAGGTATGAGGCACTCGTAGGTATGATGCACTCCTACGTATGATGCACTCGTAGGTATGATGCACTCGTAGGTATGATGCACTCCTAGGTACGAGGCACTCCTAGGTATGATGCACCCCTAGGTATGATGCGCCCCTAGGTATGATGCACTCATATGCATGATGCACTCCTACGTATGATGCACTCCTACGTATGATGCACTCCTACGTATGATGCACTCCTACGTATGATGCACTCCTACGTATGATGCACTCCTACGTATGATGCACTCGTAGGTATGATGCACTCCTAGGTACGAGGCACTCCTACGTATGATGCACTCCTAGGTACGATGCACTCCTAGGTATGAGGCACTCCTAGGTATATGCACTCCTAGGTACGAGGCACTCCTACGTATGATGCACTCCTAGGTATGATGCACTCCTAGGTATGATGCACTCCTAGGTATGAGGCACTCCTAGGTATGATGCACCCCTAGGTATGATGCACTCCTAGGTATGATGCACTCCTAGGTACGAGGCACTGCTAGGTATGATGCACTCCTAGGTATATGCACTCCTAGGTACGAGGCACTCCTACGTATGATGCACTCCTAGGTACGATGCACTCCTAGGTATGAGGCACTCCTAGGTATATGCACTCCTAGGTATGATGCACTCCTAGGTATGATGCACTCCTAGGTATGATGCACTTGTAGGTATGATGCACTCCTAGGTATGATGCACTCGTAGGTATGATGCACTCGTAGGTATGATGCACTCCTAGGTATGATGCACTCCTAGGTATTATGCACTCCTAGGTATGATGCACTCCTAGGTATGATGCACTCCTAGGTATGATGCACTCGTAGGTATGATGCACTCCTAGGTATGAGGCACTCCTAGGTATGAGGCACTCCTAGGTATGAGGCACTCCTAGGTATGATGCACTCCTACGTATGATGCACTCCTAGGTATGATGCACTCGTAGGTATGATGCACTCCTAGATACGAGGCACTCCTAGGTATGATGCACTCCTAGGTATATGCACTCCTAGGTATGAGGCACTCCTATGTATGATGCACTCCTAGGTACGATGCACTCCTAGGTATATGCACTCCTAGGTACAAGGCACTCCTAGGTATGATGCACTCCTAGGTATGATGCACTCCTAGGTATGATGCACTCGTAGGTATGATGCACTCGTAGGTATGAGGCACTCGTAGGTATGATGCACTCGTAGGTATGATGCACTCCTAGGTATGATGCACTCGTAGGTATGATGCACTCGTAGGTACGATGCACTCGTAGGTATGAGGCACTCCTAGGTATGATGCACTCCTACGTATGATGCACTCGTAGGTATGATGCACTCGTAGGTATGATGCACTCCTAGGTACGAGGCACTCCTAGGTATGAGGCACTCCTAGGTACGATGCACTCCTAGGTATGAGGCACTCCTAGGTATGATGCACTCCTACGTATGATGCACTCCTAGGTATGATGCACTCGCAGGTATGATGCACCCCTAGGTATGATGCACTCGTAGGTATGATGCACTCCTAGGTATGATGCACCCCTAGGTATGATGCGCCCCTAGGTATGATGCACTCATATGCATGATGCACTCCTACGTATGATGCACTCCTACGTATGATGCACTCCTACGTATGATGCACTCCTACGTATGATGCACTCGTAGGTATGATGCACTCCTAGGTACGAGGCACTCCTACGTATGATGCACTCCTAGGTACGAGGCACTCCTACGTATGATGCACTCCTAGGTACGATGCACTCCTAGGTATGAGGCACTCCTAGGTATATGCACTCCTAGGTACGAGGCACTCCTACGTATGATGCACTCCTAGGTATGATGCACTCCTAGGTATGATGCACTCCTAGGTATGATGCACTCCTAGGTATGATGCACTCCTAGGTATGATGCACCCTTAGGTATGATGCACTCGTAGGTATGATGCACTCGTAGGTATGATGCACTCGTAGGTATGATGCACTCGTAGGTATGATGCACTCCTAGGTATGATGCACACCTAGGTATGATGCACTCGTAGGTATGATGCACTCCTACGTATGATGCACCCCTAGGTACGAGGCACTCGTAGGTATGATGCACTCCTAGGTATGATGCACCCCTAGGTATGATGCACTCGTAGGTATGATGCACTCGTAGGTATGATGCACTCCTAGGTATGATGCACTCGTAGGTATGATGCACCCCTAGGTATGATGCACTCGTAGGTATGATGCACTCCTAGGTATGATGCACTCGTAGGTATGATGCACCCCTAGATATGATGCACTCGTAGGTATGATCCACCCCTAGGTATGATGCACTCGTAGGTATGATGCACTCCTAGGTATGATGCACTCGTAGGTATGATGCACCCCTAGATATGATGCACTCGTAGGTATGATGCACTCCTAGGTATGAGGCACTCCTAGGTATATGCACTCCTAGGTACGAGGCACTCCTACGTATGATGCACTCCTAGGTATGATGCACTCCTAGGTATGATGCACTCCTAGGCATGATGCACTCCTAGGTATGATGCACTCCTAGGTATGATGCACCCTTAGGTATGATGCACTCGTAGGTATGATGCACTCGTAGGTATGATGCACTCGTAGGTATGATGCACTCGTAGGTATGATGCACTCCTAGGTATGATGCACACCTAGGTATGATGCACTCGTAGGTATGATGCACTCCTACGTATGATGCACCCCTAGGTACGAGGCACTCCTAGGTATGATGCACTCCTAGGTATGATGCACCCCTAGGTATGATGCACTCGTAGGTATGATGCACTCGTAGGTATGATGCACTCCTAGGTATGATGCACTCGTAGGTATGATGCACCCCTAGGTATGATGCACTCGTAGGTATGATGCACTCGTAGGTATGATGCACTCGTAGGTATGATGCACCCCTAGATATGATGCACTCGTAGGTATGATGCACCCCTAGGTATGATGCACTCGTAGGTATGATGCACTCCTAGGTATGATGCACTCGTAGGTATGATGCACCCCTAGATATGATGCACTCGTAGGTATGATTCACTCCTAGGTATGATGCACTCGTAGGTATGATGCACCCCTAGATATGATGCACTCGTAGGTATGATGCACCCCTAGGTATGATGCACTCCTAGGTATGATGCACTCGTAGGTATGATGCACTCCTAGGTATGATGCACTCGTAGGTATGATGCACTCGTAGGTATGAGGCACTCGTAGGTATGATGCACTCGTAGGTATGATGCACTCCTAGGTATGATGCACTCGTAGGTATGATGCACTCCTAGGTATGAGGCACTCCTAGGTATGATGCACTCCTGCATTAGTGGCCCTTAAAGGTTTGAGTCCATGGCCGATGTTGACACATTGCAGGTAAGTAACTCACCACCACTGCATGGGTGCATCATGTCGCTATGTGCATCAATGCTACATGATACATGATGGCTGATACATACAGCCCTGGCCACTTACTCACTGGGGCTGTATTTAAGCATCATGACCATGTCTGACCACAACGTACTGGTACACTCCATGGCCTTGAAATATTTAAGCGCCAAGAGGTCGATGATACAAGTCATATATTGTATTGAGGGAGGGGGTACTTGTTAGACTATAAGGTAGGGTGGGGGACATTTTTCAAAATAACTCCTTGGTTTGGGGGGGGGGTGTGCAAAACTCAATAAACCTTCACATGGGGAGCGGGGGGTCAAAACTATAAATGGGCAATTCCAGTATACTCATTGTAACATCATTCCATGCATGCATCTAACTGTTTTTTTTTTTTTGTTTTTTTTTTGGTGGGGGTGGCTTTTGCATAATCAGTTCTTGGTGGGGGGGGGGCATGATAAATTTGATCATATATCTGTATCTGGCAATAAATGACTCATCCCTAAGGGGGTGATTTGAGTGCACTATATAAATGTGTTTTAGGGCAGAGTCATTTATATCCAGGTGGGAGGGGGAGGGCTTGTTAGATATAGGTGGAGTCATTTTGAAAAAGAGCCCCGTGGTGGGGGCGGGGGCATAACCCAATAAACCTTCACACTGGGGGTCATAACTGAATATGGGCAATCCAAATACTCATCACAACGTGTCATTCCACATGTGTATTCGATTTTTGGGGGTCATTTTGAAAAATGAGTTCTCAGTAGGGGGTCATGATAATTTTATTGTAGTGGTGGGGGGATCAGAAAAATATCTTTCTAATCCGCAGAAAAATTCATCAAGCCCCCCCCCCAAGCTTGCAATAAATGACTCGGCCCTTAAAGGGTTGATCCCCAGGACTAGAATCCCAAGGACTATAAGAAGGGGTTTACAGTTGAACTACCGCCTTTATATCTGTGTTATGGATAAATCATTTGTTGTCAGATTTGGGGGATTTTCATGGGCCAAAAAATCTCTTTCTAAGCTGTTATACACTCACTGAAATGGTAAAAGTTATCATAACCACATTTTTTTCAATTCATCTTCTCTGTCTGTCTGTCACTGTCTCTGTCAGTGTGTCTGTCTGTCTCTGTCTGTCTGTCTGTCTCTCCAAGAAGTTTAGATACTATTTAGCTACTATAGGAGGGGTCACTCAGAGCATAATCTATGGGTAGAGTGTGACAGGCCACCCCGCTCTACCCCCCTCCATCAAACTAGGTGCCCCTGTGTCTTCATTGTTGATTTCTCTATAGGATTAGACCCATAGTCCACTGGGCCACTTCGGCCAACTTTGGCAATACATTTCCTATACAAAAGTCGGCCGAAGAGGCCCAGTGGACTATGGGTATTAGGTGGTTTATGGAGCTGTGGTTTTCCTGCCTGTCTCTTGAATCCAAAAGACCTAGATGGGTCAGTGTCAGAAAAAGTGTACAAAACCCGGAAAAGCATGGTTTTTTGCCTTTAGGCAGCCATAGAATAAATTATGCCTATCCAATCTTGTCTTCCATGGTCTCATCTTATAGAGGACAGAAAAATATCAATTTGTGTCTGTCAGGTTAAATATCTTTCAGTCAAAGAGTCCCAAAAGTGCCAAAATCACTAAAATTCCTGGGTTTTTTTTGCAGTTTTGGTCATTTTGCACATGTCATATGGTCCACTCCAAGACTAAAAACCCATCCAAAACTGCCTGTAGTATTAGGCATATGTTAGACCAACACTATCTATGTCAGTTTAGGTGGATGTTGAATGAAGATTTTCCACTATGGTCACTCGTGTGTGGAATTTTACTCTTTGAGGCTTCTGTGACAATAACTCTTAGGTAAGAATAACTCTGTAAATAATAGTGATATAATGTTTCTAATACATGCCACATAAAGAACTTACAAGGGGTTGAAGTTGGTATCAAGATTTTAGCCAACGGTCAAATGGTGCCTGATTTGTGGGTCAGAATGTCAATATGGACTGGGTTTTCGTCACAACTAGATTTTATAATGTTGCTAATTTATTTAAGTATCTATTTGCTTTTCTTACATGTCATATCAACCAACATAGCCTGCTCATCAATTCTGACAAGCACTGGTAGACTCAGGGCATGCAGTGTAGCATTTTGAGTACCATTCCTCATTTAGGGGGTTTTCATCACAGACGCCTCAAGATTTTGTTTGTGGCAAAGTTGGAATCATCTGGTGTTACCCAGTGGAAGTCTATTACTTGGGGGAGCCTTGTTTTTGTCAATTATGTGTTACTTCTGGGTGTTTATCAAAGATTTTCTGAAGATTCTCTTCAGACTTTGACAAATTTTGCCATCAAAGCTTAGGAATCCGATCAAATTTCTTTTGCAGTCCAAAGATTATACCCCCTAGTACTTGCTGATGTGGTTAGACTTGGTTAAAGTGGCCTAATTTTGATGGAAACAGTATAGCTTGATTGAATCTGTAAGCCTCTTGGACTGGGCAGGTGCCTGCCATGTTGGTTTTGGGCGATATTGGATACAGAATTATATTCGCGAGGCGTCTGTGACAAAAATTCCTATTGAACAAAATTCTCTCTGACGCGCATCATACGCTGCCCTAAGGTCAAAAATGGATGGAAATTTGCAGAAATGATGTGCCCCAATTGTTTTTAGGGCATTTTCTACATGTTCTGTTGATTTTAGTGAAGAGTTGACAGGTCTAACCTTGTGTTTGACCCGAAATTGCCACAAATTGCTCCACCTGTACATGATATTTTGGTATTCAATTTACTTTTCTGTGGTTGATATGATACTTTGTACTCCTTCACATCAATTGTGTGTCTTATGATTAGAATCCCATTAGTAATTTGGCCATAACAAGCACCAAAGTGCAAAAATGAGTTTTTTAAAGATGCCTCCGACGGAAATGAAATTCTGGTCCTATAATCTTGCAAAGCATCATCTACGCAATATCTATTCTTGGTCGACTATGATACATTAGGATGATGTCCTTACCTAAAATAATTACATTTCCAGCATTTTTATCTAAATTTATTGCATGTTTAGTTTTCGTCACAGACCCCAAATTTCAACATTCTCCCCCCAAAAAATATTTTCAGTCTACATAACCAGCTAATACTTTACCACAAGGTCCCCCTAACCTAAGTTCATTTTGGTACAGAGCAGCTTTGCAATTTCTGAAAAAAACCTTTTTGGGGCCCCTTTACTTGTGTGAAATTTGGATTTTTCTCAATTTTTTCAATTTCGGCAGACATTCAACACTCAAGGGTACAAAATTGGTTTCAGTGAGGCCTCTGCTGTTTCATTTCCCCAAAACTAGACATTATGAGGATTTATTAGAGCAATTCTGGAGCTAATCAAAGCATTGTTGACAGAACTACAGTAAAGATGGTGATTGGAAGACAAAAATGTCCAAATTTTTTATTTCTTTATGATCATATCCTGGCTCTCACAAATTTTTTTTTAAGATACAGTTTTAAATTCTTACATACGTAAAGTAGTTAGTAATAGGTACTTGCAGCCCAAATTTCAAGTTGCTGTGATTGTCCTAACTTGTTTTATAGCAATCCTAGAGTTTTCGTCACAGATGCCTCACAAAAATCTCTGAAATTTGGTTGACCATGAATAAAAACTGCAGTTCTTGGAACAAGCCAGTCCACCAAGGGTTTTCATAAAGCCAAGATGTTGTATTATCAATATGATAAACTTTTGTAATGTTGTCTTGACTTTTATCTTTCTGTACTGTGTACACCAGATATGTGCACTTTTTCTTACTTTCACCCAGATACTAAAGCTTACACCTTACTTTAGCTAATTTTCTCTGGTCCTATGTTTCCATAGTTTACCTATCCTCAATCTGCCTATCATTCATTTTACCTATCCCTCATGGTGACTATCCCTCAGACCACCATATTTAAAAAGTATTGTTCTTCTGTTTATTTAGGCCCTAATGGTTAACAATTCATTACTTATCATATCTACCATTTTGATCCTACCTATCCTTAATGATGCCTATCATAAAGCCTACATATCCTTCATTATACCTATCCCCCAAGTCTGTATATCCCTCATAGTTGACTTGCACATCTGTCGCTAGCACCCATGTTTTCTTGTTTTACATTTGCTCATCTCAAGGTATTCTCTGTGCCTATCCCTCAAACTGGATATTGCTCATGCTACCTATCCCCCTTGCTACCAATCCTTTTGAATGCCTACACCTCATGCTCTCTATATGGCTTTCTTACCTATCTTAGCTCAGTCAGTCTAACCCGCTCTCTATATACATATCTCAGCTTTTTTTTTCAATTTGTTCCACCTGTTATGTCTCCAGGTCTATGCCTTGTAAAATATACCTATTCCCCATTATGCCTATCCTCCATTCATATAATTATATAGGTAAACTGAAAGATATGCAGTATGAATGATAGGTAGATGTATGAATAAGGTGGACTGTAACCAGTATGTTAGGTGATAGGTTGACTAAGAAATGGTCATCATAATGAAGGTTGGTTGTGACACAGGTAGGTTAAGAGAATTGAGTCCTAGGGACAGATATGCAATTCAAATATGAGGGATTTGCAGAGTTGGGCGATAGGCACAATGAGGGATAGGTAGGCTTTATGATATGCAATATCAGGGATAGGTAAAATTGATATAGTAGACATGGTATGGAATGTACTGTCAACCAATAAAGGCTTATATAGCAGACAAACAGCGCAGATTAAACATGAGGGTCTGAGGGATAGTCACCATGAGGGATAGGTAAAATGAATGATAGGCAGATTGAGGATAGGTAGACTCAAGCAAAGAAGGAACAAATAAGATGTGGTAAGGTGAGGGGTAAGCATTATAAGTTAAGAGTTTTTGGATTGAAGAGATGGGCAAGATGAGTGATAGGTACACAATTGAAATGCTGTATGTGGGATAGGCAGAGCAATGTACAGGCCCAGAACTTGCCTGACTGAGAGATAGGCAGACATATGGGTATGTGGATTGAGGTATTAACTATGATTTACATGTTCTATATTTAAAGATTTCCAGTCATTTTCAATATCATTTTTGTACATTTTCAAAGTATTTCCCTCATCAAACATCATTTTTGGGTACTTTTGGTCAAATCTGAGAATAGGATTTTTTTGGGTGTAGATGGTCTCTTCATTTCATTTGGTATCCCTTTCATGAAGATACATGATAGTCCCATAAACCCCCTTATCCTACATAGGGCCCAATTCTGAACACACAAGGTCACCTAGTTTCATGGGGCTAGAGGGGGGTTGGCCTTCACTATAGGAATATATGGACTGACCTATCCTATACTGTACTATACTATCCTTGCTCTCTCTCAGTGCGAATGCTTTTAAATTGAGATGCCCCCTTCCCTCCCCCTGCTTAAGGCCCCTTTACGAAAATGCCCCCCCCCCATTCCACCTCCACCATGTCCCCCCCCCCAACCTTGCAATAAATGACTGTCCCTAGTGGATTAACCCCCATGTGCAAGAATAGTATAGGTTCCCTAGGATATGTTACTCCATAGAGTCCTATAGTGCAAGCCACCCCCCTCTACCCCCCCTCAAAAGTAGGCTACCTTTTGTGTTCAGTACTGAGTCCTATGTAAGATAAGGGGGTTTATGGAGATGTCAGGAATCTTTATCAGAGTGATATCAAATGGAAACAAGGGACCACCCATACCAAAAAGTCCTGCTGAATCCAAAATTTGTGGTCTTGATTCTCAAAATTTGGCCAAAGGTACCTAAAAATGAGGTTTGATGATGAGAATATTTTAAAAATGCAAAAAAGTTATATTGAAAATGAGTGGGACTTTTTATAGATGCAACATGCTAATCAAAGTCAGTACCTCAATCTACATATCCCAATGTTTGCCTATCCCAACCTGACAAGTACTCTGCCTGCGTATGGCTCTGCCTCTCCCACATACTGCCTATCCCTTAGTCTGCCTATCACTCATACTACCTATCCCTTGAAACATCTAGAGTTTAATTAGGTTTTCCCTCAAATGGCTTAAAGGATTAAAGTTTACCCCTCACCTTTGTACCTAATTCTCTCTGTACATTCTTACCATTAGTCTCCCTATCCTCAATCTGCCTATCATTCACTTTACCTATCCCTCATGGTGACTATCCCCCAACTCTGCACATCCCTCATATTTGACTGGTACATCTGTGATATTACCTAGCACCAATGTATCTTTTGAATATGCTCACCTTACAAGGTACCCGCTGTGCTTATCTCTTAAACTGTTTATTACCTATCCCCATTGCTACCCATCCTCTTCAATACCTATCCCTCAAGCTCACTTTATAGCTTTCCTACCTATCACAGCTTGATCAGCTGGGATAGCTCACATCCAACCTTTATTATGATCTCTTAGTCAACCTATCCCCTAAAGAACAAATCCAACAGTCTACCTCAAGCATACATCTACTGATCATTCATGCTATATAACCTTGAGGTTACCTATCCTTCAGGCTGCCTATCCTTCATGGTATATAGCCCTCAGTCTACCTAACCAGCTATCTATGTATCTCTCACCTTGTATTCTATTCTTTCTACCTTTGTGAGTGAGTGAGTAATAGATGTTTTACGCCATTTCGACAGCTAAGGTCATATTCATGGGGAGAACTACATTACAAAATTTCACAGAGGAATGTGTCAGTGCCCACGCATATGTGCACCACACACATCTGAGGGGATAGGAAAGATGAGATATAGACCCTTTTAAGTGGGCTAGGGAAGCCCACCTTTATAGTAGCTCTTATAGTCTATGCCTGGTGAAATATACCTATCGCTCATTGTACCTATCCTCAAGTCTGCATATCACTCATGTTCACCTTACATATCCCTCAGCCCATTGAATTATAATGCTTTTCTAAAATGCCTCACCATGGCTATCATTAGACTAGCTAACTTCCTATCCTACATGTATGTTGTTTATTCCCATCTTCCTATCCTCCATGCTGCATATCATTCATGCTATCCCACTTGACAAAACAACTTTTTTAAGGTTAAAAAACTGAGTGCTATATACCATGAAGGATAGGTAGCCTGAAGGATAGGTAATCTCAAGGATATATAGCATGAGTGATAGGTAGATGTATGCGTGAGGTAAACTGTTAAATTTGTTCCTTAGGAGATAGGTTGACTAAGAGATCAAAATGAAGGTTGGTTGTGAGCTATCCCAACTGAACAAGCTGTGATAGGTAGGAAAGCTATAAAGTGAGCATGAGGGATAGGTATTGAAGAGGATGGGTAGCGAGGAGGATGGGTAGCATGTGTAATAAACAGTTTAAGAGATAGGCACAGAGAGTACCTTGTGAAGTGAGCATATTCAAAAGATACATTGGTGCTAGGTAATATCACAGATGTGCCAGTCAAACATAAGGGATGTGAAGAGTTAGGGGATAGTCACCATGAGGGATAGGTAAAGTTAATGATAGGCAGATTGAGGATAGGTAGACTAATGGTAAAAATGTACAGAGAAAATTAAGTACAAAGGTGAGGGGTAAACTTTAATCTTTTAAGCATTTGAGGGAAAACCTAATTAAACTCTAGATGTTTCAAGGGATAGGTAGTATGAGTGATAGGTAGACTAAGGGATAGGCAGTATGTGGGAGAGGCAGAGCCATACACAGGTAGAGTACTTGTCAGGTTGAGATAGGCAGACATTGGGATATGTAGATTGAGGTACTGACTTTGATTAGCATGTTGCATCTATAAAAAGTTCCAATCATTTTCAATATAACTTTTGCACATTTTTAAAATATTCTCATCATCAAACCTCATTTTTAGGTACTTTTGGTCAAATTTTGAGAATCAATATCACAAATTTTGGATTCAGCAGGATTTTCTGGTATAGGTGGCACCTTGTTTCCATTTGATATCACTCTGATAAAGATTCCTGACATCTCTATAAACCCCCTTATCCTACATAGGACTCAATACTGAACACAAAAGGGAGCCTACTTTTAAGGGGGGGGTAGAGGGGGGGGGGCTGTTACACTGTGTCCATAGGTAAAGCTCTGAGTTTCGCCTCCTATCTATTGAAGCTTCTTGCCATGTGTCTACACATATATGATTGGTGGGTTTGTGGTTAGACTATCCGTCATTATATATCAGTGTGTTACATGTATGGTAGTGCCCTGTACCAGTACAAGATACTGTGTGTACCAGGAGTCCCCAGGACCAAGGTCTGCTGCTACTGTTTTCATGTTATCAGTAGAACAGTGGTGTATGTCCAGGGGGGAGGTGCCTCACAGTGTCTGACTACAAGGTATGTGATTTATTGTTCTCTGTGTTGTTGTTATTATTGTAGGCTAAAGTGAAATATAAGTGTCATGTAGATAATGTGCTGTTACTGCAGCAAATGCACAGTAGACACCCATTTTCAAAGCTACCAGGCACTTATGAATTTCCATATCCTTGTCCCTCTGGCCATTATTCGAGACCTCGCTCATTTCAATGTACTGCAGTATTGTGTTGTAGAAACCGCCATACTAGTTTTACTTTCCTGCCATTTTCTATGAATTACAGTTACCTTATGGATCGGTCATGAATTTTAAGGAGAATAAAATTATCTTCTGAACACAATGATATTTGAATTACTGAATGAGAAAAATTAAGTTTTAACTAAGGGCCGAGTCATTTTTTGCTAGCCGGGGGAGGGGGGTTGAATTTTGGTGCATCGGCAAATTTCTTTCTGACCCCCCCACCACTATCACAAAAAATGAACGCACCCCCTCTAAGAACTGATTTTGCAAAATGACCAAAAATCGTATACGCGTGTCGAATGGTGCGTCTTGATTGGTATTTGAATTGCCCATATTTAGTTTTGACACCCCCAGTGTGAAGGTTTATTGGGTTTTGCCCCCCTCCCCTAACAAGGGGCTCTATTTCAAAATGACTCCCCCTATATCTAACAAGCCCTCCCCCCTCCTGACAATCAATGATCCGGCCCTAAGTACATACTTCAAGGTAGCCTCTTTAGCTTCATCTGGTTCCTTGTGACCCTCTTAACATTTACACTCATGTCTTTGTCCACAAGAAGTCCTATTAATAGGGGGTAACTTAGGCTACGCCGTAGACCACCGCGATGGTATCAAAACGTAATGCAGGGTGTTTGGCTAGCTACGCCCATGACCCCAAGGGCTGCTATAGTAGGCCTACTGTGTAGCAATCGTTTAGAGCTAAGAACTTTTGTAATCACAGAACATTTAGTGAACAAGTAACTAATGGATATGTCATGACGCGTGACTGTTATCCAACAATAACTGTTATTGTTGTATAACAGTCACAAGTCATGACATATCCATTAACTACTTATTTTATTGCATGATAATCAATAGATAATCAATAAAAAATCAACAAATTCAAGTTAAAAACCAAAATTGTTCCCCTCCCCAGGACCCGAAGCCTGCCATAGTGTGTGTACAGAATCGGTTCACACACCTCGGCCCCCTGCCATAGTGTGTGTACAGAATCGGTTCACACACCTCGGCCCCCGGCAGCCGTTGGTTTGGTCTGAACACGTCCCGCAGTACCGTATATCCTCGTGTTAAGGCCTGGTCAATTTGCCACTTAGTAAGGAGGTTTAGGTAGTAGACAGTACTAATACAAGCCTGGGCATATAAACGGGGAAATATGGTATGTAGCTATGGGTCATTCGAAAAAAAAAAACACAGCGTCTCACACCTCGGCACCCGTCTCGACTTGGCTTTGTTTGAATGCATCCCGCGGTTATGGTAGCGGACACACGGCGAAAAAAAAGATGCATCCGGACCGGGACTCGTTCCACCTACCTCTAACGGCTGAGCGCAATGCGCTAACCACTAGACCACCGGGCTGCACTCCTCAGCTTGCAGCCGTCGCCGTTATGCGGACAGTAGGGAACAAAAATATACGCCTGGACCGGGACTCGTCCCGCCTACCTCTACAATCTAACCAAGCAAACACAGACCATTTTTCGTCAGTCCCTGTTGCGCAATGCATAGGGAGTTGGATTTGGGATGTGAGACTGCAGGTTCGACCCCTACCCTGGCAATGAGAAATTTCGTAGGTTTTAACATGTAACATATGACATGTAAGGTGTGCAGGTTATCCATGGATAACTGCACTGGGTGCCTGTTATCCTTGGATAACCACACACCTTACAAAAGTCATGTTGCATGCATCATGCCATGCAATATCGACAGGTATGTGCATGAGAATATCCAAGCAAAACACTCAGAATCCCAGAAATCATGTAATAATGAACAAGTAATCAATGGATAATTCATGATGAGTGTGTGTTTAGCAAAGGATAATTACATGAGGGCATAGCCCGAGTATAATTATCCTTTGCTAAACACACACAAGTCATGAATTATCCATTGACTACTTATTTTATTCCACAAAACCAATAGATAATCAATAGAATATCAATAAATTCAAGTTGAAAACAAAAATTGTTCCCCCTCCCCGGGACTCGAAGCCAGCCATAGTGTCTACACATTTGGTACAAACACCTCGTTGCCCGTCAGTGGACAGCTACAGCGCCCGTCTCGACTTGGCTTGCTTTGAATACGTCTTGCGGTAATGGCAGCGGCCACACGGCAAAAAATAGTGTTTGTACACGGTCGGTACACACACCTCGGCGCCCGGCAGCCGTGGCTTTGTTTGAATGCGTCCCCCGGTTATGGAAGCGGACAGCTACAGCGCACACGGCGAAAAAAATATGCCCCCGGACCGGGACTCGTCCCACCTACCTCTATCAGCTGAGCGCAATGCGCTAACCACTAGACCACCGCGTCTCACCCTTCAGCGCCCTTCCCGGCTTGGCTTGCTTTGAACGCGTCCTGCGGTTATGTATACACCACATGATTGGTACACACACCTCGGCTTTGTATCGTATCAAGACCTGGTTCTAGCCAGCCACTTCTTGTCAGTCCCTATGGCGCAATGCATAGGGAGTTGGATTTGGGATGTGAGACTGCAGGTTCGACCCCTACCCTGGCAATGAAAATTTTTGTAGGTTTTGACATGTAACATATGACATGTAAGGACATGTAAGGTGTGCAGGTTATCCATGGATAACCGCATTGGGTGCCTGTTATCCTTGGATAACCGCACACCTTACAAAAGTGATGCTACAGCCTTCATGGTGTGCAATATCGACAGGTATGTGCATGGGAATAATCAGAAAAAGCACTCAGAATCCCAGAAATCTTGGAATAATTCATGCTATTATACATTACAATATGTTTTCACACAGTCCAAGGACCATATCATGTCACGCACGCAGTCAGCAGAAAGGGAGAAGGAGCATGGAGCAGTGCAAGGGAACCACCAGGAAGTGGAGGTAAAAAACCAACAACAAAAACATCTTCTCATATAACTTGCCAGCGTAGGAGAAAAAAAAACCGTTTTATGTCATTTTAAGGGTCTGCCAATGGTTCTGCTAACCTATGTAAAAATCCCAGGCAGAATAACATTTTTCTGTGCAGTCAAAAGCGATTTTACATTCTATATTAATGTGAAAAACTTAACAAGCGAATGTTTTATGAACATTCCTGAATATTCTCTTTCTGAACATTGAAAAACATTGAAAAATTAGAAAAACAAATGTTTTGTATCCAAACCTTCTCTAAATGTTTGCAAATGCTTCAAATATTTTGCAAGGTGCCTTTAAATGGTTGATATTACAGGGGTTTTAGTCACGTGTATGTTGTGTTATGTTATTTATCTGATAAGACTATTATGATCTGATGTCTGATACAGCAGCTAAACACATCACAATGACACACTGGTATCATAGGTAAGGATGTATACATGTTATAACCAGTGCAATCACTTATAAAGCTGATACAGCAGCTAAACACACCACAATGACACCCTGGTATCATAGGTAAGGATGTATACATGTTATAACCAGTGCAATCACTTATAAAGCTGATACAGCAGATAAACACATCACAATGACACACTGGTATCATAGGTAAGGATGTATACATGTTATAACCAGTGCAATCACTTATAAAGGCCTTTATATAAAGCACTCACAAAACAATCACAAACCTCAACATTAGCAATTTTGATATCGAGTGAAATAATTGTTTTGATTCTACTGAATTAGGTGTTGGCCCAATCTCACTGCGAGACAGACATGAAGTGGATCGGCCCACACCCGCCAGTGAAGAAACAGTCAGCTCAAACTGATCATCATTCACCTTTACTATTGTATATCATGTTTTATTACTGTATGTGTGTATCTAATACTATATGTTTATATGATAAGCCATGACGGAGCCCGTGGCAGACATGAAATGTATGTCATGTTTTATTACTGTATGTGTGTATTTAATACTATATGTTTATATGATAGGTCATGATGGAGCCCGCGGCAGACATGAAATATGTGTCATATTTTATTACTGTATGTGTGTATTTGATACTTTTTGTTTATATGATAGGTCATGACGGAGCCCGCGGCAGACATGAAATGTGTGTCATGTTTTAATACTATATGTTTGTATCTAATACTATATGTTTATATGATAGGTCATGACCGAGCCCGCGGCAGACATGAAATATGTGTCATATTTTATTACTGTATGTGTGTATTTAATACTATATGTTTATATGATAGGTCATGACGGAGCCCGCGGCAGACATGAAGTGGGGCTTGTTGTGTTGTACACCTTCCTGGATGCAGTGGGTGAACAGACCTCACATCATTATCATCTGTATCTGCTGGTTTACACTCCTACAAGGTGTTGTCTTATTTTGTATTTTGTATTTATTCATTTATTATGTTTACCTTATCCCTCTTAGTACACCTTGATCACATGAGTACTGTTGGCCTACTCAAATATATATTCTATTGTACTGTAGAAGTAGGAAAAATACTCTCCTTTAAACTTTTTCTTCCATTCATTTTCTTCATTACCTCTTAAGGTTAAAGTACTTTTTTATGAATCAACACTAAATTATGATATTTGTATTCTCATTATTGAAAGGTGCTGTGATGTTTTCTAAAAAAGCTTGAGGGTTTTATTTCTTTTTCATTGATTTTTTTTTCATTTATTAAATTCACACATTTTATAGGGTTTGTTGTTAATGGAGTTAACAATGTCAACACGTCTTCCCTGGAGCGGCGCTTTAACCTGCCCAGTTCATCAGTCAGCCTGGTGTCCAGTTCGTACGACATATCAGCAGGGCTGGTGGTTCTACCTGTGACCTTCCTCCTGGGCAGGGAGCACTACCCGCGTATGTTAGCAATCGCCAGTCTGACAATGAGCCTGGGCTCCCTCACCATGTCTCTCCCTCACTTTGTGTCCCCACCCTATGAACTGGTCGGTAGTGTGGCAGACAAGTGTGATTTAATAGGTAAGTTCATTTATCTACACATCTTCTTCTCTATAAAATTGATAGATTATGTGATATAAGGATATCTTAGGTTGTGTAGTGCACAAAATGCATTACTTGTCCTCTCATAGATTTAAATGTACGTGTGAATCCCAGTTACTAGCAAAAGCTCAATCCCAAGTCTTGGCTGGGCACAAGGGTGTTGCTGTTTCCTACAATGGGGATAAATGTGCCTTATTAGATCAGCAACTTCCGCACATGAATACCTGAGATGGAAGGCATCATGGCTGTTCACACACATCAACCTGAAACCCCTCCATAGCAAAGCCTTTGTTCCATGTCTACCAACACCAGGTGACAGGCTGAGCTGCAAGGTTTTCATTTAGAATTAAAGCTCACAGGTTTCATGCTTGAAGGCCACTCACCAGGTCTACACAACCAAACATGAATCTGATTATTCCCATTTATCTTACCTGGCATACAAAATAACCATTGAAAATCATCAATTTTCTTAGAGCTCCTCTACAGAGGAAGATGCTTTAAATCACTGTCTGCAGTAAATTATAAACTGAAACATCAGTTCAATGATTCCACCTTTTCCCTGCTAGGTAATGGTACAGATGTTCTATGTGCCAAACAGGACAGCGGACTGTCCAACTACCTGTATGTCTTCATGCTGGGACAGTTTCTGCACGGTCTGGGTGGTGCGTGTATCTACAGCCTGGGTGTTGTCTACATTGACAACAATGTACACTCTGAAGTGTCACCAATATATAATGGTATGTATGCAATGACAAAAATGTAAATACAAACGTTTCACCAATTTATACTATGGCTATACCGGGGTAAAAATCTCCAATGGAGCACAGTGCGGAAATAAAATTCCACAAGCTCGACACAAAAACTAATGGACACACAGGGAGACAGCAGAATATATTAGATAAAGATCTATACACTTGGCAATAACTAAAATTCAATATGGCGACACCCATTATTCTCGGCACCCATGTAGGGGAACTTTACTGGTTTGTCTGTGACGGACAATCAGTTATGATCATGATGGTGCACTGGTGAGGCATTAAGGATTTGATATTCCTTCATTTTCTAGGTTTAAATTTTGCATGTTCTGCACTTGGACCAGCTATTGGTTACATTGTAGGAGGATCGATGCTCAGGAACTTTGTCGACTTCGACACGCAGGACACAAGCAAGTTTGTATTCTTGATATCTAATCAATGGCATTATTTCATTGCATTCTGTCCAAGATTTAAACACGTGCCCCTCCTTACTTTTCTTCTGTTATGTCCATAAAAGCTTGTTCACAAAACATTGCTTCCCAACATTGAACCCAGTCTCTAATCATCGGGGGTTTAATACTACAGATTTGGTATCACCCCTGATGACCCCCCCCCCCGTGGGTCGGTGCATGGTGAGTTATAGTATAGTACCAATGTCTACTTACATAGGCTTGGTAAATGACCGTGATGACCCCCGGTGGGTTGGCGCATTGCGCATGTAATTCATAATATGTCTCCCCATACAGGCTGGGTATCACCCCTGATGACCCCCGATGGGTCGGTGTGTGGTGGTTTATAGCATTATGATACATTATATGTCTATTCCTACAGTCTGGGTATCACCCCTGATGACCAGTGGTGGGTTGGCGCATGGTGGGTTATAGTATATAATACATTATATGTCTTCCTGTGCAGGCTGGGTATCACCCCCGATGACCCGTGGTGGGTCGGTGCATGGTGGGTTATAGTATATAATACATTATATGTCTTCCTGTGCAGGCTGGGTATCACCCCCGATGACCCGTGGTGGGTCGGTGCATGGTGGGTTATAGTATATAATACATTATATGTCTTCCTGTGCAGGCTGGGTATCACCCCCGATGACCCGTGGTGGGTCGGTGCATGGTGGTTTATAGCATTATGATACCTTATATGTCTTCCTGTGCAGGCTGGGTATCACCCCTGATGACCCGTGGTGGGTTTGTGCGTGGTAGGTTATAGTATATAATACAATATATGTCTTACTGTGCAGGCTGGGTATCACCCCTGATGACCCCCGGTGGGTCGGCGCATGGTGGGTGTGCTTCTTTGTGGCATGTTTCCTCTTCCTGACCGTGTTCCTGATGCTCATCCCGTACCCCCGTGAGACACCAAGTAAGAACTGATTTTCAAACAGTCCCCATGTATGGTCGCCATTGATTTGCTACCCATGTAGCATGATGGTGAATGACTCATGTCATTGCT
This sequence comes from Acholoe squamosa, assembly GCA_949317995.1. Taxonomy (NCBI): domain Eukaryota; kingdom Metazoa; phylum Annelida; class Polychaeta; order Phyllodocida; family Polynoidae; genus Acholoe; species Acholoe squamosa. Next base: position 65,294,744 of record OX439049.1, on the reverse strand, counting down.
TTCTTAGGCACCATTTTAATTTCTTTTCCATTTATATAATATTGAGGTTGTGGAGGAGGGAGCCCGTGGTGTGGGAGTCACAGTCCCCAAATTATGTAAAATTCCACACCTGTAAATGTATATCAAAATGAGCATCTATGCATGGCTATGAGTTAAAAGCTTGTTGTCCCCAGTCCATACTCATACAAAATCATGTTAACCCTTCGTTTCCCTAGATGCCTGTGAAGCGCGCTTAATGCAGGTGTCAGTTAGTTACCTATACTCATGTAAAACATTGTATCCCCCAGATGTGCATGATGCACAGTTAATGTACATACTTGTTCCCCCTAGATGCACATGAGGTGCAGTTAATTTATACTTATGTTGACCCTTGTATACCCTAGATGTGCATGAGATGTGGTTAATGTATACTTATAATGTTATCCCTTGTATACCCTAGGTGCGCATGAGATGTGGTTAATGTATACTTATAATGTTAACCCTTGTATACCCTAGGTGCGCATGAGTTGCAGTTAATGTATACTTATGTTAACCCTTGTATACCCTAGATGCGTGCGGGGTGCAGTTAATATATACTAGTAGTATATAGGGGCTACCTCAGTGCATAGGAACAGCTACTGAAATTGATTTGACCTACTTACAAACTGGAAGTGACCTAGTTTTGAGACCAGAAGTGACCATATATGGGCATGTGACCTACTTTCCCAAGCTCTGATTGGCTGAGAGATAATTTATGCTAATTTATGCAAATTTATGCAAAACATGAGTTTGGTTGCTATGGCAAATACCACAGTAGCAATGAACTCTCGTGGCGCAGTAGTTGGGTTGCGTTTAATTTAACAACAGGGGTAGTGGGTAGGTATAGGTAGGTAGGTAAATAAATTAGGTAGGTAGGGGTAGGTAGGGGGTAAGTAGGGTGTGTGTGTGTTATACACAAAAGTGTGTGTTTTTCACCCTTCCCCTTATTACTTAAGGGATGCCCCCCACCCCATAGCCTACCCTACCCTACCCTACCTAACCTATTTTATTCTATTCAGTAATCAGCATGTTTTTCTTGTCTCCCTACATTCTCCCACTGCAACGCTACAAAAAAGTAATGACCCCTATCGACATGTTCCAATTAACCTATTACATGCTGCACCCTACCATAGCATGCATACCCCATATCATAACCGCTGCACACCCATTGCTGCTCAATGGTTTGTGCATGAATAACAAACAATTTATGTAGGGTAGGGTATGGGGTGAGGGACACTCCAGTAACGACACATGCAATGACTGACATCCCCTTGCATTATCTTAATGGATGTGCATGATTTATCTACTTACATGACATGAACCTTTTTTTTATATTTAGTGTGTCCTATAACATGCTATAAAAATAGTACACAACCTTGCATGTATGCTCCTGTCACAAGTCCCAAATGATGTGATGAACGTTGACTTTTACCCACGGTTAAAAGTAGAATGTGAGTAAAATATATACTCATCCTTACAAGCCTCCTTCTGACAGGTCTGGAAAGTGAAATTGGCATGCCTACTTTTGCACTGATGTCAGCTTTTTTTAGGGGGGAAATAGGTCAGTTAGCCAGGTCAGGTTCTTTTTCCGCTGCCCACTAGGTGGCAGTTATGATATTGCATAGAAGAAATACTGCACCAAAGTAAGAGGAGAGGTGATAAGATGGGGGGTAAAGGGTGGGGGTTATCGTCATAACGGGTAGTAAATGTTTTAAAACCCTTTCCTCTTTTTCCCCTGTTACATGGAAAACGTGAGAAGTTGATACAATTGAACTTTATACCCATCCCTGTGAGTTGTCACTTATAAACACCTTTTTTTCTGGAAGTCTTCAAAAGGGGTGCTATATATCCAATATGCATCATAAGAGATTGGATTTGGGCCACAGCAAGGCTCAGCAACCTTAAGTACAAGACTGCTCCTCAGGCATGTAAGTCTGCTAAGTGGCGACAAACACAGCAGCTGGTATGCTATGGGTAGTCGGCACTTAGCCGACGTCAACCCATAGTTGTTTAGAGCTGAGCCATGATCTCGGCACACAAAATCCCTTTTTTTCCCTATTTTTTCATGTGAATGTTATTCTTAGTTTCTACTATGTTTCTATTATAACATAATACCAATGTTGGTGCTTTTTTTAAAAATACGCACATCCGTGTGAAAAAATAACTTGAAACCTTTTTTTGTTTTTACAAATTTACTCACAAAATTTCACTATGTACAACACAGATAATGTGTTAAAACTTACTTTTAACCTATGTAATTTTTTTTACAAAATGGAAAAATGTAACATTTACCAAAATGTTATAAGTTTTCCAAATTTTCCAAAATCTATTTTGTAAAATGTTACAAAGATTTTCTCTTTTACACACAAGATCATTTGCCATGTACAACACTGAATCCATGTTGAAAAACGGCTTTAAACTATTTTTTTTTACAAAATGAAAGAAATATAACATTTCACTAAAACCTTTGGGAAATCTTACAAAATTTAAAATTTTACAAAATTTGCCAAAATGTCATGGTAATCATTACAACAATTTCACTTTTACACACAAGGAAAAAGAGAAAGAGAGATTTTTGCTTAAAACGTCCATGGGTAAAAGTGTTTACTCCATCTTTTACACATGTGTAGGTAGGTGGGGGGAAAGTTTAATGACTGGCATTACTCCTGGAACACTAGTAGCATTGAAAGTGACATTGTATTACACTTTTGGATGTTTATATCGTGTTCCTGGTAAAGTAGGTTTATAAATTAATCCTAATATGAGTGAGCAGTGTAGAAGCCTACAGGTTTAATTTGAGGCTAACTTTTGCTTGATTTTGATGGAATTTCCACCAATGTACAGTGGAGTAGATGTAGGTGAAGTCCCAAAGCCTGTTTCTTGTAGCCTTCTTTATTACATCCTGGATGGATTAAGCATGAGGTAGTAGATACAGTATATGATGGATGGTCAGAGAACTCAGTGTGTAGAGTGGAGAGCCAGTGTGAGAAGAACCGCTGGAACCTTTGGTTAAATATTGTCTCGGTCATATGGTATCTAAATTCCATGTGACTGGTCAGTGTTGAGCACAAACTATGTGCGGAATATCTTTTGCATTTACATCAACATAAAGCAGGGACGGTTCCTTTTAGCAATAGAGTAAAATGATACTGATGATGCACTGTCCTCAATTGGTTCTAAACTCCAGTATTTAAACAGCAAATATACTACAGACCAAACAGGATACCTTTTACTCAATGTTATAGTCGCAAGCAACCTCACAAATTGAACCCCTCATAAATTTACAAAACTGATTTTAAAAACCCTACTGGACTCACATAACTTTTTTTTCCTCACCTCGAGTTTGCAGGTGTGTACATAAAACCACAAAAGTGTGTGTATTAGAGACTACACTAAGAGGCCTCCCTACCCATTCTGTTTACTGATTATCTATGTTGATGGTTGTTCTTCTACCTATATAGATTTAGGAAAGTGTGTGTTAGCGGGCATTATTGAGAAGCCTGCCCACTTATTCTGAGGACTGATTTTTCTATGTTGGTGGATGTTCTACCGCCTACATAGACCCAGAAAAGTGTGTGTTAGAAGGCTCCCCACTCTATTGCCTATAGATATACGAATGCCTTATCGGTCCCCAAGTATACTAGTTGTAGCCTAGTTTTGACTGAAGTATACATTTGATCCATTATCAGTGTCATTTTCTGAAATAAAGGTATTCATATTAAAATCTCTGTCAGTCAAACTTGCCTAGTCCTAGAGATCTTACCTGGTTTCCTCTACTAAACTATGAGAATACACCTATACTGGTAAACATTGTCTGCTTTTGAATTCCGTCACCTGTGTATGTGTTTACCATGGGTTATGTGCTACAGAAAAAAGTGGAATGATGGAAAGTGAGCTCCCCATGAGACAATGGAACTGGGCCTTAATAATCTGTCAGACACACTTCATAATGTCCACATGATTCTAAGTGTCCCCATCGGCTTCTATAGGAGTGCACATGCACTCAAATAAAAACCCGTGGAATAATAATTGTAAAAAATCCAATCTGTCCATTATTCAGAATATCACATTAAATCCTATTGCCCAAGTGTTCATTAATTTGATACTGTGTCAACATTTTGGAAAAACCCGCCAGCGAATGTTTCTGGTGTAACCATAGCAACCTCTCCCCTCACCTTAAGGCTACCCAACTTTCAGCGTCTTAAGGACCTTCATAATCAAAAAATCCTACCCCTATGTAAAGATGTACTCACCCTCAGGGATGCTGCAGTGACTGTCCATGATAGATCATCAATATTGTCCACCGGTTCAATAACACACCTAGGATACCAGCTCAAATTCTCACCCTGGTTTCACCTGTTGTCACCGATCATCGCCATTTTCTGCTGCATACTCACGTGCCGTGTGCACATGCATGTGACACACCTGGCCAACTCATCCCTATTCACAGAACTCCAACCATGGCAGATCCTGCATCTTGGATAAGACTCAAATCAAGTATGTCAATCAGAAATGGAACTAGACCCCACTGCCCACTGATCCCATAATGGTGCATCCATGGATTTAACTGGCGGGATGTTATGTTGCAATGATGTCTTTTTGCAGTTGTCCTGATTGCACTGTACGTCCTCAGAGCCTTCATGAAGAGATGCTTACGCCACGGGCCAGCAGGAACCCCACGGATAACACTCCTAGGTTCATCCTTTGGATTCACTCCAGGGGGGAGAGACCTAAATCTTCCCAGTAGCCAACATGATTTATAGTAAAAACCTTGGACCTGCTGCCATTGTAGGTCCCAAGCCAAGCTTAACCAGGCCTATTGACTGCCAATTGGATGCCCACTGGAAAAATGAGGTCACCATGATCATTGCCGGATGGCTCAGGATGCCCATGCCATCAACAAGCAAGGTTAATCCCAAAGAACTGGTGTTATTGAACCCCAAGGAGGCCCAACCTCCAAAGGATATGCACCTCTTCATCCGCACACTGGCTGAGAGGGCCACAGACACTCTTGATGGTAGGTTTTCTTCCACACAAATCCTAAAAAATTGTTGGTTTTGATTCATGTGGGGATCGTCCCTGGTTCCTGTACCGCCTTTTCCCACAAGCCACTACCAGCCACTCCAGCTAGCCCATAAGATAGAACAGCCCGAAGGTTAATCTAAATGTCAGTAAAGACTGGACCATACCATCACACTTATGTGGGGATGACAGTTATCCTTACACAGCAGCGGTGGATAAATTGGTGAAACGCTAATGTGGGGATCCCCCTCCTGGGACACCATCCCCCCAGAGAACCCCAACCCCCATGCGACACCCACAACCCCAAAATGTCCCCAAAATGTATCAGTTAGCACCTGCCACTTAACCATTTACCCTAACACTAGATTACACCATCGGCTAAAGATAACTAACGCATTACATCGAGTTAGGTCATTGTTTTGTTCAACAATCACCCACCGCAGCATCTGGACGGCCTTTTACCGCCAAACGCTGCGCCTGGTCACTGTCTTGATATCACTTGCACTGACATCAAAATGACAGCCGTCACGGCCATTACCATGACAACAATGCCCACACTTAATGTGCACGTCAAAACAACAATATTGACACGTGCTAGCTCAGTAGACTTGTTTAAAACTGGATTTGTACGATGCGAAAAAAATGAAAATGGAATTTCTTGAAAAATCACTTATCACCCATCTAAGCCTCAAATTTCAGAATTCAGCCAAAATTAGTTAACGCCTACCTCCCTGCCTCCATGACGACGGTGAGGTGGAAAATTGTCCCGTTCGGGAAATGCAAATCAAACTCGTACACCTTCATTGCAATTATGTAACCTTTTGACATAAAAAAACGCCTTATATAGTCCACTGAGACACGGGAGACAAGCTCCCTAAGGCATCACACCCAAAATTCCCTTAAGATTATTTTTTCGAAATGCAGTTCAAAATTCAAAACACGCTAAAGTAACTAAATTCTTCACCAATTTTTTGTTACAATTCCATCTTTTTGATCACTTGAAAAGAAAAAAAGTGAGGAAATGATTGATTCATTTGCCTCTATGGTATAAAGGTTTACTACCTATGTACAAACTTACTTACGCCCAGCTTTGTGGTCACATAGCTAGGGGCAAAAAGCACAAGTCAAATTCGCCATAAGAGTGACTCAATACAAAAGTAACCACTCAGCTCACACTGACCAGTCACGTGTGTTTTGTTTACCATGTGACCAAGCCTGCATTTAACCAAAGCGCGTTGTTTCCTGGAAGCTCTACACACCGAGCTCTTCTCATAACTGACTCTCCACTCTACATAGCAAGCTGTCTGACTGTCCATATACTGTATCTACTAACTTGTACTTAATCCAGGATTTAACATCGAGGATACAACATACAGACCTTTTGGAACTTTATTTGCATCTACTTTTTGTACTACTTCACTGTACATTGGTGGAAATTGTTCACTCTACATATCAAGCTCTCTGAGTGTCCGTATACTATATCTACTACAACTACTACCTTGTACTTAATCCAGGATTCAACATTGAGGATACAACAGACCTTTTGGAACTTTATTTGCATCTACTTTTTGTACTACTTCACTGTACATTGGTGGAAATTGTTCACTCTACATATCAAGCTCTCTGACCGTCCATATACTGTATCTACTACTACTACTACTACCTTGTACTTAATCCAGGATTCAACATTGAGGATACAACATACAGACCTTTTGGAACTTTATTTGCATCTACTTTTTGTACTACTTCACTGTACATTGGTGGAAATCCCTTAAAATATTTAGCAAAATTTAACTCCAATTAAACCTGTAGACTTCTGCACTGCTCACTCACATTTAGGATTAATTTATAAACCTACTTTACCAGAAACACGGTATAAACATCCAAAAGTGTAACAACACAATGTCACATATAGGACAACGCCACTTTCAATGGTACTAGTATCTCGGGATTAATGCCAGTCATTAAACTTTACTCCTATCTACCTACACATGTGTAAATAATGGAATAAGCACTTTTACCGGTGGACATTTTGAGAAAAAACATGCACACTGTCAAATGGCTTTCAGTAGCTGTTCCTATGTGGTGAGTTTGCACCAATATACCCTTACCTACCTACCCACCATCCCTGTTGTTTATACTATTGTGGTGTTGCCATAGCAACCAAACTCATGTAATAATGTAATAACCAACAAAGAAAACTAGGTCATGTTTTGCTTAAATTTGCATAAATTAGCATAAATTACTCTCAGCCAATCAGAGGTAGGGAAAGTAGGTCACATGCCCATATAAAGTCACTTCTGGTCTCAAAAATAGCTCACTTTCAGTTCATTAGTAGGTCAAATCAATTTCAGTAGATCAAATCGATTTCAGTAGCTGTTTCTATGCGCTGAGTTCCCCCCTATATACTACTTATAATTATGTTAACCCTTGTATATCCTAGATGCGCGTGAGGTGCAGTTAATGTATACTTATGTTTACCCTTGTATATCCTAGATGCGAATGAGGTTCGGTTGGCGCGGGTGTCCATGGCGCATCAGGACGGCAGTGAAGAGGTGGTAGCACAGGACGGGTTTGGTACCACGTGTAAGGACCTCCCCATGGCACTGTGGATTCTCCTTAAGAACCCTGTCAACATGTTCATGACAGGTACTGTATACAACTACCATAGTGCCCTGTTTAAGCGCTGGGTCTCTGAATAAGCACTGGTCTTGAATAAGCGCTTGGGATATGGTAGCATTGAAATTGAAAAATCCACTATAAACTAAGTCTTGAATGAACGTCGGTCTTGAATAAGGGCTGCGGCACTTATACAGGCCCCTATGGTACATGTACTTTACATTTTAAGCTGATTGTTAGTTCAGCATTTGGACACCAGGGGTCTCTCTGCTACATTGGCATTATGGATAAACGAAATGTGCAAAATACAGGAAGGCTTGGCATGGATTTGAACCCTGGATCTTCTGTGAGTAAGGCATTACACATGAGCCATGGGGGCTGCTGTATATGACCACCTAGAAAAGACTATATAAACTAGATATCACTGTTCTAACCATATCCTGACATTTATTATTTCAATCATCCAAAACTTTAGAAATATGCCTGGGACCTTATGTCAATACTGTATCTACTGAAAAGATATGCTGAAAATCCAAGTGCTGAAAAAAAAAAAGTTTTGGAAAAGAATCTGGGGATTTATGTGACAAATCACTATATCTTCCTATATATAGGATTGAATCTTTAGTATCTCAAAAATATGCATGGGACCCCCCTCCTATTTTTGCACATATGAAAAGTACAAATCATTATGGGATTCTGGTGTAAATATGGCGAAAATCTAATTACTTTTAGTCTATTCCCGCCAGCCACTTTAACCCATTACCAAATAGTGTGTCACTTCTGACTATAAAAACCCTGATGGTGTGTCATATACCCTGCGATGGATGGTAGATGGCACCCCACAATCTGATAATTGCTTCCCCGCTCCATGTATTTTACTGACCCATGTAAGGTTGGAAAGCAGCATTTTCAGGCATGGGACATTAGGTTCAATTCCTGTTTTGTGCATGATTGGGTGACATCCAATATCGGTTGTCAGGATACATGAAAACTTTATGTACTTATGCATGAAATAGGCAGATTTATGACTAAGTAATTTATGTCAATTTCTATTTAAATCAGGAGGAGCAGTGACAGAGGGGATGCTGACATCAGGGTTTGCCACCTTCATGCCAAAGTTCCTTCAGAACCAGTACAACCTGACATCTGGGACCGCCGCCATGCTCGGGGGTAGGATCACAGACTAATAATTATTATGTCTGTAAACTGCTAAAATTGAAAATTCCCCCTCTACTCTGTTTGTTGAGGCTTTCAGGTAATCAACTTGACTTAGCGAGTATGTCATTTGCATGGGTTTGTATGTAGAGTGCTAAAATTGAAAATTGGTCAAGAATTCCCTCTCTTTACACCAGTTGCCATATTTTCTATGATATTATGGGTTTCTCTTGACAAGCAGGTGAAGTGATGGCATAGATTGTTAAAATAGGAAACCAGATAGGGATAGCCTCTCCTGTAGGTAAAATGAATTCTGAAGCAAACAACAGGAAATTATTTCATTGGTCATTTAAATTATTGAAAGATCTTATTAAAAGATTTTATTGGAAAGTATAATAATTATTTAGTTGTATATAAACCATCTGTGTACAGGTTTGATGGCGGTGCTGGGTGCAGCTGAAGGTGTTCATAGTGTACCATCTATCTGTGTATAGACAGGTTTGATGGTGGTGCCGGGTGCAGCTGAAGGTGTTCATAGTGTATCATCTATCTGTGTATATACAGGTTTGATGGTGGTGCCGGGTGCAGCTGAAGGTGTTCATAGTGTATCATCTATCTGTGTACAGGTTTGATGGCGGTGCCAGGTGCAGCTGAAGGTGTTCATAGTGTATCATCTATCTGTGTATATACAGGTTTGATGGCAGTGCCGGGTGCAGCTGAAGGTGTTCATAGTGTATCATCTATCTGTGTATATACAGGTTTGATGGTGGTGCCGGGTGCAGCTGAAGGTGTTCATAGTGTACCATCTATCTGTGTACAGGTTTGATGGTGGTGCCGGGTGCAGCTGAAGGTGTTCATAGTGTACCATCTATCTGTGTATATACAGGTTTGATGGTGGTGCCGGGTGCAGCTGAAGGTGTTCATAGTGTATCATCTATCTGTGTACAGGTTTGATGGCAGTGCCGGGTGCAGCTGAAGGTGTTCATAGTGTACCATCTATCTGTGTATATACAGGTTTGATGGTGGTGCCGGTTGCAGCTGAAGGTGTTCATAGTGTACCATCTATCTGTGTATATACAGGTTTGATGGCGGTGCCGGGTGCAGCTGAAGGTGTTCATAGTGTACCATCTATCTGTGTACAGGTTTGATGGCGGTGCCGGGTGCAGCTGAAGGTGTTCATAGTGTACCATCTATCTGTGTACAGGTTTGATGGCGGTGCCGGGTGCAGCTGAAGGTGTTCATAGTGTACCATCTATCTGTGTACAGGTTTGATGGCGGTGCCGGGTGCAGCTGAAGGTGTTCATAGTGTACCATCTATCTGTGTACAGGTTTGATGGCAGTGCCGGGTGCAGCTGAAGGTGTTCAAAGTGTACCATCTATCTGTGTACAGGGTTGATGGCAGTGCCGGGTGCAGCTGAAGGTGTTCATAGTGTACCATCTATCTGTGTATATACAGGTTTGATGGCGGTGCCGGGTGCAGCTGAAGGTGTTCATAGTGTACCATCTATCTGTGTATATACAGGTTTGATGGTGGTGCCGGGTGCAGCTGAAGGTGTTCATAGTGTACCATCTATCTGTGTATATACAGGTTTGATGGCGGTGCCGGGTGCAGCTGAAGGTGTTCATAGTGTACCATCTATCTGTGTATATACAGGTTTGATGGTGGTGCCGGGTGCAGCTGAAGGTGTTCATAGTGTACCATCTATCTGTGTATATACAGGTTTGATGGCGGTGCCGGGTGCAGCTGAAGGTGTTCATAGTGTACCATCTATCTGTGTACAGGTTTGATGGCGGTGCCGGGTGCAGCTGAAGGTGTTCATAGTGTACCATCTATCTGTGTATATACAGGTTTGATGGTGGTGCCGGGTGCAGCTGAAGGTGTTCATAGTGTACCATCTATCTGTGTACAGGTTTGATGGCGGTGCCAGGTGCAGCTGAAGGTGTTCATAGTGTACCATCTATCTGTGTACAGGTTTGATGGCAGTGCCGGGTGCAGCTGAAGGTGTTCATAGTGTACCATCTATCTGTGTACAGGTTTGATGGCAGTGCCGGGTGCAGCTGAAGGTGTTCATAGTGTACCATCTATCTGTGTACAGGTTTGATGGCAGTGCCGGGTGCAGCTGAAGGTGTTCATAGTGTACCATCTATCTGTGTACAGGTTTGATGGCGGTGCCAGGTGCAGCTGAAGGTGTTCATAGTGTACCATCTATCTGTGTATATACAGGTTTGATGGTGGTGCCGGGTGCAGCTGAAGGTGTTCATAGTGTATCATCTATCTGTGTATATACAGGTTTGATGGCAGTGCCAGGTGCAGCTGAAGGTGTTTATAGTGTACCATCTATCTGTGTATATACAGGTTTGATGGCGGTGCCGGGTGCAGCTGAAGGTGTTTATAGTGTACCATCTATCTGTGTATATACAGGTTTGATGGTGGTGCCGGGTGCAGCTGAAGGTGTTCATAGTGTACCATCTATCTGTGTATATACAGGTTTGATGGCAGTGCCGGGTGCAGCTGAAGGTGTTCATAGTGTACCATCTATCTGTGTACAGGTTTGATGGCGGTGCCGGGTGCAGCTGAAGGTGTTCATAGTGTACCATCTATCTGTGTACAGGTTTGATGGCGGTGCCGGGTGCAGCTGAAGGTGTTCATAGTGTACCATCTATCTGTGTATATACAGGTTTGATGGCAGTGCCGGGTGCAGCTGAAGGTGTTCATAGTGTACCATCTATCTGTGTACAGGTTTGATGGTGGTGCCGGATGCAGCTGAAGGTGTTCATAGTGTACCATCTATCTGTGTATATACAGGTTTGATGGTGGTGCCGGGTGCAGCTGAAGGTGTTCATAGTGTACCATCTATCTGTGTACAGGTTTGATGGCAGTGCTGGGTGTAGCTGAAGGTGTTCATAGTGTACCATCTATCTGTGTATATACAGGTTTGATGGTGGTGCCGGGTGCAGCTGAAGGTGTTCATAGTGTACCATCTATCTGTGTACAGGTTTGATGGCAGTGCTGGGTGTAGCTGAAGGTGTTCATAGTGTACCATCTATCTGTGTACAGGTTTGATGGCGGTGCCAGGTGCAGCTGAAGGTGTTCATAGTGTACCATCTATCTGTGTATATACAGGTTTGATGGCAGTGCCGGGTGCAGCTGAAGGTGTTCATAGTGTACCATCTATCTGTGTATATACAGGTTTGATGGCAGTGCCGGGTGCAGCTGAAGGTGTTCATAGTGTACCATCTATCTGTGTATATACAGGTTTGATGGCAGTGCCTGGTGCAGCTGAAGGTGTTCATAGTGTATCATCTATCTGTGTACAGGTTTGATGGCGGTGCCGGGTGCAGCTGAAGGTGTTCATAGTGTACCATCTATCTGTGTATATACAGGTTTGATGGCGGTGCCGGGTGCAGCTGAAGGTGTTCATAGTGTACCATCTATCTGTGTATATACAGGTTTGATGGCAGTGCCAGGTGCAGCTGAAGGTGTTCATAGTGTACCATCTATCTGTGTATATACAGGTTTGATGGCGGTGCTGGGTGCAGCTGAAGGTGTTCATAGTGTATCATCTATCTGTGTATATACAGGTTTGATGGCAGTGCCGGGTGCAGCTGAAGGTGTTCATAGTGTACCATCTATCTGTGTATATACAGGTTTGATGGCGGTGCCGGGTGCAGCTGAAGGTGTTCATAGTGTACCATCTATCTGTGTATATACAGGTTTGATGGCGGTGCCGGGTGCAGCTGAAGGTGTTCATAGTGTATCATCTATCTGTGTATATACAGGTTTGATGGCGGTGCCGGGTGCAGCTGAAGGTGTTCATAGTGTACCATCTATCTGTGTACAGGTTTGATGGCGGTGCCAGGTGCAGCTGAAGCTGTTCATAGTGTACCATCTATCTGTGTATATACAGGTTTGATGGTGGTGCCGGGTGCAGCTGAAGGTGTTCATAGTGTACCATCTATCTGTGTACAGGTTTGATGGCGGTGCCAGGTGCAGCTGAAGGTGTTCATAGTGTACCATCTATCTGTGTATATACAGGTTTGATGGCGGTGCCGGGTGCAGCTGAAGGTGTTCATAGTGTACCATCTATCTGTGTATATACAGGTTTGATGGCGGTGCCGGGTGCAGCTGAAGGTGTTCATAGTGTACCATCTATCTGTGTACAGGTTTGATGGCGGTGCCAGGTGCAGCTGAAGGTGTTCATAGTGTACCATCTATCTGTGTATATACAGGTTTGATGGTGGTGCCGGGTGCAGCTGAAGGTGTTCATAGTGTACCATCTATCTGTGTATATACAGGTTTGATGGCGGTGCCAGGTGCAGCTGAAGGTGTTCATAGTGTACCATCTATCTGTGTATATACAGGTTTGATGGCGGTGCCGGGTGCAGCTGAAGGTGTTCATAGTGTACCATCTATCTGTGTACAGGTTTGATGGCGGTGCCAGGTGCAGCTGAAGGTGTTCATAGTGTACCATCTATCTGTGTACAGGTTTGATGGTGGTGCCGGGTGTAGCTGAAGGTGTTCATAGTGTACCATCTATCTGTGTACAGGTTTGATGGTGGTGCCGGGTGTAGCTGAAGGTGTTCATAGTGTACCATCTATCTGTGTACAGGTTTGATGGCGGTGCCGGGTGCAGCTGAAGGTGTTCATAGTGTACCATCTATCTGTGTATATACAGGTTTGATGGTGGTGCCGGGTGCAGCTGAAGGTGTTCATAGTGTATCATCTATCTGTGTATATACAGGTTTGATGGCGGTGCCGGGTGCAGCTGAAGGTGTTCATAGTGTACCATCTATCTGTGTACAGGTTTGATGGCGGTGCCGGGTGCAGCTGAAGGTGTTCATAGTGTACCATCTATCTGTGTACAGGTTTGATGGCGGTGCCGGGTGCAGCTGAAGGTGTTCATAGTGTATCATCTATCTGTGTACAGGTTTGATGGCGGTGCCAGGTGCAGCTGAAGGTGTTCATAGTGTACCATCTATCTGTGTATATACAGGTTTGATGGTGGTGCCGGGTGCAGCTGAAGGTGTTCATAGTGTATCATCTATCTGTGTATATACAGGTTTGATGGCAGTGCCGGGTGCAGCTGAAGGTGTTCATAGTGTACCATCTATCTGTGTACAGGTTTGATGGCGGTGCCGGGTGCAGCTGAAGGTGTTCAAAGTGTATCATCTATCTGTGTATATACAGGTTTGATGGCAGTGCCGGGTGCAGCTGAAGGTGTTCATAGTGTACCATCTATCTGTGTACAGGTTTGATGGCGGTGCCGGGTGCAGCTGAAGGTGTTCATAGTGTACCATCTATCTGTGTATATACAGGTTTGATAGCGGTGCCGGGTGCAGCTGAAGGTGTTCATAGTGTACCATCTATCTGTGTACAGGTTTGATGGCGGTGCCGGGTGCAGCTGAAGGTGTTCATAGTGTACCATCTATCTGTGTACAGGTTTGATGGCGGTGCCAGGTGCAGCTGAAGCTGTTCATAGTGTACCATCTATCTGTGTATATACAGGTTTGATGGCGGTGCCGGGTGCAGCTGAAGGTGTTCATAGTGTATCATCTATCTGTGTATATACAGGTTTGATGGCAGTGCCAGGTGCAGCTGAAGGTGTTTATAGTGTACCATCTATCTGTGTATATACAGGTTTGATGGCGGTGCCGGGTGCAGCTGAAGGTGTTTATAGTGTACCATCTATCTGTGTATATACAGGTTTGATGGTGGTGCCGGGTGCAGCTGAATGTGTTCATAGTGTACCATCTATCTGTGTACAGGTTTGATGGCAGTGCCGGGTGCAGCTGAAGGTGTTCATAGTGTACCATCTATCTGTGTACAGGTTTGATGGCAGTGCCGGGTGCAGCTGAAGGTGTTCATAGTGTACCATCTATCTGTGTATATACAGGTTTGATGGTGGTGCCAGGTGCAGCTGAAGGTGTTCATAGTGTACCATCTATCTGTGTACAGGTTTGATGGCAGTGCCGGGTGCAGCTGAAGGTGTTCATAGTGTACCATCTATCTGTGTATATACAGGTTTGATGGTGGTGCCAGGTGCAGCTGAAGGTGTTCATAGTGTACCATCTATCTGTGTACAGGTTTGATGGCAGTGCCGGGTGCAGCTGAAGGTGTTCATAGTGTACCATCTATCTGTGTACAGGTTTGATGGCAGTGCCGGGTGCAGCTGAAGGTGTTCATAGTGTACCATCTATCTGTGTACAGGTTTGATGGCAGTGCCGGGTGCAGCTGAAGGTGTTCATAGTGTACCATCTATCTGTGTACAGGTTTGATGGCGGTGCCAGGTGCAGCTGAAGGTGTTCATAGTGTACCATCTATCTGTGTACAGGTTTGATGGCGGTGCCAGGTGCAGCTGAAGGTGTTCATAGTGTACCATCTATCTGTGTACAGGTTTGATGGCAGTGCCGGGTGCAGCTGAAGGTGTTCATAGTGTACCATCTATCTGTGTACAGGTTTGATGGCGGTGCCGGGTGCAGCTGAAGGTGTTCATAGTGTACCATCTATCTGTGTACAGGTTTGATGGCGGTGCCAGGTGCAGCTGAAGGTGTTCATAGTGTACCATCTATCTGTGTATATACAGGTTTGATGGCGGTGCCAGGTGCAGCTGAAGGTGTTCATAGTGTACCATCTATCTGTGTATATACAGGTTTGATGGCGGTGCCGGGTGCAGCTGAAGGTGTTCATAGTGTACCATCTATCTGTGTATATACAGGTTTGATGGTGGTGCCGGGTGCAGCTGAAGGTGTTCATAGTGTATCATCTATCTGTGTATATACAGGTTTGATGGTGGTGCCGGGTGCAGCTGAAGGTGTTCATAGTGTACCATCTATCTGTGTACAGGTTTGATGGCGGTGCTGGGTGCAGCTGAAGGTGTTCATAGTGTATCATCTATCTGTGTATATACAGGTTTGATGGCGGTGCCGGGTGCAGCTGAAGGTGTTCATAGTGTACCATCTATCTGTGTATATACAGGTTTGATGGTGGTGCCGGGTGCAGCTGAAGGTGTTCATAGTGTACCATCTATCTGTGTACAGGTTTGATGGCGGTGCTGGGTGCAGCTGAAGGTGTTCATAGTGTATCATCTATCTGTGTATATACAGGTTTGATGGTGGTGCCGGGTGCAGCTGAAGGTGTTCATAGTGTACCATCTATCTGTGTACAGGTTTGATGGCGGTGCCGGGTGCAGCTGAAGGTGTTCATAGTGTACCATCTATCTGTGTATATACAGGTTTGATGGCAGTGCCGGGTGCAGCTGAAGGTGTTCATAGTGTACCATCTATCTGTGTACAGGTTTGATGGCAGTGCCGGGTGCAGCTGAAGGTGTTCATAGTGTACCATCTATCTGTGTACAGGTTTGATGGCGGTGCCAGGTGCAGCTGAAGGTGTTCATAGTGTACCATCTATCTGTGTATATACAGGTTTGATGGTGGTGCCGGGTGCAGCTGAAGGTGTTCATAGTGTATCATCTATCTGTGTATATACAGGTTTGATGGCAGTGCCAGGTGCAGCTGAAGGTGTTTATAGTGTACCATCTATCTGTGTATATACAGGTTTGATGGCGGTGCCGGGTGCAGCTGAAGGTGTTCATAGTGTACCATCTATCTGTGTATATACAGGTTTGATGGTGGTGCCGGGTGCAGCTGAAGGTGTTCATAGTGTACCATCTATCTGTGTATATACAGGTTTGATGGCAGTGCCGGGTGCAGCTGAAGGTGTTCATAGTGTACCATCTATCTGTGTACAGGTTTGATGGCGGTGCCGGGTGCAGCTGAAGGTGTTCATAGTGTACCATGTATCTGTGTACAGGTTTGATGGCGGTGCCGGGTGCAGCTGAAGGTGTTCATAGTGTACCATCTATCTGTGTATATACAGGTTTGATGGCAGTGCCGGGTGCAGCTGAAGGTGTTCATAGTGTACCATCTATCTGTGTACAGGTTTGATGGTGGTGCCGGATGCAGCTGAAGGTGTTCATAGTGTACCATCTATCTGTGTATATACAGGTTTGATGGTGGTGCCGGGTGCAGCTGAAGGTGTTCATAGTGTACCATCTATCTGTGTACAGGTTTGATGGCAGTGCTGGGTGTAGCTGAAGGTGTTCATAGTGTACCATCTATCTGTGTATATACAGGTTTGATGGTGGTGCCGGGTGCAGCTGAAGGTGTTCATAGTGTACCATCTATCTGTGTACAGGTTTGATGGCAGTGCTGGGTGTAGCTGAAGGTGTTCATAGTGTACCATCTATCTGTGTACAGGTTTGATGGTGGTGCCGGGTGCAGCTGAAGGTGTTCATAGTGTACCATCTATCTGTGTATATACAGGTTTGATGGCAGTGCCGGGTGCAGCTGAAGGTGTTCATAGTGTACCATCTATCTGTGTACAGGTTTGATGGCGGTGCCAGGTGCAGCTGAAGGTGTTCATAGTGTACCATCTATCTGTGTATATACAGGTTTGATGGCAGTGCCGGGTGCAGCTGAAGGTGTTCATAGTGTACCATCTATCTGTGTATATACAGGTTTGATGGCAGTGCCGGGTGCAGCTGAAGGTGTTCATAGTGTACCATCTATCTGTGTATATACAGGTTTGATGGCAGTGCCTGGTGCAGCTGAAGGTGTTCATAGTGTATCATCTATCTGTGTACAGGTTTGATGGCGGTGCCGGGTGCAGCTGAAGGTGTTCATAGTGTACCATCTATCTGTGTATATACAGGTTTGATGGCGGTGCCGGGTGCAGCTGAAGGTGTTCATAGTGTACCATCTATCTGTGTATATACAGGTTTGATGGCAGTGCCAGGTGCAGCTGAAGGTGTTCATAGTGTACCATCTATCTGTGTATATACAGGTTTGATGGCGGTGCTGGGTGCAGCTGAAGGTGTTCATAGTGTATCATCTATCTGTGTATATACAGGTTTGATGGCAGTGCCGGGTGCAGCTGAAGGTGTTCATAGTGTACCATCTATCTGTGTATATACAGGTTTGATGGCGGTGCCGGGTGCAGCTGAAGGTGTTCATAGTGTACCATCTATCTGTGTATATACAGGTTTGATGGCGGTGCCGGGTGCAGCTGAAGGTGTTCATAGTGTATCATCTATCTGTGTATATACAGGTTTGATGGCGGTGCCGGGTGCAGCTGAAGGTGTTCATAGTGTACCATCTATCTGTGTACAGGTTTGATGGCGGTGCCAGGTGCAGCTGAAGCTGTTCATAGTGTACCATCTATCTGTGTATATACAGGTTTGATGGTGGTGCCGGGTGCAGCTGAAGGTGTTCATAGTGTACCATCTATCTGTGTACAGGTTTGATGGCGGTGCCAGGTGCAGCTGAAGGTGTTCATAGTGTACCATCTATCTGTGTATATACAGGTTTGATGGCGGTGCCGGGTGCAGCTGAAGGTGTTCATAGTGTACCATCTATCTGTGTATATACAGGTTTGATGGCGGTGCCGGGTGCAGCTGAAGGTGTTCATAGTGTACCATCTATCTGTGTACAGGTTTGATGGCGGTGCCAGGTGCAGCTGAAGGTGTTCATAGTGTACCATCTATCTGTGTATATACAGGTTTGATGGTGGTGCCGGGTGCAGCTGAAGGTGTTCATAGTGTACCATCTATCTGTGTATATACAGGTTTGATGGCGGTGCCAGGTGCAGCTGAAGGTGTTCATAGTGTACCATCTATCTGTGTATATACAGGTTTGATGGCGGTGCCGGGTGCAGCTGAAGGTGTTCATAGTGTACCATCTATCTGTGTACAGGTTTGATGGCGGTGCCAGGTGCAGCTGAAGGTGTTCATAGTGTACCATCTATCTGTGTACAGGTTTGATGGTGGTGCCGGGTGTAGCTGAAGGTGTTCATAGTGTACCATCTATCTGTGTACAGGTTTGATGGTGGTGCCGGGTGTAGCTGAAGGTGTTCATAGTGTACCATCTATCTGTGTACAGGTTTGATGGCGGTGCCGGGTGCAGCTGAAGGTGTTCATAGTGTACCATCTATCTGTGTATATACAGGTTTGATGGTGGTGCCGGGTGCAGCTGAAGGTGTTCATAGTGTATCATCTATCTGTGTATATACAGGTTTGATGGCGGTGCCGGGTGCAGCTGAAGGTGTTCATAGTGTACCATCTATCTGTGTACAGGTTTGATGGCGGTGCCGGGTGCAGCTGAAGGTGTTCATAGTGTACCATCTATCTGTGTACAGGTTTGATGGCGGTGCCGGGTGCAGCTGAAGGTGTTCATAGTGTATCATCTATCTGTGTACAGGTTTGATGGCGGTGCCAGGTGCAGCTGAAGGTGTTCATAGTGTACCATCTATCTGTGTATATACAGGTTTGATGGTGGTGCCGGGTGCAGCTGAAGGTGTTCATAGTGTATCATCTATCTGTGTATATACAGGTTTGATGGCAGTGCCGGGTGCAGCTGAAGGTGTTCATAGTGTACCATCTATCTGTGTACAGGTTTGATGGCGGTGCCGGGTGCAGCTGAAGGTGTTCAAAGTGTATCATCTATCTGTGTATATACAGGTTTGATGGCAGTGCCGGGTGCAGCTGAAGGTGTTCATAGTGTACCATCTATCTGTGTACAGGTTTGATGGCGGTGCCGGGTGCAGCTGAAGGTGTTCATAGTGTACCATCTATCTGTGTATATACAGGTTTGATAGCGGTGCCGGGTGCAGCTGAAGGTGTTCATAGTGTACCATCTATCTGTGTACAGGTTTGATGGCGGTGCCGGGTGCAGCTGAAGGTGTTCATAGTGTACCATCTATCTGTGTACAGGTTTGATGGCGGTGCCAGGTGCAGCTGAAGCTGTTCATAGTGTACCATCTATCTGTGTATATACAGGTTTGATGGCGGTGCCGGGTGCAGCTGAAGGTGTTCATAGTGTATCATCTATCTGTGTATATACAGGTTTGATGGCAGTGCCAGGTGCAGCTGAAGGTGTTTATAGTGTACCATCTATCTGTGTATATACAGGTTTGATGGCGGTGCCGGGTGCAGCTGAAGGTGTTTATAGTGTACCATCTATCTGTGTATATACAGGTTTGATGGTGGTGCCGGGTGCAGCTGAATGTGTTCATAGTGTACCATCTATCTGTGTACAGGTTTGATGGCAGTGCCGGGTGCAGCTGAAGGTGTTCATAGTGTACCATCTATCTGTGTACAGGTTTGATGGCAGTGCCGGGTGCAGCTGAAGGTGTTCATAGTGTACCATCTATCTGTGTATATACAGGTTTGATGGTGGTGCCAGGTGCAGCTGAAGGTGTTCATAGTGTACCATCTATCTGTGTACAGGTTTGATGGCAGTGCCGGGTGCAGCTGAAGGTGTTCATAGTGTACCATCTATCTGTGTATATACAGGTTTGATGGTGGTGCCAGGTGCAGCTGAAGGTGTTCATAGTGTACCATCTATCTGTGTACAGGTTTGATGGCAGTGCCGGGTGCAGCTGAAGGTGTTCATAGTGTACCATCTATCTGTGTACAGGTTTGATGGCAGTGCCGGGTGCAGCTGAAGGTGTTCATAGTGTACCATCTATCTGTGTACAGGTTTGATGGCAGTGCCGGGTGCAGCTGAAGGTGTTCATAGTGTACCATCTATCTGTGTACAGGTTTGATGGCGGTGCCAGGTGCAGCTGAAGGTGTTCATAGTGTACCATCTATCTGTGTACAGGTTTGATGGCGGTGCCAGGTGCAGCTGAAGGTGTTCATAGTGTACCATCTATCTGTGTACAGGTTTGATGGCAGTGCCGGGTGCAGCTGAAGGTGTTCATAGTGTACCATCTATCTGTGTACAGGTTTGATGGCGGTGCCGGGTGCAGCTGAAGGTGTTCATAGTGTACCATCTATCTGTGTACAGGTTTGATGGCGGTGCCAGGTGCAGCTGAAGGTGTTCATAGTGTACCATCTATCTGTGTATATACAGGTTTGATGGCGGTGCCAGGTGCAGCTGAAGGTGTTCATAGTGTACCATCTATCTGTGTATATACAGGTTTGATGGCGGTGCCGGGTGCAGCTGAAGGTGTTCATAGTGTACCATCTATCTGTGTATATACAGGTTTGATGGTGGTGCCGGGTGCAGCTGAAGGTGTTCATAGTGTATCATCTATCTGTGTATATACAGGTTTGATGGTGGTGCCGGGTGCAGCTGAAGGTGTTCATAGTGTACCATCTATCTGTGTACAGGTTTGATGGCGGTGCTGGGTGCAGCTGAAGGTGTTCATAGTGTATCATCTATCTGTGTATATACAGGTTTGATGGCGGTGCCGGGTGCAGCTGAAGGTGTTCATAGTGTACCATCTATCTGTGTATATACAGGTTTGATGGTGGTGCCGGGTGCAGCTGAAGGTGTTCATAGTGTACCATCTATCTGTGTACAGGTTTGATGGCGGTGCTGGGTGCAGCTGAAGGTGTTCATAGTGTATCATCTATCTGTGTATATACAGGTTTGATGGTGGTGCCGGGTGCAGCTGAAGGTGTTCATAGTGTACCATCTATCTGTGTACAGGTTTGATGGCGGTGCCGGGTGCAGCTGAAGGTGTTCATAGTGTACCATCTATCTGTGTATATACAGGTTTGATGGCAGTGCCGGGTGCAGCTGAAGGTGTTCATAGTGTACCATCTATCTGTGTACAGGTTTGATGGCAGTGCCGGGTGCAGCTGAAGGTGTTCATAGTGTATCATCTATCTGTGTATATACAGGTTTGATGGTGGTGCCGGGTGCAGCTGAAGGTGTTCATAGTGTACCATCTATCTGTGTATATACAGGTTTGATGGTGGTGCCGGGTGCAGCTGAAGGTGTTCATAGTGTACCATCTATCTGTGTATATACAGGTTTGATGGCGGTGCCAGGTGCAGCTGAAGGTGTTCATAGTGTACCATCTATCTGTGTATATACAGGTTTGATGGTGGTGCCGGGTGCAGCTGAAGGTGTTCATAGTGTACCATCTATCTGTGTACAGGTTTGATGGTGGTGCCGGTTGCAGCTGAAGGTGTTCATAGTGTACCATCTATCTGTGTACAGGGTTGATGGCAGTGCCGGGTGCAGCTGAAGGTGTTCATAGTGTACCATCTATCTGTGTACAGGTTTGATAGCGGTGCTGGGTGCAGCTGAAGGTGTTCATAGTGTACCATCTATCTGTGTATATACAGGTTTGATGGCAGTGCCGGGTGCAGCTGAAGGTGTTCATAGTGTACCATCTATCTGTGTATATACAGGTTTGATGGCAGTGCCAGGTGCGGCAGGAGGACAGTTTGTGGGTGGACTAATCGCCCGTCTACTGAAGCTAAAAGTGCGGGGCTTGATCCGTATGTGCCTCATCCTCAGCCTAACCTGTAGTCTGTGCGGCTTTAGTCTCCTCATCAACTGTGGACGGGAGAACGTGGCAGGCGTCAAGGTGGCATATGGTAATAGGTGGGTGAACATGATTATAGATTCTGAAAAACTAAGTAATATAGTAATAATCATAGGCAGGGAAGTGCCTTACAGCTGTTTACAGAATGTCACAGCACTAACCTAATGATTTGACCCCCTCCCCTCTCAACATTCAACCAATAACATAATTCAGGGTGCATATAGGTGCAGCCTATACACATTGTTTTATGGAAATATCTGTAGGCCT
This sequence comes from Acholoe squamosa, assembly GCA_949317995.1. NCBI lineage: Eukaryota > Metazoa > Annelida > Polychaeta > Phyllodocida > Polynoidae > Acholoe > Acholoe squamosa. The sequence continues at coordinate 65,272,324 of OX439049.1, read as the reverse complement.
ATTGGTTCAATTTAGATTGAGGTATGAAAATATAGCCATTGCTTAAGTAAAGAAACCTTCAGAAAATTCATCCCTCTAGGACTACAGTATTGAGTCATAGCAACTACTTAAATGTCAGTTTTCTCATTTGGATTGATTTTAGTCTAATTCTATAACATTAATCTGTAACAAACAATTTCAGGTCTGTGGAACTAGATGACATCCAGATGACAAGTAGTTGTAACGCGGAGTGTAACTGTAAGTTGTACAGTTATGAACCTATTTGTGGTATCGACAACATTCAATACTTCTCCCCCTGCCATGCCGGCTGTAGGAGCTCATATACAGACAAACACACGGGCAAAAAGGTAACGACCAGGCTTAAACATAGCTTTGATATTACCACTAGGCCAATGTTGTGGCCAAAAAATTGCTATCAGACTTGAGGAATCACCTTCATGTTTTAGTCAGATATAGGGGTTTTTATCGTGAATGGGACTTTTTGTAAGAGTTCTTTTGGTGAAAATATTTGATTAGAAGACCTTACGGGTATAAACAATTATAATGTATTGGTTAAATATCTTTGCTGCAATTTAGGCCTCATGTCTATATCTTGACCAAGATTTTGCACATTGGACACATCTTACTGTTGTAAGGGTTTGTGGCCTTACGGACCTGGGGGGTTCGGGTCTTACGGTTCGGAAAGAAAGAGTAAGACAGTATTCCAAGTGTATGCCAACGGTTAGGTTTATTACTTAATGCACACTCACGGCTGCCGGATGATATCAAAGAGGCAGCTAATATTAAAAGACAGTGGTTTACATAGTGTGGAGGCCAGAAGGGCCTCTGACGTAGCGGCTGAGCCCTGGGCTTTATATACGGACCCAGGTGTTCGTCGTCAGATGTCCCCACAGACCCGGATCGGTGCTGCCACCTATCCGGAACCTGAGGAACGTCCGACGACTCGACTCACCCGCCACGTCAGACGGTACCCAACTCCTATGGTTTAGTAAAGTGTACCTCTACACCACTCCCCCAGACATTTAGGAGGGTGTTATACATATAATATTACTAGGATAACATTTCTACATGTCTAAACCTTTAGTAATAGAGGTACAACCATAGGTATAACATTAACACTAAATAAATTGTGAACCAGATGTCATATATATATATATTCGATAGTGAAATTTAGTTACATATAACGATTAGGATGTTGAAATATTATACGAATTACTTGAAGAAGAGACAGTTATGTGAAACGGAACTGTCTATTTAATTATTATACCACATAATATTCTATTATATTTCAGGTATAATTAATAAGACAAGTAATATGAATCGTATACATGTGATGATGACAGCTATATGTAACGGAACTGTCGATAATAAAACATATCACATAATAACATCCGTATGTGTGTTTGTAGTATTGACACCACATTTGAATATGTAGTCTTAAAGAAGACTGTTATAGTAACATCACTATCTAATGACATGTCGTATATTAATATTATACGAATCCGTTAAAGATTCCGTGAGTAGTACGAATAGGGATGTATATACCATACACTTAGAAAAAAAAGAAAAAAAATTCACGGTGTGGTAATGAATATGATAATGATATATTATCACCGTGTATCTAACAATCTTTATAGCACCAGATCAATATACTTATTATATAATTTTGTCTCGCAGGACAATAATATGTGTTTTCTGGTGAGAATTAACGGATCTTATAATATGAATACTAATAATAATCAGAGATCCGTTTCAAGAAAATATCTATGTACCCGTATCATAATATGTATCTAGTGGATATGTACATACATATAATATTATAGAAAAATAGAAATATGACATTATATACAATATACAGAAATTATAAATGCTGCTGAAGTCTTCTGCTGTATCCTCCGGGTACTAGTAGGTAGGTGTGGTCAGCTAACCACGGGATGGACGTGCTAAAGTTTATAGTTTCCTTATACAGAGTGAACACGGTAGTTGATTTGGGGCAGCTACCCACAATCCTCTAGTAGTGCTAAAGTTTATAGTATATCCGAATGGTGTAGATTTGTAGAATAATAGTCCGGATGTGTCAACTATGTAGAGAACGTAATCCTTTTTAAGCTTAGTTGACATAAGTAAAATAATAGTCCGATATAGGTTGATCCGGAAGTAATAGTAGTATTTGATATAAGTCCATTCGGGAGTACAGATGAGTTGTAGAGGTAAATCGTAAAGTCCATCCTAGTAATTGGTTAGCACGGGTAACAGCAGGAGTCTGGAACTGGCATCCGGATACGTCTCACAGCAGCAAGTCTACTATCGGATTGTTCATGGATGAAATTATAAATCCGAATAGGCTATTCAGGGTGCAATAAATGTTATACAACCTGAATTATATAATAGACTGGTCAAAGGAACCCGGAACACATATCATAGGTGTTCATGCACTAGTGAATAAAACATTCGCAGACCTATAGGGCTCCGCAAACACTATATCTGGTCATTTGGTGTTGGAAAAAAAACTATGGAAGAAATAACCCTAGCATGCTTTAAACGGATTTCTTAGCATGCTTCTTCTTCAGAAGAGCTAAAGCCGACTCGGGAGTGCCGTCCCACTCGTCCAAGTCGACTCCGAACACCCTCATGAACTTAGTGTTCAGATTGGTGTTCCGAGTGATTTCCTCCTTTACACGCTTTTCCAACACGTGTACATCCATAGCTGCCTTTTCTTGGGCAGCTGCGGCAGCCTCCTCCTGGGCCTTCACATCGTCCCGGATGAGAGTCTCGAGACGTTGCTTTTCAGTGTCGCCCACCTGTTTCATACACAACAGAGTTTCGTTTAGGAGACCCTGATGAAACTCGATCGCTTTCTCACGAACGCTCTTCTCCCAATGGGTGTAGATGGCCTTCTGGACATCTGCCTCCCCTTGGCGAGACTTCTCGAACCAAACTTCCGCATTACCGGTTTTAATGGTAATAGCGTCCTTTGGTTTCTCAGGTGCCGCGACAGCCTTGGGAGGAGTCGAGGCGGCCTGTGGACCACTTCCGGGTTTAGGACTTCCGGACACACCTGTCGTTGGTACACAGAAGGCAGGTGGTACATTCTGTTTCAGTCCCATTTGCAGGTACATGTTTAACTGCTCCTGGGTAAAGGTAACTGGTGGGGCGGCTGGAGCGGATGCAGATCCGGCGGCAGCAGATGCGGTGGTCTTCTTTGGCATAAGGCGACCATCCTTTCCTACCACCAAGGTCTGGCTCTCAGGTCCAGGTCCCTGGTTTAAGGACGGAAAGTTTCGAGAACTCACTTTCCCAGGTTTAGATACGGCTCCAGCGTATCCGGCAGGTTCGGGCTTCTTGAACACCGGAGTGCCCTGAGCCTGCTCTGCGGGGTGCCTTGCCAGAGGGGACCTGGAACGGTCCTCTGCTCTGACTTTCGATTTAGTCGTGCTCTGACCATTACCGTTGCCGCCACGGTTCTGATCTCTCCTGCTCCTTTCACGAGCTCTCTTTGCATCCTTTCCGGATTCCTCGCATTTCTGCCAGAGAGACTCGTGCATGTCCAGTTTACCCTTTCCAGGAGTCAGGACTATCTTTGCTCGGAGTTTCGAATCCTTGGTCTTCGGAACTTCGCAGAGGACTTGGTCCCCTGGTCGGATCTTAGACCAAGCATCCTCGCTCAGGCTGTCGAACTCCTTCATGAGTTCCTGATGAAGCTCCATGATGCGCTTCCGTGCCCCGTCCAAACCTTCTGCGTGGCATTTCTTCTGGTGTCTAGCCAGATCACTACGTCGGTTGTATTGCACCTTCGTAGTACACTTCTTGCCCTTCTTACCATAACTCGGATCACAAATGTAAACCGGGTGATGGTGGAAGTGGGCTTCTACCAGATGCCTTTGGAACCGGGCTGGAGTACTCCAGGTCCGGATCGAGACATCACTCGCATCCTGGCAGATAGAGAAGGGACAGGACTTTTGATCGTCGCCGTACCACTTCTCTAAAGCCCAATGCAGCTTCCTCCTCTGGGTATAAGTGTAATACCCTTCGGTGTGGTTTAGCATAAGCCACATCTTTCGATAGGCTTTGCTCGGATTGGGGTCCTCGTCCGAAAGACGCATCCAATCTTCATCATCCGACTCATCGTTCTTATTGATTGAGTCTGGACAGGCATAGAGGGTAGAGCCGTCCTTCTTAACTCCGTACGCACAGTCGGAGAAACACGTCGGGATCCGGGTTTTGAATCCGGATTTGGCGTTAGCCCAACGTTCGGCCTCGGTTTGAGTTGATGGAGTGGCCTTCTCATCATACTCAACCGAGGATTCGTGCACCGACTCCTCGTCAGACGACTCAACCTCCATGGCAGTACTACCAGTGGTTGAGGTGCTGGGTTTCGGCTCGGCTCTCGCAGAATCCGGGAGATTCTTGAGCTTCCGAGCAGCGGATCATCGGTTCTTACTGACCTTCCAGTCTTCCTCCGGTTCCTGGGTTCCGGATGTGCTGGAGGTCGTGGCTTCTACTGGGGTAGTAGTGCTGCCGGTAGCTGATGTAGCACTGGCGGAGCTTCTGGTGGCAAGCTTCAGGTCGGGGATAGGAGGTGCGGGTGCTTCCGCGGCCCTCTTAGCCTCTTCCTGTGCCTCCTGTTCGGCAGTCATACGGCGGACAATAACCGTCCGAAGGGCTGCAGCTCGGTCCAATCCGATTAGTGAATTGTTCTGGACATCCACCAATTCCTGTTCGGTTATGTAGTAACCGTCATCCCACTGCTCGAAGTTAGCAGCGGCCTCCCGGAATTCCTTAGTGGTCCGGCACGGCGTCCGGATAGCACTAGGGCGTGGGTAGGTCTGGCCATCGGTATCCCAGACACAGCCTACCCAGTTGATGTTCGTAGCCTTGACGTTCCACAGGGACTTGTCAGGCTTCGGATACGCTCCGAGCTCGAAGGCTCGGTTAGCTGCGTACACGGTTTCACGGAAACCAGCGTCCACCATAAGTCCCCGTTGGAACCACGGCCAGTCTCGAAGCCACTCGGGAGGCATCCTGGTCAGCTGTTCGGGAGCCATGACGCCCTCGATAGCTATCCTGACTTTCGGGTCCATCCTGACTGGTGTCCCGTCCGCGTAGGTCACTTGTGCCTGCAGTTCCGGGTGGACATACAGGTAGCGACCATCATAGCTAGCTGGAAAAGGCTCCGCCACTGCTGGCTTCCACTCATCCTTCTGTCCGTCAACTTGGGTAGTTTCGGACTCTGTCGCTGCGGGTTCAGCACTCGCAGTCGCTCCGGATCCCTCGGCCGGGAGTGGAGATAATAGTTTCTCTGGCTCATTTAGTGAGAATGAAGCCAGCTTCTCCTCGAACGAGCGATCCGTGGGTTCCTCCACGTCCATCATCTCGCTCTCTTCCTGTGTAACAGGCGACAAAGCTTCCGGAAAAGCTTCTGCGGACGGAGTCAGCTTATCCGGGTCACCGGATAGCTTGGCTGCAGCTACGGATTCCTCAGCCATGACTGGGGAATCGCCCACGGGAGTAAACTACTCCTTTTTCCGGCTTTTACGGCGCCGGGGCCGGCACAAACGGAGTCTGTCTACCAGGAGACAGACTCTGGAGGAGCAGCGGGGGGTTTGCTTAGCCGGTAAAATCCAAGAAGGGAGCGAGCTCGACCGTCTTGAACGTTACCGAAAACAAATATGGCGACAGGCCAGCTTTCGTGACGTCATTTCCTCGCGGTCCGCGAGGTCACGAGAGGTCAGCCGAGACTGGACACGGTGACGTCATGCGGAAACGCACGTGCTACAGGCGGTACATCAACAAACTGATTGTTTTTAGGTAATTATCGCTCACCCCGATGACTCGACTGGGGATTTAAGTGGAGATTATGGAAAGCTTAAGCAAATCCACCGGATTATCCGTCCACTACCCATTGGGACATCATGCGGGGGCGACAAATAAGCCTTTAGGGTCAGTTGTCATCCGTTCCTCTAAATGTAAACATTACACTCGTTGTGTATACAGGTTAGGTCACTGCAGTCCTCTGGGCAATTCGGGGGCTGCGGCGAACGTATCTCCCCTTCTCGGATAGTTCTTTATCGGACCTGACAGTCTGAAGAGCTTTCTCTAGGTGCTTCTTAGCCTTAGAAACACCTTTCCTCTTCTTTTTGTCTTCACCTGCCGAGACTTTTTTAACTCCCCCACGCTTAATCGGTGTTGGCGTGGGTGTCACTGATTCGGAACACTTCTTGGGTCTACCACGGCCGCGCTTCACTGTAGTGTTCTCTACCTGGTCTATTATGCGATTCTGGTTCAGGATCTTTCCGGAACCTTCACCATACATTTCTGTGGAGGTCTCCCTCCCAGACCATCTCCTTAATCTAGCCACATTTGACTTATAGAGTCGACCAAGGTCAGATTTAATAATTACGGTACAATCACTGATAATTTGTGTTATAGTAAAGGGACCGTCCCAATTAGACGCTAATTTTATGTGTCTAAGCGGTTCATGTAATCTGAGGACTCTGTCTCCGGATTGGAATTTCCGATGCTTTAGATCGGTATCGTATCCTACTTTCTTCCATTTGGCACTTTTCTCCAAATCAATTCGGACAGACTCATATGCTTTTCTAAATCTGTCTCTTAAACATTCCACAAAAACTACATGGCAAGGTAGTTCAGGGTCCATTCCTACGACTCCAAAAACTAGGTCAGCAGGCATTATCAAATCCTCTCCGAATACTAAAAGGTTCGGAGAACAATTTGTACTTGAATGTACCGTACTATTATAAGCATGTGTCACAAAATGACATTGCTCATCCCAGTCATCCATATGTTCATTAACGAGTGACTTTAGGACTTGGATGAGGGTTCTATTGAACCTTTCCACCAATCCGTCGCTTTGTGGTCTATACGGATTGGTTCTAGTCTTGCAAATAGCTAAGTATTCGCACATACCCTGCCAGAGATTTGATTCGAACTCTCTGCCTTGGTCACTGTGTAACATTAATGGTACACCGAAGCTTAGTACCCAACCTTTTACAAAAGCTTCGGCACAAGTAATTGCTTTGTGGTCCGGTAGTGGAAATACTTTAGTGTATTTCGTATAATAATCACACACTACCATCATACAGGTATTATCATTAGCGGTTGTATTAAATCCACTAATAATATCTACCCCGATTCTTGCGAATCTAACTCCGAAAAGTTCTTGGGATAGGGGAAGTTTGCCCATCCCGGGTCCGGGTTTGTTTTTACAACAATCTGGACAGGTGGTTACCCATCTTTGCAAGTCCCGTGTCATGCCAGGCCAATAGTATTTCTTGGAAAGTCGTGCTAGCGAGCGTTTCCTTCCGAAATGACCACTGGTCCGATGTCCATGACAGAAGTACATAATGTCATGTCTCATGGCATGTGGTATCACCACTTGCATGATTCTATCACCATTATTACATGGCTTCCAACGGTATAACACGCCTTTCCGGACTTCAAGCTCGGTCCATTGAGCAAGAAACCTTCTCATTTCTCGATTTTCCAGAGAGACCTCTGGTCTAGCTGGACGTATACCCTTTGGTACTAATTGCAGTAGCTGCGCAGTTATCGAGTCAGCTTTCTGGAAATGTCGTATGTGATCCATAGACCAATCCAGTATACTGGCAACTAGGGGTACGAATGGTCTTCGAATCCCTGCTAACACTGCCCTATGAGCTCCACAATCAGTACAATCCGGATTATCACATTTCCGGATTGGTATTCGAGACAAAGCATCAGCATTTAAATGCTTAACTCCGGGTCTATGTTGAATCTGTTGATGTTCAAGCCCATATTCGGATAAATGGGCTAGCCATCGGCCTAACATGCCTTCAGCATCTCGGAAGTTCAGTAGCCACCTTAAAGAGGAATGATCCGTACGCAAAGTAAAGTTCGTTCCCCATAGAAAATGTTTGAACTTCTTGGTATATACGACTACTGCTAACAACTCTCTTTTGGTTGTGCAGTAATTGCGCTGAGTCTTGCTCAGTGTGTTGCTGGCAAAGGCAATTGGTACTTCTCTCCCATTTTGGACTTGCGAGAGAGCTGCACCAATGCTATCATTACTAGCATCAGTATCCAGTATGAAATGATCCGTCTCATTCGTATATTGCAATACGGGAGTACTCGTGAACAGGTCTTTTAGCTTTTGAAAAGCGTTTTCCTGTTCTTGTGTCCAAGGAAATTTTTCCTTGGTACTTCCTGGAGTCCAGTTAGCTATTGCTTGTAATGGGTAACTGACTCTAGAATAATTCGGAATAAATTCCCTGTAATAGAAACAGAATCCTAAAAAGGACCTCACTTCCTTGGGTGTTTTAGGTCTATTCCAATTCGTAACTGATTCGATTTTTTCCGGATCAGCCTTTATTCCTTCATCACTGATGATGCGGCCCAAATAATTTATGGACTTTCTAAACATGTGGCATTTCTTAGGTTTCAATTTGAGACCATTAGAAATAATACGTTCTAGTACCATTTTCAGGTTATTAGAACATTCTTCGAATGTTTTTCCGAAGACAATGACATCGTCTAGATATACAAGACATCTTTTCCACAATAAATCACTTAGAATTGTTTCCATCATTGCTTCAAATGTTGCAGGTGCATTGCACAGTCCAAACGGCATTACATTATATTGAAATAATCCAATATGACTCGAAAATGCAGTTTTCTCCATATCTGGAGGGTTCATTCCCACTTGCCAGTAGCCTGATTGCAAGTCTAGGGTACAAAACCAACTGTTTCCCCCTAAGGAGTCAATGGTTTCATCTATTCTCGGTAATGGATACGAATTCTTTTTCGTTATTCCATTCAACTTCCTGTAGTCTATGCAGAAACGGATAGTACCGTCTTTTTTTGTTACCATACACACAGGACTACTCCATGGACTATTGGAAGGGACTATTACATCCTGTTCCAACATCTTATTTATTTCATCCTCAGCTACTAGTAGTATATACATGCAAACTGAGCGCAATGGATTAGCTACTAACTAGGTCATGACCTACTGGTAAACCGGAAGTGACCTAGTTTCAGCCAATCAGAGGGCTGGATTTGACAGGAAGTGACGTCATAAGGTCATGACCTAGTTTTTTCAACCAATCAGAGAGCTGGATTTCATTTGACCTAGTGACCTGACCTAGTTGCATAAATTAAAAGAATTGCGCAATACCTAGAGCTGACCTACTTGCAAACCGGAAGTGACCTACTAACCTACTTGCAAAAACGTATGACCTACATATGAGGGTGCATTGCGCAATGCTTGTAAGAATTTACACAATGTTCTGATGCAATACTTTTATGGATTTACGCAATACTTATGACTCTTTGTTCTGTCTCTTCATTTCATGCATTAAAATAAAACACAACTCATTTATTTCACATAACAGATTATATTTTTTTATTAGACACAATATTTACAGATGAAGACAGATTTTCCATTTCCGGGGCGTGCACATATACTACAAAAACATTTGTTGTGTGTGAATTTACTTGCTTGATACCAGCTTTGGCCAGTGAGACTAGTTTTCCATGTGTTGTGGAAACAATAACTGTTAAGTTTGGCTATGTTAGATATAGCATGCTCGAACAAAGCCTGGGCCAGGAAGTAAGTTTGACTGTTTTTGGGTCCAGGTAAAAGACCAGATAAAAAACCATCCTTAAAGTTTACCTCAAAGGAGAAATGATTTTTCACTCCAGGTATACTTAAGGCATGAAGTTCCAGAGAGACCTGCAGACATGTGAAACAAATAGTTTTAGCAATAGCAGATACTTCCAGTTTACAATTACACTGACAAAACACTCCTACTATGGGATTACATTCTAACTCTTGGAGAGTGAGAGCAAACTTTCTTACACTTCCTAAAGTGTACCTTGTGTAGTGTCTTGGGCAGCCAGGTTCAGTGTGCAATTGATATACTCCTATACACCAATCATGCATTATCAAGTTAACTTTTTTCACTCGACAATAGTACATGCAGTTTCTGTAGGCGTCCCAAAAAGCTGAAGAGAAATATTTGTACATTTTAACACTAGTTATACAGTGGTCAACAGTGTCTGGTTCAGCTCCTCTAAAATAACCAATGTTTTCTGCAGGTATTATTTCCCAAAAGAAATTCTCTGAACATCCACATGCTACAGAACTTATATCATTGTCAGGTGTTATAGAAGAAGCTTGATTATATGAAGCAACACTTTGTAAAACTGGACGCATGTAATAGTCATAAGGTGGAGTTTCTGTGGTTTGCTCCACAAGCATAGCTTCTAAACTTTCCATGTTAAAATGGTTGCTTAAATCTAACCAGATACTAATAATCTGGTGAACGTGACGCTATGAGTTAAGAAATCTGGTACCACTTTTTTTCTGTTCCAACTTAATTTCTTCAGCGCCGGATTTTTTATTTTTTGTCGTGAACATGTACAGCGTTCACTTTTGTGAAAATTTTTTTTTATTTTTGGGTGATTCAGTTCACTTTTCTTACTTTTTTATTAGTTTTTTTTTCATGATACAGTACACATTTTTTTACCTTTGTTTTTTTTTTGAAAAATGTTCATTTGAACAAAAAATATTTTCCAGTTTAACACTGTTTTCTATGGAAAAAAATGTTCATTTGAACAAATGTTCATTTGAACAATTGTTCAAATGAACATTTTCCAGTTTAACACTGTTTTCTATGGGAAAAAATGTTCATTTGAACAAATGTTCGTTTGAACAATTGTTCAAATGAACATTTTCCATTTTAACACTGTTTTCTATGGGGAAAAATGTTCATTTGAACAAATGTTCGTTTGAACAATTGTTCAAATGAACATTTTCCATTTTAACACTGTTTTCTATGGGGAAAAATGTTCATTTGAACAAATGTTCGTTTGAACAATTTTTCAAATGAACATTTTCCATTTTAACACTGTTTTTTATGAAGGAAATTTGTTCATTTGAACAATTTGTTTAAAACTTTTTTTTCTTTCAACGAAATGTACAACTGGAAGTGAAACTAGAAAAAGAAACCATTTTTTATATAGAAAGGGGTAGGGTGCTTACACCGTCTTCACATACTTGTCTCTTTATGTACTGATAGGTTAGACCTTGTTTCCTTTGAGAGTAAGTCGTAACGCTGTGGTTAACTACTTTAAATCCTTTGTTGACTACCGTGACAACATTTTCACTGTCCAGTACTTCTTTGTACTTGTCAGTGGTCAGGGGGTTTTGTTTTTGAATTACACCTTTGCAACTCATTTTAACGGGCACATTTACTCCTGTGCCTATGTAACATTTGGAGTTCAAGGCAGTCATTTCGTCACCTTCCCACTCCACTTTGAATAACCCGGGGGTTCTCTTGTCAAACGCCAGACGGCTCTTACAACATGGTTGAGGCAGCCACAGCTCACCCAATACTTTGGTCTGAACATAGGTCTCTCTGTGGTGACTGTTGTCACATGATTCAGAGGGCAACCATTTGTGACGTTCTCTGAAGAAAGCTTCACGTTTTTCAGGAATAATTACGTCTTCTATTTTCTCTGCACTTAAAGCAAAGTAAAAACTGTCAGTGTCCATTTCACACATTTCAAAATCTTTCTCGTCTATGTATTCAAGGAGAAAGTCGTAATAGAAAACCAACATTTTAAGTTTGGCATATTGGTATACCATGAACCCTATTTGAACTGGGAGATCGTAGGTGATGGAGGTGGGCAAACAGGACAGTTCTACCGTGTTGTCACTTATGTCTTGCACATCTTGCACTGACCAGTGCATGGCCAAACGTCTTGCCTTAGAGGGGTGAAGATACTTTGTTTGAACAAAGTTTTGTTTGTTGCATATGGTTTTTCCGTATGAACCATTTCCCAAAAGTTTGTACAGATCTGACAAAATCTTACAGTCTATATTTTCGTCGCCCTTCCTCCTAGCTTTGGTTACTTCGTCCATGAAGGGTAAAAAAGTCTGTTCTGGAGTGTATTCTACGAGAAGGTGTACTGTCGTAACTACCAAACCTTTCTCCAGGTACCACTTCAAGAGAGGAGTTCCCAACAAAATTCCCTCTGCGTGGTAGCTGCCTATAAGTTGGCGTTGCGGTTGTTTTAGCTTACCTGCTGCTTCCAGGTAACGTTTCATATGTTCACCTACGTCTTTTTTTCCTACTAAACAGTTTTTGAAAATAGGTGTCATTTCACTGAATTTTTCTTTCAAGTATTCAGGTGTTTCTATGTCTACCTGGATAAGTCCAAAAGTTGTTCCTTTAGAAACCCCTCTCAGTATTTCATCCTGACTTTTTCTGCCTTGGCACAACGGTCTTTTAATTTCCCATTCACTTTTTGTTTCTCTGCACAAGTTTTCAGTTTTTTCTTTCAACCACATACACTCATACTTTTCCTCTACTTGGTAACCTAACGACTGAAGATATAGGGTAGTCAAAATGGTATTTTGGTTTTTTTCTTCTAACCATGCCTTTCCATTGGGGTCTCTCAAAACTGATTTAGTGAGGTGACATATGTGACCATGCCAGTAGCACCCGTGAAACTGGTATACTTTTTTTGAAGCTGGATTATAACCGTCCACTTTTATTTTCCTTGAACCCAATACTACTTCCCCGTAGTTGTATTGGTGTAATATCTTGACTTTGTCTGTCACAGTTTTGTATCGCAACCATTCTGTGGCTGAGTAGCTAATTTGTTGACTGCAAACAGCTTGAAAATCGTTTTCTTTCCTGCGCACCACATAATAACCTGTGCAGTGCTCTTCACCCATGCACTTGAGGTACAAGCTGTTAGCATCTACCCCTACTATGTGTCTGCATACTTTGCTTTGTGACCCGTATTTTTTTTGTCTTATTCTTGTTTCTCCACTTTTGTGATGTCTGTGAAAAATAATAGAGGGACCCCCTACTAAGTTGCGTCTGAGCAAGGAGTGAACATCCTTTTCTTTCTCACCAAAAAGAATGTAAGGAGTGGCATTAGGTGCAGTGTTGTTGAAAAGAAACTTCAAGGTTAAACCTGGCAAAGTTAAACCGTCTTTGAACATGTCTACCCCAGGATCTATAAAAAATTTTGTGTGCTCGTTTATGGCTAAAACAAAGGGTTTAACATCCAGGTTGTTGTAATATATCAAGTAGTCCTTCATAGTTTTCATTTTTTTTTCTTTCCAGACCTTTTTACATTCAAGATAATCTTCTTTGCTTATTCCACCACCCGACAAAGAACTGTAGAAGCAGTGGCGTGGAGGGAGAGCTTTGTTGTTCAGTTTTCTTATGTTGTCCATCCACTCGTAGGGAAAAAAACCTTTTTCAGCTTTCCCTTTTAGAAAGGCTTTCAGGTAGTTTGCGTAGGAATAACCTGGTGCCAAATAGTTAAACATGTCAAGGAAAAGAAGATGGTCTGTGTACACTGCTATGTACTTGTTGCATTTTTTTATGGTTTTCATTTCTGTTTTGTCTGTGTCTATAAAAAAAGAATGAAATTCCTTTTTTATCAAATTAATGTCATACTTTCCAGAGTTGAAACCTAGAACAGGGACTCTTTCTATGTAGGTAAGAAGTTTTTCCTTCACTTCAAGAACATGGGAGATTTTTTTTTGGGGATTTTTTTTGTTCTTTGCTGGAAAAACTTTGCTAGCTTTATGTTCTAGTTCCTTTTGTTTTTCTTCTAGAGAGTCTAGTTCGTCTAAAACATCTCTAAAATTCTCTTTCACCTGTTCTCCTATCAACTGCCCCAAGTTGTTTATGTGTTCCAACACATTTTTAACCAAAGGATCGTCGTCCCTGTTGGAATTTCTGACAAAACACACTGGTTCTGTATGTCCAGGAAAATCAGAAGCTACACTGGCAGAAAGGGGTATGTGAGTTTTTTCTATCACAGTGTTAGCATTTTCTGGGGACGAATTTTCAGGTTGGACGAAATAGCTTTCAAAGTCAAAAACAATTTTATAGGGGTATATTTTTTTCTCAGGTGAACAAACTATTCCCAGTTCCTCTAAAACTTGAAAAACTGTTTTGGATGGATTGTATGCTCCACCTTTGTACCTGAAGCTGACTTTGGTGCAATCTTTTTTCACCCCATTGTGTTGTTTCAAAAGGAAGCTACGAGTGAAAACTTTATGACACTTTTCACAGGGGTACATTTTACCATACAGTCCCATGTTAGTTATTAAACTTACATGGTTTCTGTGTAAGTTCAAGTTCATGATTTTTTTGGATGAACACATGTTTGACCTTATAATTTTAGGTCGCCCCTTTCTTTTACCAAAAGAGGGAAGGTAAAAGATTCTTATGTTAACTTCAAACATTTTTTCTAACCTGTCTAAATCTCTTATGTTAACACCCTCAAAAGTCTCCTTGTTCACCCCTGGATAGGCTTCAAGGAAAAGCTCTTGAGTTTTTTCTAAAGATTCATACAGGAAGAAAGACAGACATCTAAAGAAACACAAGTTGTCCTTGTACGCCCTTTTGGTTTTAGGGTCTCTGTGAAAGTGTTGCATTCCTCTTTGTCTTAAACCTGGTGGAACAGTTTTCATTTTACCTAAAAGATATTCTCCTCCCGTAGCCCTTATCAGTGTGATGTTGGCGTTCACGTTGCCTATTACACTCCATTTAGTAGAGGGTCTTTGAGTGTCTTCTTTAATGTTGTTTTCTATTAAATCTAAACACTCTGCAAAGTCTTTGTCGTCCCTTATAAAAATGTAAGGGTCTCTATGACTTTCACTGTCATAGAACAAAGACGAGTTGTTGGCAGAAGCATGAAAGTACATGACTTTCTCTTCTTCTTCTTCCTCCTTAGAGGAAGACAACAACCTTCCAAAAGAGACAGCCACTTTGTAAGCCATAACTTGATTTCTATGAATAGAGGTAAGCCCCTCTATTACCTGTTTGGCTCCCAAGTCTTTGTTGAAACTTGTCATTCTGACGTTGAAAATGGACTGAAGCTTACCAAGCACAGCCAAACCTGAAGCTATGGACTTGAAGTTGTCACGGTAACTGCTTTTATGCAAAGAATTTTTTTCTATTTCTTTTGGAAGTTCTAAGCTGTCGGAAAAAGTTTCTCTTCTACAAGAATCTGAGTTACATAAAGTTTTTCCACTGTTTTCTACAGTAACCAAACGTGGAGGTCTAGGGGTGTTACACATTGGACAGTTGACGGTGTAAAGTTGTTTTACCTTTTTGGGCGGCATTTTTTTTTTTTTTTTTTTAAGGTTTTCTTTTTCTTGTTTCACTTTATGTTCTATATACAAACTTATAACTAAAACCTAACCTAAGTATACATGGAGTACATATGGAACTTAAACCTACGCTGGGCTATGTTGACTAAAAACGGAGTACATCTAAATCTAACTACAAATTAGCTGATATACATGATAATGTAAAAGCACTGAACAAGGAGCTGTTGACCAGACACTATACAAAGTTGACCACTTACCCAGAGTAGAAATCGGTCGTTTCGTCTAGGAAGGGACCAACTCGTGATTTTATGTCCTCCAGAATGAAGGGGGACACAGTGTGTCCGCAGTGTGTGGCTGAGGGGGGCATTCTGAAGCTGGAAGACACCGAGGCATTCATTTCCTCCACGTAGCTGGTTGTTCCTATGTGAACTTTAGGAGTTCCCTTGTACAAGTTTACCAGGACCATAGCCCGGCCTCCACTGGGGTCGGTGCAGTCTTGGTTCAAGGACAACAAAAGATTATCCACCTTCCTCTCTCCAAGGGCAGCTAGGCGGTGTAACTCCTTGTACTTTCCTAGGATGCACTCTATCTGGTCCACTAAGTTCCTGAATTCACGCGCCTCTAGGTTCAAGCACCGCTCGTAAGGTTTGTCCAGGTAGGTTCTCAAGCATACTCCCCTGATGCTAGGTTCCCTGTATATTTCTATGCAGGCGTTGTTATCCCCTTCCGGATAAAAAACTTGGTTGGGGGCAGGTGACTTTTCTTGGAAACCAAATCGAGCAGGCCACTTTTTTACCACCAAAGGCACTGACCTGAAGCCCACAAGCTTGCTGGAAGAACTGGGGGCAGTGCCCTCCCCAAACCTTTGCCTGTGTGACTTGTCTTTAGGAGAAGGAACACCTGGGACAGAACCAATTGGCTCGGCACCATAGGATGAAGTCGCTGAGGAAACTGAAGCAGGGGTAGAGACAGGGGTTTTCTTGTGGTAGGCGCGCTTCTGTCTTTTTTTCTTAGGCTCCCCTTCTCTCTCACTGGAACAGTTTCTTTTTTCCGGCGGGCTTTTAAGAAGCAGCTCCTCTACCGGAACCGGGAGAGAGTACAGAGGAGAAGGGCCGGTTAAATCTATAACCTCTACCTGCGAATACCCCCCGCGGTGAGCAGGTGAAGGTGTCCCTTGTGTTAAGTCCACAACTTCTATGGGTTTAACTGCCGGTGATGAGGTTGTAAGGTCTATAACCTTTATTGGACTGACCTGGGGAGAAGGTTCCTCCGGAGTCACGGGTGAGTAAGAGGCGGACGTAGGTGCTTCAGTGGGGGGTTGGTAGTTCAAAGGTGCCGGGGGATTGATGTATTCCCTGATGTTAAAATCGCCGTCGCCAGCTTCCTGAGGAGAGCGATCCCGGACGCGATCCAGGAAATCAGTGATTTCGCCATGAAGAGCTGCAAGAGCGGCTTCCTGTTCTCCTGCATCAGGCACTTCAGTTGGAAGCCGAGCAGGAGTTGCAGGTGGTTTATCAGGTGAGGCTGGAGAGGTAGGAGGAGGGGCGATGCCCGACGCCTTTTCCTCTGTCTGTTTAGAAGTAGTAAAAGTTAGTGGAGCCAGTTTTTTAGCTCCTCCTCTCCTGACACTAAGTCCCGTCTTCATGCGACCAGGCATTGTTCTCCTTGAAGATGAAAGGGTGGCAGGGCTGGAAGGTGCAGGAGCAGGACGGCGAACAGCAGACAAACGTCAGAAAAGGTTTGATGAAGATCGAGCAGCTCAAGTCTACTTTATAGTAACTATCCTGATACGATGCTGGGACGTTCCCTTGTCGTTCAGATAACGTACAACCACGTCCATGAGTCGTAGATAACCGTGCTTTTCCATTCATAGTATGTTTTACACTTAGTCAGTGTTGTTTTGGAAAAAAGTAAAAAGCTTAACTCAAATAAAAAACGTGATAACGTTCAGTCAACGTTCAGGGTGAGGCTTGTAAAACGAGTCTTGTTGTTACCATTCTGTAATTAACGCAGACCATTCGTCATTTATCAGAACTAGCTTCTCTCAAGCAGACATGGCTAACTTTTGTCCTTTGCCTTTGTCTTTGACCGTAGGTCACAAAAGGCGTCAGGAGGTGTTTATTTCAGACATCAGGAGGGGCGTAGAAGAAGGTAAGGTGTGGGCTGTGTGGAAATTCTGTCCTGAAAATTTGAACAGGGATCTTTACATCCCTCCTAACTGTAACTTCAAACAATGCTTTCTGCACAACCAAACCACTGCATTGGTTCCTGGTGGACCCTCTGTGAAAAAACTTATCTCAGAAAATGGGGAAAGTTTTTTTTCAGGTGTTCTTTTGGGACATGGTGCCATGGTACACTTGATGTCTAGACATTCCATTTCCTCTGGAAGTTCAAAGAAATTCATTTCAGACAGACAAAAACCCTTTTTTCTAAGGGATCAACCTTTGGGGGGAGGGCCTGGTAATTCAGTTTTCATCGATTCTACTATGGTGAAGGCTTTAATTAAAGCCACTTTACTTCACCCAGACAAAATTACACACTCTTTAGGTTCAAAAATTTTCTATGAAAGAGGTTTCAGGACAGAAATTGGACACAATTACCATGGATGCTGTCATGTTGTGAGAGTTATTACTGAAATAACTACCTTCCATGAAAAAGGTCAGCTGAAGGTGGTAACAGCCTACCCCGTATCTAATTTTTGGTCCTCCTAATAAAACTGAACAAAAATAAACGATGATCCTCCGGGTAAGGCCCCTGGGCCAAACCCACCCTTCCACATGTTTTCCCCTCTTTTCAGAACGCTCAGGCACTGACCCTGACGTTTGTTTCGTCCTTGAGCAATAAATCATTTCAGGAAAGTGCGATAAGGAAAGACTGACAGGTTTCCTATAAAGGTTAAACGGGGACTAAACCATCGTTATTTGACACGACAACCTTCGACCTACTATGTCGCGTTACTCCCTGCAGCGTGTATTAGAACAACGTCACCCCGACGACACTCAAGTTCTGACATACGTGAGGGAAAGAAATGAAATTATATGTTGCTCTTCAATTTGTTTCAGGTACGTGTGCAAATACTTGAAAGAATGTGTTCTTCACCGGAAAAAATTATACTTAGTTTTTTCTTCAGTGCAATCAAGTTTTACATCCAAAGACAGAAAAACCTTGAGGAAAATGGTTTTGAGTCATAACTTGTCGAAATTTTCAGCGGTGGAAACCTTGGGTTATGCCCTGAAGCATGGAAGAAAGGGAAAGGGCCCACTGAAAAACCCCTTCCATTTGGAAGCATTGAAAGCGGCAGAAGAGCATCACGCCAAAGAAAATCCCCGCCTACTTAACCAGCGTCTTCATTTCTTCATGTCTATTTTGGAACTTCTAGCTGAGTGCTTAGAAACCAAAACTTTGTTTTCCTCCTGCCCCATATTTCACATCCCATCATCGTCCCTGGATCGTTTCAGTGTAGAGGAGAAAGAAAAAGTTTGGTTTTATCTGGCTATGTGGTGCACCCAGCTTATCTCCCTTACTCACTGTTTTCACCACAATCAGCTCGCTTTACACTCAACGTCATAACAAATTTAAACGAACGAAGAACGATGTAACATGCTTACCTAAACAGGGGGAAGGGAATGGGAGAGATATATAGAATAGGATAGAATAGGGTAGGATAATATAGGGTAGGGTAGGGTAGGGTTGGGTAGGGTAGGGTAGGAAAGGGTGGGGTTGGGTTTAAAAAACTATGGGGTGGGGGGGTGGGGGCACCCCTCAAGTATGGGGGGTTTGGGGCTTGTTGGCCCGGGCTGGCCGCCCAAAATAACCCACCTAACCCACCTACCCACCCACCCACCTAAACCACCTACCCACCTACCCTACCCTACCCTACCCTACCCTACCCTACCCTACCCTATATAAGTCAACTGTATGCTTTCTAGCCTGTCATAACCTACCTGCCTTCCTACCTGCCTACCTTACTTGCTCAACACCTTTTATTTTGGACGCTATGGAGTTTCACCTTTCGGACGAGTTGTTATTCAAGGTCAGTGAAAAAATATCTGAAAAAGACTACCCTAGATTAGGGGTTTACTTAGGACTTAGACTAAGTTTAATGGATTACATGGAGAAAATACCGTCTCTTCGTTCTATGGGGAGAGAAATGCTTATTTCATGGAGCAGAAAGAACGTGCGTTGCAAGTGGATGGTATTGAGACATGCATTAAGTGACATAGGTCGTTACGATCTAACTGATTATTGTAGATGGTACATGGGATATTACAACGTAGTGGACCATTGTGAAATTCCTCCAGAACAGTGGAAAGTTGATACTTTGTTCGTCAACCTGGCAGACAAGTTCGAAATGCTTGACTGGAGGAAACTGGGAACTCAACTTGGATTGAGCGACCACGAGCTTAACCTGATATCCACCCCTGTTCCAGGGAAAAAAGTTGTCACAAATCCTGTATTCGAAGTTCTGATGGTTTGGAAATATAGAGAAATATCTCATCCAAGCTGCCTAATAGCCAGTCTATACAACATGGGACTTTCTGATGTAGCTCTTTACGTGGAAGGTTTGAACAAGGGTTCTACTGGTTTAAAAGAGGACGAGGTTGCTCCTTTGGTCACTTTGGTTTAAGATATCGTCCAACATGGATCACAAGGAAAAGGAGATCATTTTTGACCCACGTCTACAAAGCCCCTTCACAATGATCATAGCTGGACCTACTTCTTGTGGGAAAAGTCAACTTGTTTTCAAGTTGATTAAAGGTGTAGACGAGCTTGTTACTCCAAAAATACACGACATATACTACTGCTACAGTCAATGGCAAGATGGATTCGACGAAATGGCGAAGTTGGGGGTTAAGTTTAACAAAGGTCTTCTTTCAGAAGACTTTTTGTTCGAGGATGAAAGAGACGTAACTAAACATGGACTGGTCGTAATAGACGATCTCATGGATCCCGAGTACGTTCCCACCATAATGAAACTTTTCACTGTGGGCTCTCACCATCGCAGTTTAAGTGTAATTTTTGTTACTCAAAACTTGTTTTTCAACAATCCTGCCTTCAGAACCTTGAGCTTAAATGCACACTACCTAGTTGTTTTTAAAAACCCTAGAGACATGAGTCAGATAGGGCACATATGCAAACAGGCCTTTCCAGGACAGAAATCCTTTTTGACGGAGGTATATAACTCAGAAACCAAAGAGAAACATTCATACATCCTATTGGACTTTAAGCAGAGCACACCTAACGAGCTTAGGGTAAGAAACAGCATAACAACTCCTTGGAACACCTTGGTTTTCATTCCTCAAGCTTCAGCTTCGAAAAGAAAAAGATAGAATGGTGACCAAAAGATCTCCTTCTGGAGGAAAATTTAAAACAATTAGGAAACATTACCACTTGTTGAAACACATATCCAAGTGTTCCTCGGCAGAGTGTTCCCACATTATCAAAGGTCTCAGCGATGAGGTCATTAGGTTGATGAGTCAAATTTGCGTCAACGTAATGAACAAAAACCTGTTGCGTAACGAGTCCGACGCAGTCAAACGTTTATCACCCTACAAGAAAGAACTCAAGTCAGTCACAAGGCACAAGGCTACCGTTAAGCAGAAGAGGAAAACCTTTGAGCAAAAGGGTGGATTTTTGGGAACCATTTTGGGCCTCGCCTTACCCCTGATAACAGGTCTCATAGGAGCACGTCGATAAAAAATCATGTCTTATTCAAGGATGGCCCTCGTAAGGGCGGATCTTGTTCCCCGAGAAAAAAAAACTTCTTTTGTTAGTCCTTCCTCTCCTCCCCAGCCTGGACCTAGTGTTCAAGACCAGTACTACAGCACTCAACTTTTAAGAGAAGGTTTAACTCCTGATTCCAGCCTGGTTCAAGTCCTGAACCACCTTCAAAGTAAAGCACATGAGGTGCTTAACTCTCCTAACCTCAAACTGAAGGAAAAGTTAAGGCAGTACAATCAACTTATGATAAAGTCGGGAATTTTAACTAAAAAAGCCAAGGCCTTAGGACAACGTAGGGAAGGTCCCTATCCTGGTCGAGCAGTAGGACAAGGCCCTGCAGGAGCAGCAGCAGCAGCAGCAGCTGGGGGTGTAAACAATTCTTTAGAAGACACCGACGACGGCGACGACGATGATGACCACACTTTCACAGAGACTAGAGACGATCCACCACTTCCTGACGATTCAGACGGAGACAGTGTAGACGAGTTCAAAGGGGAGGAAGGCTTTAAACCTCGTGCAAGAGACAACACAGAGGGTATGGACGCCGACATAAAAGAAAGAATACCTGCAAGTTACAGAACGACTGCTAAAAATCTCTACAGAGAATTATCTCGTCACGGAAGTCAAATTTTGAATTGGAACAGAGACGGAGAAATATATGTCAACGGGGAACGTGTGCCTGGAACTGACATAACAGATTTGTTAGCTTTTGCTGCCCGACCAAAGTCTTTGAAAAAGGACCAACCTAAAGGAAGTCAGGTTTTCATGAGAGCAGTTAAAAGGCTGAACCCCACCTTAAAATTTGTCAAAAACAAGTCGGCTTTTGCAGGGCACAGTCCTTCCTTTGCTGCCAGTCCCTTGAAAAGAGCTTCCCCTATCAAGAAGAGGAAAGTAAGTCAAAAAGGAACTGGACGTAAGTTTATATGGCGCACAAGGCTTTGAAAAAAGATGTCCTCAGGTTTTACACAGATCCTAAACAACCTGGAAGTTTCACCAGCGTATCTAAACTTCAACGTCATCACTTCAAGAAAACAAAGAAAAAAAACATAGAACAAGCTTTGGAAGATGTAGACGCTTACACCAGACACAAACCTTACAAGAGAAGATTTCCAAGAAGAAAAACACAAACATGGGGGATAGACAAACAGTGGCAACTTGACCTCATAGACATGCGAGAATTTTCAAAGGAAAACAAAGGATACCAGTACATTCTAGCGGGAATAGATGTTTTTTCAAGGTATGGTTTTGGACAACCTGTGAAAAGTAAGAGAGCTGATGACGTGACAGAGGCTTTCAAAAAAATGAGCAAAGAAAGAAAACCTCAACAAATTCAAACTGACAAGGGCAAAGAGTTTGTCAACAAAATTTTCAAAAAACACTGTGAAGATCAAAAAATCAATTTTTTCACAGGAGAGAACGACGACGTGAAGTGTGCCTTAGCCGAAAGATTCAACTCTACTTTACAAGGAAAAATGTGGAGATGTTTCTCTCATTTCAATAACTACAAATGGATTGACTTGCTGCCCGACTTGGTTAAGTCCTACAATTTAACTTACCACAAATCCTTAGGAGCTGCCCCTTCAGACATAAATAAAGACAACTCTGAAGTCTTGTTCTACAGGTTGTACGATCAACCTCAAAAGAAAAAAGTTCCTGTCCTTCAGTTGAAGAGAAAAAATCAAGTGCGAATGTTGAAAACAAAGAAAACATTTAACAGAGGGTACGAACCTAACTGGACTGAGGAAATATACACAGTCGACAACATTTCGCCCAAAGGGTACCACCTGAAAGATCTCCTTGGAGAAGAGATAAAAGGAAGCTTCTACGAACCTGAAGTTCAGAAGGTGCAAGTCCGTCACGGAAGACGCTACAACATAGAAAAAATAGTAAAATACAGAGGAAAAGGCAAGAAAAGAGAAGCCTTGATCAAGTGGAAGGGTTATGGAGACAAGTTTAACTCTTGGGAACCTGTCAAGAACATAAACAAATGGCGTTTACCTTAACTTTACCTAGTAACTCATCTATGAACGTTTTTCCTGACAACACTTTAACTAGTTACAATACAATTTTGGCAGAATACATTAACTCTCCTACTCAGTTAGAGTGTGCTCTTCAAGAAATAACCTGTCCTACCACGTGGTACAACCCATTCTCTTGGTACAGGGAGAAAACGACCTGACAAACAACCTCCGCTCTGTAGTAGCTTTATTGAACAAACGCAGAAGAGAATTTTTTCCTCTGGAAAAACCAGGAGCCCATAGTGTCTTCAGTAGAGCTTCAAGCTCTACATCAAATTTATCAGCCCAATCTGCTTTAAAGAGAGGAGTAAAAATAACGAAAAACCTACGTCATGTCAACCCTGTGGGATCGACTGAAACCATTCCTCCTGCTGGTCCTGCAAGTGAAAGTCCACCAACTCCTGCTGCTGCGACTGAGACGCCATCTGGAGGATTCACTTCTAACCAACCCACGCCAGAGAAGGAGGAAAAGGAAGAGGAGGAGGCTGAGGGGGAGCGTGACACGGCAGGCAGAGAGAAAAGGGAAATATCGTCGGCTGTGGCTGAAGTGATGTCTATGGATGACAGGGAAAAAAGGTCTCTTTCTTTTTTTGAAGAAAAGGCCGTCTTCACAGACTCTGCTAATGTTTCTCCGCTCTCTCCCAGTCAGTTACAGGCTGTGAAAATATGTACACGCTTCAAGGAAATTAGCAGATACCTGTCTAAGTATTACTTCAAGGAAGGTAGTATCTACAATATGTTTGCCTTAGAAGGTGTGAACCTGGAAAGCAACTCAGAGTTGATAGGATTCTTAAACAGGACCATAAATAAACTACAGAGCATGTTGGTGAGAAAACTAAGAAACTACAGGAAAAACAACAAAGCCACCGTGTTTCACTACAACAAATACACAATGAAAAGTGTAGTTTCCTTGCCTCCTGGTGTGGTCATGCAACTCCCAGAAAACTTAGGGAAACAATTAGGTTTTGACGGAAGTGTTTTCCTGAGTGGAAAAACACAAAGCCCCTACGTGGTAGACCTTCAGTTCAAAAGTCGATGTGCTTTCGTGTACTCTGACATAGTCAAGCACAGTCTTGTGGGTGATTCTAAAGCACCCCTTCTGAGGCAAATCAACATAAATCGCTACAACGGTGACATGCAGACCATAAGTTTCCAGAACTTGATATATCTGCTAGTCACTAAAACCACCTTCAGACAGATAGGGATATACTTAAGAGACAAGACTGGGGAACCTATACCATTTGAAAGCGGATCAGTGTCGGTGGTACTTGCCTTCAGACCTCTTCAAGGATAGGAGTATATTACCATGCTTCACTACTATGGAACACCTCCATACCTGGCCCCTAGGGGTCAGTACGCTGAATACTACAGAAAATCACAGTTTGGGAACGGTGCTTTACCAGCGTACGGTGGCAGGGGCAGACAAAGAGGGCACGGACTTGGTTCGTTAATAGGTGGTTTACTGAGAGGAGCTGTTCCCCTCTTAAGTAAAATAGGACGCTCAGCTGCCAAATCTGCAGGCAAAGCCTTGCTTACTACAGGAGCTGGAGTCTTGTCCGACGTGGTAACAGGAAAAGGCTTCAAGAAAAGTGTAGTTAGGAGAAGTAAAGCTACAGGGAAGAACTTACTCAAAAGGGCTGCTTCTTCTGCTCAAGGATACATAAAAGGTACATCTGAACCTCCTCCAGTCAAACGACGAGCAACCGGCAAGCGCGGAGGACGTAAGGGGCAACGCGGCAGAGGCAGAGGACAAGCTAGAGGAAGGACCTTGTTCTAGTCATGAGTCTCCTTCATCCCAAGGGTCAGGTATGTGCAGTAGGTGAACTAGTCCTACACGCCTTGCCTGTCACTCAAAAGGACATATTAAAATGTCAAAAAATAACCAAAACTACCAACAATGCCCTGACTCCACACACTGAATCATTTGACTTCACCTTCGAACCAAGCAACCTGTACACAGACCTCTCAGAAACTGAGCTGTACATGGAACTGGAAGCCGTGGCGGCAGACGGAACAACTCACCTTGCCGTAGGCATAGAAGCTGCTCCAGTCAACAACTTGGCACACGCTCTCTTTGCTTCCTGCCAGTTGCTGATAAATGGGGAGAAAGTCACCGGCAACAATGAAGACTATGGTCTCAAGGCCTACATTTTGGACACAATTTGTTGCAACAAAGAAGACAAAGAGACTCGGTTGAAAGGGTGTCAAAAGTACATGAAAGACACCTGTGGTCACATGGAAGCCAGAGCGGGCGAAAATGCTGGATGGACGGCACGGAGAGCAGAGTTCAGTGGCCGCAACAAGCATGCCTTAGTAATGAAGCCGCACCTGGATTTAATTAAACAGTGCAAGGTGCTGCCTCCGAACTGTGAAATCAAGTTCATATTCGAAAAAAATCAGCCCAATTACTACATGATGCAAGCAGCCGATCAAAACTACTGGGTCAAAATCACCAAAGCTGAAATGACACTTCTCCAAAAATGTGTCGAAGACGAGGTGGTGAAAACTCACGTCAGCAGTGTCAGGAATCCACATTGGGGCCCTTTCAACTATCACATAGCCAGGTGTAAAGTAACTAAACACACTTTGGACGGTGGCTCACAAGACTACAGTTGGACTCAACCTGACACTACTCAGATCCCCACCAGGATAGTCTTGTGTATGATAAAGGAAACAGCAGCTGCTGGGACTAAGACAGAAAATCCTTTCAACTGCAGGCATTTCAACGTGAAGGAAATATGCGTGAGATATGACGATCAAAAGTTTGAGTTGAAGACCGACTTCGAAACAGGCAACTGCATCAGAGCCTACAGTCAAATGTTCATAGACAGTGGGCTGTCGGCTTTGGGGCAAGACTGTGGCATAACTTTGGAAGATTTCAAAGATGGATATTCCTTCTTTGTTTTCGACCTCACCCCAGACAGAGCACCTGAAGACAGTCGTATAAATCTCATCAAGCAAGGAAAGCTGGGCATTTCCCTTAGGTTTGCCGCCCCGACTACTCACGCCATATCTGCCGTCTTGTGTTCCTTCTACGACAACAACATCCAACTAACGGCTGACTGTCTTCCTGTCACAGACTACCACATGAACTGAGAAAAAAATGAGAACTTCAGACATAACAGGTGCACTGGGAAACCATCCACACACAAGGCGTTTCTACCTGGGAACTTTTGCCAGTAATCAATGTCCTAAAAAACCAATTCCCTCTACATGTTTCGTCAGTAACACAGATCCAAGCTCTAAACCTGGCCAGCACTGGGTGGCATTTTACGTTTCTCATAACGGGAATGTATTCTACTTTGATCCCTATGGCTTACCTCCGTTTACTATATATCACCAGAGGTTCATGCAAAAGTCGTCAGATGGTCACGGGTCGTTCAGCAGAAAACAAGTGCAAAACTTTTACGCTAAAACGTGTGGAGCCCACTGCATTAACTTCCTCATAGAAACATGTCGGACCAAGGATCCACACCACACTGTGAAAAGGTTTTCTCAGGTCCCCTTCAACTTAATGGACAAAATAGTCAGACCCTTCCTGAGAAAAAGAGAGAAGAAGAGGCAATGAATTTCGAGATGAGTCCAGAAGAAGTAGCAGTCAAAGCAGACGTGAGCAATCTTTTGGTGAAAGGAAAAGTTAAACGTGAACTGGACGTGATAGACGGGCTTCAGAGCACGGCGGAAGTAATAGACAAGATTCTCATCATCATGGCCGAGTTAATGGACAAAGTGGTAGCCCTGGAGGAGAACGACATAGGAAGAAAGGCCTTGAAGGATTTAATGGAGAGAATGCGGGCCTTAGAGGACCGTAGTCAAAGTCCTACTCCAGCCAAGACCGGGTGCAGTTGGTACTGCAACAAGAGTTCATTTTCCATATAATATCCATGTACTCTGCTTGCAAAGCATATCTGATTATAATGATTCATACCTAGCATGTACTCTGATAGGAAGAAAAAAATAAAAAGATTGAATTAAAAAATCCGAGTTGTGTCTTTGTTGCATTTAATCTCATATCAAAATAGTGAGTCATAAGTATTGCGTAAATTCATAGGAACATTGCATCAGAAAATGAGTCATGGTTGTTGTGTAATTTCTTACAAGCATTGCGCAATGCACCCTCATACGTAGGTCATACGTTTTTGCAAGTAGGTTAGTAGGTCACTTCCGGTTTGTAAGTAGGTCAGCTCTAGGTATTGCACAATTCTTTTAATTTATGCATCTAGGTCAGGTCACTAGGTCAAATGGAATCCAGCTCTCTGATTGGTCGAAAAAACTAGGTCATGACCTTATGACGTCACTTCCTGTCAAATCCAGCCCTCTGATTGGCTGAAACTAGGTCACTTCCGGTCTACCAGTAGGTCATGACCTAGTTAGTAGCTAATCCATTGCGCTCAGTTTGCATGTATATACTACTGCTACTCTCTTTTTTGCTAAGGGTAACCGTCTATACGGTATCTTAAAGGGTTCGGCATCTCCAGTATCTATTTTATGTAATACTTTATTTGTTGTACCTAGTTTTTCACCAGGTTTGGCAAAGGCAGTATGATACTGACAGAGCATATCATAGAACTCTTTCCGGTGTTCCGGATCCTCTAATGAAGTTTCTTCATACAACTTAAATAAGTCTTCCGAAATTTCATCATCCCCTGTTACCTTCTGTAAGCTTAGCTTACTATCCGTTACAGTTTCCGAAAGGGTCACATTTCCAAAAACTTGTCCCTTTTTCAAGTAGATAGTAGTGTTTCCAGTATTGGAGACAGGTACTACCGACCAGGATGCATTCGCTACTATCGTG
Source organism: Acholoe squamosa (assembly GCA_949317995.1). NCBI lineage: Eukaryota > Metazoa > Annelida > Polychaeta > Phyllodocida > Polynoidae > Acholoe > Acholoe squamosa. The sequence continues at coordinate 65,244,645 of OX439049.1, read as the reverse complement.
TCTACAGAATTTAATCCGATACTTGACAACGTAACTACATCCGGTTCTATCACTGCAGGCTTATTACGCATTGCAGGATCACTTCTTACAAGCACATCACAGGCTACTCCTGGAGGGATTCGCACAGTGTGTGCCACACTAGCCATACTGCTCACTTGTCTCAGTACACATCTAACTTTCACGGGATACGGGTATCTCACACTCAACACTCCTGTTTGGGGTTCCAACACGGCACCATACAGGGATGCGAAATCCAACCCGAGTATACCCTCATCTGCTATATCCGCAACGGTGGTGCTCATGACATAGTCATGGATATCATCCAACTGTAGTTTAACACAAGTTCTACCATACGTTTGCAAGGTACTGCCGTCGGCCGTCTGAGCACTTCCTCCCGATTTGAGAGTCTCATGTTCATCCGGTATAAGATCGTAGAACCCCCTGGAGATACAAGAGTGGCTAGCTCCCGTATCCACAAGGAATTCGGCAGATCTTCCGTTAACAGTGAGGCAAACATACCACCGCCTTCCGTTTAGAACAGAGGGTATGTCCGTGACAATCGGAACATCATTTTTCACACCAGGAGTCGATCCACATCTTTTCAAGAATTCAAGACAAGGATGACCCGGGGGCAGGTGGGCACCACAGACCTTGGCTAATTCATAGCCGCCTGCCTCGTTACTGATATTGGGTTTCCCCAGTGCGCCCGTGGCACCTGTTATATCAGCTTCCCTAACCTTCCGGGTGTCTACAACCACCTCGGTGTTAGGCGATCTTGTTACTAAATGCGAACTATCGTCACGGATGGTGATATTATGGCAAGATTTGTCACTGGGATCCCCTTCTTTGCCCCTCGGGAGATCCCTTTCTAGTTTTCCTCTGTACTTATCCCAGAGACACTCTCCTGTTTACGTGGAACAGGCTTTTCAGCCATACATTCGGGAGCAAAATGCCCCAGTTTCTGACATCTGAAACATCTCCTTTGAGATTTATCAACTCTTGGTCTCCTTAGAGCTTCTGTTAATCCGGCTATTAATGTTTCCATCATGTTAGTCGGAGCAACTGTGGCTGCTACAGTTGAGTTCGCCGTAGAGGCTGCACTACCATGTTGAGTTGATCCGGAAGCTGTTTTACCAGCAACAGATCCTCCTCTCCCTCTCGAATGTACCTTCCTATACCGCTTTTGTCGGTAATACTTTCCGGCCACATGGACTGAACCAATATATTCTCCGTTTTCATCGGAGATATATTCATCTTCCTCATTAACTTCATTCGATTCAACCGGAGCTAATTGGGAAGTATCGTATACTGGAGCAGGTGTACCCCCGTATTGGAAAGGAGCTGCTCTTACTGGACTAGGTCCAAGACCTACCAAACGTTTCTTCATGTCATGTCCATCAATTGCTATGAACAGATCACTGAATGAAGTGTCATCTTTCCAGGAGTCCCACACCACTTGCTTATGATCCGGATCTCGCAATCCACTATAGAATTGTATGAACAATTCTTGTAGATAACAATCATCATCATGAGCCCAATTTGGACGTGCTTTCGAAAGCAAGTCTTGTAGCTCCAAACCAAAGACTTTGTGTGATTCTTTAGGTTTTTGTGTTCTCTTCTTAAAGCTTACCCACGGATCTTCTCTAACGATTGATCCGAAAAGGTATGCGGCACATTCGACCAATTGATCATAGGTACCATATATTCCGTAAGCTGCTCTCCATTGGTTGAGAGCTACTTTTCCGCCTTTATTTAACCAACAAATCAAATATGGCAGAGCTTCTTCTTTTGTCCATCCACTACAATTGACTTCGTCGACAAAAGCTTGGTACCTGTCCTTCCATGGATCATTAGAATCATATGGAGGGGGTATCCGTGCCTGTCTACGTGCCGGATTATTACATCCGCGTAGTCTATCTGCTTCTCGCATGCTCCAGTTCATGACTTCCATGCCGTCCGCTCCCTTTCGGTAGCAGTCAATGCCAAGGTTTTGTATACATTGGCTTCTATCAAAGATGGTTTGCATCCCTGCAGGCATAGAAGTTCTCCTGTTAGGTTTCCTGCCATCTCCTCCTGATCCTGATCCTCCGAATCCGGATCCTCCTGGGCCGCCTGGAGGGTTTCCTCCTGGTGGACCATTATTATTATAGCCTCCAGATGAACCACCAGGGCATCCACTATTGTGACCGGTGTTTCCAGAAGAAGCGTATCTAGGGTAAGAATCATTTTGATTCCATCCCTGGTTATAGCTATTACCATTCTGATAATTGCCACTTCCCGATGGATTATAATTATTTCTATATCCATAGGACGATGTTCTCGGTTGATACGTACCGCCATTAATATTGTTTCGTGGCGGATTTGGTCTCGGAAAACGTCCATCAGTAGGACCATTACCAGAACCTAGGGTTGGATTCGGTAATCTTGGTACTGCTGGTGTACTGTGGCCGGGTTGGGGGAAATATGAAGGTGGTGTCAACATATGCCTCATTGGTCCGGGTGCTCTTGGTTGTGCCACGGGTGTATTATTATTATTCCCTGTAGCGCCATCGTGAGTCGCTTTGATTTTGTGACTCAAATCTGGTATAGGTGGTGCCGGACCTATCGTATCCAGCATTGGAATTACTGGTTTAGATGCGGTTCCATTTACTGCAGCATTATCCGGTTTCTTATAGATTCCGGATACCACATTCTTGTCAGCCCCATCATCAACGAATGGGCTGTATCTAATTGGGGTTGCATCTTTAGATGTCTTTCCCAACATTGTAGATACCACAGCTGGGTCTATATTACCTATAGTTAACTGGGCTGCTTCTACATATTTATCTAGAGTTATTGCAGTGGCCTGCAATTCCTGAAGCTCATTTGTGAGTTTCTGTCTATCCTCCTCCAGTTGTTTGTTGTAAGCTATGATGCCTACCCGGATGGTTTCATTGTCTTCAGCTTGTTTACTGCACTGAAGTTTCAATTTATCCAACTCATCCTGATAATGGCGAATTTCGGATTCGAATTTTGTCTTATCAAGGTTTAGTTGGTCGTTCATATCTATGTATGTTTGGATACGAATGTGCCTATTATCATATTCTTTATTGAATGATTCTCTCATAGATTGAAGTTTTAGTTCTTCATTCTCGAGTTCTTTCATGTACTCGCTCCTTCTGGCTTCGAATTCCTTTCGCATGCCAGTTAGGTCCTCTTCCATCTGAAGTTTTTCATGAAATACTTCATCCTTAGCTTTGACCAAGGTATTTAAATTCTCGTTCAAAGTTACATAAGTTTCATTCAACAACAGGACATCCGGTCGTTTTAATTCTTCACCTTCCGGTACCGCATAGGTTAAGTCGCCATCTATAGCGCTATAATCTAATATTGGTAATTCGGGCCTGGGTAACCTATAAGGTAGTTCTCCGAATGTTACCCTTTTTCGCATTGGTGCCGGATGTTCTGGGTTAGTACTACCACCGACTTCGAACATCGAATCACATAATTCGTCAACAATTGATTGCTGGCCTATTAAGTTACTATGTCTCTGTATGGACTGTTCGCGTCGTACAGAGTCTGGCAGATTCTCCTCACTATCATTATAGTGGGGTCCGGGATCTCTCCAAGATGCTGATTCCGCATCTTGTGAGTCCGAATGGGCTTGGAGCATTAGCGATCCATTTCCATTCTCTTGGGCAAGTGATTGCCCTGCTGGGTTAGCTTCCCTAAGGGTGTCTAACCCATGTACTAGCCGTTCGGACGTTATAACGTCCGGGCTATACACCAGAATTAACTGGTCACGGCACCAGTGTAAGGGTTTGTGGCCTTATGGACCTGGGGGGTTCGGGTCTTACGGTTCGGAAAGAAAGAGTAAGACAGTATTCCAAGTGTATGCCAACGGTTAGGTTTATTACTTAATGCACACTCACGGCTGCCGGATGATATCAAAGAGGCAGCTAATATTAAAAGACAGTGGTTTACATAGTGTGGAGGCCAGAAGGGCCTCTGACGTAGCGGCTGAGCCCTGGGCTTTATATACGGACCCAGGTGTTCGTCGTCAGATGTCCCCACAGACCCGGATCGGTGCTGCCACCTATCCGGAACCTGAGGAACGTCCGACGACTCGACTCACCCGCCACGTCAGACGGTACCCAACTCCTATGGTTTAGTAAAGTGTACCTCTACACTGTTGATATGTTGTAGGTGTTCACTGACTGTTCATGTATATCGACACCCAATACTACCACGGTGGCAGCCTTCGACGGCAAGTGTGGCAGTAACTGCGAGTTACTCGGTGCCTTCCTTCCCTTTTTCTTCATTATCTGCTTCTTTACATTCCTTGGCACTGTGCCAGGTCTCATGGCCTCCCTAAGGTAGGTCATTTTTGAAAAGGAAAAATGTTTTGGATTAAAAATGAAATGTTCTATTCGGGTAATGAGGGTGAAAAAAAATTAGGGTAGGTAGGTTTTTTATTTATTTTGGAGACCTTTCTTAAGGCTGGTTGTAAATTTTCATGACTATGCATCATGAATTTGATGTGCGGGATTATAAAAAGAAAGGTCTTGATAAGTGCCAAAAATTCATTTTTGTCCAAAGGCCTATAAAAAAATCTAGGGTAGAGCCAAAGAATTATGATAGATAGTGTTACCTGAACAAAACTTTTTTTTTTAATTTTAGGCCTTATCTAAATGCTGAAGGAGCAAGATATATTTGTCATATGGTCCTCTTTTCACTTGGCTCCAGCTTCTCAGCTTGAATATTTGGTTTATAATCTGATCATTAGGACACTTAAGAGTATCATTGTCATACAAAACGAAAGTCACAGTATACATACATAAAATTACATATTGAAGGGGAAAAATGACTGGTGGTAATGTTATTCTTAAAAGGTGATAAAGCTTCTCACCTTGTTCAAAATTTTAAACCCTTTTGAGGTTACAACTTTTATTTTTGGATATTTTCTGCACTACATATCTATGTTAAACATTTGTAAACAAGCCTTGCTGGTTGGAAATGATTGATTCAAGATTTTCTTGTACAGGTGTATACCTGACAAACAGCGCACCCTTGGCCTTGGTTTCAAATGGGTGTTTATCAGATTTCTTGGTAAGTTCCATGGGCAGATAGCTCAACCAAACTTTTGATTTTGCTTCTTCTGTTTTAAAACTCTGCACTGGGTAGGTGCCTGGTTTAGCATTCCTTTATATCGTGTTATAAAAATGCAGCCCTCTGGACAGAGATCACATGCCTCAAGCTAGCTGGTGATGACGCAATCACATGCTTGGAGGCGGCTGCTGAAGCACTGATTGCATGCTTTAGGCCAGTGATGACAGCTTGCCTCGTTCTGAGTCCAATTAGGTCATGATTTCACATATGGCGATGACGGCTTCTAGTTGGCCACCGGTCGGCCGCCGATGTACAGTGATAGTGGAATCTAAAAGATTAGTGCTTAATTGTCAACCAAATAACCATACTCTAATAGAACTAGAGAGCCAGGGTGGGCTAAGGATACTGTCAACGGACCGTTACAAGTGGTGAAGTGAATGAATATACACGGAATCTAGAGAAGTTCATTTGATCCTTTTATTGCATAGCTGACCTGAGTGTTTCATAAAGATGGTAACAATGATAACACTCGCCAATATCCAAGCTCTGCCTCCGATCCTATAGCTCAACCTGTCGTAGGTTCTAGGTATAGGTGTAAGGTGTAAGTTGGGAGAGATGATTGGGAGCTGCTCAAGCTGCCTTTTATATTAAGGGCTTGAGCAGCTCACAGTATTGTGAAATATTCTATACACGTGGTTCAATAAAATAGATACACGTGTCATAGAGAGAGATTGCCACCTGTGGGTAAATCATGTTAATGAGAATTGAAAGGAGATTGTGAATTATCCTCTCATTCCAAATATGGCACCACAGGTGGATCCCACATCCTCCAGCTGGGCTGTGTGGGTGTAGATATGATTGAAATGTTATTACATCCATATACCTTATGTCACAGAGTCCCATGGAGGAAGTGTGTTCGTGATAACTTATGGATCCTGGTTCCTGTTGGGGAATTCAGGAGATTGTTGAGTGTGGATCGTAAGCAGAGCTTAGGCTTTATATGTCGAAGAAATTAGTAAATATGAAAAATATTGTAGCGTTCTACCCCTCGATGTTATATCAAATCTTTCGATAAACAACGAAGAACAACTATTCAGGTTCCAGTTAAAACTTTATTGTCTAATAACACATAGGCATCAGCCGTTCTCGATCACAGTTACAGGTGGCAGAGTTTGAACTCTGTTGCAGGTTCGACACTAGGCCTTCTAGTGTCTAGAGTTAATATTCCACATGAACCCCCTCTGTGCAGCAGCACAGAGGAGTATTAGAATATGGTAGCCGGGCAGCCGCCGACCATTGCTCACAATGGTCAGTCGGGGCTGGACTGACCCTGAGGAAGGCCGTACAACGGCCTTATATACACCGGAGTCGAGGGCCACGTGACCAAGTGGTGACGTGGCGCTGGACTCCAGCGCCCCCAGGCGTCGGGTAATAGAGGTGCTCTCGACGTCGCCCACGAGGACCACGAAGGTACCTCGAAGACGACGCGGGACCACCACACCACCCCCCACTAGACTGAAACGAGGTCTCTGAAAATTCAGAGATCCCGGATCAGTCTAAACAATTAGATAATAATATGAACTACTGGATCCGTCGACATAGTCGACAGAAACAGTAGAGGAATATATAGAAATATAGTTTCTACTGTACTGTAGAAAAAAAATTATTATCACAGTTAAATTATAAGGCGTTGCTCCATCCAACGTAGGAGACCAGTGTCGAAACACTGCTTCACGACCTGCTCCTGGTCGATCCGAGGGAGGCACGACCGGGTATGGCAACCGGGGTCGTGTCGTTTCCTCCCTGTCTCGTTGAGAAGCTCCTTCCAGCGTAGGAAGCCCATCGATAGCGTACAATACTACTATGATGGTCCTTCGACCGTGAGGCCGAGGATGTGTGGCACCACCGGGCCCTAAGACCAGGGTGGCGTCGGATCCACACAGCTTCGCAGGGAGGTCCGGGGACAGGAAAGGTACCCCCACTCGTGGAGGGTACACCGTCGTCCGGGAACGAGTTCCCGGGGGTTCCGTGCTGACATCGAGACTCTGTTCGATGTCAGCGATCCAGGCTGACGAGGAGGAGCAGTAGTTTCATACTACTGATCCTCCGAGATGGACCCTGTAGCGGCGTCGATTTCGGCCTGCTCTCCGTCAGTGCGCTCCTCTCCATGTGGAGCGCTGGCGGCTAGCTGGCCCGAAAACGTCGGCGACTCCGGCAATGGGACCTCACGGTCCATTGTCGTACTCCAAGCCTCGTTAGAGGTCTCGGGTGCATCCCGGGAGTCCCCCTCAGCATCTGAGTGGAGAACGGCCGAGTCTGCTGAGTCGCTTCCGTCGTCGTCGTCGCTCTCCTGACCTTCACGGTCGTCCTTGTCTCCCTGGTCAGGGGGAGGCTTTGGAGAATGATCGACGACATCGACGTCCCCGTCTATATCCATCGACTGTTCCACCTCGGCAGGTTCTACTGCTTGGGCGGAAGCCGACGGGTCCGGACAGACGGCTACGTTCGCCGGGGCCAGGGGAGTGATGCCCTGAAGATCCGGATGGATCCTCGGTGACACCACTCTCTGGACCGGTGGCGGCGTAGGCTCGGTGGTTCCCGAGAGGGTTATCAAGGGAACCGAGGAGGAAGACGGGGCTGCTGGCGGGTAGACGGAGGCACCGAGAGACCTACCCGGGGTGTCAGGCTTGTCCTGCACCACCTGCTCTCGGCCCAACATCGTCATAGCCGAGCTCAGACTGTCAATCTTTGGAGACAACTCTCTCAAAGGATTCGTCTGAGCCGCCAGCGTCCTGACGTCAGGAATCACTCCACCCTCGACGAGGTACCTCTGCGCTTCGCGAGAGGGCTCGGTTCGAATGGGCTTCAGGGTTCGGACGCCATGGTGTTTGTCCCTCATCCATTCCGAGAGTTGGACCCCGAAGACTCTAAAGAATTCGCGGTCGATTTCCTCCCAGCCTTCTATGATACTGTCCCTCTTGGTAATATCATATTGGGCCTGTGCCTCAAAGTTATTGAGACGCGTTCGGACGTCGGTCAGACGAGAGTCCATCTCCATCTGAACGGTCTGGCGCGCCTCATTCCTAAGAGCCGGAAGGAGCTCGTTACGGATGGCCATGTTTGTTCTATCAAACAGGCCGAACAAGTAGGCACTCGCTTCCTCACGGAATGCCTCACCGAACTTGTCGATAGCAGGGCTGCCTGTCATCTGTAGAAGTCCCTTACAACGTTCCACGAACGTCTTCGGGACCCCACATTCGACGCCATCGCCGTATGCAGGCTGTGCCAACTCCCAACGCAAGGTTGCTGTCGGGGTGTCGGCGCCTGTCACGACGTTGGAGAAGCTAGCTCCTGCTGCCGAGGTCAGTGTCGCGCCTCCCACGTGGACACGCGGCGTGGCAGCTGGGGTGCTGCCCTCTGCCGCTGCAGGGGGTTTGACAGGGGGAGACGAGTTGGTGGTCACCTTGGGTTGCCGATCACGACCACTCCAGGTTTCCACTGTCTTGCCTCCAGTTTTAGCACCACTAGTGCTTGGTTTGGCCGAACCGGTCGAAGCACTCTTCGACTTTTTAGGAGCCGGGGCCGGGGCGGCTTCCGATGCCTTTTCGGGCTTCGAGGGAGCAGCCTGCGGCTTAGGCTTCTTAGGTTCAGTCGAACCAGCAGACTTAGCAGCCTCTGTAGAGTGGGGCCTCTTGTTCCCACTCGTAGAGGCTGTAGGTCCTGGGTCCCGAGGACGACTGGCCTCCCGCTTCTTCCGTTGCTCTACCCTGAACTCGGGGTAGGCACCGTAGAAAGCGGGCATCAGCTCCGGTCTGATATACAGGCGCTTCGTAGACGGGGGTGCGGGGGCCATCCGCATCCAGTGTCTCGTCGGCGCGCCTGTCTTCTCATTCCGTTCACACTTTCCAACCAGAGTCTCCACTAGTTGGATAGCGCCCTCGGCGTTGTACTTATGGGGCTGCTTGTACGACTTGAGATGACGCGCCATCAAGCCCCTTCGTGAAGTCACGAAAGGAGGAGAGGTCGGGTCATCCGGGTCCTGGTAACATGGAATGGTCTTTTCCACCTTAACACAACCGAACTGCGGACGGATGGCTCGATGCTCTTCAACCAAGTGTCGAGCATACCTGCCGTCCGTCGCATATACGCGAGGGGGGAACCCCTTACGTGTGCAGTTCTCGAAAGCACACTGCTGCCCTGGATTGAAGATGCGCCATGCGAACCCAATCCGCTGTCGCTCGGGCAGCGACACCCCCGACGAGTCTGAGGCATTCGTGATATTCTCGATCATCGAGACATACCAGTCAATGGCATGACTGTCGTCCGAATACCATTCCTCGTCGTCACTACCATCCTTTCCGACGAGACTTGGGAGTACCACTTGACCATTCTTGCGGTAGTCCTGAAGCTTTGTCAGTGGCCTGTCATCGACGTACTCAGCACGTCGTTTGGCAGTGATCGCTGACAGTCGCTTCCACTCGTCGACAGCCCTGGCCGTGTCTGGGGGTGAGGATACGGTGCTCTCCACGGCACCGGCATCGACCTCCGACGGCTCGGTTCCAGGTTCCGGTGGAGCAGTAGACTCGCTACTCCTCTCCCGGGCTGGAGCCTTCTTGGCTGCGGACTCCTTTTTGCTACTTTCCTTCTTGGGCACCCTAGGGATCTTGAAATCCTTCAAGGTGCCCTTGGATGCCTTTGATTCAGTCGGCTTCTTGCCCTTAGAACCTGAAGGGGTAGCACTTTTCGATGGAGCAGGTGTCGACGGCTCGTCGACCTCCATCTCATCGGGAGAAGAGTCTCTCGAGGCGGCAGCAGCTGCGACCTTCAAGTCGCGCTTCTGCTGCTTAGCTGCCTCCTTCGCCTTCCGGCGGAGCTCCTTCTCCCGCTCCTGGGACTCAGCCAAGGCTTTCTGTGCATCCTCGATCTGCTTCAGAAGGGCTGCACTCTTAGCCGAGGTAGACTCGAGCTCTTGCTCGGGTCTGGTCCTCTTGGACTTCTTCTTCTTCTTCTTCTTCTGCGACTTGTGGCTCGCCGAAGAGCTGTACCCTGACTGCTCGTCGGACGAGGACCCCATGGTTCTTCCTGAACTGCCGGGTTCCACCAGGGAGAGAAGACTCCGGGTCTCGAACCGTTCTCAGACGGGACGAGACGTCGAAGAGGATCTTCGAGGTTTTTCGATCCGCACTCTGGCGGGTCGAAGCCTCGAAGGTGCCTTCGATGTACCTCGAACCGCACTCAGGCGGCTCGAGGGACCGAAGACTGGAGTCTCGAGAGAACACGAACCTGCGCTCACACAGGTCGTGTCCCTCGACACTAGGCAGGGGAGACCTCCTACACTCAGGTAGGGAGTCCCCAGACGGAGCGTACCAGCTGGAATAAGCTAGGCTTAGTCCAGCTTATCTGCGTCCGACTCTCACGAGAAGGGCGCAGATGTGACCTCCGTGGTGGGCGACGCGGCCTTTTATCCCTGTGGCGCACGTCTCTGATTGGAGGAAGGGGCTACGTGACCGAGGAGGGCGAACCCTATTGGTCCACAGCGCATCACGCCATGACCAAATAAGGTACTGCTCAAAAAAAATAGAACGACTCACTCTCCCCTCACCGTCACGCTCTGCTTCTCCAGTCGCAATGTTTGCATATGCCGTTATTTCCTATGCGGTCTATGGGTTCCAACACTATTAACATGGATTAATCTGGGCACCCCCTCCTTCATCAGACTACCGGGATTAAAAAAAAATGGTTCCAATATGGATCTACCATTCGGGCAGTATCCACCAGCCTATGCTGGGAACCCGTCCTCACAGTCAATAAAATCAGAGGCTCCAAATTTCCATGTTTCCAGTGTCAGTTTGTCTCAAACTAAGAGGCAATCGTACGACTTCTCGTTGTGTAATTTTTTATTCACCGTCGGCTTCACGTCCACAGACAGATTTACTCAAGAACGGCACCCGTTATTTTAAAGTCTCATTAAAAACACAGGTTAGTAAAGCTGCTGCTTAGTATTGTGCGAAACATCGATTACTGAGTAGGGTTTAATCTAGGGCTTTTCCTGATTTTAACCTTTACTACAGGAACGAGTGTTGAGCCTCGGGGCGGGTTACTATCACCCCCTCCTAGCCCGCCGTCCTTTGATGTGGCCGGGCCGACCGGGCTATTAACCCGTTTCCGTCGGCGTCTGCCCCCCATCACTTGTGACGGTGTGGATGCAGGAGCCAGAGTGTTTGCTCTGGGTTTCCTTTCATCCTCGACACTCGCTGACCGTTCCTTTGATGAGCCTTGGCGCTTAAGCCTCGCTCGAGTCATAGGTCCGGACTGGAGTGACTGATCTTTCACTTCAATCGAAACGTTTCGATGTGAAGTTTGTTCAGTCGTTCGCACCTTCGAGGGGGGGTCGGGCTTCCGACATCCCTTCAAAGGCTGTTTAGATGTTTTCGACTTATCTCGACGGGCCGGTCGACCACGGCGCCGCTTTGATGGTTTACTGGCATCCAACACCTCCACCTCGCTCAGTTTTCGAGCTTTTTGCTGTCGTTTTCGATGACCCTGCTTAGTTTGTTCTTTAGACTGGACTTCCGGCCGCGACCTTTCGACCTCTATTTCGACCTGTCCAGAAACAGACTTAGCCCTTTTCGTAGCCTTACGAGAAGGTGAATCATCATCAAGTTGTGGTTGCAACAACTCGACAGTTTGTGATAGTTCTACGCCCAACCACCGGCGCACTCTATCAACATTGCTCTTTTGCAACCGTCCGCGGGATGATCGAAGTAATAATGTCGACTCAGAGAGGACAGAATCTACAACGAACGGCCCATCCCAGTTGGGGGCAAGCTTCATAGCTGCCTGGGGGGTGTGGTACCTCACCACCTGTTCACCAACTGAGTATCTTCTCTGCTTTAGCCCATAGTCATACCCGACCTTCTGGCGTTCCGCAGATTTACCTAAGTTTTCCCTTACCATGCTATAACTCTCCCTCAATCGGTCACGAAGTTGTTCCACGAAGGTGACGGAACAAGGGACTTCGAGTGGGTTCTCGATTGAGCCGAAAATCACATCCGCTGGCATGAGAATTTCTTCCCCGAATACCATCATATTTGGACTGCATCCAGTAGAACTGTGCTCAGAGCTGTTATATGCGGACACCACATATTTAGCCTGTTCATCCCAGTCGTCCATATGTTTGTCTACCAACATAGTCAGACTCTGAATCAACGTTCTATTGAACCTTTCCACCTGACCATCACTCTGTGGTCTGTATGGATTGGTTCTCTGTTTTACAATCGTCAAATATTCACACATCTCAGAGAAGAGTCGAGACTCAAACTCTCGACCTTGGTCGGAATGCAGAAGCAACGGGACTCCAAAGGTCAAAACCCATTCGTTCACGAAGGCCTCTGCACAGGTCTCTGCCGTGTGATTTGGTAGGGGAATAGCGCGTACATACTTGGTGAAGTAATCCTGGATTACTAACATGCAAGTATTCTTGTTTGGCGTGGGTGCAAATCCCGAGATGATATCCATAGCTATCCTCCCGAATCTCACCCCGAACAACTCTTGGTGCAGAGGAGACTTACCCATGCCCTCGCCGGGCTTTACCAGGCAACAGGTAGGACAGTGTCGAACCCAACGACCTATGTCCTTTCCCATCCCGGGCCAGTAATATCTCCTTTTCACTTTTTCGAGCGTTCGTTTACGACCAAAATGTGCCGCTGTTCGGTGTCCGTGGCAAAAGGAGAGTACCTCACCCCTCAGTTGGCGTGGTACAACTACTTGAATCGTGCGCCTAGCTCGACCCGCCTCGACTTTCCAGCGACACAACAAGCCTTCACGGAAGGTTAGTAGAGGCCATTGCCCTACTAATTTCCGTACCTCAGCGCTCTCGATCGATACATCAGGCCTAGTGGGTTTAGCCCCCTTAACTAGCCATTCAGCAACTCGTTTGATGTCAGCGTCCGCTTTCTGAGCATCAATGAGTTCATCGAGAGACCAAAATGCAACACCCACCCGGCTGTCTACTAAACCACTTACAGCTGCCAAAACAGCATTATGACTGCCGCAGTCTGTGCAATCCGACCTCTGGCATAGCCGCACAGGGATACGACTAAGGCCATCGGCGTTTAGATGCTTGGCCCCACTTCGATGTTCGATCTTAGAGTTTTCGAGACCGAACTCCGAAAGGTGGGCCAGCCACCTACCCATCATTCCCTCAGCCTCTTTGAAATTTAGGAGCCATTTCAAAGACGAATGATCGGTGCGGATAGTGAAGTTACCACCATAAAGGTAGTGCCTAAACTTCCTGGTGTACACGACAACTGCCAACAGTTCCCTTTTGGTAGTGCAGTAGTTTCGTTGTGTTTTACTTAGAGTGTTGCTGGCAAATGAGATCGGGACCTCCATTCCATCCTGCACCTGGGATAGAACAGCCCCGATCGCTGTGTTGCTAGCGTCAGTGTCCAAGATAAAACGACCGTCGGGTGTGGGGAATCGAAGTACAGGTGTCTCCCTGAAACTTCGTTTTAACTCGACAAAAGCATGTTCGGCTTTCTCCATCCACGCGAATGCCTCGTAACGACCTCTACTACCTTTAGGTTTTTGGATCACTAAGTCCTGCAAAGGACTCACGAGTTCCGCGAACCCCGGGATGAACTCTCGGTAGTAGGAACAAAAACCAATGAAGGATCGGATTTCCTTCACTGTAGTGGGCCTAGCCCAAGTCATTACATCGCTAATTTTCCCCGGGTTGGCTTCTATACCCTGTTCAGACACGATTCGGCCCAGGTACTCGACTGAAGTCCTAAAAAGTTGACATTTTTTAGGTTTCAACTTCAGTCCCCATGCCCGAATCCTGTTGAAGACTTCTGCCAGATTCACCATTGCTTCATCCGTCGTTTTGCCGAAGACGATGATATCATCGAGGTAAACCAGGCAACTTTTACCTAGCAAACCTCTCAACATCTCCTCCATCATTCGCTCGAATGTGGCGGGGGCGTTACACAAACCAAACGCCATGCGATCGAACTCGTAGAGCCCCCTCTGGTAGGAAAAAGCGGTTTTCTCGACGTCGTCGGGATTCATCCCGATCTGCCAATATCCAGATTGGAGATCGAGACAACTAAACCACTTGTTTCCTCCTAGGGCATCCAAGGATTCGTCGATGCGCGGGAGGGGGTAAGCATTTTTCTTAGTCACTCCATTCAGACATCGATAATCGACGCAGAATCTCATGGTCCCATCCTTCTTCGTCACCATCTGGACGGGACTGGACCAGGGACTAGTACTTGGCCTAACCACCCCCGTATCCAACATCTCCTTAAGTTGTTCATCCGCCGCAGCCTTCTTGCTGAGCGGAATCCTTCTATAAGGGACTCGGATAGGTTGTGCGTCACCCGTGTCGATGTTATGCAGACATCGATCGGTGCGCCCTAACGGCTCATCTGGGGATTTAAAGACATCCACATGCTTACGTAGTAAGGCGGACAGCTTCAGTCTTTCCTCTGGCTGGGTCAGGTGGGTGTCGCCATACATGTCTAACAGCCAGGTAGGGAGCTCCCCCGTGTGGGTGCTCGCGATTTCTGCCGTCTCGATGTCTGCAGCTTCTTGCTCGAGACGCATCATCACAGATCCTACCTCCGGTGACGAGAGTTCACCGTTTCTGTCAGCATACTGTATAGTACCGACCACCTGGCCTTTCTCCAGGACAATGTCTCGATTCAGTGGATTACAGACGGGAAACACTGTTCGACGAACATTGCTGACAAGGGCAGCCTCACCAACCAACCCAAAACATCTCAGAGTGTTCAGGTCGGGTTCGACTATGCCCTGTCGGTCTCTTTCCAGACCTTCGGATTTTACCAAGACATCGCACCGATGTCTGGCAGGTATCCTAGTGGTCTGTGCTACTGAGGCTATCGATGACACTCTCTTCAGTTTACACTGATGGTGCTCTTCTACCGGCTCGGTCATGACCAATTGACCCGTCCTTGGGTTCAGGATCATACCGTATAATGCCGCGAAGTCGAGCCCCAGAATGCCATCGTCAGCCACATCGGCCACTATTGGGCTAAACACATAGTGGGTCGATGCGACCTTAAGAGGTAGAACCAATCGACCATAGGTCCGCATTTCGGCTCCAGACGCAGTGCACGCCGTTATTCCCTCGTAGAGATTATCTGACGGCACCACTAACGTTTTCGCGAGTTCTCGAGAGACAATGGTGTGGCTGGCACCAGTATCTATCAGGAAGTCCAGAGAACGCCCTCGAATCTCTGCAGACAGGTACCATCGTTTCCCCGACAAGGGGGCGGTTCCTGCTAGCATTCTCAACCCTACGTCAGTACTCAGATCGATCCCCCTCCTCTTCAGAAAAGAGAGACAGGGATCATCTGAGGGAAGCTCTGTTGCGCAGACTCTGGCCAGCTGCCGCATCAGGGCTTCTCTCCCGGCGTCGACTTTCACTTTCGATCCAGTCGAACCCTCGACCTCGGAGTTCGGGCTGCCAGCGCCCTGTTCCTTGGCCATTGAGGCTTTTTCTACACCGACATCTTCGGAACCCGACCGGTGATCAACCGGTGCCGCTGTGGTAAAGGGCTGGGACGGCCCTACCGGGACCTTACCTAGTTCCCTTGAATCTACTGTCGTCTGATCAGGAGTGCCAGAGGTGCTGATACCTTGGCTTTTCGATGGTCGGGCAGCTCGATTGCCACGTCGAGCCGCCCGCCTCAGTTTTCCGTCGCGTCAGGTGGTAGTCCTTTAATCGGCTCGGGGCAAGTTCGTGCGAAATGCCCCTGCTTCTTGCAGTTCCAACACTTGGCGTCGGACGGAGGGGTACTCGGCTTCTCCGAGCTAGTACCAGGGACATCCCCTCCCTCGATAACCCTGAGTAAATTCTTCAATTGACTCAGCGAGAAGGTCTGCTCCTGTACCTTGGGTTTGGAGGCCTTGTTTGGTGTTTTCGATTTACCAGCGGATTTCTGACCTTTCTTAGTCTTACTCCCTGCCCCGGGCTTCGAGTATGAGGAGACTTCGCCCTGTCCTTCCTTAACCAAAGCGGCGTCGGCCAACGCCGACAATGCATTTGTCGAGGTAGGATTCACCAACTTCGGCAGGAGTTGTCGTTTCCGCAACAACTCGTCTGCCAAGTCCATGAGATCCTTTAGGGACATGTAAGTACGCCACTCCCGAAGAACGTCTTGTTGTAAATCAACGTCATACAATCCTCCTATGAACAACTGGTTGACTTTGGTTATGAGCCATTCAACCGAGAAGTCCACACCTGGATAGGCATCGCCGGCAAGAGGTCTCAAAGCAAAGCCATAGGCTCTAATGCTTTCGTTCTTGCCTTGGCGTCTCTTCTCCATTGTAACAATGGGGTCTTGAAGGCTAGAAGTCATGGCTTCCGTTACCATGTCGACCAGTCCCTCCAAAGTCCCATCTCCATGCTCCTCCCATAGCCACACAGTATCAGCTGCAGGGCCATTCTGGAGTAACATGAGGAGTTGAGCTAATGCCATACTCGAGGTCCATACATTTACTCGACGGACGTGATTGAATCCGTGGTACCAACGGAGCCAATCGTCCTTCCATGTAAATGGAGGGCACTCGACTGACCTAGTTCGGGCTGGTTCATGCCCGATAGAGGTATTTTCAAACATTCTGCTTGATCTCCTGACCTGATCAAGGGCGAATGTTGTGCCTCTTCTAGGTATTTGATGGTCCATCCCCATGTTTCTCATAGTCGTGTCTGCACGACTGTGATTCATCCCCCAGGGATTACCAGAATCGGCATCACTCAACCGCGAAGCCTCGAATCTGATATCCCTATATTTGGGTGGATCAACATGTTGTTGGGTCGTGATAGGGGTCGAGAACTGCCCGATCACTTCACTTAGACCATCGGTGCGCGGCATTGAAGGAACAGGTTGGGTCCGGCGCGACCTCGAATCCACTTTCGAGATGTCGTCGATTGCTCCCACCATTCTATCTATCTCCGCCTGCTGTTTTGAACGTTCCGCCTGTCTTAATTCCGACACTAGGAATTCCAGGCGGGCATGTTCGGGTTTCGAGAGATCTCGTTGCTCGCTGATGGCAAAGAGTTGCTTGGCCTCCTTCATGGCATGGTCAAGCCACTCTCTGTAGTCAGGGTTTTCGACTAGATCCCCTTGAGTAGCAACTCTAGTAGTGCTGCATTCACTACTTTGTTGCTTATCTCGAAGTCTAGCGGTACGCAATTTCGATTCCGTCTGCTCCTTCAGACGTTCTTCGAGTGCGAGTTCATCACGAACTTCTTTATTCACCCTGGCTTCATCAGCCTTTCTGCGAGACAATATCTCTCGTCGGAGCTCATCGATTTCACCACGTATGGCTCCCAAAGTGTCCGAATCCTTCTGATCTTTCAGTGACTGGGCTACTAGGGATTCAGACTTCAAGGAATTAAGCTCGGCCTCATGCCTCGCTTTTTGTTCCATTAAGACCTGATATTCCGCCATTTTGTTTGCGTGTTCGATTCGTTCCTCACAGCGACGACGCATTTCTGCCTCGTCCCTGGCTCGAGCATCCTCGTCAGCTTGCATCTGACAGAGTAACGACTCCCGTTCCTGACGTAGCTGTTTCACCTGCTTTTCATAAGCCGTTAGGTGCTCAGCTACTTCTTCAGTATGCTCGGCTGATTGTTGGTTCAACTTATGCCACAACTCTTGCAGTTGTTCCTCCAACATAGTCTTTTCTACTTCTTGTAGTTTCAACTTATGTTTAAGGGACGTCTGCTCGTGCTGGGCATCCCGAAAATCGTTTCGAGCTCTCTCGACACATTCTCGGCGGCTTGTAGCAAGGCGATCGATCTTTGCTTTTAGCGATTGACAATCCATTGCTGTCAACCGACTACGCTCGATCTCTGACTTCGTTGCAAGCAAGGACTCCTTTTCGCTAGAGAGCTGCTTGACCTTCTCTTGAAGATCAGTAAGCTCTCTATTTGCGATCTGAGTCTTGTTCGAAGCCTCCAACGCCTGCTGCCTAAGCTGTTCCAACTTCAGCTCTATTTCTGTACTCTTCTCCTGAGCTTTCATGGTGTTACTCGCGAGAGCATCCAACTGTTGGCGACCCTGGCGCAGTTGGCGTTGCTGCTCTTGTAGCAACTCCTCGTTGAGTCCCCTGCCACTGTCAATACTTCCTTGTATCGACACGGGCGAGGGACCCTCGAAGGACCAACTGCCAAGGCCCATTGGAGTTCCCACGGGCGAGGCTGATTTTTCTACATAGGACAAACTCTGTGTCCTCAAGAAGTTCTCAGCCGCCGGAGAGAGTTGAGTCGATACTCGCCAATTGAGTAGCCGGCTCCTTTGATACAGGCCCAACGGGTCAGACGATGGACCTAATATCAGCGAGTGGTTCAAACCACCACCAATTAGTGGATCATTCATATCCACTAACGGGCCTGTAGTCACTTGATGTTGATGATTGGGGTCATCACCTTCATCCAAGTGACCCTGCATGTCGAACTTAAGCTCGCAGTACCTATGCGGACTAAAGTTAACAACTGGTCATGGCACCAGTGTAGCGTTCTACCCCTCGATGTTATATCGAATCTTTCGATAAACAACGAAGAACAACTATTCAGGTTCCAGTTAAAACTTTATTGTCTAATAACACATAGGCATCAGCCGTTCTCGATCACAGTTACAGGTGGCAGAGTTTGAACTCTGTTGCAGGTTCGACACTAGGCCTTCTAGTGTCTAGAGTTAATATTCCACATGAACCCCCTCTGTGCAGCAGCACAGAGGAGTATTAGAATATGGTAGCCGGGCAGCCGCCGACCATTGCTCACAATGGTCAGTCGGGGCTGGACTGACCCTGAGGAAGGCCGTACAACGGCCTTATATACACCGGAGTCGAGGGCCACGTGACCAAGTGGTGACGTGGCGCTGGACTCCAGCGCCCCCAGGCGTCGGGTAATAGAGGTGCTCTCGACGTCGCCCACGAGGACCACGAAGGTACCTCGAAGACGACGCGGGACCACCACAATATTAATAATACCCAGAATGGTCCATTGACAATACTGTCCCTACGCCATCCATCAGTGACTGATGGCAATCAGTCAGCCATCAGGTGGCAGTTTATTTTGTTTAGATATATGGCCTGTCATCATTGGCCTGAAGCATGCCATCAGTTATTCATCAGCTGCCTGCAAGCGTGTTTCTTCACTGTCACTGGCTAGCTTGAGGCGGATTACAAAGTGTCCATAGGGGACGAAAATGCACTCAACTGTCTTACCTAAACACAAAAAGGCCCATTGATAAGAAGCTGCTACTTGATTCTTACTCTATTGCTCTAGGCACTGCACTGACCCTCATAAGGTTGATGATGGGGGCCCGGGGTACTGTAGTATTTTTCAAAAAAATGATAAACATATATATAAGCACTTTATATCATGTAAAGATTTTGACTCTGTTGTCACAAAAAGACTTTGACTTTTGTTAAATAATTTACATTTCATGATTTAAGCTGCTTTTCTACAGGGACTGAATTCATACTTTGACTTCCTACACATTTCGCCTCTTATTGCAGGCACAGTGCCGGGTCCCATCGTGTTCGGCCTGTTGTATGACAGTACGTGTATTCTCTGGCAGGACAAATGTTCAGAAAAAGGCTCATGTTGGATCTATGAGAACAACCGACTAAGTCTTGCCCTCTTCCTCTTCTGTTCCTGCATCAAACTGGGCTCGACATTCTTCTTCTTCATGGCTAATCTTCTTTATAGACCGCCACCTGAGACAGATGAAAACGATGTCGGAAAACTTAACTCAGGGTTTAAGACTGATAAACCAGATGGCACCTCTGGGAGTCAGATAGCCTCTGATACAAGACTTTGATGTTAGACAGGATTAAGAATTTAGATATAGGCTTGGTTTAAATCATCATATGTTTGGGTTGCCATGATGAATTATTGTAAATATATTTTTGCGATGATACTTCTCAGGAAACCGTTTTGATATGAAACTTACTGCCTATGTGTGTATATATTCGTATCAATTTTTACTGGGTAAATGGTTACATTAATGTCAATACTGCAATAGATCTAGTGTCTTTGAAGGTCCTATGTGTGTTGGATCAAATATGTGCAAGGACAGTGATTCCCCATATCTGGTGGGTCGCCGGTTAATCACTACCCCACCTAATGTATATCATACCAATACAGGTGTGGTCGGTTAGTTGAAGATGGCTGGTGAGTTTCTGCAGCTCAGTAGTAGAGCATTGGCCTCAAGGTCTGAGGGTCCTGGGTTTGAGTCCAAACACCACTTTCACTGTTCACTACATATGTATTATTTGCAATAATACATGAGAACAAGTTTTTGGTCTGTGATAAAGGTCACTTATTGATCCAGGGCAACTTACATATGGGGTGATTCACTTTCCTATACTTGTCAGCCCTAGGACTGATGGATTAAGAAACTCAGTATTACTTAATAACACTTTATTTCATTGAAAGCCCTATATCTAAAAAGGTTGATTCAAGTACCCAACTCCTAAGGTCCAGTTTTTATAGCACAAGACGTTAGATGTTCCACAACTCGAATAACGCGAGTCACAAAATCAGATAATGCATCAATAATACATGAAGAAATAGGCAGATATACAGTTAATTTTGGCTCTATAATACTACAGCATATTACTTTTCCTGTACCAGAAATCAAAAACCTGAGATATAAACTCTTGAAATTAAGCATCTTCTAATATACAACAAATCATAAAATCTGGGAAACTTGACTCACAAATACCTCTTTACCCTCATTTACTTAAAATTCATCATATTTCAAAAATCACCCTGCTTTATTCACAGTCTGTCTATTATACAAAACAAATGTCCTTTTTCACCTATATCTTAATCATGCTCCTCAGTAGGACTCTCAACAGAGCATTTGGAACAGCTTGAATTGTGACTCTCGTTAATAATTTCTCATTTCTGACACCACAAACCCATTATCCCTCATTGGTAAAAATCTGTATTACAACCACACGCATAAAACATGTTCCTCTATTGATTCCAGCATAAATGTATATATAGTTTAAGCCCATCTAGTATCTATACCATGGCTTTGAGAAAAAAAAATCATATCCTTTTTACACAGAAGTACATAATGATATCTAATAATTATAGTCATTTTAGAATAGCCTGACATGTCTACTAAGCAATACAAAAGAGTTTAAAAAAAAGGATGCTGCTGCTTCTATATATTACTAGTGGATAATCTCTTTTTACTCTAAAATAAATCAGAATATATACAGTTTTCAAGGACAATATTCAGCAATTACACAGTAACAACCTGACATTTTCCCACCAGAAAAATATGATTATAAAAAATGTATGCAGTATCTAGATATTTGTTATTGCCCAAGTTAGGGGAGCCATAGGGCCATCTTATGGCCACATATGAATGACATGGGTGGGGTGGAAATCTACTTTATAATGAAATTAGAAAGTGCCGATTAATGCGGGTCACACTAATGAACATGTACCTAATAGGTAAGAGGAGAATGTCTAATGATGATCAATTCTGGCCAGAATATTATAGAAGAGACCTATTTAAATGCCCAATGACTGGAAATCCCCAAGCTGTACCTATGGAGTGGCCGATCACTGCACACCATAAAGGTCAGTCACAAAATCAAGCCAAACAGCTTAAGGCGTGCACTGGGGCAATTCTAATCATTCAAACATAGGTTAAATAGAATAAAGGGAAAGGAGGGAGGTCAGAGAAGAGGAATTACATACATTGTAATCAACCACCTGGGCAACGAGAAGGGACTTAAGCTTTACCATGCTGATTTTGGTGTGAAAGTGTGACTCGCGTCAAAGATACCGAACAACTCTCCCATACAGCCAACCTTGGCCAAAATTCCCCCTTATTTCAATGCTAGGACATTATAGGAATTAGCGGCAGTTTGTGATATATGCAGGTAAATGTCCAGTTAACGTGAGTCACACTGCTGGAGTTGAAAAATACATCCAAGCACACAGTGAAAAAGGGTTTGTAGGTAGGGCCAATTTTTTTCCTGCCAAATATACCTCTATAGGGACCCTTTTGATAGTGGCTACTTAGAAGAATAAAGCTACTATTTTAGCAGGCTAGCCAATGTACTTTTGTCATAGGGTTGGTGAGTGAAAAAACCTCTCTTTTTTCATGGGAAGCCATACCATGAAATATTCAACAGTTCAAATGTCTAATCAACTCCAAACAACATTGAAATATCAGTTAGGACCCTCCCCTAAAGGAAGAAAATAGTTAAGGGGTTTCTAGGACTGCTTCAGTAGGCAATACATGACCTATTACATAATGGAAAAGGTAAGAAAATGCCAATTTCTGGCTATTTTTCATCTTTGTAGCTCAGTATCTCCCAAAATAATAGGCCCACATACGCAATTTTGCACTCATTTTGAATATGTTTTCTACCAAATATGACTAGAAGAAAAAAATAGTGTTCTAAATATTTTACTGTAGCTCCAAGAAGACAAAAAGGACCGAAAACATCATTCCTTGAACCACCCCCTGTGAACAGTTTATTGTTAAAAGGTATATAATTATATTATATGTAAAAATGTAAAGACAATTCAATAAATACTATTAATAATAAACAATTATACAGAAATATGAAAGATTTATAGCCTAGTGTCCTATATATTTTTATGAGCTGTGTAAAATCATATTTAGGAGTGGTTAATCATAATGTATTATCCCTCAAACAAGCTTTGTCATTGGGTTCCTTGGCAACAACCAGTCGCCTAGTATAGTTAGTAATGTGGCATGATGCAGCATAATGAACCAATACAGCATGATGCACGAATACAGCATGATGGACCACTGCAGCATGATGCACCAATACAGTATGATGCACCAATACAGCATGATGCACCAATACAGCGTGATGCACCAATACAGCATGATGCACCAA
This sequence comes from Acholoe squamosa, assembly GCA_949317995.1. NCBI lineage: Eukaryota > Metazoa > Annelida > Polychaeta > Phyllodocida > Polynoidae > Acholoe > Acholoe squamosa. The sequence continues at coordinate 65,221,617 of OX439049.1, read as the reverse complement.
TACAGCATGATGCCCCAATACAGCATGATGCACCACTGCAGCATGATGCACCAATACAGCATGATGGACCACTGCAGCATGATGCACCAATACAGCATGATGCACCAATACATATCATGATGCACCAATACAGCATGATGCACCAATACAGCGTGATGCACCAATACAGCATGATGCACCAATACAGCATGATGCCCCAATACAGCATGATGCACCACTGCAGCATGATGCACCAATACAGCATGATGGACCACTGCAGCATGATGCACCAATACAGTATGATGCACCAATACAGCATGATGCACCAATACAGCGTGATGCACCAATACAGCATGATGCACCAATACAGCGTGATGCACCAATACAGCATGATGCACCAATGAAGCATAATGCACCAAAACAGCATGATGCCCCAATACAGCATGATGCACCACTGCAGCATGATGCACCAATACAGCATGATGGACCACTGCAGCATGATGCACCAATACAGTATGATGCACCAATACAGCATGATGCACCAATACAGCGTGATGCACCAATACAGCATGATGCACCAATACAGCATGATGCCCCAATACAGCATGATGCACCAATGCAGCATGATGCACCAATGCAGCATGATGCATTAATACAGCATGATGCACCAATATATATCATGATGCACAAATACAGCATGATGCACGAATACAGCATGATGCACGAATACAGCATGATGCACGAATACAGCATGATGCACAAATACAGCATGATGCACCAATACAGCATGATGCACCAATACAGCATGATGCACGATTACAGCATGATGCACCAATGCAGCATGATGCACCAATGCAGCATGATGCATCAATACAGCATGATGCACCAATGCAGCCCACATCACCAATGCAGCAGTGATGCAGCAGTGATGCACCAGTGATGCACTGATGATGCACCAGTGATGCACAGATGATGCACTGATGATGCACCAGTAATGCACCGATGATGCACCAATGATGCACCAATATTGCACCAGTGATGCACCAATGATGCACCGATGATGCACCAGTGATGCACCAGTGATGCATAAGTGATGCACCGATGATGCACCAATATTGAACCAGTGATGCACCAATGATGCACCGATGATGCACCGATGATGCACCAATGATGCACCAATGATGCACCGATGATGCACCAATGATGCACCGATGATGCACCAATGATGCACCAATGATGCACCGATGATGCACCAGTGATGCACCAATGATGCACCGATGATGCACCAGTGATGCATAAGTGATGCACCAATGATGCACCAATATTGAACCAGTGATGCACCAATGATGCACCGATGATGCACCGATGATGCACCAGTGATGCACCAATGATGCACCGATGATGCACCAGTGATGCACCAATGATGCACCAATATTGAACCAGTGATGCACCAATGATGCACCGATGATGCACCGATGATGCACCAATGATGCACCAATATTGCACCAGTGATGCACCAATGATGCACCAATGATGCACTAATGCACCAGTCCATCACAATGCCTCTAGGATTTGCATCTGGGAAATGCCTCTACATTCATGCATGATAGCAAAGAGAAGTTATCATGCAATAATGGCAAGCCAAACACTGGGTTGCCTTAATGCATCATAGCAATAAACAGGTTTAATGCACCAGTGGTTAGTTGCTCACCAGGACTTCATCCATGTATCATAGTAACAGGTAAGTATAATGTATCAATGTGTCAGTGCAAGGCGTCAATCCGCTTCCACCTACTCAGGTAATGCAGGTCAATATGTATCAATAATAAAACACCTTCCTGCACCACCCACCCGGCCTGCCTCATCCCGCCTCCTGCCTACCGCTGCCCGGCTGCAGTCTTATAGACACAATGAGCGCTGCTTTATAACTCTACTCTAGCTGTATGATGTATTAATGCATCGTGCCTATTGGTTGTCATGATCCATAAATTCAGTCATGGTGAGTAACTCACCAGGGCTGCATTTATTCACCCTGCAGGGTTGATGTAATAAAAAAGATTCAGCATAAGGCATCAATGCAGAGATGGTGAGCATGAACTCATGTATTAGTGTTTGATGACAGCAATAGAGAAAATAAAACCCGGAGGTGCCGAGCGGCCATTGCAGGGTTATCTTTATAAAGTAGGCCAGTCCTGGTGAGCAGACTGCTGCTCTGTAACTGTAAGGCTGTCAGTACACACTTAGTGTCAGAGTTACACACTAGGACTGTGGAGTTATAACTCACACAGAGGTATCACACCACTAATTCTAAAGGACACACAGAGATTGCTGCATTATGTTCTACATATGGCAGCAAGGGGAGGATGTGTGGTGGTGAGGTAGGCAGATATTTGTGCTAATTCATTATATATTATTGTCCTTGGTTCATGAAGGTGGAACCCATACTAAGCGTCCATCGGGCATTCTACACAGGCTGTACTAAAACTGTGTTGGTAAGCAAGATAGCGTGACGGTACCTCTCCAGGATAACAAATAGTGAAGATAGATCTTGATGAAAGATTTTAGAATGAATTTGGCCACATTCACCAACAATACTGGCTACCCCCCTCAGGCCTTGGGACCACATACTGACTGAATATAAACATGTAGTCATGACGGTAGCCATCTTGAATCAACCAAAAGATGAACCCGTTCTGCTCAGCATGATGCAGCCATGGGGAGGACTGATGCTGCATTCATGCATCATGATGATGAAAGGGCATGATGCATTCATGCATCATGATGATGAAAGGGCATGATACATTTATGCATCATGATGAAAAATACATGATGCATTCATGCATTATACAGCACCCAACAGGTTGTTCAATAACTGGTAACACGGATATACTCGGTGGGCCGTGAAGTATGTTTGTGACTCATGCCTGAGTCAGTCAACGCAGGGGTTTGTGAGATAAACTTAACCATTCTTACTCATATTGTAAACACAAAAAGCTTTGATTATATATCCAGAAAAGGACAGATATAAGATGGAATGGTTAATCCTCAGATATATGCTTCCTGCCAACCAAACAGGTGTGGTACACTCCTTAAGTGGCACAAAGGCTACACCAATATAATTATCGTCATGCTGTCAGTCTGTCCTATTTAGAGAGGGATGGCAGATCAGCACAGAGGCTGTACTACACCTATATAATTATTGTCATGCTGTCAGTCTGTCCTATTTAGAGAGGGATGGCAGATCAGCACAGAGGCTGTACTACACCTATATAATTATTGTCATGCTGTCAGTCTGTCCTATTTAGAGAGGGATGGCAGATCAGCACAGAGGCTGTACTACACCTATATAATTATTGTCATGCTGTCAGTCTGTCCTATTTAGAGAGGGATGGCAGGTCAGCACAGAGGCTGTACTACACCTATATAATTATTGTCATGATCCTTAGGGTCCCCTGAACAAGATTCAAGATGTTAACATTGATTATCTTGGGATACACTTCCGGTTTTGGCTCATTATCCATGTGCGGGTTCAGACCACTTTTGGGTCAGTTTTGGTACCATGTTATTCAAGGGGTATGCTCAGTCCTCAAGCTCTAAGACTATCTTACCTTGTCTGGATCCTGAACCTATTGGTATTGTTGGAAAGAAGACATAATAAGCTTTTCATTAAGCCCTAATACATGTTTTTAAGTTCAGATTTGAGTGTACCAGACAGTTGGGAAGATGAAAGATTAAAATGACAAAGTTTGTTTTTTTTACTGAAAATCTTAAATGCACTCCAGATACATGTATAAAACTTGCCCTTATCCCCATCTAAGCACAATATCTAATATGATTTATGTAGGCCAAACCTTTTTGAATAATATGAGACAATTTGCAGAATATCTTGATGACTATGACACAAGTTATTGCCTTGGATGCAAAGACACTACCTTGAGCCAATACGATGCTACTCCATTTCAATAATCTGCCTCTTTATGTAAATGGATGTTTTTCCATGCTAAATCTTTATCAATTCTCCTGATTCCTATGCTAAAAAGGGGGCTGATTAGGAATATGCATGTTTCTACTTCATAAAATTTAATGGCGAGACTGTTTGTGGCTGAAATTCAAAATGGCCGACAATAGATTCAGATGTCACTTTGAATTACATAAATGTGCAGTCTAAAAGTGCTGCTTTTGTTTTGTTGCTAAGTGGTGTGATTGCCTAGCAACAGCAGCTTTGCATAGCAACCAAGCCTGAAAATATACTTGAATACTCATATCTGCATGGTTTCCTTTCAGCAACATACTCCCCTGATGTAAACTTGTATATAACTCTTCTGTGACTTCCATCATAGACTAGGAGTATAGGTGATAAAAGGCTGCTAGGTTGTGTGGTGGCCTAGCAATAGCAGTTTTTGCATAGCAACAATGTCTAGATTCATACCTGTAGCCATATACTATGGCTAGTGCAGTCTCCCCTCAAGGACATAGTTCACTGATTTCAAATTGCATAAAGCTCCCTTGTGCACACCACACAGTATGAACGTAGGTAGAAATGGTTGCTATGTCATGTGGTTGCCTAGCAACTGCAGCTTTACATAGAACCCCATGTCCAAATCTATGCAGATAGTCACAGATAAGTGTATGGTCTCCCCTCAGGGATGTTGAACATACAGTTCTTAATAGTAGCATAGGTTGGGAAAGGGAACCTTGATGGTAAAGGACATATTCATGATTATGCTAGAGCATTATTCAAATAGAATAGAGATCTGGATAGAAACTACAGTCTTACTTACCCTAACTAGGGATGATGAGTGCTAGGATCATTGAACAGACCTCAAATGACAGATAATTTTTTAAAGTAAACCTACAGTATAATATTTTTAAAGTGATCAGTAAGAGTCTGGCTGGGTTAAGAGATCAGATCCATCCCAGAAAAACAATATAGTTGTGTGACATTGTTGGCCACATTAACACAATAGAACAAGGTAGTAAAATTGTGTTTGGATGATGTGAGGGCTGTTGTTGTTGTTATTCATTTATTTATCCCATGCATTCATACTCCCAAGATGGAATGTTTTACTTCATGACAGCTCAAGTTAGAGATGGGGGGGTACTTTCCCCCAGATCCTGAATAGTTCACTTGAACTCCACTAGATGGGAGTTTGAGATCTCCAATCACACTTTATATTTAAAATATCTGTATAGGAGAGACAGTAAAGCATTGGGGTGAGAGAGTGCCCATTGTGAGTTAGGGCAAAAACAGGGGATGATTGACTGGTAACTTCTTGTATCATGTGTCCAATATGTATGGGTCAGGTCATCAGAAAGTGTAAGATTTTGCCCTTGAAGGCCCTGAAAAATTAATTTTCTAATTACTTTATATAACCTTAACAAATTGGCCAAGGTACATCTCCTCAGCTCAGAAAAACAAAAAATACCGACCTAGGTCATCCGGTTCCATTTATATTGCTTGTTTTGTGTCATGTAACGTCCAGTAGCAAAATGATGAAATATAGAGTTAATTGAAGTTGCTCTCAGTAATATAAGAATGTTCCATTATGCATAACAAACACATGAAATAACAAGACCAATATATCTATATTGACTTAAATTACAAGATTTGAGTTATGCATGCACAGTGGACTGCCTCCTACATGATGATAAAAGTACCGGACGTTACGTAACGTCCGGTACTTTTATCAGAATTATTTACATAAGCTGATCTCACATGGAGACAAATGCTGATAGACACACAATTTTTTCACCATAGTAGGGGACAATAGGGCCCTTCGTATGGATAATAACATAGATTTTGAAGTTTAACTTTTTCCATGTTTTATAACTGATTTATATTTAGGTACCGGATGTTACAAACTACAGATTTCCATTTTGAAAGACACATCATGAAAAATTCTCACTCAGTAACATGTCCAAACATCATGTAAATGATACCTATGATCATATACAATACAAAAAATAACTTTGGGATACTCCAGATGTTCTTTATTCAATACAGGACATTTGTAAAAAATACAAAAAGTATAAAAAGAAGAAATTTGGCCATTTTTTTCACTTCACCAGGCTATAAGTCTTAGCATTTTTGATGAATGACCAAAAATTTACATCTTTCTGATAACCCTAAGTGTCCTCTATCAAATGGGTCTATGTAAGACAAGATTGGTTCACAACATCTTTCTCCAGAGCCATAAAAGTTCAAAATGACCCAAAAACACAAAATCTACTGCTTTCTGGCGACCTGACCCATATACAGGCAGGTTGCCAGCCAATTGTCTAGGATGGCTGGCTTGATCTTAATAGCTACTTGTCACTTTGTGCCTATATGTCAGATGTCATTGATAGTGGTCACATTATGTGACCCATTAAGTATTCTGTCCATTTGCAGTTATGTATAAACCACAGTCATTCAATATACAATGCTTTTTTTCTCTCTCCCATATTAATTAAACCTTCCTGGAAAATAAATTACAGAGTTAGTTGTCAAAGGCACGGAGATGTTCTCCAGTCATAGGATCCATGGAGAGAGAGACTGCAGATTATAGTGATGGTGACAGAATCACAACAGTAGCTTCAGGTGCTTTCTAGATATGATAGGAGCAGTTTGTACAATATGGATGACACTTCCCTCTTCTATAGGCTAGACCAATCCACCACCATGTCCACTGTAAGTGATTTGGAATGGTAGAAGATACTCAAGGTCTGTGTGCTAGTGGCCTTCAGCAGTATTATCAGGGTCAACTAGTAATTCACTACACCAAATGTGTTGGGGATAATGAACTACAACAGATCAACATGCCTTCTCAGAACTGTCCAGAAGCATAATCACCAGCTGTTGGGATTACATTGCTATGAGAGAATTTGAACGAGAATGTAATGTTCAGAGATATTTAAGGATGGATAACACTGGGCCTGATGCTCTGAAGAGGTAACAGATGAGAAAATATCCTGAGAATTGTACAATTGTATTCCAATCCTTCTCTTTCATTTTCTCAATATGTGAATGAAACCAGCACTGTCTAAGGTCAATGCAAATTCCACCTTGCACCTACTTTCAAACAAGTAGGCTGCCCATAATCAATTAGGCATGCAGTACATTATGAGACTGAGACCCAATATTCTGTATTCTAAATCTGTGTTATCAGTACAAGCAATGGTAAATTTTGATGATATGACAGTGGTTACAGGAATTTGATATTGGGGGAGGGAGGAGGGGGCAGTTGTTAGGAATTACAATCCTGTGTAATCATGGATGATCTGAGATACATATGCATGGATATGTATATACAAAATAACACAGGGTGTGGATGTGGCAAATATTTTATCATTTTATCATTATCTCATCATATGGTCTCTGTCAATTAGATGATTTTAAAAGGTAGATTCACATCAAGCACATGACCTTGCGACGTGTTATATGTACTTCTATTCTGAGATGTGGACAGGGGAGCTATACAAGTTCTTGAGGCGTGAGACCATACACTTATCTGTGACTATTTGCATAGATTTGGACATGGGGTTCTATGTAAAGTTGCAATTGCTAGGCAACCACATGACAACCATTTCTACCTACGTTCATACTGTGTGGTGTGCACAAGGGAGCTATATGCAATTTGAAATCAATGAACTATGTCCTTGAGGGGAGACTGCACAAGCCATAGTATATGGCTACAGGTATGAATCTAGACATTATTGCTATGCAAAACTGCTATTTCTAGGCCACCACACAACCTAGCAGCCTTTTATCACCTATATTCCTAGTCTATGATGGAAGTCACAGAAGAGTTATATACAAGTTTACATCAGGGGAGTATGTTGCCGAAAGGAAACCATGCAGATATGAGCATTCAAGCATATTTTCAGGCTTGGTTGCTATGCAAAGCTGCTGTTGCTAGGCAACCACACCACTTAGCAACAAAACAAAAGCAGCACTGTATTCTACTAAGCTGATTTATAGGGGGTAGGATCCACCAGATACCTTTTAGACTGCACATTTATGTAATTCAAAGTGACATCTGAATCTATTGTCAGCCATTTTGAATTTCAGCCACATACAGCCTTGCCATTAAATTTTATGAAGTAGAAACATGCATATTCTTAATCAGCACTCTTTTTATCATAAGAATCAGGAGAATTGATAAAGATTTAGCATGGAAAAACATCCATTTACATAAAGAGGCAGATTATTGAAATGGAACAGCATCGTATTGGCTCAAGGTAGTGTCTTTGCATCCAAGGCAATAACTTGTGTCATAGTCATCTAGGAATTCTGCAAAATGTCTCATATTATTCAAAAAGGTTTGGCCTACATAAATCATATTAGATATTGTGCTTAGATGGGGATAAGGGCAGGTTTTATACATGTATCTGGAGTGCATTTAAGATTTTCAGTAAAAAAAAAAAGAACTTTGTAATTTTAATCTTTCATCTTCCCGACTGTCTGGTACACTCAAATCTGAACTTAAAAACATGTATTAGGGCTTAATGAAAAGCTTATGATGTCTTCTTTCCAACAATACCAATAGGTTCAGGATCCAGACAAGGTACGATAGTATTAGAGCTTGAGGACTGAGCATACCCCTTGAATAACATGGTACCAAAATTGACCCAAAAGTGGTCTGAACCTGCACATGGATAATGAGCCAAAACCGGTAGTGCATCCCAAGATAATCAATGTTAACATCTTGAATCTTATTCAGGGGGCCCTAAGGATCGAAAAAATACCCATCACGTTGGGATGTGGGGGGGGGTGCATGGTGGGCCCTATCAGCCGCGGGCCTATTTCAGTTTCAATTTTAAAACCCCTTTGTCACTGTGTCCCATTGTAAGGCTATGTTAATATGTTATACAATGCAAAGAATATTAAGGGTGAGGAGGATATTACATTCGCTAAACCATTCTTTAGAAAATATGTTTATGACTCAACAGTTTTTCTTTTTGTTGTTGTAAATTCTGACATTTTCTACTTTGTTTTTACAGAGTGAAAATCAATCTTACAATAACAGCTTTATCAGCAGCAGGAGCAACATCAATAGCTGCACAGTTCTAGTCACATGTGATTCAGCGTGCAGTACAGAGGGATTACTTCAACCAGTCAGCATTCTTGGATAAAGCCATTCTAGGGAGTCAATATCTATAATTTGAAAGGCCAAGTATTGCCCTGATTGTTGTGAGGCATCTATGTGTACCGGCATACTTACAGAAACTACTGGGCTGGAACTACTTTTACTGCAATCGCAGATTGCCAGCAATTAGAATCATGGGGAAGTTTGAGTGTTACTTATATCTGCCATTATATTGGAGTATTAATGGAAGTGCTAACTGATTGTATGAGGACTTGAAGCTAGAAGGAGTGACTATTGTGACATTTGTACCATGTAACCTGCTGAGTTTGAAAACAAAGCGGTCATTACACTGATCAAACCATGGGGTGTGAGTTCAGTGTCGGGATGGTGAGGCTGCAGAACGATGTAGTCGATGTCCCTAATTGGACAAACAAGAAGGACTTTGAGTCACATCTGCAGCGGTCAGTTGTAGTACGCGCAATTATACATGAGCAAAACACAGACCACCTCAGGAAGATCCTAAGGAGTCATTGGGATGTAAATGAAAATGACAAAATACCACACAATTGGATGAGTTACTTCAAGACGGGATCGTTACATAGAAGTGCTATATCTGAGGCAGCCAGGAAGGGGTGGATTGAGGGGCTGAAGATGCTGCTTGAGGCCAATGCTAAATATGAGAAACCTGGTGCTTTAGAGACTGCACTGGTGTTAGCAGTACAGAACCATAACTGTCCGACTGAGCTGATTAAACTTCTGCTGAAGTATGGCGCAGATCCTAACGGTGACTATGGGTCGTCTGAAGGCATCCCACTAATACAAGCCATCCCCAACTCTAGGTACAATGACAATGTTATACACATTGTACACATGCTGTTAGAGAGTGGGGCGGACCCCAACATTAGGTGTATCAGGGGGGTGGGGGGTGAGGTGTGCCCTATTTCTATACTCAGAGATGAAATGTCCCACTCCATGTACAACCTTACCAAGTTAGCGCAGGGACCAGAACAGTACAGGGATGTACTAAAAACTAATGCTCTGCTCTTCAAAATTCTTGTTGACTTTGGAGCAGATGTGAACACCAATGTTGATAAGACTGTCCCATTTCTGCACTTAATGGCAGATAATGAAGGACTATGGCCGTATGCATCAACAGGACACCAACTCGTACTTCAGTACCACCTCAACTTCCTATTTCTACATGGTGGTAGTATCTACATAGAGTATGGAAACCATGGAATGGCCTTGGAGCATGCCATCAGGAAGCGAGGTCAGAGTAATTACGTGCGTTGGCTCATAAGGCATGGGGCTGATACTGCAACATTGAACTTTGCATGGTTAAAGGACCATTTCACACCTAATGACCTTCACCACAGGTATGCTGATATAGCACTGATACTGCTACAGTCAGGTATGAGGGTGTCACATGGCACACGCAAACAGCTCAGCGACATGGAGCTGGTGGTTTCTGATTGGCTGACAGGGGGCGGTAGACGGGGGAGTGATGGGTTACAGGGGTGTGCGCGGAGAGGCAGCGACATCTGTGACATTATGGCTGTACTATGGTGGAGGCTGGATAAGGCAGAACAGGCGGAAAGAATAACGCTGACTCAGCTAAAACTCAGGAAGCACATCTTTCCTGAGTTTTTCCCCAAGCAAATGTCAGATTTACAGCAATTCAGCGACAAGACACTGCAACAATACCCGGAGAACGACTGCAGTGCAAGTCAAGACTGGCAAAAGATCTTGGAGCAGATTCGCGCATTGCTAGATTTCCTAAATCGGATGCATTCTTTACAGTGGTACTGTCGACGCTGTGTACGGGAGAACCTCGTGTCTCTTCAACCAACAGTCATCAAGTCACTTCCTGTTCCTGCCCGACTAAAACGATACATCCTGTGTCATGAACTATAATGGTGAGGACTATTTACCCGTGGTGGGTGCTGTGCTATTATCAGATTATGTAAACAATGTGTAAAGGATTCATGACGTATCATTTGTATGATGTCGTTAGTCATGTGATAATAATTATGGTCATGTAATAATGATTGTGGTTATGTGATAATGATTGTGGTTATGTGATAGTTATCACAGTTATGTGATAATAATTATGGTCATGTGATAGTAGTGAGTGAGTAATAGATGTTTAACGCCATTTCGACAGCTAAAGTCATATTCATGGCGACATGTGATAGTAATAATCATCATGTGATAGCAAGTATGGTCATGTAATGATAATTTTGGTCATGTGATAATAACTATGTTCATGTGATGATAAAATGGTTATGTGATAATAATTATGGTCATGTGATAATAACTATGGTCATGTGATAATAAAATGGTCATGTGATGATAATTATGGTCATGTGATAACAGGTATGGTCATGTGATAATGGTTATGGTCATGTGATAGCAATCATGAATTATAAAGACATCCATTTTGGTTGTAGCCTGTGACATTTTTACAGCATTGTTACATCATATATCATAGTGGTCAGTTTAAGTGTCCAGGGTATCAGTTTAAGTGTCCAGGGTATCAGTTTAAGTGTCCGGGGTATCAGTTTAAGTGTGCGGGGTATCAGTTTAAGTGTCCGGGGTATCAGTTTAAGTGTCCAGGGTATCAGTTTAAGTGTCGGGGTATCAGTTTAAGTGTCCGGGGTATCAGTTTAAGTGTCCAGGGTATCAGTTTAAGTGTCCAGGGTATCAGTTTAAGTGTCCGGGGTATCAGTTTAAGTGTCCGGGGTATCAGTTTAAGTGTCCGGGGTATCAGTTTAAGTGTCCAGGGTATCAGTTTAAGTGTCCGGGGTATCAGTTTAAGTGTCCGGGGTATCAGTTTAAGTGTCCGGGGTATCAGTTTAAGTGTCCAGGGTATCAGTTTAAGTGTCCAGGGTATCAGTTTAAGTGTCCGGGGTATCAGTTTAAGTGTCCGGGGTATCAGTTTAAGTGTCCAGGATATCAGTTTAAGTGTCCGGGGTATCAGTTTAAGTGTCCAGGGTATCAGTTTAAGTGTCCAGGGTATCAGTTTAAGTGTCCGGGGTATCAGTTTAAGTGTGCGGGGTATCAGTTTAAGTGTCCGGGGTATCAGTTTAAGTGTCCAGGGTATCAGTTTAAGTGTCCGGGGTATCAGTTTAAGTGTCCGGGGTATCAGTTTAAGTGTCCAGGGTATCAGTTTAAGTGTCAAGGGTATCAGTTTAAGTGTCCAGGGTATCAGTTTAAGTGTCCAGGGTATCAGTTTAAGTGTCCGGGGTATCAGTTTAAGTGTCCAGGGTATCAGTTTAAGTGTCCAGGGTATCAGTTTGAGTGTCCAGGGTATCAGTTTAAGTGTCCGGGGTATCAGTTTAAGTGTCCAGGGTATCAGTTTAAGTGTCCAGGGTATCAGTTTAAGTGTCCGGGGTATCAGTTTAAGTGTCCGGGGTATCAGTTTAAGTGTCCGGGGTATCAGTTTAAGTGTCCGGGGTATCAGGCTATTGAAATTAACCTTAAGCACTAAAAGTAGTATTCAAATAAGCGGCTGTATTGTATAAGCGCCGGGAGTAGAGTGGGATTGAAATCAACGAGCACCTGGGTGCTTAAACAGGGCACTACGGTATGTGTATGCCGTGTGCTGTATAAAGGGGCACTACAGTATGTGTATGCCGTGTGCTGTATAAAGGGGCACTACAGTATGTGTATGCCGTGTGCTGTATAAAGGGGCACTACAGTATGTGTATGCCGTGTGCTGTATAAAGGGGCACTACGGTATGTGTATGCCGTGTGCTGTATAAAGGGGCACTACGGTATGTGTATGCCGTGTGCTGTATAAAGGGGCACTACAGTATGTGTATGCCGTGTGCTGTATAAAGGGGCACTACGGTATGTGTATGCCGTGTGCTGTATAAAGGGGCACTACGGTATGTGTATGCCGTGTGCTGTATAAAGGGGCACTACGGTATGTGTATGACGTGTGCTGTATAAAGGGGCACTACGGTACGTGTATGGCGTGTGCTGTATAAAGGGGCACTACGGTATGTGTATGCCGTGTGCTGTATAAAGGGGCACTACGGTATGTGTATGGCGTGTGCTGTATAAAGGGGCACTACGGTATGTGTATGCCGTGTGCTGTATAAAGGGGCACTACGGTACGTGTATGCCGTGTGCTGTATAAAGGGGCACTACAGTATGTGTATGCCGTGTGCTGTATAAAGGGGCACTACAGTATGTGTATGCCGTGTGCTGTATAAAGGGGCACTACGGTACGTGTATGCCGTGTGCTGTATAAAGGCTGTGCACCGTACGTGTTGTGTGATACACAGAAAACATGCCGCCACCTAAAACTCGTCAATAAAGATGAGTTTAGGGTAGTCAAGGCCAAATGACGACTTAAACTCGTCATACTGACAATACAAAGTCGTCATACTGACGACTTAGGTGGTCAGGATGACGACCTAAAGTCGTCATTTTGAAGACCTGAAGCTGTAGATTTAGATATTGTCAACCTGAGGACCTAAGGTCGTCTGCACTGACTAGTTTCGGACCTCTCAGGTTTTCAGTGTATCATTGGTCTGTCAGTATAAATAACAAGGGATAGTTACATTCATATTGTACTGTGTAATACATATATAATAATCGTAATGTATGTGACAGTTACATCCATATTGACCGCCGTGTGTGATACATATGTTATTTTTGTGGGTTTTTTTTATCCATGTTTTGTGACTAGTATTACTGTTGACACTTGTGAGGGCCACATTGTTCATTAACCCCAAATTCGTCATGATGCACCAATGAAGTGCTGGCGGGCAGTCTCACCAGCACTTCATTGCTGCATCATGCCGACCAATAGGCGTGATGCATTAATGCATCATGCCGACCACTGGGCATGATGCATTAATGCATCATGACAACCAATGGGCGAGATGCATTAATGCATCATGCCGACTATTGGGCGTGATGCATAAATGCATCATGCCGACCAACGGGCATGAAGCATCACACCCAATGGTCGGCATGATGCATTAATGCATCATGAAGACCAATGGGCATGATGCATTAATGCATCATGATGACCAATTTTTAATGCATCATGCTGACCAAAGGGCATGAAGCATTAAAAGCCGTAATAAAAGCTGAAATATAGCCGTAATAAAAACTGTAATGAAAACTGTAATAAAAGCTGAAATAAAAGCTGTAATGAAAACTGTAATAAAAGCTGTAATAAAAGCTGTAATAAAAGCCGTAATAAAAGCTGTCTATTGATTTGTCTCTTGGTGACATGATCTGTTTACACACATAGAATCTCGGAGTCATTCCAAGGGGGTTTTCTTCTCTTCATTGGTTATTCCTATCATCAAGGTCTACAGAGCTGTTCAAATTTGCATAGTTACTAAGATATGATAGATTTTGATAAGAATATGGGCGAAAATAGGAAAAATCATAAAAAGAATGAAAGTGTAATGGTTCGAGTTCTTGTTTAACTTCGATCTAGTTCGAGAGATATCAATGTCAAGCAAAACCAGACGAGTTAGCTCGGGTTAGTGCAACCGGCACATGTTTATTTGGAGTTACATATGTTTGGAGTGGTGCTATAGGTATAGCTTGATTCTGTTCAGGTGTTGTCCTCGCCGTAGCCAGAGACCAACTGAGCTCCCTACGCGGTCCCAGGTAGGGACTAGAGCAGCGAAGACTAGTGCTGGCGCCACCCCTCAGTGGCCAGAGAACGAAGCGACCTCTGGTCCTACCGGTGGCAACCGCACCAATCGACCTGCCCTCTCGAATAGGGAGCAGACACTATATACAATGCTCCACGAGCCCCTACACTACCCCCATCGGATATGACTAGGGTAGAAAACCCGTAGGAAATACATGTAGTCTAAAGAAACAATATAAGGGCTCGAAATGAGTATTTATACAATGGTAGTGTGGAGCGAAGTATATAGAAACTAAGTAACATTAAATTATACAACAATAGTTCGAAGAATATTTGTTATAATATACATGTTACAAATACCTGATTATAAATGGTAAATGTTGTGTTTGACAAGAACATATTAGCACAATTACCCGAAAGAAAAAAAAAATTTGAACTCACATATGAGTTAACATTTTATAATTTTTTTGGTTCGTCGAACTGATTTAGTTTTATATAAAGATATAAGTACCTATTTACTCTATGATATGGCTATGTCTAACTACAGAACACGGACAGTGTAGGTTTAGTGACTTAGAAAAATAATATAATAGTACCGTTATTAGATGCCAACTCGAGATGGTTTTACAGATCATAAGGTACAAAATACTGTAGTTTGAAAATATACACATATTCTATAATATGAGATCAACTCATATAAACATAATTATACAGTAGTAGTCACTTTTATGAGTTAACTTAATCATAGCAAAATAGATACAAAATGTGGGGAAGTATGAACCCACTTATTAGATAATAGATACATATCAATATTGTAATTAAAGATGGCCCACCAGTGTAGTGGGTCCACCCGTACAATAATAATTAGACTGCGAATGTTTTCTTTTTTAGTTTCACTGCTTGTCTGCAGATCCACTCGGCGGGTAGGTCGAACTTGGGGGTGGCAAGCCGCATCGCTGTTATGCTGTGCCCTGATGAAGATGGGAAAATGTAGATCATCGAAGGCGATTCAAGTCTGCATCCGTCCGGTCATCAAGGCTTCTGCTGCTCTGCTTGGAGGACTCCCAACATAGAGAAAGAATGTTGGATCTCTAGGTTAGGTCGGTACTCAATTGATTTATTTCTCCGAAGTCTCCATGGCACAAGCCTGGTCTGACTTCAAGCTCTCGGGTACATCGGGAGTGGCAGAAGCGGCGGATCTGGCTGCTGCGCTTGGACCCCTCGTTGGAGATGGTCTGCTCCTCGATTGCTGCTTCATTAGTAGTTTGAAGGCAGCTTCGGGGGTACCATCCCACTCAGAGAATAAGCACCCGAACACCCCCATAAACTTGGCATCCATAGAGTCCATTTCCTCCCTTAGCTTTCGAAGCTTCAGGTCACACATGCCTTTTGTGTTGGCAGCTTCTTTCAGATTTCTCTCTGGTGTTCTACGGTCCTCATCAACTTTGGCAGTAGCCTCAGTTGTGATCCGTTCAGTTTTTCTCTGCTGGATTTCGTGAAGGCATTCGAAAACACCTTCAGTCATGCTGTGGAGGTACGTGACACTCTGGTTAAGGTGGCGTTCTTGCCAGGCTTCGAACACCTCCTTCTGTATCGCGATCGAGTGAGTGCATCAATGTATTCATCGGGATCCCTGAGGTCCAGGTTGGTAGAACTACGTACTCGGTGCAGGATATGGCACCAGTACATTCCAGCATTGGAAGGTGGCGGGGGTGCAGGAACACCTTCTCCGCCCATTGCCTCACTGAACTACCGGCTGCAGAACTCGGAGCTGGGCTTGCTGTTGTGGCAGCTGGCACAGTACCAGCCACAGTGGTTGGTTCGGGTCTTTCATGGCCACCTCTCTACCAGGGCTGGGGCGCTTGGCCTTAGCGGTCGGAGCTGGGTTTCGAAGGAGGGCCCATCGAGCCTCAAACGTTCCCTCCTGCAGTCAGTACCTGAGACTCCATACCAGGGGTCATCACGGTCTGCAGGGCAGGAAAGTCGTTTTTCTTCTTGTTTCCCCTTACAACTTGTGCGATAGTCGAGGACCAGTCCGGGACATGATCTCTTCGAGGGTGGGGGAACGCTTACTCTCTGATGCCTCTGGTGGCACAGGTGACTGCGAATCAGATCTCGACCGCTTCTTATCGTTCTGGTGAGGGTCGACCCCGGGGTGGGGCTTCGCCTTGCCACGTCTATCCAGGGTATCCCTGTCTTTCCTTATGACCTTTACTTCCCAGTGTGTTTGGGAGTCATGTTATACCTATGGGACTTTACGTTCCTCGTGAAGTAGGCATCTTGTTTGCCCTCAGTGACATGGCAGAAGTACTCCGTAGTCATGAGGAGTTTGTTTCGCTCTTTCTGACAATGTGCTCTGTCAGGCATCCGCACCGGCGGGTGACATAGCTATTGCATTTCTTACTTTCGTTCTCATTACTGCATCGGTAGATCGGCGCATGATGCATGTGCGCCTCTGTGAGATGACGATAGAAGCGATCCTTAGTGGACCACTTCTTCTCATTCTCATGGAGGTTGACACATACCTTGAATGGGCACATTCTCCGTCGGCTACTATAGTTCGAAGCGGCGTATTCAAGCTTCGTCCTATGTTCGTAGCCGTAGTAGGTCCTCGTGGTTTTCGAGGTGTCACTCAAGCTAGCTACCCATACGCGGTAGAACTTCGAAGGGACTGGATCGTCTGTACTCGATCTTATCTAGTCTTCGTCATCACTCTCGTCATGACGATTCCTGGCAGGCGGGATCGAGTACAAATCAGCGTATCGTTCACAGTGGCCGCAGAACCTTGGGGTGAACGTCTTAAAGCCAGACCTGGTGTTAGACCAGATCTCCTTCTGTTCTCTAGTCGTAGCATCCTCGAGGGGCTCATCATTTTCATCGATGTGTTCCAACAGTTGTTGGTTCAATTCGTCCAAGGACTTGTCCTTGTCACCATTCCCGTCGACTTCTATATCGGAAATCTCACCCTTCTCCATGACTTCGAAGGTGGGGACCGGCAGTGGGGGCTGTGCCTTCTTTGGAGTTGTAGACTTCAAGGGTGCACTTGCCTTCTCCGGTTCGGGTGAGGTCAATTTGGTCACTTTCGAACCTGATCTATTCCGAGCTCGGGAAGACCTGGTGGACACACCAGAGTCCTCACTGTCGGAATCCTCCTTTGCCTGTTTTTCAGAGAGTCGTTTCTTGTTCTGCGAGGTTTGACCTCTTCGAATCCTTCCTTCTGATCTTTTTCCTTCTTGAGTTTTTCAATGTTTTTCCTTTCTTTTTCTTGAGGATTGCTTTCCTCTCTTTCTCCATCACAGCCTGTTTCTTCTGGAGGTCCTCTAGGGTCTCCTTGAGAGGGTCGGGCTGAGCAGCGTCAGGTACGGCTTTGGCTTTGGCGTCTTTGCGAGAAGACTCCTTCGCCATTCGAGTATCCTCTTTCACAGCTTGTCTTCGGATGGTCGAACTGGCGAGCTGGCGAGCTGGTACACATAGGTACGCTCTTGGTTTTGAATCGGGGGGTGCTTCTGTGTCCCCAGCGGTAAACGCTGGGCAGTCGCTCGTCTATCGGCATCAATCCGTAGAGCAGCGGAGTATCTAGGGACAGTCGAATTCTCTCGTCCTCTGCGATCTCATCGACTACCCAGTGGGCACAGAACGTTGCATCAACATTGACAACCCGCTGATATTGTGTTGATGATGTTGATCAACCTGTCTTCAACACCTTTTCAATGATTCTATTTCAATGTTGTCAACCAACACCATTTCAACCTCCAATCAACAGTTGACATATCAATGTTAAAATATTATTCTCAATTCAATGTTGACTCAACATTGATTTGTCAATGTTGAATCAACAATATTGATTTCAATGTTGATTCAACATTGATATATCAACAAAGAATGCCCTAACAAATATCAACATTGTTTCAACATCATATCAATGTTGTGTCAACGTTCAATCAACATATAAATACAAACATTGAATCAGCGCTGATGGTTAGATGTTGAATCACAGTTGATTTTGATTATGTTGTGTCAACTTTCAAATTCAACTATATTTCAACCCTATATCAACTGTTGATATGCAAACATTGCAAACTTTGTTTCAACGCTGAATCAATGTTGATGTGCCCAGTCGATTTGATTATTAGACACGCCTTTGACCAATCGCATCTGCAGGTCCATGGCTATGCAGTCGGGTGGCAGACCTCTGCCTCCAAGCATCCGTGGAGCAATCCAATGGTCCTTTCCCGAAGCGGTACGGATGTACCCCTTCGTAACATTAATAAATCTCCTCTGTGCTGTGTCGAGTCCTGGGACAGTGACTGGCACTTCGAGGATGGCGTCGGCCGGTTTCGGCATCACTACCTCCACTCGGGAGTCTGTTCCTACACTCAAAAGAACTTCGGATTGGTGACTTGGTCCCTCAGGAGTCGGTGGGGCTGGCGTAGAGCCATCAGTAGCAGTCGTTGTTGAAGCAAGGACTTCTGAAGTGTCCATTGCTTCCTCAGAGTCGGTGGCTTGGATGGGGTGTCCCTCGGGGTTGGCGTTTAAGGTTGCCGTCTGGGCCATTATAACGGGCTCAAGAGCAGTCAGTTCTACTTCAACTTACTTTGATAAGTCTTCGATTCACTGCTTTCCTAAAGAATTGGAGTTAACCCGGTTGGAACTATCCAATCGCCAAAACCATGTCCATCTCGTAATGATCGGGATGCGTGCTGTGAGCGAAAAAGGGTGTACAACAACACTCAACGTCACAGTGTGCATGCGCACGGGCAGACTGCAGCACTCCAGTCCTTAACCGGCATGCCACCTTTCCTGCCGTGGCAAAAACTGGAACTACAAATGGCAGCGCCTGTGGTAGTTCGAGGGTTCTTCTCTCCGTTTGGTCGTTGCGTTGGTAGGTACCTACACCATTCTTATCATCAGGAGTTTAACAGAAAAACATGCAGTATCGTACGTGCATGTCAGCTTTGCTGTCTGTCACCATGAACAAGGTACTTCGGTGCATCCGGCCCTACTTCGAGTCAATTTCAAAGTATTTCAACTTTCAAAAACAAATAACATTACACAATACAGGACATATACAATCGTTGTTTAGCAGGACTTAAGTAATGGCAGACCTTATGGCAATTCGTGGGCTGCATCTCTCTCCTACTCGATATTTCTTTTCAACCCAGGAGCTAGGGGTGGTTTATCAGGGGATACCAGCGTCCTCTTCCTACCCCTACTCCTGTGTCCAGGCGAGACATTTTCCTTGTGATCGGATTTTAGATTCACATCGATTCTCTTGACCTTCTTCGGTGTAGCCTTTTTAGGCTTCTTCTTAATCATTTTCCTCATTCCAGGCGGTGTCCTTAAACACTTAGGTTTCATAAGGATCTCGTCTTTTTCCCTATTCCAAGTTTCTGTCAATTCTTTACACTCGGCGTTGGCTGCTTCTCTGCCTTTCCAACGTCGTAGTCTGCACACATTCTATTTATTGGTTCTACCAGTTAGTAGACTCAATATGTTAACGGTGGATTCGGAAATAATCTTCGTCATAACATGGGAGCCATCCCATCCTGAGACTAATTTCTTAGAGGATAGAGGTTCATGAATTCGGAATACCCTATCACCAACATTGAAATGTCGATGCTTCAAATTGGTATCATAACCAACTTTCTGCCATCAAGCATTCTTCATTAGTTCAATTCGAACTAGCTCGTAAGCTTGTTTGAAGTGGTCTCTTAATGACTCTACAAACAGTACGGTGCAGGGGGCTTCAGGACTAATCCCTACCACACCATACACCAGGTCTGCAGGCATAATTATATCTTCCCCAAACACTACAAGGTTTGGAGAGCAGTTTGTCGAGGCGTGTACAGTACTATTATAAGCATGTACTACGAAGTCACATTGCTCATCCCAATCATCTTGGCATGAGTTTACCAAGGGTTTTAGATTGAACCTCTCCACTTGACCATCAAATTGAGGTCTATACGGGTTGGTTTTAGTTTTACATATTTCTTGCCATAAATTCGACTCAAACTCCCTCCCTTGATCGCTATGCATCATCAGTGGTGCGCCCAAGTGTAGGACCCATCCCTTGACAAATGCACTGGCACAAGTGGCAGCTTTGTGATTTGGCAGTGGGAATACACGAGTGTACTTCGTGTAATAATGCGAGATTACCATCATGCAGGTGTTTCCACGAGGCGTGGGTTCAAGTCTGCTTATGATGTCAATGGCTATTCGGGCGAATCTTACTCCGAACATTTCTTGCATCAACAGCATTTTACCCATACCTGGCCAGGGTTTGTTTTTGCCACATTCAGGGCAAGTCATAACCCATCTGGTGATATCACTGCTTATTCCAGGCCAGTAATAGCGTCTCGCGAGGCATTCAAGCGACCTCTTCTTCCCGCAATGTCCACTAGTTTTGAGGCCATGACAGAAGTACATGATGTCACGTCTCATTGCCATAGGGATCACTATCTGCAAAATCTTGTTCTTGGTAGGACAAGTCTTCCAACGACAAAGCAACCCATCTATCATCTCCAGCTCGGTCCATTGAGCTAGAAACTTACGGGTTTCTTGATCTTCAATAGAAATGGCTGGCCTTTCTGGCCTCTTACCACTCTTAGGTAGTTGAATAACTCGTTTTATTGCAGGGTCACTCTGTTGAAACTGCTGGATGGTCTCTGGGTACCATTCAACAATGTTTTCCACACAGAGGTCGGGCAATGGTTCGACCTTCCGAGTTTTACCTCGGGTTCGAACCCCCGCTAGCACAGCGTTGTGTGCCCCACAATCATCACAGTCCTTCTTCTGACACTTGCGTATCGGTCTTCATGACAGAGTGTCGGCATTTACATGCTTCGACCCTGCTGGGTGTTGGATTTGGCTGTGCTCCAAACCAAACTCGGATAATTGAGCTAACCAGCGCCCAACCATCCCTTCCGCGTCCTTGAAGTTCAAGAGCCACTTCAAAGACGCGTGGTCTGTTGTCAACATGAATTCAGAACCCCATAGAAAGTGCCGAAACTTTTTAGTATACACCACCACAGCCAATAACTCACGTTTGGTGGTGCAGTAGTTTCTTTGCGCTTTATTGAAAGTATTGCTCGCAAAAGCATGAGGAACTTCGACTCCGTCTTGGACCTGAGACAGGGCCGCCCCTATGCTATCATTGCTGGCATCTGTATCGAGGATGAAATGCCCATCCTAAGTTGGGTATTTCAACACTGGCGTATTCGCAAATAAGTGTTTTATACCTTGAAAAACTGATTGAAGTTTCTCGGGGTCGGCATGAATGCCGTATGGTGTTATGATTCTACCTAAGTAGGTAATAGATGTTTTAAATAAAGTTACACTTCCTAGGTTTAAGCTTCAATCAATTGGCTTGGATTTGCTTTAAGACCAATTCGAGATTGTTGGTAGAATCCTCAAACGTTTTCCCGAATATGATGACGTCGTCAAGATATACAAAGCAACATTCCCATAATAGATCATTTAACATGCTCTCCATCATGGATTCGAATATGGCTGGTGCATTACATAATCCAAAAGGTAATACGTTGTACTGGTACAATCCCATATGACTCGAAAAAGCGGTCTTCTACATATCCTACGGTTTCATTCCAATCTGCCAATACCCAGACTGCAAGTCTAGGGTCCAAAAATACTTTTTCCCCCCAAGGGAGTCCAGAGTCTCATCTATCCGAGGTAAGGGATAAGAATTCTTCTTAGTTACCCCGTTGAGCTTTCGGTAATCCACACAAAACATTATGGTTCCGTCTTTCTTTGTAGTCATACAAACAGGACTAGACCAAGGCTAGTACTAGGTACAATTACTTCCTTCTTCAATTGGTTGATGATCTACCTTTCCGCTTCGAGCTTCTTTTTCAGAGGTAACCTCTGGTATGGAATCTTGAAGGGTTTGGTATCTCCGGTGTCAATGCTGTGTAGGACTTTGTCGGTCCTACCCACTGGACCTCCTTCCTCGCCAAAGGGCGGGAGAGTAGGTTGTCAACAGGTTTCGAAGCCTTCTCTTCTCATCAGCATTGGTCAGCGAGGAATTGTCGACCAGCTTGTCAAGCTCATCTGTCAGTTTCATCATTGACTTCGGGTTAACCTCACTTTCAAAGTGGACTTCGGATGTGCACTCAGCAAGGGACATCTGTCCCACCTGCTAATTTTTCTGTAGGTAAATAGGATCGTGACTTCGGTTAGTGATGGGATTAACAGCCCAAGCTCCACTACTGACAAGGGTGTCGACAGATTCCAATCTTAGGGAACTCAGCCTTTCCGGATTGGGTTCGAACACTGCGTCGGCTCCCCTACGTCACAAGTAGTCCCCGGAGGCATCTTCACGGTCTGTACTACAGTCGCCACAAAGGACACATGTCTCAATACACAGCAGACTTTGCAGTTGTACGGGTGCCTAATTTTCAACAACCCATGACGGGGATCTAACACCGCACCATACAGACTAGCGAAGTCCAGTCCAATTATCCCATCATGGTGGGGCACATGACAAAGCCATTCCGATCTATATGAAGGTTTTACCAAAAGTCTGCATCTGGCTACCGTCCGCCGTGCAAGCATTTACACCCACAGGGAGTGCATTGAGCTTGCCCGACATTAGTACTAAGAACTTCTTGGAGACACAAGAATGGCTGGCACCAGTGTCTATCAAGAATTTCCCGACCTGTTCCTTCACCGATACAATGACGTACCATCTTTTCCCTCCCAGTGGGGAAGGATTTTCAGCAAATCGAACCTGCTCCTCCGAGTCACCGAGCTCCCATCCAAAGCCTTTTAAAAAGGCCACGCATGGATGGTCTGGGGGAAGGTGTGTCACACTCACCCCGGCCAGCTCTCTGACCCACCCTTCCTAGTCTTTGATGCAGGAATTCTCCTTCCTGCTCTGAGTCCTCTGACCCGCCATCACATCAAAGCTCCTGGCCCCGACTTACCAGACTCCCAGGAGAAATTGGCTCGTTGGATAGTCTGATCTTGCCGTTTCCGGTATTTTGGCAGTTCCTTTCATGGATCACACCGTTTGCCCTTAATGTGACCCCCTCTAGTTTTCCTCATTCCCGATTTCACCCTCACCTTCCTGGACAGCTGTTACACGGGCGAGAATGGGCTTCGGAGCTGTACATTCGTGGGCATAGTGGCCCATTTCCTGACATCTATAGCATCTTAACCGAGACCGGTCCACCCTCTGACGAGGCTGTCTCATGGTCATGGCTTCAGTGAATGTTTTGATCATTTCTTCCATCATCTTAGTAACATCCATCTGTGCCGGAGTGGCAACAGAGGTAGTAGTGTTAGATGTTGTCAGAGTAGGCAGTGAGGAGGACCTCAAACCTTGAGAGTTTGTTCCCTCCGTGGGAGTGGGCTCAGCCTTAAGTCCGATATCCCCACCAGGAGTCTTTTTACTGAACATTCGTCGAGGTATATACTTCCTCTTCATGTCTCGTTTCACTTGGACAGCAGAGATGCTTCCATCCTCCTCTTCGATCTCAATCTTGATATCGGAGTCACCCCCATCAGCCTGATGCATGGAGGAGACTGGAGTCGTCGGGGCCATAGCAGCGGCAGTCGCCTTCATGGGGATTTTTCCTGCCATCAAGGTTCGAACCTTGTTAAAGTCGTCTATTCCTTCAAAGAGGTCGGTCAGCCCCGCATTCTTCCCTTTCCAAGCGGCTAGGGCGGCCTGCTGCTGGTCCTCGTCCCTGAGTCCTTGTATGAACTGAGGTAGTAGATCATTAATGAAGTATTCCTCATTTAGGCCAACACTGGGGCGGGCCTTATGTAATAAGGTCTGTAGTTCGAACCTGAGAGCCCTGAAAGTCTCATGAGGCTTTTGGGTCCATTTCTTGAAAACCATCATAGGATCCTTGGTCACCAAGTTGTACAGTAGTACACTCGCAAATTCAACTAAATCAGTGAATGTGCCACGTTCATTGTAGACTTTATTCCATTTGACCACTGCTATTTTCCCTGGTCCGGCCTTCAAACATCTGACCAGGTGTGGCAGTGCTTCCTTGGGAGACCATGCGTTACAGCGCATGTCGTCGGTAAAGTTTGAAAACAATTCCTTCCACGTCACAGTCCCGTCATAAGACTTGGGAATTATGGCAACTCTTCGGGGAGCGTTGCTGGTCCGTACCAGTTTACTCACTTGGCCAACGCTCCAATCCCAAATCGTTTCTTTGTTGTGGGCACACCCGGAAGTGTTCGAAGATCGATTCAGCAAATTGTCAAGGGTGGCTCTAGATCGCCTCCTGTTTCCAGAAGACCCTCCAGCAGCACCGAATCCAAATCATCGATGATATCACAACTAGCTGGAGTTGTATCTGTATGGAAAGAGTTTTCTCCACCATCGATGTGGACATTATCATTGTTAGGAGTGTCCTCGGTGGTAAGTTGACTTGTTGATGTCGTCTTCAGTGGTGGCACTGTATTTTCTAAGCCTGTTACATAACAGTCCAGAGCCTTTTTCTTTTGAGTAAGATGGGCTATTTGCAGACACAGGTCCTGCTGGAGGGTTAACAAATCTTCATTGTTATCCTTTATTTCCAGCATTAACTGTTGATTGTCTTCGATCATTGCATTTCGAATCTGAACTAATTTTTCGTTCTCGGTTCTCCGGAGATCAATGTTTTCTCAGAGTTTAACTTCTTCGACTAACAATTGGTTACGTTTCTCCTCTTGATCAACTTCCCATTGTTCATATTTGATCTCAAATTTGAGTTTCTCGTTTTCCAGTTCGGCTCTGGTCAGCTCGAGCTTCTTTTGGATCACTAGAAGCTCCTTTTCCAGAGATCTGTTTCTAGCTCCCTTGTTTTCCACATTCTGTTCAAGATTGTTCAGAGTGAAGAATAGGATCTTTTGTTCATCTTCCTATTTCTCGCATTGTTTTTCGAGATTTCGTAGACGCAATACTTTGCGTTCAGAATTTTCCCACTTCTTTTGTTGGTCATGTCTCATCATCTCATCTCGATTGTGGTCAATCTTTGGCTTCCACCTACATCAAATATAGATGTACTCAAGCCTTCGAGTGACTTCCTATCTGTAATCGGTTTAGCTGTAGCAGTACTAGTGGTAGTAGCTACATGTCTTCGAAGCGAAGTGTTCATCATCATGATGGGATTTTGAGTTTTTGAATCTGAAGTGGTTGGTTCTGTCAAGTCTAATTTCTTTGGGTTCGAAGTCAGTAGTACGTTGGTAGTTGTCAACTTAGGATTTCGAACTACCTTAAATCAGTAAATGTCGTGTAACCATCCTCGGTTTTGATAGTGAGGCCTCGGCCTGTATCTACCATGAATGGTGGCGCCTTTGCTTCAGAACCTAAGTTACTGAAGTCAGATTCAGTGGAGTCACCACTGTCGAACCCTAAGTTTCCTTGGGTCGCTCTGTCATGGTTCAGTTCGACCTCCAGGGTCGTGCACTAAAACCAAGACTGGTCATGGCACCAGTGTAATGGTTAGAGTTCTTGTTTAACTTCGATCTAGTTCTAGAGATATCAATGTCAAGCAAAACCAGGCGAGTTAGCTCGGGTTAGTGCAACCGGCACATGTTTATTTGGAGTTACATATGTTCGGAGTGGTGCTATAGGTATAGTTCGATTCTGTTCAGGTGTTGTCCTGGCCGTAGCCAGAGACCAACTAAGCTCCCTACGCGGTCCCAGGTAGGGACTGGAGCAGCAAAGACTAGTGCTGCCGCCACCCTGCAGTGGCCAGGGATCGAAGCGACTGCTGGTCCTACCGTTGGCAACCTCACCGATTGACCTGCCCTCTCGAATATACAATGCTCCACGAGCCCTTACAAAAGTACAACCTATGTGTTACTATAGTCATTATTTCTTGCGAAGGGTGAATATTAAAACATGTCAGTTTTGTAAACCAGTCTGCTGTTCATTTCATTGCAATATGCACACTTTGCAGAAAAAAATACTAATTTTTCAACCTTTAAAAAACATTGTTTGGTTGAGCAAATTTTGCTTATGTTTGAGCATTCGATGAAACAGTTACTTGATCCTATAAAAAAAAACCATAATTCTAGTGTTGATGAATGTATTTTTACATATGTTGAAAATATGTGGAGAAAGATTTTTTTAAATTTTTTTTTCTCGTGCACTGAGTTAACGGTTTATGCCACCTGGGTGCACATCAAAAAGATTTTTGGTTTACATCAAGAGGTGGCAGTAGAAGGTGACACGCTATGTCCACAAGAGACTGTTTTACCGTATTTCACCACTAAATATTTCACCACTAAATACAGGCATGTCTATTTACTGGCATGGACAGCTCTATTCAAAATCAGGTTTTTGTACAGGTGGTGTTCAAATATGAACATAAAATTGAAATACGTTTTTTTTTGCAAATACACATGTCGGTATAAATACCCAAAATGACCCCAAAAACACAAAATCTACTGCTTTCTGGCGACCTGACCCATTTGTTGAATATATTCAGTGAAACGGCCTCCTGGGGCCATTTCACCTGACAGACTTTGACATTATGAAGCAGTCTCTATATGAGACAAAGGTTTATTTAATCTATACACTTGGTGGATCTAGCCAACCATAAATTCATATTTTTTGCTGTGGTTAATCTCCTTATAATAAGCAGTAAAGTGTTAAATTAGCATTTACTTAGTTAGAATTACACTAGGCATTGCAGTGGATGACCGTCACACTAAAAATCATTGTAAGCCACCCCCCCCCTGCAGACCTACCCCCCCCCCCGCAGTCTTATTGTATTTAACAATAATTATGTATACACATTACATGCTCCCCAACAGTTAAGGAGTAATTATAGAACGACTACTTTATGAGAAATATCTATAGCCGCTCCCATCCTGGTTTATCTATTCATCTTATTTTGAAAAATAGAAGTATTTTGAGTTTGTGTTAGAGCAGGCATAGGATATGTTACACAACAAATTTTATGAAAGGAAAGGGAAGGAAGTAAGGGACGAAGGAAGAGAGGGAAGGAAGTAAGGGACAAAAGGACAGAGGGGAGGAAATAAGGGGCAGAGTAAGGGACACAGGAAGCAAGATAAAGGAGGGACGAAAGATTGAGAAAGGGAATGAATAGTTGGAGTAATGGTGGAAGGAAGGAGGATAAGAACAGAGAGATAGGAAGGTAAAATGAAGGATATCCACATATCAGTAGTTAGTAATTGATGCCGGTGTTTGTTATGATCCATCCTTCGAATGCAGTGACTTTGGTGTAGACAGAAGGCTTGTTCTGGGTTCTACACCCCGTCTCACCTTATGAAGTTAATCCCACCAGTCTGTAGTTACGACCCACTCTACATACGAGCGGTCCGCCACTGTCTCCCTAGAAAATTATACATAAAGGCATATGGTTATTGTAACTTTACAAACAGGGGGAGGGGTGGTCAGCGGATTCGGGAAGGGGGTGGGGTGTCAAAACAATAATGGCCCTGAGAGTAGAGGGGGCTCTTTTTTTCTCTCTGCTTGCCTTAATGGGTGAGGGCAAATTATAATGGACCCCTCTGTTGTTAATCTTTGAGAATTTAGTTGTGTGCAGTCTTTGGCAGACAAAATGGTCTTTAGCTGAAGAAAGTGCAATTTGTCAGATAAAGACTCACATGAGTTTTCTAGGCTACAAAAATGGCTTTTAAGCCCAAAAGTATTTAAGCCAGGAATGGTCTTTAAAAGCTGTTTAAGCCAGAAAAAATTACCCTAAAACACAAAAGGCTTTCTCAAAGCCCAAGTATGTGGCTCAAAGAGAGAACAACTCTTCTTACAGGGTATAATATTAAAATTAAATCTTACACAACATGCTCCGGTAGTGCCTGTATATACACAGACTTGAACACTACGGCTGTACGTCTCGCCCCATTTACTGTCACAGAATGTATCAGTCTTGACCTCAGTCGGGGCTATCTGCAGCGTGTCCAGTGACTCGCTAGGGTATCCCGCTGTAAGAATAAGGGGGACAACTAGCAATATCAGCCTTTATTTCACATAAGTAATATCAGCCCATAGAGATAGCGTTACAGTTTCTATCGCCACACCCTCAAGGGCCATAACATCCTTACTGGTGGTCATGTGACCAATTCAGATGCCAAATCAAGTGAATTTAAGCACTTTTAAATGAGAATTGCATGAGATAAATACAGGTCTGGAGTCTCTGGGGTACATTGTCACTGATCCAGGGTGGACAATGTATCCCATAGTCATCCCATTCTGTCTATTTATTTCTGGTTATAACACAATGACTTCCAAAGCTAATCAGTGAGCTCACCAATCTAATCTCCAAATATTAGAGACTGTCAGATAACACTCAGATTCCTACGCACAGTGTAGCCCCAGCCAGTGATGTAACAGTTTCTATAGTTGATATTACCCGGGGAGGCAGGCGTGATGGGAATAACGTTGGAGTCATACACGGGCAAGTCCCATCTCAGCACGGCAATGTCATTGGGAATAAACACACCGTTATCATCCTCGTCATTCACATAGCCTTGGTGCTAGAAATTAAAATGTACACATTTTATTTCATGTTGAAAATGGTGGAATACAGATGTCCCATAAACTTAGCATAGGAGCTCAGTACCTCCCACCCCCCGTGAGATAATCCACCCCCGTATCTCATGGCAACTAAAACCACCAAAAGTGATCATAAAACTTGTGATCATTTAATTTTTTCTATGCAATTTCCAAATAGTTTTGAGCATTTCAGACTCAGATAACTTGAAATAAACACAAAGGTTCACTCAGAGTGGGTCTGACTGAGGGTTCTCTCATGAGGCGGTTCTCTCATGAGGCGGCAGGGGCAGGGGGGTAGGGGTGGCAGGATGGGGTGGGGAGGGGGCAGGCAGGGGCAGGGGGGTAAGGGTGGCAGGATGTGGTGGGGAGGGGGCAGGCAGGGGCAGGGCTGGGGGTAGGGGATCTGACTGAGAACCCTCAGTCAGATCCACAACTCGTAAACCTTTGTCTATATAGTTCATAGTGAGTGAAACAGTTGATCACATAGAAAAAAAAAAACAGAACTACACACACACACATTCCCCATTTCTTAGAAATATATCACAAGTAAGGCTATTGCATATTGTAATAACCAGAGTCGACACTGTATATAAAGAATGGAATATAAAGTTACAACCGTTGTTGTTGTTTTATTTCTTTGGAGCCTTAAGGACTAACAGTCACTGGTCATCAGTTACTTGCTTATACTGATACTTGTACTTGTACTTATTCTTGCTTAGAGACGCCACCCTGTTCGTGAGCTAGGACTAGCCACCGAACTCCCTTAAGATAGCTTACACGTAGGCCACCTGAGTGTCTGATCGCGTCTGCTATAAAACCACCGAACACCGCGTTTTATAGCCCCCGGCCGCCGATGGTGATGTCACAAGGCTGTGACGTCACCGCCGACGCGCCACCTAGCGGCCACAGCGGGAACCCGCCACCGAGCTTCGGTGGCCGCCGCCGAGCCGCCGGCCTATGTTTATTACATCCCTCCCACCTTACTTTATTCTATGGGTATAACATTTATAATAAACATTACTCGAGTGTCCAACAATGGCACCCGGGCCGTACAGCCTAAGGACTCGTATTACTTTACTTAACCTAGATTCTTTTACCCCTATAATTACCGTAGTATGTACCAGGTGAGTATCCCCCCCTTATTATCATGATTAGTTACAATACCTATGGGCTCCAACAGCGGACCGCCCGTCTTTAACTCCCTAACTATATAATATTGTAATAACCAGACTAGCGCGTGAACGACTTACAATGACTTAATCTGGACTACCAGCACCAACAGTGGGCTGTTCCTAATTTACTTATGCACAAAATGTGACATCCATTATCATACTCTAGGAATAAACTGTTATTAATAAGAAACTGACCGTGTTTGGTTTTCGTGTGATAACCTTATCTCTACATTTATACACTTAACGAAATATATACATCCGAACACCAGAGATCTGCGGTCTAAAAGGGCGCGGTAAAACGCTGCAGGCATTGGGGCCGTCTCTTCCTTGTCCTGGCCACGGGGATCCTCCCGACTCTCTGGGCCGCCAGCCCTTATCTTATGCTGCTTGTCTTATGCCCTGGGGGCTTCCAGGGGTGTTCAGGGCCTGGGTTTCCTGGCAGGTACTCAATCCCCCACCAGTACTCCCCTTACCCCTACTAACCCCCTTCACACCCCCCTTCCCGGCTGTCTTTCAGCTTCTTGGCTGCGCCCTCCGACGTCCCTGCCATCCCTTCTCACCGGCCACTGCCCGTCCCCTCTTCCCTCACGCGTCTCTCCCTCTCCCTCCTGGCAACCGCTCCTCCCTCCTACTGGCTCCCCCTCTGCTGTTCCTCCCTGACCATCCGACGGATCCGCTCCTCTAGGTCGCGGCTCAAGGGCGCCTCGGCTGGTCGCGGTGGTGGCGGCTGCGGGGCGGCCCTGGAGGGCCCTGAGAGCGGTGGGACGAAGGGTGGGAGGGTCTGGTGGCCATATCTCCCTTGTCCCTGGGCTGACGGCGGCGGTAGACCCGAGCCCGAACCCTGAGGCCCGGCCGTCCCAACTGCTCCTGGCGCCTGGGTGGGCGGTCTGCCCGCTGTAGCCGACGGTGGGGGTCGCCCCACTCCCGGAGGGGGAGGTGGAGGTGGTGGTGGGGGCACGCCTCCCTGACCCATCCCTGGGTCGTACCTCTGAACTGTAGTCGTGTAATAGTGTGTACTCCACAGGGATGGGCCCACCAGCTCCACCCACCCGTGCGCCCGCCCTCCTACGGGGGTGTATTCATCGCCCAAGTCCGGGGATGGAGCCAGCCCCACCGCCCACTTCTGTAGCTTGTCGGGGTTGTCCACCCGCCGCCAGGGGATTCGTTGGTAGGTATCCCCAATCCAAAGCGGCCTCCCTGCCAGCGGGTCCATTTCCTCCGCTCGCGGCAGCCCGGGGACCTCCACCCCAGGGATCCTCTCCCCCACTCTTCCCGCCACTCCTCTCTCCTGGGAGTCCTTTCCGTGGTCAGGCGGACCGCCCTTCGGGCGCTACTGCGGGAGCGAGGCCTGGGCGAGTCCCAAGCGCTGGCAGGGCTGGCCACCGGGCTGTCCCCACCACTCTCGGTGGCCCTCTCACCGGTGGTTGCCTCCTCGGTGGTCTTCCCCCCGTGGTCGGTGGCCTCCTCCACA
Organism: Acholoe squamosa; assembly: GCA_949317995.1. Lineage (NCBI taxonomy): Eukaryota > Metazoa > Annelida > Polychaeta > Phyllodocida > Polynoidae > Acholoe > Acholoe squamosa. Next base: position 65,189,801 of record OX439049.1, on the reverse strand, counting down.
CGGTCGGTGGCCGTCTCCGAGGCGTGGCCCTCCTCCCCTTCGGGCTCTGCGCTAACGCCCTCTTCGGATGGCGATGGGTCCTCCCCGGTGGCGGTGGCTGCCGCTCCGGTGGCGGCCCCCCTATACCGTATGGTATACAACGGTGGCCGATCAGCCTTGGACAGGCTCAGCCACGGGTGGCCCGGATGCTGTGTTGCCATGTGGGTCATGAGGTCGTCCCACCGACCCTCTTTTGCCTGCGCCTGGCATTTCTTCCCCGGGCAGTTCCACCCCGGCCCCTTCTCCGCATGGACAGCCTTGACATGCCGCGAGAGACTATCCTTTCGCATAAATTTGCAGCCACAAATGGAACAGGGGAGGGGCACCGACGACTTCTTCATGATGTCGGATTCGGTGTCGGTGTCTCTCTCGGGCCACGCCGCGCCTAGTTCTCGCCTTTCTAGGTCGGCGGTCCTAACGAGGTCGCGGTGTAGTTCCGGATCGCTACACCAGGCGGCCTCCGTGTCAGCCGTTGGTGTTCGGTGGTCGGTGGGTGTGGCCGTGGCCACCTCCATTTCCCGCCTCTGCCTTTCCTCCCACCGCCGATTCTTGGCCGCAAAAATCGCGACCACCTTGTCACTCATCTCTCCCTCCGGACCGATCGCAGGTAAGTCCTTCTTTTGTTGAGTCAATTTCCCCCGCCCCACCACTCTCTCAGTGCTAATTTCCTTTCTTTCGTTTTTAGGGCGCCACCCCCCACCGTGGCCAGCCGGTGGCCGAAGGATGAAATCCGCTGTCCCGGGCCTGGGGACCCTCACTCCACGCCTTCCAGCCTCTCTCCGGATTCCCTCTCTCTCAGGTAAGCCACCCCCGCCTTTTTCCTCCCCTTTTACGAGGTTCCAGTGCCAATATGACGCGCACAAGCGCCCCCCTCTTCTAGTCACCGCACCCATGGGAGCCGCCGAGTCGCCGGTGTCCCTGTGGTCGGCGGGAGTCGCCTTGGTTACTGCCGTAACACCCGGATGTGGCCCGCCTTCCGCCGACCACACTAGGTGGCGCCCCGGTGGCTTTACCCCTGTGGCCGCTCCAGAGGGCGCCACCGGTGGCCACTCCCCACCGGCGGTCGACCCCGCCCACCGTACCACCTCTACAGGTTCCTCCCGCGGGGCCTGGGTCTTTTTCAGTAAGTCATAGTGAACCACTCGGATCTTCCGGCCCTTTTTGATCTCCCAAACCGGCCCCCCCAAACTCCGGGTGATCGTTCAGGGGCCCGACCATGGCCACATGAACTTGGGACACTTGCCTACCTCTTTCTTAGGCAGTAGGTAGTATACCGTGTCCCCGACGGCCAGGTCCTCCCCCCTCACTCGGGTGGAATAGTTCCTCTCTTGCCGGCGGACCGCTTCCCCCATTTGCTTTAAAGCATAAGCGTGGCCCTTCGCCATCCAGACTTGCAGTTCTACGGCGAACCCCTCCCCGCCCCCGGCTCCCTCCGGGTGGCCCCCTTCCGGCTGGGGGTAGATGAGGCTCCCAGGTAACAGCGTCTCCCTCCCCATCATCATGAAGTTGGGGGTCTGGTTGGTCGACGCCTGCACCGACGACCGATAAGCGGCCATGACGAACGGTAGCTGTAAGTCCCAGTCAGCTTGGTTCTCGTCCACCGTCATGGCGAGCATGGCCTCCACGGTGCGGTTGCACCTCTCCACCAATCCATCCGACTTCGGATTGTAGGGACAGGTACGGGTCTGTGCCACCCCCAAGAGACGGTGCACCTCCCGGAACATCTGGACCGGGGGGGGGTGCACGGCCCCCTTCCTGCTGAGGCATTGCGGGCAGGTCTCCAACCACTGTATTAGGTCCCTTCTGTAACTGGGCCAGTAATAGGTTTGCTGTAACTGTCGTAGGCTGCGGGCCCTCCCGAAGTGGCTGCTCAGAGGAGCCCCATGCACTTCCGCCAACACCTCCGGCACCCTTCCCTCCGGGACGACTATCTGGCCGAAGGATCGGCCCCCCGGCTCCCACCAGACCCGGGTAAGCACCCCTCCCTCTAGCCTCAGTCGCGGCACCTGTACCGCCAGCGACTGAGGCTAGAGGGTTCCCCGGCCAATTCGTCCGATGCGGGGCCCGCGTTCTCCGCTACCCACCGCCGGACCCTCTCCAGAATGGCGTCCTGGTTCTGTACTGCCGCCCAGTGCTCCGCGGAGGACAAGACGGGACCCTCCTCCTCCCCGTCCTCCTCCGCCGTCCGGGGCCTCCCGCTGGCCTCCTCAGCCTCTGCCTCTGCGGCCGCCTCCCTCCTCGTTACTGCCCTACATTCTCCCGGTTGGTCGAACAGGGGAGAGCCCCCCTCCCCCTCCATACCGCACTGAGTGCATGGCCGCCTGGACAACCCATCCGCGTTACCATGATCCCGGCCGGGGCGGTGTTCGATCACGTGATCGAACGTCTCCAGGAGTTGTAACCACCGGGCCACCTGCCCTTCTGGTTCCCGGAAGCTCGCCAGTCATTTAAGGGCTGCATGGTCTGTGCGTATCCGGACCGGCCGCCCAACCAGGTAGTGCCGAAACCTTTTAACCGCGAACACCACCGCCAGCAACTCCCGCCTCGTCACACAGTAGTTGCGTTCGCAACGGCTAAGCGTCCTACTGGCATAGGCCAACGGTCGTTCCTGCCCCTCCTGCATCTGCGAGAGGACAGCGCCTAGCCCCATATCGCTGGCGTCCATGTCCAGCAGAAGGCGCCCCTCCGCCCTTGGATATGCCAACACCGGAGCCTCACTCAGTTTCTCCTTCAGACAATGGAAGGCCTCCGCACAGGATCTGTCCCAGCGGAATCTTTTGCTCTTTTCGGTTAATTCCGACAGGGGCCGTGCGATGGCCGCGAACCCGGGCACAAAGCTGCGGTAGTAGCCACACAACCCCAGGAAGGACCGGACATCCGTTACCGAGACCGGGGTGGGCCATTCCCGGACAGCTGCCACCTTCTCGGGATCGGTCCTGATCCCCGTCTTATCGATGCGGTGGCCCAGGAAGTTGACCTGTTCCCTCATGAACTGGCATTTACTGGCCTTGACCTTGAGACCGGCCTCCTGTAGCCGCTTTAGTACCGTCTCCAGCCGGGTGGCGTGTTCGGCGAGGGTGGCCGAGAACACGATGATGTCGTCCAGGTATATGAGACAGGTGGACCACTGCAGCCCTCGCATCACCACTTCCATCAAGTGTTCGAATGTCCCGGGCGCGTTGCAGAGCCCGAACGGCATTACTTTAAATTGGAACAAGCCCCGGTGCGTCACAAACGCCGTCTTCGGCTTATCCGCCCCCTCCATAGCCACCTGCCAGTATCCCGACGCCAAGTCCAACGTGCTGAACCAACACGCCCCCGCCATCGAGTCCAGTGAATCGTCTATCCGTGGCAGTGGGTAGGCGTCCTTAACCGTCACCGCGTTTAGGCGGCGGTAGTCCACACAAAACCGCACCCTCCCATCCTTTTTCTTTACCAGGACCACAGGGTTTGCCCACGGACCCGTCGCCGGCTCTATGACGCCCCTCCTCAACATCTCCTCCACTTCCTTGTCCACGACCTCCCGTCGATGCGGCGCCAGTCGTCGGGGAGCCATTTTAATAGGGGCCGCCACCCCCGTCTCTATGGTGTGTGAGACCAAGTCAGTATGTCCCAGGTCCTCATCGCCCTCCTGGAATGCTGCCTTATTCCGGGCAATGAGCTGGATCCACTCCTGATCATCCTCGACCTGGGTTCCCCCCAACAGCTGCTGTACGAGCGTCCGGGACCCCTCGCGTGGCCCCTCCTCGGTCACCATCCGGCACTCCTCCCCCCGGAGCTCCTCCTCCCCCACAGCCTCGTGCATTCCCTCGTACAGGACCACTGGATTAGGGCCCGGATTACAGACCAGGACCGGCACCTCCCCCCTCTCCGGTGTCACCAGTGCCCTGCCTATCCGAATCCCCCTCGCCATCTCCACCTTCTCCACTCCTTCCACCAGCATGTCCGTCAGTCCGGCCGATTCCGGCACACGTGCCTGTATGACCCTCTCCGTGCGACCCCTCACCCATTCCGTCCGCGAGCTCACCAGTCGGCAGGGCTGAGTCCCGGGCCTCTCCCCGGCCATGTCGATCGTCGCCCGCGTCTGCCTCAAGAAGTCTGCACCCAGCAGGCCCGGGGTGGATATATCGGCCACGACGAACGATGTAGTTTCCGCGCGGCCCGCGCACTGCAGCTCCGCCGTCATCCGACCCTCCACCGGCAGCGGCTTCCCATCCGCCGTATGGAATGCTGTTAACACCGGTCTCAGATCCCCAGGGGACCCCTCCGCCTTCCACCATGCTGTGGAGAGCAAGTTGCTGGTGGCCCCCGTGTCCACCACTAAGTGGATGTCCTTGCCCCATAACTTCCCTCCGACCTCCAGGCCGTTCCCCTTCTTTTCCTTCCGACCCAGCCATTCTCTCCTCCTTTTCTCTCCATGGGTCTCCTCCCGGCTGGAAGAGGGGACCCCGTCTAGTTTTCCGAAGCCTTCTTCGTCGCCTCTCTCTTCCGAGCGGCCTCGACCCGCTTCCTCCAGATAGGGCAGTCGCGCTTGAAGTGGTCTGGTGCCCCGCACTCGAAGCAGCCCCGTCCCCTACTTGCCCCCTCCCCCTCTGCGGTTACAGGGGCCGATCGGGCCAGGGACTCCTTCATCTGGGTGACCGCCACCCGCAGCTCCCCCATCTCTTCCGCCATTGACTTCGTGGCGGACCTGACCTTCACCGCCTTCGCCCGTTCCTCTTTAAGGTAAGTCTCCGCCCGTATACCCCTTTCCACCGCCCGTAGAAGAGTCGGAATCTCGCCCTGGTATATCCACTGTCGGAGCTCCGTATCCTCCACACATTCGACAAACCTATCCTTAGCCATGCCATCTACCATCTGGGCGTCTGCATTGGGGTAGGACAGCCGCACCAGTCGCAGGATCTCCTCCGAGAGGGTTTGTAACTCCTCCCCCGGCTTCCGCACCCGGGTGCGGAGCAGAGCCTTATACGATTCCACCTGACTCTTCGGCTGGAATCTATTTACTAGTGCATCCCGCAACTTCTTATATCCCCCAGGAGCCGCCGGCCGCTCTGACGCCAACAGCCGCCGGGCGACCCCCGACAGGCTTATTCCCAGAAACGTCCCCGACTCCCTTTCCGTCCATCCGTTAGCCATGACGCAGAGGTCGAAGTGCGACAAAAACTCCTCCAGATCGCTCGACCCGTCGTACTTGCCCGGCATCACAATTGGCTTCCGGGTGGCCCCCTCGCCCCCGGGCCCCGGCCTGCCCGGGCGTATCCCGCCACCTGGCGCCATCATTCCCTGCGTCTGCTCTATCCCCAGGGGCGTGGAGCTCCTGGCCCCCTCCACACTCTCTGTCCTAGAGCTACTTCTGGGGCTGCCCTGCCTCAGCCATTCTGCCAACGGGTCTGTCCCCTCCCTTCCAATCGTCCCGCGGCCCTCTCTGACCTCCCCGTGGGCCCTGTCGGGGCCCCACTCTCGCGTCAGCTCCTCCCTCCGGTGACCCTCCTTATCACTCCCCGCTCCACCGAACACCGGGCCACCGAACTGGCCAACCACCGAACCGCCGCCCTTCCCACCGAACCGGCCACCGAACTCAGTCGGGCCCATTTCGCTGTCCACTTTAGCGGCCGCACCAAGAGGTGCCCGGTGACTAGCCACGCCACCCTTTACTCCCACTTCCTCCCCAGGTGATGCTTCCTCTGCCCTCCTGTCCGGTCGCTCCTCCATCACCCACTTCCTGTCGTCTGCTCCGGTGGCGTCGGTGGCGCCGGCCGCCGCAGCCACCGGCCCTTTAACTTTAACAGAGACCTCCTCATCCACAACCTGGATCAGTTCTACTCGCCTACCCGCCCCTAACTGCTCCTCCAGGGCTGCCCTCTCCTCCTCCATCTTTAATTCGCTATCTGCCATGCCTGTGTTTCTACTCTGGTACACCCCGGTTCGTTAATGTAAACAACCACCGCTGTCACCAATGTAATAACCAGAGTCGACACCGTATATAAAGAATGGAATATAAAGTTACAACCGTTGTTGTTGTTTTATTTCTTTGGAGCCTTAAGGACTAACAGTCACTGGTCATCAGTTACTTGCTTATACTGATACTTGTACTTGTACTTATTCTTGCTTAGAGATGCCACTCTGTTCGTGAGGTAGGACTAGCCACCGAACTCCCTTAAGATAGCTTACACGTAGGCCACCTGAGTGTCTGATCGCGTCTGCTATAAAACCACCGAACACCGCGTTTTATAGCCCCCGGCCGCCGACGGTGATGTCACAAGGCTGTGACGTCACCGCCGATGCGCCACCTAGCGGCCACAGCGGGAACCCGCCACCGAGCTTCGGTGGCCGCCGCCGAGCCGCCGGCCTATGTTTATAACAATATTGTAACCTTTACTGTCTGTATGAGGCACACCATCAATATACCAAATATGCACTGTGTTATCGTTTTACTTACTTTGATAATTTGAGTCGGGGTCCGATATACTCCATCTTGTGTTTGGGACGTTGTACTGAAATGGATGGTGAATAAAGAAGGATAATCCCTAGAAAAAGAAAAAAAGAAAACAAAAATAAAGAAAAAACACACCCTGTACATGAGCCATTGAATATAGAGCATTTCAGACCATTGGATTTAATGCATCATGAGGACCTATTGGCATGATGCATGAATGCTGCCCTGGTGATGTAATGCATCATGGGGACCTATTGGCATGATGCATGAAGGCAGCCCTGGTGATTTGATGCATCATGGGGACCTATTGGCATGATGCATGAATGCAGCCCTGGTGATGTAATGCATCATGGGGACCTATTGGCATGATGCATGAAGGCAGCCCTGGTGATTTGATGCATCATGAGGACCTATTGGCATGATGCATGAATGCAGCCCTGGTGATTTGATGCATCATGAGGACCTATTGGCATGATGCATGAAGGCAGCCCTGGACAATAGTGTTGGTTTAGATGAGTCATATGTCTGGGACCCTATGGATACCATATATATATATATATATATATATATATATATATATATATGTTTGTATGTCCGTGAATGCAGAATGCAATCTGATGCATTCTAATGCATCCTTAAGGTGCAGACCGTGGTATAAATGCAAATGATTATACTTGCACGCGTGCCTTTTAGGTACTTAATAGAGGCACTCTGCTGCACCTCATGCCTCTATCAGTTCCTAAAAGGCACTAGTGCAAGTATAATCATCATATATTGCATTCATAGATGCATATATTTTTATACCTACTTGACCTGTTCTGAGACCATAATTTCCTGAAAGATGAGCAAGGGGGGACACTCCCTCCCCCTTCCATTAGTTGCCATATTTGATTCATATCACAGAGAGGGGATGCCAAAATGTCAGTTTCCCAAGAATGGATTAAGACACTATTCATGCAGTTCTAACCCCAAAACTGCTACATGTAGTGATAGAGAAAGGAAGGGGAAGAAGGCTGGGGGTGGGGGCTAAGCTCCTTTTCACACTTCCAGATGTCATAGGAATGTATTGTAAAGGACAGAATACACCTACATCCTTCAACCTCACAACAACAAAGCTGCAATGGACTGAATTTTTAGGTACCTGCGATCTTCACACTTAAATTCTAAGCTGAGGCTTAATTAAAATATATAGGGTATTGCTTCCCTTCCCATGAGCATTATCTTCCCATTAATAGATCTACTGGACTATAGATGTTAGCATGCAGACTGAAAGGTTGCATATATAGACATTTTCAAGCTACTTATATGCGCGCATATAAGTGGTGATAAATGGGCAGTAGCAGTTCCCAATGTATTACTAGATGTCACCACTTCCATTCAGGTGTTATGTAACAGGTTCCTTCACTGGTGGCCTTTGTACTCGGCCGTATTGCCTAGCCCCAGGAAGGACCACCGGTCTCACATTGGAGATTTTTTTTTTGGAAAGTCCCAATCATCATGACTAAATGCGTGGCCTGCAATACTTCCTACCACGGTAACGCGGCGGAGTGCCCGAATTGTGGGGTGGCCAATCCGGGGAAACGTTATTCTCCGGAGGATTCGGAATTATTACCTGGTTCAGTGGATTCAGCCGACCGTAATGAGCAGGGGGCCACGGAGGCTAGGCAGAGCGACCGGCCGCCTCAGGGGAAGGACGGTCAACATGGTGAGCTTGGCAGCCTTGGGGAGGACTCTACACAAAATGATTTATTGCATCAGATTGAGCTGGAAAAGGCCAGGAAATCAAAAATTGATGAGATGTGTAAACGCAAGGAGTTGGAATTAGAATTGGCCAGTCTACGGGCTGAAAATAACAGGTCTATTTGCCAATTGTATGATGGTGTACATGCTTGGCAAGGTGCCATGGGTACGTTCGAGGCCCAATCTTTTTCTCTTACTGCTAGTCCTATGTGTCTGGATCCCTCAGAGTTGGATATGGTAAGGAACGAAAAGGGTGACTCGAACGCACCAGGCTTCCAAACTGGCCAATCACAAGCCAGCTCAAACCTTTACTGCGGAGTCCAAAATGGCCGCCCTGTACTTCGGGAAAGCCGGCTTTTGGCCGTAAACAATGCTTTCGGGCCTATTTCTAGTGTTATTGGACCCTCCGCAGGCCAATCCGGCCTTGAAACCAGCTCAGGTATGTTTGATTTACCCAACTTGTGTAAAAAATTGCCTCCAGGAGACCGGAATACCCAAATTAACAAGTCGCTCACCCGCAAAAACAAGCCCCCTTCCCGGTACAATAACCCGGTCCCCAGAGACAATCAACCGGACCATCCAGTGGGTGAAACACATTTCCATGGTGAATTAGACAAAGATTATCAGGAATTCTTACTGTGGAAACAATGGAGAAATGGTGGTATAGCTCCTAAAAACAATACTTCAGGCATTTCTAGTGGTATTGATCCACAATATCATGCAACTGACAGTTCTACTAGTCCTAATGCTACTCAGGGTGTGGTTCCACCCCAACCTACCATGGGAAACACTGTTGCTCAGCTGGATGTCCAATACACATATCCTATAGCCCTAATAGTGAGTTATCTAGCTGTCTACATTTGTAGGGAATCGCAGTTGCTATGCATCGAGGCTTGAATGTATTCGAGACTATTACTATGTACCATCTCGTAGCAGGATAGACCCTCTTCGGGAGCGTCTTCTATGCTACTCGTAAGAGGGCACCACAGGTGGTCTCAGGCGGTGTGGCGTAGGAGGCGGACCAGAGGGCGCTCAGCGCGGAACCAATGAACCATGACGAGAGGTATATATTCCGCCGTCCTCCTATGATCGGGGGACTCGCAGAGCTATCGGGCTGGTAGACTGGTCTAGTCTCTAGAATGGCCTAACGAATGTTATAACAAGAGCTTTACCTCCTTCGGGGTATAGACTATAGGCATATGAAAAGGTTGAAACGTGTTCACAGTCTTCCTGTAACAAGTACTGTAATAAAGTGATTCTGAAACCTACGCGAACCGACTAGTTATTGCTTCGATAATAGAGTTGTCTCGATATTAAGGTGTATCTCGAAATAGCAATACCTACACATTGAAAAGCAAATTCTCTCTGTAATTTGACCCCAGGTCTACATGCAGCATGGGCGGATGTGCTACTGTTTGGCTTTCAGGACATACTTAGACAAGCACAATCATGAGGTGGTTGGCTCTTTCAGATGATTCAAATAAACAGTGGCCATCATGCTTCAACAATCAAAAGAAGCTGAGGCATACTGTTGAATGACCATATATCTATTTCTTCTTTTATTTCCCTTGACTACACTGTTTTAGTATTTTGGATATGTAGCAATTGTAAATATTGTATATATATAGAGACAAAGTGACATTGCTTCTGTTGAACTGTTTCTTCCACTTTGTATCTCTGCTCACCATACTTATTCTTATTCTTATTCACCATACTACTTACTCATTTCAGAGCATAAGAAGCGCCCCCCCCCCCCATCAACTCATGGCCCATTATGGAGATGGGGAGGTGCCCAGAATTTACAATCATCCGGTTACATGGGCAGGGACATCTTATTTTTGATCTTTGTTAACACAATGTTGATGGTGCATTGTGTTCACAGTATATTGTAGTTTATTCCACGATTTCTGGGATTTTCAGTGCTTTTCCTGGATATTCCCATGCACATACCTGTCGATATTGCACACCCTGAAGGCTGTAACATTACTTTTGCAAGGCGTGCGGTTATCCATGGATAACCTGCACGCCTCTCATGTCCTTACATGTCATATGTTACATGTTAAAACCCACGAAATTTTCAAGGCCAGGGCAGGGCTCGAACCTGCAGTCTCAGATCCCTGGTCCAACTCCCTATGCATTGTGCCACAGGGACTGACAAAAGAAGCTTGTTTAGAACCACATCTTTCAAAGCCAGGGGAGGCGACGACTGCGGGCTGTCCGCTACCATAACCGCGGGACGCATTTAAACATAGCCAAGCCGAGATGGGCGCTGAAGGAGGAGACGCGGTGGTCTAGTGGTTAGTACATTGCGCTCAGCCGTCAGAAGTTTTATAGGCGGGTCGAGTCCCCGTCCGGGCGCGTCTTATTTTCGCCGTGTGCGCTGTAGCTGTCCGCTGCTGGGCGACGAGGTGTATTATACACAAACATAAACGCGAGAAGCATCTTTTTTTTGCTTATTTATTGGTTTCGTGGAATAAAATAAGTAGTCAGTGGATAATTCCTGACTTGTGTGTGTTAGCAAAGGCTAATTACACTCGGGATAATGTAATCATCCTTCACTAACACACACGTGTCATGAATTATCCATTGATTACTTGTTCAATAACCCTATGTAATGTCATTGAATGTGTGGGAAGGAGGGGGGGGGTAAGAACTGAGGGAGCACCTTTGGATAATGATAAAAAAACATGACAGGGGCCCCTAAGGAGGGTCTTCATGACTATATTCTGATATTTTGTGGCAGTGAAACCCCTAGACTGAATATGAGCAAATGCCTCCAAAATAGCAGATTTATCGCTATTTTAGCAAGGCCAACCCCCCTCCCCAAGGCAGGTGCCCCCTTAAAATCAAAACAGTATGATTTTTAATGGTCTCTTCAGGTCTCAAGTGAGCATTTCTCACCACATTCATGATCCCAGTGTGGAATTTCTTAAGGAATACGATAGGCTCAATTTGGGCTAGATTTTCACTATATGGGCAAACTTCGGCAAAATTATTTTTGTGATTTCTCATGTTTTTGGGCCCAAATGCATAATCTGAGCAATTTAACACCCCCCCCCCTACCATAGGTAAGCAGTATTTTGGCTCTACAAGGGGGGGAGAGTCAGCCGTGACAATCTCTCAAAACTCTACTTATAATACATGTCAGGTTAATGTTACCACAGCTTGTTGAGTAATTAGACGTGGATGGGTAGAAGGGGGGGGGGTGTGGTCAAGAAGCTTCGTCCATTCCTGGCAGGGAATTAAATTTATAATACATGTAACCAGCCCTGGTGTATGGGCAGGCAGGAGACAGGGTGGGGCGAGGTCAGGGGCAGGGCAGGGGGGAAGGGGTGGCAGGATGGGGTGGGGAGGGTACTGGCAGGGGCAGGGTGGGGGGTAGGGGTGGCAGGATGGGGTGGGGAGGGTACTGGCAGGGGCAGGGTGGGGGGAGGGGTGGAAGGATGGGGTGGGGAGGAGCAGGCAGGGGCAGGGCGGGGGGTAGGGGTGGCAGGATGGGTTGGGGAGGGGACTGGCAGTATTGGGTGGGGGGAGGGGTGGCAGTATTGGGTGGGGAGGGGGCAGGCAGGGGGAAGGGGTGGCAGGATGGGGTGGGGAGGGGGCAGGCAGGGGCAGGGTGGGGGGAGGGGTGGAAGGAATGGGTGGGGAGGAGCAGGCAGGGGCAGGGCGGGGGGTAGGGGTGGCAGGATGGGTTGGGGAGGGTACTGGCAGGGGCAGGGTGGGGGGAGGGGTGGAAGGATGGGGTGGGGAGGGGACTGGCAGGGGCAGGGTGGGGGGAGGGGTGGAAGGATTTGGTGGGGAGGGTACTGGCAGGGGCAGGGTGGGGGGAGGGGTGGAAGGATGGGGTGGGGAGGGGACTGGCAGGGGCAGGGTGGGGGGAGGGGTGGAAGGATGGGGTGGGGAGGGTACTGGCAGGGGCAGGGTGGGGGGAGGGGTGGAAGGATGGGGTGGGGAGGGGACTGGCAGGGGCAGGGTGGGGGAGGGGTGGCAGGATGGGGTGGGGAGGAGCAGGCAGGGGCAGGGCGGGGGGTAGGGGTGGCAGGATGGGGTGGGGAGGGGACTGGCAGGGGCAGGGTGGGGGGAGGGGTGGAAGGATGGGGTGGGGAGGAGCAGGCAGGGGCAGGGCCGGGGGGTAGGGGTGGCAGGATGGGGTGGGGAGGGGACTGGCAGGGGCAGGGCGGGGGGTAGGGGTGGCAGGATGGGGTGGGGAGGGGACTGGCAGGGGCAGGGCGGGGGTAGGGGTGGCAGGATGGGTTGGGGAGGGGACTGGCAGGGGCAGGGGAGTAGGGGGTAGGGGTGGCAGGATGGGGTCGGGAGGAGCAGGCAGGGGCAGGGCGGGGGGTAGGGGTGGCAGGATGGGGTCGGGAGGAGCAGGTGCCTTACTTGTACATGTAATCATGCTGTGTAATTCAGACCATGAATCCTCTCATGTTGTCCTTCAGGTAGGATGTCAGGATATATACATGTACTGATGTGTGTCCATGTGCGACTCTCAGATCCTGGCACGTATTTTGGGATTCTATAGAAATTTCTAAGCCATTAGCAATCGATTATCCGCTATTTATTTGGATTAGAATGACTGGTGTAGGAAGCCAAATGTCTTCTTCTGATATCAGAGTTTATCTATTTGATATCAGAATTTGATAATATTGTAATAGATTCATTTCCCCATTCATTTTGTCCACTTACTAGATAGAAAACAAGGCTTTATTTTGATCCTTATCAGTCATTTCTCATATTTTGTAAACTGTGGTATGCGAGTGAAAAGTTTATCAGAGATATTGCAGTCAACAAATGAAAACTTTGATGTCAGAGATAAAATCTATGATATCAGATTGACACAGAGCTAAAATCTGTGAAATCAAAGTTTTTGAGAAACTAATGTTTCGCTCCGATACGAGAGTTAACAAAACATGAAGAATAATGAATGGATTGCTCTACTTTAAGCTAATTGACTGGACTATCAGTCAATTAACTCCAATTCCAACTCAAAACTCCATTATCAGGCTGATACATAGGGGGGTTTCCCTCGAGAAACTCTGATATAAAATTCTAAAACTGTGATAGCAGTGACAAAGACTGTGATATCAAATAAATAAACTGTGATGTAAGGGAACAATTATATTGTTATCGGTATTAATACTCCGGTGGAGCAACTGCCTAGTCAGTACAGGTGTGCTACCTGTCAGGTGTTTGACCTACATTGCTTGCTACCAACCCTCATGCTGAGTGGTTTGGTGCTTGGTCTCTGCTAAAAAAGTAGGCTCTAAGAATTAGGCCCTAAGTGCCCACAAGAAATTTCAGGTAATTTTGCTCAAAACTGGGCATTCTATGATACTTTGAAATTTCAGCATATTTACATCCTAATACTTGTCATCATTCTACATTCTTTTGTAGCTTATGATTATAGCCCTCATATAAAGACAATGGAAGAAATGGTAGGCTGCTCACAATAATCAAGGTCATATAATGAAGCAACTTTAGGCGAAGGATTTGTATATTTTACCCATAATGCAGTGCTTTGAATATGGATTTTCATCAGTTTTTCCAATACTTTTTCATTTCAAATGGCCAAAACTCCAAAATGTTGGCCTTAAGGCAAATTATCCGGACAATATTTTTTAAAAGTTAAAGAAAATTCTATTGGTTGAAATTCTTGAAAAATAGGAAATCTAGCCCAATCTTTACTAAAATGTGGGAAATTTACTAAGAATGCAATGTAATGGTGGTACAGACAAAAATTCTTGGTAAATGCAAATATTAGTTCATTCATCCTGTGAGGTTTCATATCTCTGTGTTTGATGATTATCATAATTTTTTTTTATCAAACTTGAAACATTCTTTTTTTCTAATTTTTAGGTCATAATCAATAAACTTTTATTTTTGAAAATTCAATATTAAAAAAAGTAGCAAGGGACCCACTATTCTTATTCTAGATGATATAAAGTATACCTGACAAAAAATGGGGAAATTCCAGGGACTTTATTTCAATGGTAGCGATCCACCTTAAACATGGATAATGATAAAATACACAGGACAGGTTTCTATTTCCAAACTTGTGTAGAGGTACACTTTACTAAACCATAGGAGTTGGGTACCGTCTGACGTGGCGGGTGAGTCGAGTCGTCGGACGTTCCTCAGGTTCCGGATAGGTGGCAGCACTGATCCGGGTCTGTGGGGACATCTGACGACGAACACCTGGGTCCGTATATAAAGCCCAGGGCTCAGCCGCTACGTCAGAGGCCCTTCTGGCCTCCACACTATGTAAACCACTGTCTTTTAATATTAGCTGCCTCTTTGATATCATCCGGCAGCCGTGAGTGTGCATTAAGTAATAAACCTAACCATTGGCATACACTTGGAATACTGTCTTACTCTTTCTTTCCGAACCGTAAGACCCGAACCCCCCAGGTCCGTAAGGCCACAAACCCTTACACTGGTGCCGTGACCAGTTAATTCTGGTGTATAGCCCGGACGTTATAACGTCCGAACGGCTAGTACATGGGTTAGACACCCTTAGGGAAGCTAACCCAGCAGGGCAATCACTTGCCCAAGAGAATGGAAATGGATCGCTAATGCTCCAAGCCCATTCGGACTCACAAGATGCGGAATCAGCATCTTGGAGAGATCCCGGACCCCACTATAATGATAGTGAGGAGAATCTGCCAGACTCTGTACGACGTGAACAGTCCATACAGAGACATAGTAACTTAATAGGCCAGCAATCAATTGTTGACGAATTATGTGATTCGATGTTCGAAGTCGGTGGTAGTACTAACCCAGAACATCCGGCACCAATGCGAAAAAGGGTAACATTCGGAGAACTACCTTATAGGTTACCCAGGCCCGAATTACCAATATTAGATTATAGCGCTATAGATGGCGACTTAACCTATGCGGTACCGGAAGGTGAAGAATTAAAACGACCGGATGTCCTGTTGTTGAATGAAACTTATGTAACTTTGAACGAGAATTTAAATACCTTGGTCAAAGCTAAGGATGAAGTATTGCATGAAAAACTTCAGATGGAAGAGGACCTAACTGGCATGCGAAAGGAATTCGAAGCCAGAAGGAGCGAGTACATGAAAGAACTCGAGAATGAAGAACTAAAACTTCAATCTATGAGAGAATCATTCAATAAAGAATATGATAATAGGCACATTCGTATCCAAACATACATAGATACGAACGACCAACTAAACCTTGATAAGACAAAATTCGAATCCGAAATTCGCCATTATCAGGATGAGTTGGATAAATTGAAACTTCAGTGCAGTAAACAAGCTGAAGACAATGAAACCATCCGGGTAGGCATCATAGCTTACAACAAACAACTGGAGGAGGATAGACAGAAACTCACAAATGAGCTTCAGGAATTGCAGGCCACTGCAATAACCCTAGATAAATATGTAGAAGCAGCCCAGTTAACTATAGGTAATATAGACCCAGCTGTGGTATCTACAATGTTGGGAAAGACATCTAAAGATGCAACCCCAATTAGATACAGCCCATTCGTTGATGATGGGGCTGACAAGAATGTGGTATCCGGAATCTATAAGAAACCGGATAATGCTGCAGTAAATGGAACCGCATCTAAACCAGTAATTCCAATGCTGGATACGATAGGTCCGGCACCACCTATACCAGATTTGAGTCACAAAATCAAAGCGACTCACGATGGCGCTACAGGGAATAATAATAATACACCCGTGGCACAACCAAGAGCACCCGGACCAATGAGGCATATGTTGACACCACCTTCATATTTCCCCCAACCCGGCCACAGTACACCAGCAGTACCAAGATTACCGAATCCAACCCTAGGTTCTGGTAATGGTCCTACTGATGGACGTTTTCCGAGACCAAATCCGCCACGAAACAATATTAATGGCGGTACGTATCAACCGAGAACATCGTCCTATGGATATAGAAATAATTATAATCCATCGGGAAGTGGCAATTATCAGAATGGTAATAGCTATAACCAGGGATGGAATCAAAATGATTCTTACCCTAGATACGCTTCTTCTGGAAACACCGGTCACAATAGTGGATGCCCTGGTGGTTCATCTGGAGGCTATAATAATAATGGTCCACCAGGAGGAAACCCTCCAGGCGGCCCAGGAGGATCCGGATTCGGAGGATCAGGATCAGGAGGAGATGGCAGGAAACCTAACAGGAGAACTTCTATGCCTGCAGGGATGCAAACCATCTTTGATAGAAGCCAATGTATACAAAACCTTGGCATTGACTGCTACCGAAAGGGAGCGGACGGCATGGAAGTCATGAACTGGAGCATGCGAGAAGCAGATAGACTACGCGGATGTAATAATCCGGCACGTAGACAGGCACGGATACCCCCTCCATATGATTCTAATGATCCATGGAAGGACAGGTACCAAGCTTTTGTCGACGAAGTCAATTGTAGTGGATGGACAAAAGAAGAAGCTCTGCCATATTTGATTTGTTGGTTAAATAAAGGCGGAAAAGTAGCTCTCAACCAATGGAGAGCAGCTTACGGAATATATGGTACCTATGATCAATTGGTCGAATGTGCCGCATACCTTTTCGGATCAATCGTTAGAGAAGATCCGTGGGTAAGCTTTAAGAAGAGAACACAAAAACCTAAAGAATCACACAAAGTCTTTGGTTTGGAGCTACAAGACTTGCTTTCGAAAGCACGTCCAAATTGGGCTCATGATGATGATTGTTATCTACAAGAATTGTTCATACAATTCTATAGTGGATTGCGAGATCCGGATCATAAGCAAGTGGTGTGGGACTCCTGGAAAGATGACACTTCATTCAGTGATCTGTTCATAGCAATTGATGGACATGACATGAAGAAACGTTTGGTAGGTCTTGGACCTAGTCCAGTAAGAGCAGCTCCTTTCCAATACGGGGGTACACCTGCCCCAGTATACGATACTTCCCAATTAGCTCCGGTTGAATCGAATGAAGTTAATGAGGAAGATGAATATATCTCCGATGAAAACGGAGAATATATTGGTTCAGTCCATGTGGCCGGAAAGTATTACCGACAAAAGCGGTATAGGAAAGTACATTCGAGAGGGAGAGGAGGATCTGTTGCTGGTAAAACAGCTTCCGGATCAACTCAACATGGTAGTGCAGCCTCTACGGCGAACTCAACTGTAGCAGCCACTGTTGCTCCGACTAACATGATGGAAACATTAATAGCCGGATTAACAGAAGCTCTAAGGAGACCAAGAGTTGATAAATCTCAAAGGAGATGTTTCAGATGTCAGAAACTGGGGCATTTTGCTCCCGAATGTATGGCTGAAAAGCCTGTTCCACGTAAACAGGAGAGTGTCTCTGGGATAAGTACAGAGGAAAACTAGAAAGGGATCTCCCGAGGGGCAAAGAAGGGGATCCCAGTGACAAATCTTGCCATAATATCACCATCCGTGACGATAGTTCGCATTTAGTAACAAGATCGCCTAACACCGAGGTGGTTGTAGACACCCGGAAGGTTAGGGAAGCTGATATAACAGGTGCCACGGGCGCACTGGGGAAACCCAATATCAGTAACGAGGCAGGCGGCTATGAATTAGCCAAGGTCTGTGGTGCCCACCTGCCCCCGGGTCATCCTTGTCTTGAATTCTTGAAAAGATGTGGATCGACTCCTGGTGTGAAAAATGATGTTCCGATTGTCACGGACATACCCTCTGTTCTAAACGGAAGGCGGTGGTATGTTTGCCTCACTGTTAACGGAAGATCTGCCGAATTCCTTGTGGATACGGGAGCTAGCCACTCTTGTATCTCCAGGGGGTTCTACGATCTTATACCGGATGAACATGAGACTCTCAAATCGGGAGGAAGTGCTCAGACGGCCGACGGCAGTACCTTGCAAACGTATGGTAGAACTTGTGTGAAACTACAGTTGGATGGTATCCATGACTATGTCATGAGCACCACCGTTGCGGATATAGCAGATGAGGGTATACTCGGGTTGGATTTCGCATCCCTGTATGGTGCCGTGTTGGAACCCCAAACAGGAGTGTTGAGTGTGAGATACCCGTATCCCGTGAAAGTTAGATGTGTACTGAGACAAGTGAGCAGTATGGCTAGTGTGGCACACACTGTGCGAATCCCTCCAGGAGTAGCCTGTGATGTGCTTGTAAGAAGTGATCCTGCAATGCGTAATAAGCCTGCAGTGATAGAACCGGATGTAGTTACGTTATCAAGTATCTGATTAAATTCTGTAGACACGATAGTAGCGAATGCATCCTGGTCGGTAGTACCTGTCTCCAATACTGGAAACACTACTATCTACTTGAAAAAGGGACAAGTTTTTGGAAATGTGTCCCTTTCGGAAACTGTAACGGATAGTAAGCTAAGCTTACAGAAGGTAACAGGAGATGATGAAATTTCGGAAGACTTACTTAAGTTGTATGAAGAAACTTCATTAGAAGATCCGGAACACCGGAAAGAGTTCTATGATATGCTCTGTCAGTATCATACTGCCTTTGCCAAACCTGGTGAAAAACTAGGTACGACAAATAAGGTATTACATAAAATAGATACTGGAGATGCGGAACCCTTTAAGATACCGTATAGACGGCTACCTTTAGCGAAAAAGAGAGTAGCTGAAGATGAAATAAACAAGATGTTGGAACAGGATGTAATAGTCCCTTCCAATAGTCCATGGAGTAGTCCTGTGTGTATGGTAACAAAAAAAGACGGTACTATCCGTTTCTGCATAGACTACAGGAAGTTGAATGGAATAACGAAAAAGAATTCGTATCCATTACCGAGAATAGATGAAACCATTGACTCCTTAGGGGGAAACAGTTGGTTTTGTACCCTAGACTTGCAATCAGGCTACTGGCAAGTGGGAATGAACCCTTCAGATATGGAGAAAACTGCATTTTCAAGTCATATTGGATTATTCCAATATAATGTAATGCCGTTTGGATTGTGCAATGCACCTGCAACATTTGAAGCAATGATGGAAACAATTCTAAGTGATTTATTGTGGAAAAGATGTCTTGTATATCTAGACGATGTCATTGTCTTCGGAAAAACATTCGAAGAATGTTCTAATAACCTGAAAATGGTACTAGAACGTATTATTTCTAATGGTCTCAAATTGAAACCTAAGAAATGCCACATGTTTAGAAAGTCCATAAATTATTTGGGCCGCATCATCAGTGATGAAGGAATAAAGGCTGATCCGGAAAAAATCGAATCAGTTACGAATTGGAATAGACCTAAAACACCCAAGGAGGTGAGGTCCTTTTTAGGATTCTGTTCCTATTACAGGGAATTTATTCCGAATTATTCTAGAGTCAGTTACCCATTACAAGCAATAGCTAACTGGACTCCAGGAAGTACCAAGGAAAAATTTCCTTGGACACATGAACAGGAAAACGCTTTTCAAAAGCTAAAAGACCTGTTCACGAGTACTCCCGTATTGCAATATCCGAATGAGACGGATCATTTCATACTGGATACTGATGCTAGTAATGATAGCATTGGTGCAGCTCTCTCGCAAGTCCAAAATGGGAGAGAAGTACCAATTGCCTTTGCCAGCAACACACTGAGCAAGACTCAGCGCAATTACTGCACAACCAAAAGAGAGTTGTTAGCAGTAGTCGTATATACCAAGAAGTTCAAACATTTTCTATGGGGAACGAACTTTACTTTGCGTACGGATCATTCCTCTTTAAGGTGGCTACTGAACTTCCGAGATGCTGAAGGCATGTTAGGCCGATGGCTAGCCCATTTATCCGAATATGGGCTTGAACATCAACAGATTCAGCATAGACCCGGAGTTAAGCATTTAAATGCTGATGCTTTGTCTCGAATACCAATCCGGAAATGTGATAATCCGGATTGTACTGATTGTGGAGCTCATAAGGCAGTGTTAGCAGGGATTCGAAGACCATTCGTACCCCTAGTTGCCAGTATACTGGATTGGTCTATGGATCACATACGACATTTCCAGGAAGCTGACTCGATAACTGCGCAGCTACTGCAATTAGTACCAAAGGGTATACGTCCAGTTAGACCAGAGGTCTCTCTGGAAAATCGAGAAATGAGAAGGTTTCTTGCTCAATGGACCGAGCTTGAAGTCCGGAAAGGCGTGTTATACCGTTGGAAGCCATGTAATAATGGTGATAGAATCATGCAAGTGGTGATACCACATGCCATGAGACATGACATTATGTACTTCTGTCATGGACATCGGACCAGTGGTCATTTCGGAAGGAAACGCTCGCTAGCACGACTTTCCAAGAAATACTATTGGCCTGGCATGACACAGGACTTGCAAAGATGGGTAACCACCTGTCCGGATTGTTGTAAAAACAAACCCGGACCCGGGATGGGCAAACTTCCCCTATCCCAAGAACTTTTCGGAGTTAGATTCGCAAGAATCGGGGTAGATATTATTAGTGGATTTAATACAACCGCTAATGATAATACCTGTATGATGGTAGTGTGTGATTATTATACGAAATACACTAAAGTATTTCCACTACCGGACCACAAAGCAATTACTTGTGCCGAAGCTTTTGTAAAAGGTTGGGTACTAAGCTTCGGTGTACCATTAATGTTACACAGTGACCAAGGCAGAGAGTTCGAATCAAATCTCTGGCAGGGTATGTGCGAATACTTAGCTATTTGCAAGACTAGAACCAATCCGTATAGACCACAAAGCGACGGATTGGTGGAAAGGTTCAATAGAACCCTCATCCAAGTCCTAAAGTCACTCGTTAATGAACATATGGATGACTGGGATGAGCAATGTCATTTTGTGACACATGCTTATAATAGTACGGTACATTCAAGTACAAATTGTTCTCCGAACCTTTTAGTATTCGGAGAGGATTTGATAATGCCTGCTGACCTAGTTTTTGGAATCGTAGGAATGGACCCTGAACTACCTTGCCATGTAGTTTTTGTGGAATGTTTAAGAGACAGATTTAGAAAAGCATATGAGTCTGTCCGAATTGATTTGGAGAAAAGTGCCAAATGGCAGAAAGTAGGATACGATACCGATCTGAAGCATCGGAAATTCCAATCCGGAGACAGAGTCCTCAGATTACATGAACCGCTTAGACACATAAAATTAGCGTCTAATTGGGACGGTCCCTTTACTATAACACAAATTGTCAGTGATTGTACCGTAATTATTAAGTCTGACCTTGGTCGACTCTATAAGTCAAATGTGGCTAGATTAAGGAGATGGTCTGGGAGGGAGACCTCCACAGAAATGTATGGTGAAGGTTCCGGAAAGATCCTGAACCAGAATCGCATAATAGACCAGGTAGAGAACACTACAGTGAAGCGCGGCCGTGGCAGACCCAAGAAGTGTTCCGAATCAGTGACACCCACGCCAACACCGATTAAGCGTGGGGGAGTTAAAAAAGTCTCGGCAGGTGAAGACAAAAAGAAGAGGAAAGGTGTTTCTAAGGCTAAGAAGCACCTAGAGAAAGCTCTTCAGACTGTCAGGTCCGATAAAGAACTATCCGAGAAGGGGAGATACGTTCGCCGCAGCCCCCGAATTGCCCAGAGGACTGCAGTGACCTAACCTGTATACACAACGAGTGTAATGTTTACATTTAGAGGAACGGATGACAACTGACCCTAAAGGCTTATTTGTCGCCCCCGCATGATGTACCAACGGGTAGTGGACGGATAATCCGGTGGATTTGCTTAAGCTTTCCATAATCTCCACTTAAATCCCCAGTCGAGTCATCGGGGTGAGCGATAATTACCTAAAAACAATCAGTTTGTTGATGTACCGCCTGTAGCACGTGCGTTTCCGCATGACGTCACCGTGTCCAGTCTCGGCTGACCTCTCGTGACCTCGCGGACCGCGAGGAAATGACGTCACGAAAGCTGGCCTGTCGCCATATTTGTTTTCGGTAACGTTCAAGACGGTCGAGCTCGCTCCCTTCTTGGATTTTACCGGCTAAGCAAACCCCCCGCTGCTCCTCCAGAGTCTGTCTCCTGGTAGACAGACTCCGTTTGTGCCGGCCCCGGCGCCGTAAAAGCCGGAAAAAGGAGTAGTTTACTCCCGTGGGCGATTCCCCAGTCATGGCTGAGGAATCCGTAGCTGCAGCCAAGCTATCCGGTGACCCGGATAAGCTGACTCCGTCCGCAGAAGCTTTTCCGGAAGCTTTGTCGCCTGTTACACAGGAAGAGAGCGAGATGATGGACGTGGAGGAACCCACGGATCACTCGTTCGAGGAGAAGCTGGCTTCATTCTCACTAAATGAGCCAGAGAAACTACTATCTCCACTCCCGGCCGAGGGATCCGGAGCGACTGCGAGTGCTGAACCCGCAGCGACAGAGTCCGAAACTACCCAAGTTGACGGACAGAAGGATGAGTGGAAGCCAGCAGTGGCGGAGCCTTTTCCAGCTAGCTATGATGGTCGCTACCTGTATGTCCACCCGGAACTGCAGGCACAAGTGACCTACGCGGACGGGACACCAGTCAGGATGGACCCGAAAGTCAGGATAGCTATCGAGGGCGTCATGGCTCCCGAACAGCTGACCAGGATGCCTCCCGAGTGGCTTCGAGACTGGCCGTGGTTCCAACGGGGACTTATGGTGGACGCTGGTTTCCGTGAAACCGTGTACGCAGCTAACCGAGCCTTCGAGCTCGGAGCGTATCCGAAGCCTGACAAGTCCCTGTGGAACGTCAAGGCTACGAACATCAACTGGGTAGGCTGTGTCTGGGATACCGATGGCCAGACCTACCCACGCCCTAGTGCTATCCGGACACCGTGCCGGACCACTAAGGAATTCCGGGAGGCCGCTGCTAACTTCGAGCAGTGGGATGACGGTTACTACATAACCGAACAGGAATTGGTGGATGTCCAGAACAATTCACTAATCGGATTGGACCGAGCTGCAGCCCTTCGGACGGTTATTGTCCGCCGTATGACTGCCGAACAGGAGGCACAGGAAGAGGCTAAGAGGGCCGCGGAAGCACCCGCACCTCCTATCCCCGACCTGAAGCTTGCCACCAGAAGCTCCGCCAGTGCTACATCAGCTACCGGCAGCACTACTACCCCAGTAGAAGCCACGACCTCCAGCACATCCGGAACCCAGGAACCGGAGGAAGACTGGAAGGTCAGTAAGAACCGACGATCCGCTGCTCGGAAGCTCAAGAATCTCCCGGATTCTGCGAGAGCCGAGCCGAAACCCAGCACCTCAACCACTGGTAGTACTGCCATGGAGGTTGAGTCGTCTGACGAGGAGTCGGTGCACGAATCCTCGGTTGAGTATGATGAGAAGGCCACTCCATCAACTCAAACCGAGGCCGAACGTTGGGCTAACGCCAAATCCGGATTCAAAACCCGGATCCCGACGTGTTTCTCCGACTGTGCGTACGGAGTTAAGAAGGACGGCTCTACCCTCTATGCCTGTCCAGACTCAATCAATAAGAACGATGAGTCGGATGATGAAGATTGGATGCGTCTTTCGGACGAGGACCCCAATCCGAGCAAAGCCTATCGAAAGATGTGGCTTATGCTAAACCACACCGAAGGGTATTACACTTATACCCAGAGGAGGAAGCTGCGTTGGGCTTTAGAGAAGTGGTACGGCGACGATCAAAAGTCCTGTCCCTTCTCTATCTGCCAGGATGCGAGTGATGTCTCGATCCGGACCTGGAGTACTCCAGCCCGGTTCCAAAGGCATCTGGTAGAGGCCCACTTCCACCATCACCCGGTTTACATTTGTGATCCGAGTTATGGTAAGAAGGGCAAGAAGTGTACTACGAAGGTGCAATACAACCGACGTAGTGATCTGGCTAGACACCAGAAGAAATGCCACGCAGAAGGTTTGGACGGGGCACGGAAGCGCATCATGGAGCTTCATCAGGAACTCATGAAGGAGTTCGACAGCCTGAGCGAGGATGCTTGGTCTAAGATCCGACCAGGGGACCAAGTCCTCTGCGAAGTTCCGAAGACCAAGGATTCGAAACTCCGAGCAAAGATAGTCCTGACTCCTGGAAAGGGTAAACTGGACATGCACGAGTCTCTCTGGCAGAAATGCGAGGAATCCGGAAAGGATGCAAAGAGAGCTCGTGAAAGGAGCAGGAGAGACCAGAACCGTGGCGGCAACGGTAATGGTCAGAGCACGACGAAATCGAAAGTCAGAGCAGAGGACCGTTCCAGGTCCCCTCTGGCAAGGCACCCCGCAGAGCAGGCTCAGGGCACTCCGGTGTTCAAGAAGCCCGAACCTGCCGGATACGCTGGAGCCGTATCTAAACCTGGGAAAGTGAGTTCTCGAAACTTTCCGTCCTTAAACCAGGGACCTGGACCTGAGAGCCAGACCTTGGTGGTAGGAAAGGATGGTCGCCTTATGCCAAAGAAGACCACCGCATCTGCAGCCGCCCCACCAGTTACCTTTACCCAGGAGCAGTTAAACATGTACCTGCAAATGGGACTGAAACAGAATGTACCACCTGCCTTCTGTGTACCAACGACAGGTGTGTCCGGAAGTCCTAAACCCGGAAGTGGTCCACAGGCCGCCTCGACTCCTCCCAAGGCTGTCGCGGCACCTGAGAAACCAAAGGACGCTATTACCATTAAAACCGGTAATGCGGAAGTTTGGTTCGAGAAGTCTCGCCAAGGGGAGGCAGATGTCCAGAAGGCCATCTACACCCATTGGGAGAAGAGCGTTCGTGAGAAAGCGATCGAGTTTCATCAGGGTCTCCTAAACGAAACTCTGTTGTGTATGAAACAGGTGGGCGACGCTGAAAAGCAAGGTCTCGAGACTCTCATCCGGGACGATGTGAAGGCCCAGGAGGAGGCTGCCGCAGCTGCCCAAGAAAAGGCAGCTATGGATGTACACGTGTTGGAAAAACGTGTAAAGGAGGAGATCACTCGGAACACCAATCTGAACACTAAGTTCATGAGGGTGTTCGGAGTCGACTTGGACGAGTGGGACGGCACTCCCGAGTCGGCTTTAGCTCTTCTGAAGAAGAAGCATGCTAAGAAATCCGTTTAAAGCATGCTAGGGTTATTTCTTCCATAATTTTTTTTTTTTTTTTTTTCTTTCCAACACCAAATGACCAGATATAGTCTTTTGCGGAACCCTATAGGTCTGCGAATGTTTTTCTAGTGCATGAACACCTATGGTATGTGTTCCGGGTTCCTTTGACCAGTCTATTATATAATTCAGGTTGTATAACATTTATTGCACCCTGAATAGCCTATTCGGATTTATAATTTCATCCATGAACAATCCGATAGTAGACTTGCTGCTGTGAGACGTATCCGGATGCCAGTTCCAGACTCCTGCTGTTACCCGTGCTAACCGATTACTAGGATGGACTTTACGATTTACCTCTACAACTCATCTGTACTCCCGAATGGACTTATACCAACTACTACTATTACTTCCGGACCAACCTATATTGGACTATTATCTACTGATGTCAACTAAGCTTAAAAAGGATTACGTTTTCTACATAGTTGACACATCCGGACTATTATTCTACAATCTACACCATTCGGATATACTATAAACTTTAGCCCTACTAGAGGATTGTGGGTAGCTGCCCCAAATCAACTACCGTGTTCACTCTATATAAAGGAACCATAAACTTTAGCACGTCCATCCCGTGGTTAGCTGACCACACCTACCTACTAGTACCCGGAGGATACAGCAGAAGACTTCAGCAGCATTTATAATTTCTGTATATTGTATATAATGTCATATTTCTATTTTTTTATAATATTATATATATGTATATATCCACTAGATACATATTATAATACGGGTACATAGACATTTCCTGATACGGATCTCTAATTACTATTAGTATTTATATTATAAGATCCGTTAAACTTCACCAGATAACACATATTATTGTCCTGCGAGACAAATTATATAATAAGTATAATGATCTGGTGCTATAAAGGTTATTAGGTACACGGTGATAATATATTATTATATTCATTACCACACCGTGATGTTTTTTTTCTTTTTTTTTTTCAAGTGTATGGTATAAATAATCCTATTCGTACTACTCACGGAATCTTTAACGGATTCGTATAATATTAATATATGACATGTCATTAGATAGTGATGTTACTATAACAGTCTTCTTTAAGACTACATATTCAAATGTGGTGTCAATGACTACAAACACACATACGGATGTTATTATGTGTTATTACACGATTTCTTGGATTTTGGGTGCTTTTTCTGGATATCCCCATGTTGATACCTGTCGATATTGCACACCATGATGCATGCATCATGACTTTTGTAAGGTGTGCCTGATATCCATGGATAACAGGCACTAGTGCCTGATATCCATGGATATCAGCACACCTTACATGTCATATGTCACATGTTAAAACCCATGCAATATTCCAGGCCAGGGTAGGGATCGAACCTGCAGTCTCACATCCCAAATCCAACTCCCTATGCACTGCGCCACAGGGACTGACGAGAGGTGGTTGGCTAGAACTAAACCAAACAAAGGAATCCTAGCCGGGCGCCGAGGCGTGTGTACCGATCGTGTATACATAACCAAAGGACACGTTCAAATCAATCCAAGCCGACACGGCCGCTGAAGGAGGAGACGCGGTGGTCTAGCGGTTAGCACGTCGCGCTCAGCCGTGAGGGGTACATGGATCGCGTCCCAGTCTGGGCGTATCTTTTTTCGCTGTGTGCGCTGTCGCTGTCCGCTGCCGGGCGACGAGGTGTATTTTATACACAAACATAACAGCGAGACGCATTCAATGCTTTAGCTGTCCGCTGCCGGGCGATGAGGTGTATTATACACAAACATAACCGCGAGAAGCTTCTTTTTTCACCGTGTGCGCTGCCGCTCTCCGCTGCCGGGCGAGGAGGTGTATGTACCTGTGTACACAATGGCTGGCTTCGAGTCCCGGGGAAGGATTTTGTTTTCAACTTGTTTTTATTGATATTCTATTGATTTTTTATTGATTTTTTATTGATTAATCGTGTAATAAAGACAGTAAGGAATGGGCTATCGGGCACCTCGTTCAGTGTATCGTAGGATATCGTAACGAGTGGCCTACGATACACTGAACTCAGTGCCCGATAGCCCATTCATTACTCTCTTAATATGTTTTATTATCGACAGTTCCGTTACATATAGCTGTCATCATCACATGTATACGATTCATATTACTTGTCTTATTAATTATACCTGAAATATAATAGAATATTATGTGGTATAATAATTAAACAGACAGTTCCGTTTCACATAACTGTCTCTTGTTCAAGTAATTCGTATAATATTACAACATCCTAATCGTTATTTGTAACTAAATTTCACTATCGAATATATATATATGACATCTGGTTCACAATTTATTTAGTGTTAATGTTATACCTATGGTTGTACCTCTATTACTAAAGGTTTAGACATGTAGAAATGTTATCCTAGTAATATTATATGTATAACACCCTCCTAAATGTCTGGGGGAGTGGTGTAGAGGTACACTTTACTAAACCATAGGAGTTGGGTACCGTCTGACGTGGCGGGTGAGTCGAGTCGTCGGACGTTCCTCAGGTTCCGGATAGGTGGCAGCACCGATCCGGGTCTGTGGGGACATCTGACGACGAACACCTGGGTCCGTATATAAAGCCCAGGGCTCAGCCGCTACGTCAGAGGCCCTTCTGGCCTCCACACTATGTAAACCACTGTCTTTTAATATTAGCTGCCTCTTTGATATCATCCGGCAGCCGTGAGTGTGCATTAAGTAATAAACCTAACCGTTGGCATACACTTGGAATACTGTCTTACTCTTTCTTTCCGAACCGTAAGACCCGAACCCCCCAGGTCCGTAAGGCCACAAACCCTTACACTTGTATAACCACTCTTCCACCTTGCATAATTCCCAGAAATTTTGTTCATTATTCATATTCATCAATTTACACATTGGTGTTTGATATACATTTAAGGTGGTTGTGTTATTAAGAAAATGATTACAGATTAAACCAGTGTCCAAATATATTACCTAGCATTGCAGTTATAGTGTAGGGGTCCGTGAAAACAAATTGTAGTTATAGTGTAGGGGTCGGTGAAAATGAATTGTAGTTATAGTGTAGGGGTCGGTGAAAATGAATTGTAGTTATAGTGTAGGGGTCGGTGAAAATGAATTGTAGTTATAGTGTAGGGGTCGGTGAAAATGAATTGTTGTTATAGTGAAGGGGTCAGTGTAAATGAATTGTAGTTATAGCCTGACATGCAGCATTCATTGATGATACAGGTAGCATTGAAGTGTGAAGAATCTCATCATAATGTCAGTCCTGTATTAGACAACGCTGTAGGTCAGAGTGGAGAACTGACACGGCACCCTACGTATTATGCTTCCCCGGGTAATACAGCCCTATAGTGTTATATCTATGGCACCTAAATATTTACCATGAGAAAATTTGGGTTTATATCAAATATATAGATGTACTCACTCATTACCATGGACGCAATGGGCGGCAGTCAGCGCAATAGTCGGGCTGATAATGGCGCAACCACAAATATGGCCATACCATAACCTCAGAGATCCCTGCATCTGCCAATAGTCAGTATTAATATTAATATCTGACCCACCGATAATGGACGGATACACATTGGTCCCTGTGCATGAAGCTACCATTACAGCAGCTACAAGTGTAGACAGGATATTGGAGGACATGGCTGTAGGAGATGTACTGTGGGGTCTTGTACTATGTATATATTATATCACACAGACGTATACAGCCCTGTGAAGACAGCCCTGTGAAGCCTCCTTATCTGGTAGACACCTGTACAGGGATGTACTATGTATGTATTGTATCACACAGACGTATACAGCCCTGTGAAGACAGCCCTGTGAAGCCTCCTTATCTGGTAGACACCTGTACAGGGATGTACTATGTATATATTATATCACACAGACGTATACAGCCCTGTGAAGCCTCCTTATCTGGTAGACACCTGTACAGGGATGTACTATGTATATATTATATCACACAGACGTATACAGCCCTGTGAAGCCTCCTTATCTGGTAGACACCTGTACAGGGATGTACTATGTATGTATTGTATCACACAGACGTATACAGCCCTGTGAAGGCTCCTTATCTGGTAGACACCTGTACAGGGATGTACTATGTATATATTATATCACACAGACGTATACAGCCCTGTGAAGGCTCCTTATCTGGTAGACACCTGTACAGGGATGTACTATGTATATATTATATCACACAGACGTATACAGCCCTGTGAAGCCTCCTTATCTGGTAGACACCTGTACAGGGATGTACTATGTATATATTATATCACACAGACATATACAGCCCTGTGAAGCCTCCTTATCTGGTAGACACCTGTACAGGGATGTACTATGTATATATTATATCACACAGACGTATACAGCCCTGTGAAGCGTCCTTATCTGGTAGACACCTGTACAGGGATGCACCCTGTACTCATGTATCTACAGACCTTTGATGTGCACTCACTGGAACACTGGTAGATGCACCTGGAATCCTGTAAGGACTGGAGCCTATTTCTTAACAAGGCACTTCCAGTAGGACAAAGACTGCATTTTGCATAGTCACATCAAATAGCGCCTCCCGGGAGAATTTATACATGAGGCTATTGTGAAAAGAATCAGATTGTCTTCTCACTGTCGTAACTCACCTGAAGGGTCATTAGTTCCCATTTGGAAATAGCAGCTCCGACAGAATTGAATTCATGTCCTTTCGCAACACCCGCCTACACAAGTCCAGTTTCAGAGGCAAAGATGTGGTTGGGAAAGGTGGAGGGGGTGTGCTGCATGTAAGGGAGATTATTGACTTGTTTCTTTATTTTCTGAAGTTTTAAATGAAACACTGTTAATAAAAAAGAAATAACAAGGTCAAAGCTTAACCTAAACACATATTTTCAATGTTTCTGAAAACTTTTCTATCCCAATGTTATTTTAAATGAAGGTTTCTCTACAAAAAAATTATATTACAATTTTCTCATATTGGCAATGCACGTTTCTGGTCTGATGTGTACAGGTTTAAGTGTAAGATGTTGCAAACTGGACTTCTGGTGCAAATTTATGTATGCACATATACGTATGTATACAGGGGTACAAGATCGTGTCTAATGACCCCCTGCCACGCTCTGATTTCATTCATTACTGATATATACAGAGCCAACTTAC
Organism: Acholoe squamosa; assembly: GCA_949317995.1. Taxonomy (NCBI): domain Eukaryota; kingdom Metazoa; phylum Annelida; class Polychaeta; order Phyllodocida; family Polynoidae; genus Acholoe; species Acholoe squamosa. The sequence goes on along the minus strand of OX439049.1, from coordinate 65,159,426 downwards.
TGTCACTATTCTACATCAGACATTAGGGAGCGTTCATTATTTATGACAGGGGGGGGGTGCCAATCTGGCAGAATGAATACATCAAAAAAAAATTACCCCCCCTTGGGAATAGGTTGAAAAAAAGTGACCCCCGCCCCTTAGGAATGGGTTGAAAAAGAAATGACCCCCCCCCTTAGAACTGATTGAAAGAAAATGATTCCCATCACATTACCTTATACATTTAACCATGTTCAACAAAGTCTGTGTACATCATGTCTCTTCATTCCTGTCATATTAGGAGAAATTGAGGGACTAATGCACTTTAGCCGGTGCTGAAGTGAACCCTTTAGCTACCCTAATGCTAACCCTATGCTAATCCTAATGTGCAGCAAGATGTGCGTCAGCTAAAGTGTATTCTACCTGAATTTAAACCATTCCAATTTATTATTTTAAAAATGGGGTGGCCGTTGTAGAATGTCGTAAAAGCTATCAGCCGTTGGCCAGCTTTCATTTTGTATAAATGCAAAGCCTTTTTCAAAATGGTTCTGATCTTTTGAAAAATTGAAATGTGAATACCCTGCCATTGATTGATTGACATCTGTATAAAAAGTACCTATTTTGAAGGCTCCTCCATAGGGGGCACTAGCATGGGCCACTACTGATGCAGTTTAAGTGGGTACTATATTTCCCTGTGTATGGCCTCTGTGCTCAATGAAAAAGCATTTTGGACCATTACCATACTTCAACATATGGTATTTATATATTTTTTCAGCTATATCAATTTCCGCTACCCTTATATTTCATGCAAAGAAAGATAAAGGATTATAGAAAATGTCTAAAGAATGATGTACAAACCATAGATAAGTCTTGAGCAAACTGTTTGCCACTCCCTCATTATTTGATGTAGAGAAATATAAGCCTGCCCTGTGTATAAGCCTGCCCTGTTTATAATCCTGGTAAATTTGCCACTTAAGTGTGTTTACAAGCCCGTACAGGCTTTTAGTAATACACAGGGAAATACAGGATGTCTTAGCCAGCTATATCATGCAACCTATTCCTGACTAACTGTAGTGATTGAAGCACTTGCAGCTGTCTTTTTCAAAATTTGCGCATACAAAGACAAACTTTTTGAGATTTTTCTAGTGTTTCAATTTCATTCTGATCTCATTTTTTAACATTAATTTAGTAGGTGTGATGGATATCAATCGCAAAAGCATTGATTTCAAAAGTGAAACTAAGGGTTAGTAACTGGAGGTTCTGATCAGTAGTTGCTGTGATTATAGTAGGTGACTTTTTTATCACCGAAAACTTTGCTGGCACCTCTCAGCTCAAGAGACATGCTTTTCTATGTATACCTCTAGAAAGCCACTGCTGTCATCTACTCTGATGGTCCACAACATATTGGAGAATGTTTACCATTCTCTCTTTCTTGACAGAAGACCCTTGTGCCAGATATAAGATGATAAGGTGATTTGATAATGGTTCACTGCTCCTGACACCCTGAACTAATTACCCGGTACATGGAATAAGAAAATGGTAATTGGAATTACAGAAAAATGTGCTTTGCGGTCTCTTTTGGCCACCAAGATTATTGAAAATGAAGTTTACCGTAATCTCCCGCGTATATAAGGCAGAGCTCATGTATAAGGTGCACCCCTAACTCAGGGATGTGTGTTTTGCATATAAGGCACACCTACTGCTTCTGGATTAATATTTTAAAAAACCCTTGTATAAGGTGCACCCCAACCTTTTGACATATGCTGTAAGACATAGCCTCCCTTGGTAAAAGCCAACCTACATGTACATTGAATAGGCCTAAGTTGTGGGGAAAGCCTTGCTAAGGTGTTACCGCGACATTGGAGGGTGTGAGGGCGGCATGGGATGGAGTGAGGGTGGTATTGGATGGTGTGAGTGTCACATGGGAAGGTGTGAAAAGCTATGGCCACCATAGAGTACTGGTAGGGTTGGAGGGGAGCTGATACTGCCCAACACCTTTACAGCATTCATTAGCTTTACCCATAGGTGTGATGGAGGTGGGGGGCTATTTAAATGTTTTTCAGGGTAAATCATTTTATGTATCAAATGATATTTGATAAACCCCACGTATAAGATGCACCCTTAACTCAGGCTGATCCTATAAGGCGCACCTGGGCTCTGATTCGCACATAGGCCTAAGACACGCCTTATATGCAAGACATTATGGTAGTCAGGACTAAAACATTCCTAAATACAAACTTCACGCAAGAGAATACATTTTTATTACTGTACCACATTAGTTAAGTAGTACAGCATGGGAGCAATAATAATGGAGTATGAGAGTATCTCCCAAGAATGTTTTTGGAATTTCTGGAGCCAACTTCATATTCTCATTTGATCTTTTGAATTTGCTCCTACAGTGTGCCTTATCCACAAATCACACATTATATATGGGAGATACTATTGAATTTTAAAAGTATAATCATGAGCACCTTTAAGCAACCTCTAAAGGAGCACCAGGTCTAGTGATGTAAGCAAGTTGTTCTAACACTCGAGTGCAGTTGGGTCGCCTTTCCTGCAATTTGATTGGTTGAGAGCGCATGTTGGGTCAGGGGACCCATAAAAGCACTTCCGGTCTCACTTCCTGTTTGTGGCTTTTCTGTCTTATTTGTGAATCATTTTAAGGAAAATCAAAGCTTTTTCTTGTGTCAGAACGTAAACAAAGGGCTCCGGTTTGTCTCTGTTCGGGAAACCCAAGGCCTTCGGTCCTCAGGCTGGGCTGATCGCCTTCAGCAATTGTTGGATACTCTATTCAGCAAACATTTAGAAGATTAGTTCTTGAAGTTCTTTAATGTAGAGTAGACTTGTAGTGTTACAAATTCAGTTTCAGCCACATGTTGACATGCTGATCTCCGCTTCCTAAACCCCCAAAGTTGTGTCCCACTCAACCCACTCACTTTACTTTTTAGTTCCCCACACAGTCACTGGTGGCAGCACCATATAGGCATACTGGTCATACCACATCTCCCTTTTTTTCGGAAAATGAGAAGTTCACTTATTAGTCTCTTTGTCTTGAAATGTTCATAGATGAATAATACCTATCGATCAAAATGAGTAGCTCACTTATCAATCTCCTTGTCTTGAAATGTTCGTCAATGAATAATACTTATTAACCAAATAAGAACATGATTATAGCTAGTATCTTGCTATGAAATTATCTCTCAAGTTAAACTAAACTGATATCTCATTGAGTCTTTCACATGTTTTCAATCAGACACTTAGGTGCAGATCTGGCTCTCCCAGACCTACGAGGCTCAGTAATATCAGCCCCTGGCGGGTCATCAGGTTCATTCACATATGAAGGGGTACCCGGCTGATCAATCCTCAGTGTTGGTTTGTCAGGTGAGTCAACCCTAGGGGTGACTGCATGTGATGGTATGTCACGTCTTGGTGTAGGAGGATGAACTGCTGGAATAGGTCCTGTATTAGGTGGACCTGCTATTGGTAGTGTAGCAGGTGGTAGTCCAACATTTCTAGTCATACGGCGGTTTCGCCGCAGGAGGCCTGTTGGGGTTGAGATGATATATGATCTCGGTCCATTGGCTTTGCCTACAATTGTGCCATGAGTCTTGAGATCAGGGAGCCACACTTTGTCACCTGCTGATAACTCTCCGGCTTCTTTCACACGGTGTCGTTGGTCATAGTTCAGTTTCATACTGGCTCTGTACATCCTCTCCTTTTTCCGTACAACAACCGAGTCTGGTGTGCTTGGTAAGAGTTCAGATGGATAGCAGGGGACTCTGGTCTTTAATTTCCTGCCCATATTTAGTTGTGCTGGTGAGAAGCCATTATGGAGTGGTGTGTTTCGGTACATTAATAATGCTAAGTCCACATCAGTAGCTTTGTTGAGAATACCTCTGACTGTCTGTACGGCTCACTCGGCCTCACCATTTGACTGTGGATATCTCAGCGAAGATGTTACATGCACAAATTTCCACTCATCTACAAAGTTTGCAAAGTCTCTTGCACTGAACTGAGGTCAATTGTCTGTGACAAGTATATCTGGGATGCCCTGATGAACAAATATTTTCTTAAGTTTGGCGACAGTCTCTGCGGCGTCAACTCCTTTAGTGACTTTGCTTGTCTCAATATCCCTTAAATAGTAGTCAACAACTACTAGGTAGTTTGTTCCAACATGATAACAGAAGTCAGCAGCAATTCGAGACCAAGGACGGTCGGGGAACTCAGTTCCTTTCATTGGCACGATTCTTTCTCTCCTGTACTACTGGCCCAGCCCTTGGACCTTGGGCCTTGGGTCTCCGGACAGAGACGCACCGTCGCCCTTTGTTATTACGACCAATTAATCTGTTTTTATAGTTTGCACCAACATGATTAAATGGATATGAATGATAGGTAATAAGAAAATGTTGGGGAAAATTGTGGCTGCAATCATTAACAAGTACTATGAAACACTGTTAATAAAAAAGAAATAACAAGGTCAAAGCTTAACCTAAACACATATTTTCAATGTTTCTGAAAACTTTTCTATCCCAATGTTATTTTAAATGAAGGCTTCTCTACAAAAAATTTATATTACAATTTTCTCATTGGCAATGCACGTTTCTGGTCTGATGTGTACAGGTTTAAGTGTAAGATGTTGCAAACTGGACTTCTGGTGCTAATTTATGTATGCACATATACGTATGTATACAGGGGTACAAGATCGTGTCTAATGACCCCCTGCCACGCTCTGATTTCATTCATTACTGATATTTACAGAGCCAACTTACTGTCAATATTCTACATCAGACATTATACCGTATAATACATTGTCATATCTTGATGGTCTATTGATGCATGAGGAAAAGGACAAGACCTTGTATCAGTTAGCAGTGAGGGTGTATTTGTTCCAGCATATTGTACAGAGTCTTTAGGTATAGGTGTTCATGCTATGGTGCGGATACTGGTCTGAGTAACAGGTATGACGCAGCGTGTACCTAGGGTAGCAACTGGGGCGACCCCTAGTGTTGGTATCTATTATATGACTATTATATGGAGTGCCATGGGTGCACAGGTAGTGATTGTATATATAGTACAGTGATATATAGCGATAGATATAAGTGTAAGGTTAATAAAATTTAATGTATGTAGATTCCAATTTCATTATATAACAAGGTGCACCTTATATACAAGTTTGGACCACTGGTGTACCTTATAGATGCAGCCAAAGCTAGGTGTGCACCTTATAGGGAGGGTTATTGTCCACTGGTAAGTACTAAAAGGTTGGGCCCCCAGTGTGCCCTGTGGCATCTCCTAAAGTTTGAGCTGCACTCATTATAGGGAGGAGGGGGGGGGTTCTTTGAGACGTGCCAAGATATGAAAGTCACAAAGGAGGACACATCAATACTGAACAAGTAATCAATGGATAATTCATGTCGCATGTGTGTTAGTGAAGGATAATTACATGAGGGCGTAGCCTGAGTGTAATTAGCCTTTGCTAACACACACAAGTCATAAATTATCCATTGACTATTTATTTTATTCCACGATACCAATAGATAATCAATAGAAGATCAATAGATTCAAGTTGAAAACAAAAATTTGTTTCCTTCCCTGGGACTCGAAGCCAGCCATACTGTGTGTACACGATCAGTACATACACCTCAGCACCCAGCAGCGGATAGCGACAGCCCCTGTCTCGGCTTGGCATCTCGTGTTTATGCCAGCGGCACACGGCGAAAAAAAAGATGCGCCCGGACCGTGTTATACCTCGTCGCCAGGCAGCGCCCGTCTCGGCTTGGCTTGCTTTGAATGACTCAATCCGCCTACCTTTGACGGCTGAGCGCAATGCGCTAACCACTAGACCACGGCGACTCACACCTCAGCGGCCGTCTCGGCTTGGCTATCTTTGAATGCGTCCCGCGGTTATGGTAGCGGACAGCCTGCAGTCGTCGCCTCCCCAGGCTTTGTTTCATACGAAGATGTGGTTCTAACCAAGCATTTCTCGTCAGTCCCTGTGGCGCACTGCATAAGGAGTTGGACTTGGGATCTGCCAGCATATTTACAATTGGGGCTCAGAGTGTGGGGCCACCTGGTGAGCAAACAGGGCAACTCCCGCCCACCAACCAGTTACCAGGTGGGAGGGGGTGTACACACTAGTACACTAACCCATAAATTTGTGTAATTAGATTTCTTCATTCCCATGATCAAATGACTTCCCATAATGTTTGTTTTAGGCCATCTTGTTGGCCTTCTTGGATATTTCAACATTTCATAATAGAACAGTTTTTGCTATAAATCACCAGCTGTTAGAGCTTGAAAATGAAGAATTCATCATCTTCATCATCTGAAAATAAGGTGTTTAGGTTCAGAAAGTCTTTTAGGCAAACCTGCTCCTTCAGCGGCTGGAATTTGTGGAAAAACATTTTCTATGAAAAGTTGAATAGTGCCTACTAACGGCTGGTGATTTATAGCAAAAACTGTTCTATAATGAAATGTTGAAATATCCAAGAAGGCCGACAAGATAGCCTAAAACAAACATTATGGGAAGTCATTTGATAATAGGAATGAAGAAATCTAATTAAAAATCTTAGATAGAGATAGGTTAGAAAAATTGACTATAATTATAATATGCAATCATTAGACCCATGACCTAGATATGGCCATGGACGTCCGAGGATCGCTGATTGCAAAGTTTCTCCTCTCACATCTTCATTGTTTGATAGTATTTTGATATTTCACTGACTAAGGGATGTAAGATAAATATTTCCCTTTTGAATATTGTCTAATTCTACCACCAGGCTATCATAAATACATTATTTCTCAACTTATGGTAAGCGTAGGACATTGGTGGATTTTTATTAAAGGCAATGTCTCTTGTTGCTAGGCCTTGACGTGAAAGTATATGATATGATTATTGGTTTCTGTAAATGTACAAATGAATTCTAAGAAATACTTTGATGGGATGAAGCTTTATCGCAATCAAACCTCCAACAATATCAAAATCGAGCTAACTTTGAAAAACAGACTCACTGAGTGTAGCCTCTTTTTGGTTTATCTGTTCCAGGCAAGCTTTTTAAAATGGGGTCCAGCGATACACCAGGAAAAGCCTCACCAAAGGCGAGGAAGAAGCCTTGGGGGTTTTAGCAAAAAACCAACACATAAAACCGGCAGACATGTGCGGAGCTGTAGTGATACAAAACAAAATAATATATGTGAGAGAGGGTCTCAGGTAACTTAGAGACACTAACACATATATAAGAAACTGGACACGGATCCAGTAGACAAATAAAGTGATCTGGTTGATGAGCAAATATTTGACATGACCGCAAGTGGGGAGGTTTCATTAAACATGGCAGGCACCATGCGCAATATCAAACCCAGCACCCCATACACGTATAATTCCTGCTGAAAATCCATGAAGGAGTGACTCCACATGCAGGAAGACCCATCGTTTCAGCAAATGGCTGCCCAACTGAGAAAATCTCCACATTTCAGGATGCCTTTCTGAAACTTATGGTCAAGAAACAATATCATAAACAAAACATGAGTAGGGTGTTACGAGGGCCGCGGAAATCCGTGTCAGAACCGCCATGCTGCATAGATTCTTAACATTGTGTCACTAATATGCCTCTAAAATCTTTTCTATACATATCCCAGTAATTATTAAAGTAGCAATTTGAAGCTACTGATCATGGACATGTGACAGGCTTATTGGTTCTTCATTCATTCTAGTTTTTCTTGGTCTTATGATTGTGGAAATGCACTTTTGACACAGTGTGAGTAGGTAGCGTATGGCACTTATATTTGCAGTAAAGGGAAAATGCATGTCCTTCAATAATGCCAAGTATGCAGGAATCCATTGATTTCTAAGAGAAATGAAAGGTGCGGGATTTTTCTACACAAAATTGCGCACAATGGCTTAGGTGCACAAAGTTTTTATGTCTATTAGTCACAATTCTGTGTCATTTTTTAGAACAAAAAATAGGATAAGACCAATGACAAATAATAATTTAGAAATTGTGCACTCATATTATTAAACGATACATAATTAGTCAAAGAATGCCCCTATACCCATTATTATAGCTCTGTACAACTCTTGCATATTGGAGGCTAAAATAGGACTATATTATCCTTTCTTCTCTATACCTTAGCAAACTAGGATTAATTAACAAGGATAAATTAACAGGTCCATAATATAATGATGCTAACAGAAGTACTATATATTATATCATTTACACCATCACTTTTCCCACATTCAATAATCCCTACGAGCCCCAAATGAAGGAGTTTCTGATATGTTGCCCTGTGGCTACAGGAAGTGTGATCACCATGTGTAGCTTGATCTACTGGGCCCACTCTGCACTCAAACAGGTGCCACTGGTCCCATAGTCTATATATAGAGCAGTGGGGACAAAATATCAGTCAGTTTTCAACTTTGAACAACTCTCAAGCATTCCCTATTGAAAATATCATCATTCTGTTTTTGACATTGAGGTAGTACTTGTCTTTTCTATAAGATTCCCTATTTGGATAATATGTGAGACTGTTGGTTAATTTTTGAAGTAACATGCTACCATGAGTCACAATAAGAAACATACCAAGGCCAAATATAAAAATTATTCTGTGGCAAATGTGGTAGAATAGGTAAATATGGCTCAATAACATAAACTGCCATAGACAAAAAATTTACTACGAAAACAAATGTTCCAATCTTATTTACTGCTTGGAGTGCAGACGTTGCAAAATGCAGTATGTGGGAAAAACAGAAAGGCCTCTGAACATTGGGAACATCGAGGACGCATTGGTAAAAACAAAGGCGAAACAGATGTATATTGGCATTGCAATCAAGAAGGCCACAAAAAGAAAAAGGATATGAAAATGTCCCTATTGGAATTAATCAGCAGACACCCTAAAAGTGAAGAAGGCTTACGCGTCTTGGTACTGGTGGAATTCCATTACATTGAAAAGCTCCGCACACACTCTCCCTGGGGTTTGAACATCCTAGATGGCAAATATGGATACATTATCAAGCATTCCTCATTCTAACAATACATAATTATGCCATTTGATATTTTATCCAACGAGTACCTGTCCTCTCTATCTTTAGCCACAGCAGTTGAGAATCAGTGTGATTTTAGCATTAAATTTTACAGTGCAAACACATGCAAAGTGTGAGTCAAGGGCATACAGGCCCGAGTCTGGTTATGTTTAACTAGTCCCAGTCCCCCAGGTGGCACCAGGGGGATTAATAACCCTGTCATTTCCACCTGATGATAACGCCAATAAGGGTCAAAACCACGTGCACAAAAGTAGATGTGATCAAAGATGACACATTTTATACAGAACTCTGTCTCAGTACAGAATCCTCTTAATAGCCTACACACTTATTTTACATACCTGGGATGTACAGAGTTATTAGGACAATGTTATGTATTAATCCTGAATGATATGAAATGGGTGTTTATCATGTGTAACATTGCAATCAAGGTAATGAGAAAGTCATATTTGCACATTTCTTTTACAAATCATTTAAAGATAAAGTGTCAATGTTTTGTTCTATCAAGATGTTGTGAATTATCATCATTTTTACTTTAATTCAGCTATTTGTGTCAATATTGATGTCATGGGCGTGGACTGGTTACCAGATTTAGTCTGTGTAGGTGTTATCCATATGCTATAGTAAGGGTGAGAAAGTAAAGGGAACAGTGCTGCCCTCTGGTGCCTTTATTTGCTATGCACAGACCTTGATTACGGAGGTGAGTGGTGACTTTGCCAAAGTAACCACTCACCTCTGTAATCAAGGTAATCTTGGTCTAGGGTGACCCCTAGGTACTTATACGATTGAACATTCATTAAGGTTTTTCCATTTAGAACAATTTTTGGCTTCTGTATTCCTTTCAACTTAATTGCTGAGGCAAAGGTCATGATTTTTGTCTTAGATTCATTCATTGTAAGTTTGATAGCCGAGGACCAGAGAGAGAATGAATTTAGTGCAGTAGAAAGTTCATTTGGTAATACATCTATATTTTTTTCCTGAAACGTATAATACAGAGTCATCTGCATATAACAAGGTTTTATGTACATCATTTTCAGAAATACAATCATTAATATACAATAAAAAGAATAAAGGACCCAAAATTGAGCCCTGTGGCACTCCACATGATAAACTAGCTCGTTCAGAGCGTATATGATTAGTTATAGAACATTGTTGTCTTCTAGACAGATAATTTTCAATTAAGGTTAAATTTCTTTATTTAATAATATCAAATGGTTAACTTAATCAAAGGCCTTTTTTATATCTTTAAAAGCAGCCATTGTTATATTACCTTCATTTCTATTTTTCAATACATCGTCAACTAACACTGAGATGGAATCGAGTGTAGATTTACATTTTTGGTAGCCACCTTGGTTTTTAGATAATATATCAAATCTATCTAAATGCTCACTTAGTTTATTGTGTATAAGTCTCTCAAGAATTTTGCCTGGTACAGGTAAGACACTTATCGGCCTTAGGTTTGATACATTAGACGGGTCCCCGCCTTTTGGTAGTGGAGTCACTGTAGCTATTTTCCAGCTATCTGGGATTTGTCCTGAGTTTGTGATCAGATTTATAATTTTAATAAATTTTTGAGGAAACTTTATCATACTATTTTGAATATATCAGTAGATAAATAATCAATAGCAGATGACTTAGATGTGTCTATATTTAACAAACATTTTTTGATTTCATCATCTGTAAAATTCATATCAGGCATGTCTACCTCACATCGAGTGCCTTTGAAGTTAAATATAGTTTGGTGTTGTTCAGCTAGTCTAGGTCCAATCTCTGCGAAAAAATTATTTATATAAGTCGATGTATCATTAATTGAAATTACATGGCCATTTTCATCTGTAAGCAGGATTGATTTATTATTGCCTTTTTTTGAAGGTAAGATGTCTTTCATAGTGCTCCAGAATTTTTTTTAATCATTTTTGAAAATTTCGGACAAATTAGAATAATAAGTTTCTTTAGCTAGTTCTATTTCCCTGTTAACTCTATTTCTATACTTTCTGGCTCTGTGCCAAGAAATGATGTCCATGTTCCTCCTAGCTAATTTTAAAAGTACATTCTTGTCATTAATCCTTTCAAGAAGCTCATTTGACATCCATGGATTAGGCTTATCTACTACTCTAAAACTTTTTACAGGGCATTGTACATCGAGCATTCTTTTAATCATATTTTCCAGTATATTCCAGTAAACATTTGGATCATTCGATTGATTAAAATGATTCCAGTTACAGTTTTCTAGGTCTAAATAAAATTTTTCTAGGTCTAACTTATTATATGATCTTCCGAGAAAGGTCCTATAATTTTTTTTTCACATGAATTTGAGATTTTTGAATATGTATCGGTAAATGATCTGATAAATGTATGTTTAAAGGACCACTAGAAGTTATAGTATCGCAGTTTGAAAAAATCAAGTCTATACACGTTTTTGTACCTGATGTGGTTGTGACCTCATTAACGAGTTGTACCAGGTGAAAATGATCAAATGTTTCTATAAGAAGCTGTTTATCAGGTGTATTAGTTAATATGTTTACATTGAAGTCTCCAAGAATGAAAATGTCATATCCATCTAGATTATCAATTTGTAACAGTAAAGCTCGCATAGTATTACAAAATTCTATAAGATTTCCTGCAGGTGGTCTGTAGATATTGCATACAATACATTTCCTATTTGTACCCTTGGCTAATAATAGCAATTGAACTTCTATATTTTCATTAGTTCTATTTAATGTTTTGAATTTGTCAACTGAACATGATAGACCCTCATCAACGTAAGCACACAAACCTCCACCTCTGTAAATACTGATACGGTCTTGGCGAAAGAGATTATATCTTGGGAAGCTATATAATTTACTACAATCCATCTCATTCAACCATGTCTCAGATAGTAGTATGATATCTATAAAATTATCATTTAGTTCTTTTTTAATTTTTGTAAACTTATTTCTTACACTTCTTACATTCATATGTACAATTGAGAAACCTTTTCTAAATTTATTCTTTAAAGACATGTTAATTTTAAAGAATAATAAATAAATTCGAATCTGCATGTAGGCAGCCACATACAATATGAAAGTTCAAAATTCATGACAATACATGTTACTATGGACCAAGCAAACTTATGCCATATGCGATAAAAAATTTCATACCCCCTTCCCACCACGGGCTTACAGCTCTTGTGGCTACCCATGTAACAATATATGAGTTATGCAGTTAAAGTTTAGAGGCTATAACATTATTTCATTTTTTTAAATCATAGGAACTATTAGACATGTATATTTATATTTATAACAGCCACATTCTATCATTTCAGCAACTTAATATTACTCATCTGGATTTCCAGGTTCTTTGGTCAGTTGTACTCGAATTTTCTGTAAGATTTGTCCCATAAGATTTTCACCTTTAATGTTTTCAGTCGTACACTGATTTGCCTGACCAAAATGCATCTTCACCCCCCATACCGAGTGGAAGGTAGCCTCGTACAAGTTTTTATCCCCTGTAGAGATTAGATAGTCTCTCATGCATGGTATAGAGAATTTCTCTTTGTTTATTTCTTGCAGAACTGTAGCGGCTATCTTGTTCCATTCTGTTGTAGGTCTGATTTTCCTGGCTACGTACATAATCTCTACCAGGTCTTCTAATTTCTTCAGGGCTAGGACTAGGTACTCTTGACCACATGCTTGGGCTTTGGTTACCTGGTAAGCGCTGGTTGCCTGCTCAGCGCTGTTGTAGTCTACTCCTCTATAGGACATCTGACAGTGGTATAGGTTAGAAAGTTTGTGATGATGCGACTTGAACATGAGCCCATCCGGTGTCTCCGCCTCATTAGCACTCTGACTTATAGATGACTAACAGTGATTAACTTATGTTAGACTCATTTACTACCCAAATGTTTGCCACTTTGCTAAGGGACGATGCCACCTTTTCACACCAGGTGGCAGCCTGGTTTGTAACAGAACTTTTGTGGTGGATGTTTACCATAAACAGTTCTATGAATGTCAAAATGAGGGTGATTGTTGATTGCCCTATATATACTCAGGGCTTTCACAATTCAACCTAACATGCTTGACAAAAAATACCAAATAAACTGATGACTTATCAAAGGAACCAGGTAGTGAGATAGATAACACCTATTCTTTAGCAATATAGATGTTTAGATGTAAAAAACAAAAGGGTGAATAGTGAACCAAATAATCATACTCCAAGCTCTAATAGAATTAGAAACAATTAAAGGGCTAATGATACTGTCCCTACGCCATCCGTCAGTGACTGATGGCCGTCAGTTGGCTGTTAATCGGCGGTTTTGTTTGTGTTTACATCTCTGAGATGCTTCTAGCATGAGGCACTGATCTCATTTGCAATGCTATCGCTATGGCACTGATCCCAACCCCAGAGGCGGGTGACAATGTGTTCGAGGGGACCCCTGCTTGTAAGCCTTATCCTAAGCTAAAGTAGGCCTCATAGATGTTCTATATTTCCACAATAAAATTCATGCAAACCAGCAAAAGTTGGTCACTTTGACTCACAGTTAGGCGTACTGATAAGGTATGTACTTTTGACTAACTATTGTTAGAAAGGTATTGACTTACACCTGACTTATTTAACATTATTTTTGTCAGTGTACTTCCAGAGCTGACTTCATGGCCACATCTGTTCTGGGCAAGTCAGGCAGTTTGGGAGTGTGGCACCCATCGTGTCCCCGCATACGTAATAAACATGAAATATCGCTGTATGTGTAGCAGATGTTTGCCCCAAGATGTTCACTATTAGTGATTCTGTTTGCAATTCACTAAGGAATTAACATGCAATGGCTACATAACATTTATCCTACCCTACATACAAGGCTAACACAATTATCCAGTATAATGCGCGTCCATGTCTTAGTTATACTATACAATCATACGGTTAGAATAAAATCATGAACCGAGTTAGAATAATCATGAACCTGTCACTCTGCAAGCCTCCTTCACCTTTTTCCTCTGCATTTTCAACATTTCACAATCCATTAGACTCTACCCAGCAGCCTCCATATTATAAACACTCCCTGAACTAGTCATGATGAAAGGCAGCATATAGTTTATTCTCAGGGGAAAGGGGGGGGTGACATTACCCCACAGTAATTAAGACTGTCCAATAAATGATAACAGTGTATAAAATTTGTAACTTAAGATGTGCTTTATTGTGAAGAGTAAATTTTACAAAACAGGCAATGATGTTGTAACATCTGTTTTAAGGATGATACTTGTGTAAACGTATGTCTTTAGCAATCAATGTCTTTTATCAGCTTTCATTTGTAATGTCTCATATAAAATGCAGAAACATCTTTTATCTAAATATAGTCTTTCATAAAAATCTAACATTCTTGGGAAAGGAAAATGTGTTTGTAAAGCCCGGGAATGATCACATTGGCAGATTACGTCTTAAAGCATTTGGAGATGGGGAAAACTGTAAGGGGAAAAAGTCCAGTTCATGGGACGGTCCCTTATAGAGATGGATTTTAACTTGATGTCCACAATTCTAGTTCTAACTCACTCTCACCTTTTTTAAGCAGTTCTTTAACTTTCGCCATCTATAAATTTTAAGTTACATTAACAACAAGAGGGAAGAAATAAATGAAAATGCAAAGTAATTTCATCAAAAGTTGTCCCATTGGACAAACAATCCACTTCCGGTTCTTCTAAATGGGACTATTTTACAAAAAAAAAGATTAGAAGGAAAAAAAAGTTGTTCCAACTACAACTTTATTCAAAATTAATAACAAAGATATAAAGGTTCCCGCTTCAAACTAGCGGAATTCTTTCGAAAACTTTGGAATTATTTGCTCCACGTAGAAATGTGCAACTTGCACCTGACAAAAAATCCCCAAAAGAAAATACAAAGGTTCAATGTTTACTTACAATGGGGTTGTATCTTCTACACAGTGGTCTGCAGTGAGGGCGGTCATGGAGTCTATGAGGACAGCACCACAGATGTGATTACTGGACTCCCTCAGAGAACACTGCACCTGCCAATGGTCCCTACGAATTTTAACATTCCTACCACCGATAATAGCGGGAAGCACACCGGACACTGTATATGGAGCTGTGGGAGATGTGTTCTGTGATGTCTTGTACTGCGCTGTGAAGTCTCCTGATCTGGTAACCATATTGATGTTTACTGGATGAAACACCTGTATATATATATATATATATATATATATATATATATATATATATATATACATATATATATATATATATATATATATATATATATATATATATGTACCTGAAGTACTGATAGATAGCCAGGAACCTGTTTCTTAACATCCTAGTCACACCAAGTATAACTAAGAAGACCCCCAATCATGCTGAGCAGTTCCAGAAAAACCCTGAAACAAAGCTTCATGCTCTATGACAACTCAAGCTGACTCTCCATGTTAAGTGCCCTTCCCCCCACTCCCTGCCAGATACAGCGCATCATAGATCTTCTAAAGGCATCCCCACAGCTGTAGAAAGATAAAAGGGTAGGGGGTGTGTGGAGCATCAGCCTACTGGCTTGCTTTAAGTATTGGGAATCCAGGAGAGAAATTGTGTCAAAACTCTGAGTGTGACTTATTTGAGTGGTTCACCCTATAAATTAGGGTTGGAGAGAGAAAATTGCCATCAAGGCAGTCTTTAATTTGCCTATGGATATGGATTAGAAATCTGCAATAGTTTCTAAAATGTATACTGTAGTCCCTAAATTCAGGTGCCAAACAAGTTGAGAAATAGCCCCCTGTTTACTGCGCATGTGCAGTGTGTGTGCCGCTATGACTAACACAGGGCGTGGAAGCACATCTCAACCAACTTACGTTTTTGTTATGTAAAAACTCATCTTATTTATGTAAAATAGACATAATTTTGATGAGTTGGGCTGGCAGGTTTTTTTTTATGACGTCTGGCACATGGTGTGAATGAGTCAACATTTAAAACATGACAGGCTCTGATTTCTACATCCAGTAAAAACCTACCATAATACCGCGTGTATAAGACGCATCCTGCCTAAATGCACCCACACTTTGTGGCTATGACAGACAAATTTGAGATGCCATGACTTCTGTTGTAATCAATGGATTTTCAAAATTCACAGACAAGCCATTACACATTCATCTGAGGCAAGTGTCATTTTGCATCCCACACATAGACTCTAATTGCACAGATCACAATATTCATAGGAGCAAGATGGAGCGGTCTTCAAAGAATCTTTTTGCCACAACGCATAATATTATTTATTGTGCTAACTAGTGCTAGCACAGCTATAGGCCAATGCAGCAAAAAAGGGTGGGTTGTGCATGGATGAAATTGTGTTTTGGTAGAATAGCTTTGCTTGTAGCAACCACCAAGGGATTCACACAACTATCAAGTAATGGATATTAAATAGCACAGGGCTGACATCGCCAAAACCTTTATCAACAACTTCTCCTCAAACTGAAAAGTAACCCTTTCTTGCCCTGTTGATCTATAGCATCAGCCCGAGTGTGGGCGAGAGGAGGGTCTGCTATTTGAAAAGAAGCAAACCAAGTCATAAGGTTACATATGGACTACCACATTCCTTACCTTTGCGTACATTCAGGAATAGTGAGGACGTCCAACCTTGACTGGATCTCTACATAACATCCAGCCTTTATTTTCATGTGGTGAACTGTCATAAATGCCATAAAGGAATGTGGTAAGGGATCCACCTGTATGCCGTTCACCTTCACTGCAGAGTGCCGCAAAAACAGCCCCCATATGCTTGCAGTAGCACAACACATAGTACCTGGGTAGTAGGGGAGTGAGGGGCATGGTCTATGATTGTAAATCTGTGTCTTGTGGCACTTTATCAGTACATCCAATGTCCTCCACCTTTTAAAAGTGTTACTGCCCACACCCTGGAGGACTGAGCAGCTCAGAATGAGAGGAAAGATTGATATGATAATAATGGGGCACACCTGAGAGCTTATTTTATCTGGGAAAATATTTTATCATATGTCAGACTTTAATCCCAGAAGGTATGAACGGATTTTAGTTGGGGTATGTATGCCTGCCGAATTACTGATTAACATAAATATTTGTAGTCATATAGGCCATTTACCCACACTGCTCAGGGCAGTGAAAACAGCCCTTAAAGAGCCCTACACTTGTTCTCTGGCTGCAGAACAATCGTATGAGTGGGGTGGTTTCTCTGCAGTTTGTATAGGAAAACTTTCACAGAAAACTCCTGACTTGACTTCACACTTGCCTTAATATCTCAATAATTATTCATAAGAGATATCGACATGGGGTTTGCTGCATTCTTCATCAGACATATTAACCTTTCTATTGAGGGGTCTGACTGTGGTGTGGGACTTGGGTCATTTTCGGTCTTTTTTTGGATACAGGGGGCTGTAGAATAAAAACTTATTAACAATTCTTCTTATTTTTGGTTCAATTTGAAAGAAAACACCCTGGGCTTTTAAAGAAGGGCAGATTTGCTGATGTCGGGCCACTTTTTTTAGATATGGTGGTCCAAAGTTGAAAAATGGCCAAAAATTGCTTTTTTTTCAATCTCCACCTCATTACAGGCTCTATAACATCAAGCCAAGCATCAACAGACCAGTAAAATTTTATCTATTCCTTAGTGGGGGATCCTATCTAATATTTCCATGTGGTCCACTTTGACCTAGTTCATCAACCAAAGTTCATAGCTGGAGAGACGGAAACCAACCTCACTCTGGTTTCTATCTGATGAGCACGGGCACCACCGCATACAAACTCAAGATCCACAAAGCTAAGCTCTATGTACGTCTAGTGGTCGTAGCTGATTCTGTGATGGAAACTCCCGAAAAGGCAGTGATAGAACAGGGTCCTTTCAACTACCCAGTGAACAGAGTGGAGGTGACGACCTACGCCATCCCTGCGGGCAAACAGAGATCACACCTACACCCACACAGGTCAACTACCCAAGTCCATGATGATTTGTTTCCTAGACCACAACGCCTTCAATGGAAATTACGCCAAGAACACGTTCGAACTGAAACATTACAACATCATCTCGCTTCAAGTGATAGTGAACGACCAGAAGGTGCCAAACGATGTCTACGTCCCCGACTTTGCCAAAAGGGAAGCGGCGAGGGAGTATCTAGCACTACACATGGAAATGAGGATGTACAAGGGTAACGCTCCTGCGACATTTCCTACGATGATTTTCCTAAATGGTTACATGCTGTTCCCCCTGGATTTAACTCCGGACAGATCGAACGATGGGTGTAGAGTGAACCTTATAAAGGCAGGTCAGCTGAGAGTGGAGCTCAGTTTTGGCTCGGCGCTGACAGACACCACAACGGTACTGCTCTACTTGGTGTACGACAACGTCGTCAAGCTGACCAGAGATAGACATCCCATCACAGACTACCACATGAACTGAAGAGATGGAAAAAAAATGCATGAATACACTTGAAATAGACAAAGTTTTGAAGGAAAACATTCACACAAAACACCATTTCCTAGGTGTTTTCTCTTGTGACACTATCCCCAAGCACCCTATAAAGAACACTTGTTTCATGAGTAACACAGATCCTCAACATTTACCAGGTCAACATTGAGTGGCATTTTTTTTGTGTCGAGGACAGGAGAAGTGTACTACTTTGATTTATCCAGCTTACCTCTGCTGAGCGCAGAGTTCTTATCTTTCCTGAAACGTTCTGCTCCTTTCAAGTGGCAAAGAAACCGTATTCAACTCCAAGACACTAATGCTGACACCTGTGAACCTCATTGTGTACATTGAAGCATGTCGAACAAGAAACCCCAAAAAATGCATCATGGGAATGAACAAAAACCCAAAACTGAGCAACCGTTATATGTATTTCCCACTTCATACTTTTGAACATGCCAATTTTATTTTTTTCTGAAAATCATTTCGACTATAGGTAGTGCCTTCACCATTTTATACAAATTTAGATTTTTCCTTTTTTTGCCAGATATGTTGTGGAAGTATATAAAGATTTCCAACAGCAGACCATTCATAGAAAGCAGAAATTCTGCAGATGCCCCCTAAAATAAAAAGAAGAAAAAATTGCCCACTCCTCTTCTTTGAAAGCAAAAATTCATATAAAGCTTCTTTATAGGAAGCAGGGTGCCTCCAGGTATATGTTCCTTTGTCACCAATACCGCTTGATGCACTACTACAGCATGATGCCATAATACAGCATGATGCACCAATGCAGCATGATGCACCAATGCAGCATGATGCACTGATGCAGCATGATGCACCAATACAGCATGATGCACCAATACAGCATGATGCACCGATGCAGCATGATGCACTGATGTCACATGATGCACCGATGCAGCATGATGCACCAATACAGCATGATGCACTGACACAGCATGATGCGCCAATACAGCATAATGAACCAATACAGTATGATGCACCAATACAGCATGATGCACCAATGCAGCATGATGAACCAATACAGCATGATGCACCAATGCAGCATGATGAACCAATGCAGCATGATGCACCAATATAGCATGATGTACCAATTACAGCATGATGCACGAATACAGCATGATGCACCGATGCAGCATGATGCACCAATACAGCATAATGCACCAATACAGCATGATGCACCGATGCAGCATGATGCACCAATGCAGCATGATGCACCAATACAGCATGATGCACCGATGCAGCATGATGCACTGATGCAGCATGATGCACCGATGCAGCATGATGCACCAATACAGCATGATGCACTGACACAGCATGATGCGCCAATGTAGTATGATGCATCTATAAAGCATGATGCACTGATAGAGCATGATGCACTCGTACAGCATGATGCACCAATCCAGCATAATGCACAAATGCAGCATGATGCACCAATACAGCATGATGCACCAATACAGCATGATGCACCAATCCAGCATAATGCACCAATGTAGCATGATGCACCAATATAGCATGATGCACAAATACAGCATGATGCACCAATCCAGCATAATGCACCAATGCATCATGATGCACCAATACAGCATGATGCACTCATGCAGCATGATGCACCAATACAGCATGATGCACTGACACAGCATGATGTACCAATGCGGCATGAAGCACTGACATAGCATGATGCACCAATGTAGTATGATGCATCTATAAAGCATGATTCACTGAAAGAGCATGATGCACTCGTACAGCATGATGCTCCTATCCAGCATGATGCACCAATGCAACATGATGCACCAATGCAGCATAATGCACCAATGCAGCATGATGCACCAATGCAGCATGATGCACCAACACAGCATGATGCCCTGGTACAGCATGATGCACCAATACAGCATGATGCCCCGATACAGCATGATGCATTGGTACAGCATGATGCACCAATACAGCATGATTCACTGGTACAGCATGATACACCAATGCAGCATAATGCACCAATACAGCATAATGCACCAATAAAGCATAATGCACCAATGCAGCATGATGCACCAATATAGCATGATACACCAATGCAGCATGATGCACAAATGAAGCATAATGCACCAATCCAGTATAATGCACCAATGCAGCATGATTCACTGAAAGAGCATGATGCACTCGTACAGCATGATGCTCCTATCCAGCATGATGCACCAATGTAGTATGATGCACCAATACAGCATGATGCACCAATGCAGCATGATGCACCAATACAGCATGATGCACCAATCCAGCATAATGCACCAATGCAGCATGATGCACCATTGCACCATAATGCACCAATGCAGCATAATGCACCAATGCAGCATGATGCACCAATGCAGCATGATGCACCAATGCAGCATGAAACACTGACATAGCATGATGCATCAATGTAGTATGATGCATCTATAAAGCATGATGCACTGATAGAGCATGATGCACTCGTACAGCATGATGCTCCTATCGAGCATGATGCAGCAATGCAGCATGATGGACCAATGCAGCATGATGCACCAATCCAGCATAATGCACCAATGTTGCATGATGCACCAACACAGCTGATGCACCAATACAGCATGATGCACCAATGCAGCATAATGCACCAATGCAGTGTGATGCACCAATGCAGCGGGAAGCACCAATTTAGCGTGATGCACCATGCAGCTTGTTGCACTAATACAGCATGATGCACTGGTACAGCATGAAGCACCAATATAGCATGATGTACCAATGCAGCATGAAGCACTGACATAGCATGATGCATCAATGTAGTATGATGCATCTATAAAGCATGAAGCACTGACATAGCATGATGCACTCGTACAGCATGATGCTCCTATCCAACATGATGCACCAATGCAGCATGATGCACCAATTACAGCATGATGCACAAATGTAGTATGATGCAACGATACAGCATAATGTGCAGTACAGCATGATGCACCAATACAGCATGATGCACAAATACAGCATGATGCACCAATACAGCATGATGCACGAATAAAGCATGATGCACCAATACAGTATGATGCACCAATACAGCATGATGCACCAATACAGCATGATGCACCAATGCAGCATGATGCACCAATACAGCATCATAATGCACAAATGCGGCATGATGCACCAATACAGCTTGATGCACCAATCCAGCATAATGCACCAATGTTGCATGATGCACCAATGCAGCATGATGCACGAATAAAGCATGATGCACCAATACAGTATGATGCACCAATTCATCATGATGCACCAATACAGCATGATGCACCAATACAGCATGATGCACCAATACAGCATGATGCACCAATACAGCATAATGCACCAATACAGCATTATGATGCACCAATACAGTATGATGCACCCATTCAGCATGATGCACCAATACAGCATGATGCACCAATCCAGCATTATGCACCAATACAGCATAATGCACCAATACAGTATGATGCACCAACACAGCATGATGCCCTGGTACAGCATAATGCACCAATACAGCATTATGCACCAACACAGCGTGATGCACCAATGCAGCATGATACCTCCAGGTGTATGTCCCTTGGTCAGCTTCATGCATCTATGTAGTGACAGTAACAGTGCTTACTAGAACTGAATTAGTGCATCATGCCACCAAATCTAAATAACTGCATTGAGTCCATACATGGCTGACATGAGGTGAGTTACTCACCAGGTTATTCATGTATCATGACGACTAACACATAACAGCAATGTTTGGCCATAGAAGGGTTAAATTTGAGTCGCTGCCATCACAATCATCCACTGTCTGTGTCCTGTTCATCCTGTGTATAAGCCACACCCAGATGTTAGGAGAATCATAATGCACTGGAGGCCTGCTACAATTGCTGTTCCTTTCTATAGTTCATTTATATATGCATATATATTTGCCACACCCCGACTTCAGGTCACGGCAAGTCATATAAATGGTCTATACTGGGTATTAGAGTATTTATATACCAGTGTGCTGCCTAGTCAAAGAAACTTCATGTATACACACACAAACATGTCAATTACATCTCTCCAGCAGAAAGACATTTCACCCAACATTGCATCATTGATTTGACATATGAATATTAGGTCTATGATACTCTGTCATATACCAAGTCTGTGAATTCAAATGAGCTTTTCATTGATGTCCGTATATTTCATATTCAGTCAATAGATGGGATTTCAGAATAATTTAAAACAAGCAATGAAAATAATTATCTGACAGTTTTTGCAAATGAGTAACATTGTTATGTTATCCTTTTTGAAGATCATATGACAGCTGAAAAACTCCACATGCACTGTTCATCATATCACGTTTCCTTGAAGCTATTGTGGTGGGATTAATGATAAAGTAGGTAGGAGCATTCTATTAGTGAACTGTTGCAGTTGCCATGACAATGGAATCAACAGAAAAACAGACATTTTTCTCTATTCTCTCACTTGAATATGCCATTTTTAACATTTATTCAAAGAGATTAATCCAAAGAGAAATAATACCCATTGCAGCCTAAGATGTTGATGTGATATGTTCCAGTCATTAGGAGTGATGGTTTCCATGGTAACTTGCCCTATCATTGGAAAAAGGGGTGTATCTAGGTAGGATGTGCAATGAATGTCATTTCCTGATGTATCTTCTCATCAGTCGTCTACATAGGCACCTTCACTATGATGATTTAGAGGGAAAATACTGCAGGTACCATCTCAGCCTCTGACCCCCCAGGCGGTATTGGAATATACTGCCTGGGCCAGCCCTGTACCTTTGATCACCATCACCCAACTGCTCCCACCCTGCTAACTACCTGTGCATTGCAGTAAAGGGCCTCATCACAGCTGAGTGCACAATACTCCAAGAGCCAAATGAAGGGGCTGCACTGTGCACCACCAAAGGCAATTTATTATGTCACTCTGATACCTAGGGCCTATATATGACTTTGCTAATACATTAGCATATATTGCCCTTGGCTCCTATATATGAAATTGCCTTCTGGGGCTGTCCATAAATTATGTAACATAGCAGGGGGTGTGGGGTATTTTCTGATTGTGACCAAGTGTGACAGGAAATAGGGGGGTGTCAAGGATTGTGTTTTCAAAAATTAATTTTAAAGGGGGCCTAGCATGCTAATGCATGCCCGCATTACAAAGCCACATGACTACCCCTTGACCAATCAGATCGTTGCAAATTTGCCGCTGGGTCCCACAACTTTATCAACAATCTTTGATCTGGTACCTGGTACCCATGTTGTAATTTGCTGTGCTAGCCCCCCTTTAACGTTGTTTAAGATCTATATCAAAAACATCATATGAAACAAGCTAAATATATTAGCTAGAAGGGAACTACAGAAGATCAGGACTGTAATGGTAGTGGTAAAATTGGGGGGCTGTGACCCAATCCCACACCCGTAGTCAGGTAAGATTCTATTTTATCCCCATGTCCCTGTTACTCAGGTAAAATCCTAATAAGATTCAGATAAGAAATTATTATTGGAAGCTGAGCTGAGTTGATAGGATGGCTGAAGGGGGGACCTTGCCAAGTGTGACATAATATTTGAGGGGGATGTTGGTGATGTGTAATGAAGGCTGACAGGGGGGCGGGGGTGTTGAAAATGGCCAAAAAAGGTGTGATGTAATTTATGCATGGCCCCGCTGACCCCATGGAGTATATCTCATGTATAACCTTGTAGGTGACACATACACAGGCCTATGCATAGATGAGACTTTTGATAGTCATGTCACTGTTTTTTGGCAGTTTTTAGGACCCCCTCCCCAATGTCACTGTTTGTCACTGGTACCAGAAGGGCCCCCCACCCCCTTTGCAGTGATGTATTATATGATTTTGTTTTTCATTTTGGCTAAATAACTTCCCTCTATTAAGCACTGTTCATGGGAGTTGTTTATTGCTGAGGGGGTGTCCAAGAACCCAAGCCCATTTTATAGCATCAAAAGTCACAAGTAAAGACTGGTCCAGGCCCTAAGTATAGGCCTGGATTAGTGAGGTTGGTACCATATACAACCCTAAAAGGGTTAAAGTTATGTACTGACTGCCCTTCAGTATCTGCTTTATAGTGGAGGCATGGTCTGGTGATCTGTCTAAAATATATGAGATGTCATTTAATTCAAACGCTGATGGTTTCACCAACTCGTTTTGATATTCTACAATACAATGAATAAGGTGAACGTTAGCCCATACCTTACTGTCTTTATTACATGATTCATCGATGAATTATCAATAAATAATCAATAGAATATCAATAAATTCAATTTGAAAAAAAAATCATCCACCTCCCCATAGGACTCGAAGCCTGAAACACAAGGTTTGACGGCTTGCACTGCAAAAAAGATGAACCAGGCCAGGACACAAACGCCTGTACCTGGGGTTTTGAGAGCGACTTGTTGACCACTATACTATCGGTACACACACCTGGCTACTGGGAGACATTGGTATGGTCTGAACGCATCCAACAGTTGTCGGGGTTATTGGAGCAGCAGCGACAAAGCTGGGGAGGTCACAACCCAGACTGCAGGATATTTTCACACTTTGAATGTATACTAGTTATATGTGAGTGATATCATATCATTGACTTGTAGAGACCTGGTTCTAGCCAACCACTACTCGTCATTCCCTGTGGCGCAATACATAGGGAGTTGGTCTTCCAACCAGGAGGTTATGGATTCGACCCCTGCCCTTGGCAATAGAACTCTTGTAGGTTTTAACATGTGTAATGGTTCGAGTTCTTATATAACTTCGGTTGGGTTTGAGATATGTTAATATCAAGCAAAACCAGACAAGTTAGCTCGGGTTAGTGCAAACAGCACATGTTTATTCATGAATCACATGAGTTCGAAGTGGTGCTACAAGGATTGCTCGGTGCTCAACAGGTCTTGCTCTGGCCGTAGCCAGAAGCCGACTGAATTCCCTACGCGGTCCCAGGTAGGGACTGGAGCAGCGACGACCAGTGCTGCCACCACCTCATAGTGGCCAGAGATCGAAGCGACCTGTGGTCCTACCGGTGGTAACCACACCGACTGACCTGCCCTCCCGAATAGGGAGCTAAAACCATATAAGATGCTCCACGAGCCCCTACACTACCCCCATCGGCTATGACTAGGGTATAAAAACACATAAAGTATGTAACACTATGAAGTTAACAAACCTTAGTAGTAAATATACTACTTTGAAGTGAGATACAGTTTTGACTTTGAGGGTAAGTTTAGGTAAATTATACAACAGTAGTTCGAAGAACAACTATTATATTAAATATGTAACAAGTACATCGTTTTAAATGATACACACACTAGGGGGCAGTGATTACCTGGTACTGAGCTCTGTAGAGATCCCCCTAGTGAGGTGGGACCACTCGGTATCTCCACCAACTACAGGGAATTACTGCCCCTACATTCCTTCCTATCTCGGCTTGGCATTGTTTGAATGCATCCCGTGGTTATGTATACACAAGCTCTGTAGAGATCCCCCTAGCGAGGGCGGACCACTCGCTATCTCCACCAGGTACAGGGAATTACTGCCCCTACACATGTAACATATGACATGTAAGGACATGTAAGGATTGCTGATATCATGGATATCGGCACTCCCAGAAGTGTTGATATCCATGATATCAGCACTCCTTTCAAACATGCATCATAACATGCAATATTGAACAAGTAATCAATGGATAATTCATGATGCGTGTGTGTTAGTGAAGGATAATTACATGAGGGCATAGCCTGAATGTAATTAGCCTTTGCTAACACACACAAGTCATGAATTATCCATTGACTACTTATTTTATTCCACGAAACCAATAGATAATCAATAAAATACAAAAAATTCAAGTTGAAAACAAAAATTATTCCCCCTCCCCGGGACTCAAAGCCAGCCATTGTGTGTACACGATTGGTACATACACCTCGGCGCTCGGGAGCGGACAGCGACAGCCCCGGTCTAGGCTTGGCTTGCTTTGAATGCGTCTCGCGGTTATGGCAGCGGCACACGGCGAAAAGTAGTGTTTGTATACACACGGCGAAAAAAAGATGCGTCTCACGGTTAGGTTTGTGTATGATACACCTCCTCGCCCGGCAGCGGACAATGACTGCGCAAACGGCAAAAAAAAAATGCGCCCCGACCGGGACTCGACCTGCCTACCTCAGACGGCTGAGCGCAAAATGCTAACCCCTAGACCACCGCGTCTCCTCCTTCAGCGGCCGTCTCGGCTTGGTATTGTTTGAATGCATCCCGTGGTTATGTATACACGATCGGTACACACACCTCGGCGCCCAACTAGGTTTGCTTAGGTTTGGTTTTATTCTAGCCAACCACTTCTCGTCAGTCCCTGTGGCACACTGCATAGGGAGTTGGTCTAGGGATCTGATGCTACAGGTTCAAGCCCTGCCCTGGCCTTGAAAATTTCGTGGGTTTTAACATGTAACATATGATATGTAAGGACATGAGAGGCATGCAGGTTATCCATGGATAACCGCACGCCTCTCAAAATTGATGTTACAGTCTTCAGGGTGTGCAATATCTGGAGGTATGTGCATGGGAATATCCAGAAAAAGCACCCAGAATCACAAAAGTCGTGGAATAACGACAGGTATCAGAACGGGAATATCCTGAAAAAGCACCCAAAATCACAAAAGTCGTGGAATAATCTACAGTACTCTAATCTGATCCATATGAACAAATGTTCACTGCATTAAAGGCCATGGTGAATGATGTAGTCATGGCATTGTACAGCAGGACAGCTGTAGTCTTTTCCAAGGCCATGTGGAAACTGAGCTCCACATGCAGCTGACCCAGATTCACCAGACAACTGTTGTGAGTTTGAAGGGAAACAAGGTGTAGCCTTTCAGAAACTTCTTGTAAAAGACACCACAGGTGCGGCAACCTTTGTACATACTCTATTCCTATAACATACCTCTTTGGGTTCCCTATATTAAGAATAGGCATTGGACTCATCATGGTTAGAGGTAACGTAATATCTATACCACGGTTATCACATTTCCGAACAATTTTGGGTGCCCAAACTGGATTATCTGAGTGCTTTTATCACAGGATAGAGGCACTGAGTTGTCACTTGAATATCGACTGTGTTCTTTTTCTATACTATTTTTATATGTGACATCAGCTCAGGTTTAGCTTTGACAGTGGTTCATACAGGGAAAGCTCAGCATGGGTGTGATTAGAACCAACGATCTTCTGATGCAAAGTGCTTCATGTTATCCATCAGGCCAAGGGGCTGGACAATGGTGCTGGGTTAGATGAGTCTTATGTCTGGAACCCTATGGATAACATGTTTATGTTTGTATGTCAGTGAATGCAAAATCCATTCTGATGCATTCTAATGCATCCTAAAGATGCAAACCATGGTATAAATGTAATGTGTGATGATTATGGATGCACTCGTTGACTTTTGGGCCAGATAAAAGCACGAGGCAAAGCTCATGCTTTTATCTGGCCCTAAAGTCAACTTGCACATCCATAATCATCTTATATTGCATTAATTATAATTAATGTATAGAGATATGACTAATCTTCTCGTTAAAAAAAAATGCACCTTTTGTCACATGTAAACATATTTACAGTCAACATTCCTACTGAGTGTAATTAGTTGAGCGCAGGTTATGACGTATAAGTATTCAAAGTGACACAGTCTGATACACAGGGTGGGTGTATATCATACATGTACAACCTACATACTCACTGGAACATGTTTTAGTATAACTGTGTATAGTGGGTTCAATAATCCACGACCGTGAAGTGGTCATGGATTATTGACCCATAAACCCATGTATGCTGTCTCATAACATAGATTAAGTCGTTTATCTCATAGATTCCTCCATTTAATATTAGTTTCTTACCTAATAACCCTCAAATAAAGGCAGGAGAAGACATTTTCTATGGCGTTTTGATAGAAATTGATTCCTCGTTTCGCCATATGTTGTTGTCAGCGGAAGTCGTCTTGTGCTTTCTTGTCCATATTCCCCGACTTGTTGGCCAAGGGCCCAAGAATGTGAATAATCAAGTTGTTACATTGAAATGTTTTGATATTAAGCTTCTAACCTAAATACCCTTTAGTATACAGAACCAAAGGTTATTCTCAACATGTTTTAGTGCCATTCTGATCTGTATAGAGGCGAAATACCAACAAATTCCACTGTACAACAAAATTTCATTTTTCGAAAAAATCTGAGCTTAAACCCACTAATTCCTATGCATTTTGACCTGGGGAATTTAAAATTAACATTCACTTTTTGCTGGTGGCTCTCATTTTTGAGATACCCATGATACCTAGAATAGCCCATTTTCATCCTCGGTAGCCAAATCCATGTTAGTGCAAACTCTACAAAGATTTCATATCAAATCTTGTTTATTTATTTTTTATTACCATTAATTTTACAAACCTATATCTAATGAATTATTCATCCTTTGACTCACTACTATGCAGTAAAAGTAGTAAATATGCTCAAAAAACGTTAGCTAGACGACACTTGTTCGGGACTGCCATACCTGTCTCTTGTACATAATGTTCGAGCTCATCCCACATCAGGGGTTTGTTACTCAAACCTTTATCATGCATGCAAAATGAATTTAGGAACTCTGTGGCGGCATTGCTTGGTGCTCCCAGGTAAACTTAATCCTACACACTGAATGTAAAAAAAGATGAGATTACAGATAAGATCAAGAATTGAGTGGGATCATGAATGGGACCAAGAATCTGGGTACTCATGGTCTGATAATCCCTGTAAGATCACCTAAGAGCACCAATCTTGCTCTCACCAGCCCTGTAAGATTGCCTAAGAGCACCAATCTAGCTCTCATCGGTCCATTTGGTCTCCATTTTCTTTTTGGCTGTTGTACAGTTTTCTTTATAAAAGTCAAAGCGAGTAGCCATGCCGGGGCGTGTTAACACTGAATTAGACTGGAAGTTGGCGCCTGACACAGTTACGGGGTCAAAGATCAGCAAGCCGCAATGGCGGGTGCCGATACGTATAGCTATGAAAAATCAATGGATTCTTATCTACTTTGAATGTCATGAGTAATTAGGCATGGTGTATTCATCTAGGATATCTTAGGATGTTTCCTGTTAATAACTCCACCTGCCACCATTGGATTCTATGTTAAATAAGCGTGCATCCACTTGCATTGGATTCTACTACCATTCAAATAAAAAATGTATTGTATGTAATATCTACAGACCACCTTCGGGAAATCTTATGGAATTTTGTAACACTATGCGAGCCCTACTGCTACAAATAGATGATCTGGATGGATATGATATTTTCATCCTTGGGGATTTCAATGTAAATGTATTAGCCAACACCCCAGACAAACAGCTTCTTATAGAAACCTTTGATCATTTTCACCTGGTACAACTTGTTAACGAGGTCACAACCACATCAGGTACCAACACGTGTATAGACTTGATCTTTTCAAACTGCGATACTATTACCTCTAGTGGTCCATTGAACATACACCTGTCTGACCATCTACCGGTACATATCTTAAAAGCCCAAATACATACAAAGAAAAATTTTAGAACCTTTCTTGGAAGATCATATAATAAACTTAATTTAGAAAATTTTTATTTAGACTTAGAAAACTGTAACTGGGATTATTTCAATGAATCAAATGATCCTAATGTTTGTTGGTCCATACTGGAAAACATGATCAAGAGGATGTTAGACCTACAATGTCTGGTTAAAAGCTTCAAAGTTGTAGACAAACCTAGCCCATGGATGTCTAATGAGCTGCTTGAAAAGATCAACGACAAAAATGCATTATTAAAATTAGCCAGAAAAAAACATGGATATTATATCGTGGCACAGAGC
Source organism: Acholoe squamosa (assembly GCA_949317995.1). Lineage (NCBI taxonomy): Eukaryota > Metazoa > Annelida > Polychaeta > Phyllodocida > Polynoidae > Acholoe > Acholoe squamosa. The sequence continues at coordinate 65,129,143 of OX439049.1, read as the reverse complement.
TAGGGAGAGTAGAAACCAGGTAAATAGAGACATTGAATTGGCTAAAGAAACTTATTATTCCAATCTATCTGAGGTATTTAAGAAAGATTCTAAGAAATTTTGGAGCACTATGAAGGATATTTTACCTTCAAAAAAAGGCAATAGTAAATCGATCATGTTAACTGACGAGAATGGCCATGTAATTTCAATTAATGATACTTCTACTTATATAAATAATTTTTTCGCAGAAATTGGTCCTAGATTGGCGGAACAACATCAAACCATATTTAACTTTAAGGGTACGAGATGTGAGGTGGATATGCCTAAGATGAACTTTACAGATGAAGAAATCATGAAAAGTTTATCTGATATAGACACATCCAAGTCATCTGCCATTGACTATTTATCTACTGAAATATTTAAAAAAACTATGTTAAAGTTTCCTCAAAAATTCATAAAAATCATTAATTTGATCACGAACACAGGCCAAATCCCAGATAGTTGGAAAATTGCTACGGTGACTCCTCTCCCCAAAGGAGGGGACCCATCCAATGGCTCTAACCTTAGACCGATAAGTGTCCTACCAGTACCGGGAAAAATTCTAGAAAGACTCATACACAACAAACTGAGTGAACATTTAGAAAGATTTGATATTTTATCGAAAAATCAAGGTGGATACCAGAAATGTAAATCTACACTAGACTCTATTTCTGTACTAGTTGATGATGTATTAAAAAATAGAAATGAAGGTAATATAACAATGGCTGCCTTTATTGATATAAAAAAAGCCTTTGATTCGGTTAATCATTTGATATTATTAAAGAAATTAGAACAATACGGAGTCAGAAATAGAAATTTAACCTTAATAGAGAATTATTTATCAAGGAGACAGCAATGTTCTATAGCCAACCATATACGTTCTGATAAAGTAAATCTAACATGTGGCGTAGCGCAGGGCTCAATTTTGGGTCCTTTGTTCTTTTTATTGTATATTAACGACTGCATTTCTGACAACGATGTTCATAAAACTTTGTTATAGGCGGATGACTCTGTACTGTATGTATCAGGAAAAAATCTCAAGGTATTAACAAATGAACTCTCAAATGCACTAAATTCTTTTTCTCTCTGGTCCTCAGCTAACAAACTTACAATGAATGAATCCAAGACAAAAATTATGACCTTTGCCCCAGCAGCTAAGTTGAAAAAAATACAGAAACCAAATATTGTTCTAAATGGTAAAACTTTAATGAATGTTCAATCGTACAAATATCTAGGGGTCACCTTGGATCAAGAAATGAACTTTAATATGTATGTGAGAAATGTTATTAAGAGTGTTCGGTTTAAATCATTAATATTATATAAAACTAGAAAATATCTATCAACTGCAGCTAGAATAAGAATGTATAAAATGCATATAATACCAATTATCGACTACTGTGATATACTATATAATGGAGCTAATGCTGAGCTATTACAAGTTCTTCAGAGATTGCAAAATAAGTGTTTAAAAACCTGTTTAGATGTACACGTATTGACTCCAACAGATCTTGTACACAGAGATACTGAGAGCCCCAAACTTGAGGCTAGAAGATTACATCATATAAAAATATTTGCTCATAAAAGGTCAACAATAGAAGAATATATTAAACCAACTGTAACGATTACAAGATTTTCTAGTGCTCCTGTATTAAATTATATGAAAATAAACTGTATAGCCTATACGAAATCTCCTGAATGTTTATGTGCCCAGACGTGGAATAATCTAGATAATGAAATCAGGAATATTAGGGACAAAGATAAATTTAAAGCCTTATCAAAGAAATGTATGTTAGAATCTATTGATATATAATATATATTGTAAAATGTATATGAATATTGTACCAATGAATGTTTAGAGTTAAACCTACCCTAAAATGTGCAATAGTAACGGTCCATATAAAAGACTACTTGTGATTGTTGGTTTCGACTTTGTCAGAGATTGCATAATGTTATTTATTATTAGACTTTAGCAGTGCATGTTGTAAAAAAAAAAATGAAATCTATTATATGCCCCAAATTGTTAAAAAATTGTTATTATATCTTATAATTTATGAATACCGGTAATGATTTAAATGGTCAGATCATAACAACATTTATAAAATGACGATCTGGTCATTAACTGTTTGGTCATGTTATTATAAAAATGAATTACCTTATAATAATGGGTAATCTTGTAATATATAAATGTATGTACTTAGGCCAACTTATATAGATGCAATATCTCTAATACATAATGATGAATACACTGCATGCCTATGTCTACATGGTGTATGTACCTCTAGACCAAATAAAGTTTAAATCTGTTCAAAAAAAAAAGTAGTGGACAGAGAGTCTGTCTATTGCCAGAACGCCCGGGGAACGATTCCCATAGAACCCTGAACGGTTTGAACTGAAATGTATGGCGAGGTTGACTTGTATACTTTTCCAATTTATTAACATGTCCAGATTCTAACCAAAGGCTTCTTGAAGATGTCCAAAAGGTGTTGGAGTAGGGTTATGGCCTGATAATGCACCGGGGTTATAACAAAAAAAAGCACTGTCCAAGCCAAAATCGTGAGATAAACATATATAATCAATGTAGAGCTGCGCAGAAATAATTATGTGCAGTAAACTAGTTTTTGAAAGGCCGCCATCCAGCTTCAGTAGAGGTGTGTAGAGAACTACTGGTTGTTGTTAATCCAATTGATGTATGAAGAAACTCTGGTGTAAACTGACGGGTAGCTTGTGTCACAACGTCTATGTCCCCATGAAGTTACTCCAACCAGTTTGTAGCCACCATTCACCTCACAAACCAGTGGCCCACCACTGTCACCCTGATTCACAATGGACAAGACCATGGTAAGAATTGGTGTTAAATCAGACAGAATCAATTGTATCATTCCACAATCTGATATATTAAAGACAACTTAGTGACCCAATGGAACTATCAAAATCATTCAGTTGGAGAATGAAGATAATTTTGTTGTTGTTGTTGTTGTTTTGTTTTTTTTATATCAAAATACCAACTTGTGTTCTATGTGGGTTTTGCTCAGAATGGTTTCTTCAGCTCACAAAGTTGTCTTCTAAGATCATAGAAAGAGTTGATATGAATCATTATTACCAAAGTTCATATTTAGAGCAATGCACCTCATAGAACTACTGCTTTTGTTGAAAGCTTAGATTCTGATAATTTTTAGGGCAAAAAAAGTTTTCAACAAAGGACCTTGAAGTGCCTTTAGGAAATTTTTGATGAATATGTATTTCAATATATCAATACAAACACTGCATGCTCCCGTTCCTGACTCCTGTACACAGACATGAACAGTAGGGTTGTAATTTGATCCCCAGCGCTGACAATCACTGAGAACATCAGTGCTAGCTATTTGCAATATGTTTGGGAGTTTGCGACGAGGCCGACCCCGCCGGTTCACTGCAATGAAAAGACATGGCAAATTTAAATGTAACATCCCTACTGAGTGTATATATATATATATATATATATATATATATGTGTGTGTGTGTGTGTGTGTGTGTGTGTTCATATCCTTGTTTTCCTCTAATCGATAAGGAATATCGACCTGCTGCCAGTATAGCTTTTACAAAAAGCCCTGGTTGGTAGTACGCGGTGGTACAAGGAATCTCTGTGAAAATACCAACGGATTTCTGGCATCTTTGGGACAAGGATTCTGCTGTCCATTTTTATTTTCAGTGTATGAGATAGAAAGCAATGTTTATGTGTGATACTTGCATTTGTATTTTCCCCAGCCCGTGATGTAGCAGTTGTCAAGATTAGCAGCATCGACTTCTGTGTTGAGGGGAATGACCATGGTAGCAGGTTCGGGCATGGCCACAGTCCATTTTACCAGAGCAATATCATTGGGATAAGCACCATTTCCTACTCCGTAGTTTGGGTGCTGGAAGTAAAAACAAAGATGTACCTGGGTCAGGCTGCCAAAAACCACCGGATTTCTGATTTTAAGGGTAGAAAAAGGAACCTGAATAATGTAAACTCTAAGGCCATAGAAAATAAAGAAACCATGAAGGTATGATAGAAAGCTTCTTTTAAAATGAGAAGGCAAACATACTTTCTATTTAGATACTAATGATTAGAGGTAATAATAAAAGATAGGTGGGTCAGATCGCCAGAAAGCAGTAGATTTTGTGTTTTTGGGGTCATTTTGGACTTTCATGGCTCTGGAGAAAAATGTAAATTTGTGGTCATCCATAAAAAACTTTAGGACTTATAGCCTGCCAAAGTGAAAAAACAGCCAAATTTGTTCCTTTTTATACTTATTGTATTTTTTACAAGTGTCCTGTATTGAATAAAAACACTATAGAGTATCCCAAAGTTATTTTTTGTATTGTATATGAGCATAGGTATCATTTCCATGAGGTTTAGACATGTTACTAAGTGAGAATTTTTCATGATGTGTCTTTCAAAATGGAAATCTGTAACTTGTAATGTCCGGTACCTAAATCTCATTTGTTTATAAAACATGGAAAAAGTGAAGCTTCAAAATCTTTGTTATTACTCATATGAAAGGCCCTATTATCCCCTACTTTGGTGAAGAAATTGTGTGTCTAACAGCATTTGTCTCCATATGAGAGCAGCTTATGTGAAATAATTCTGATAAAAGTACCGGACGTTACTTAGCAGCCAGTACTTTTATCATCACGTAGGAGGCAGTTTACTGTGCATGCATAACTCAAATTTTGTTCAATTCTGTAATTTAAGTCAATAATAAACATTTTGGCCTTGCTATTTCATGTGTTTTTTTATGCATAATGGGACATTCTTATAAATATTACTGAGAGCAACTTCAATGATTTCCATATTTCATTATTTTGGTACCGGATGTTACATGACACAAAACAAGCAATAAAAATGGAACCGGATGGCCTAGATAGGTATTTTTTGGTCTTCTGAGCTGAGCAGATGTACCGTGACAATTTTGTTAAGGTTATATAAAGTAATTAGAAAATTAAGTTTTTCAAGGGCAGCTCCGGAATTTAGGTGAAGAAATGTTAAATAATCAAATCAAGTAGAATGATCAAGTAGGCATTCTAAAATTGGAATAAATATATATATATAGAAATGAGATCTCCATATAAAGTGTATGTCTTATACATTATATAGCCGGGTTTGGCCGTACTTTCTATACTTTGTTTGTAAATAGCAATGACCAAAGTATATTATGATGAGTGAAGATTATGATTGTGTCATTCAAGGATATCTTGGAGAGACTACTCGCCTCATATGGTCATAATGGGAATAATGGGAACACAGTGCAGGGAAAAGGGCCGTGTATAGGTTGGTGATTAAGACACAGCTATATCTTTTATCTTAAGAGGAGTTGGAGAAACCCTTGGTTAGGGCATATAGTGTATGGTGCCATATGTTCTGAAATTTATGAAAGAGAGATTCAAATATAAGTCTTGGACATGACATTAGGTGAAAGTCCAGAAGTATGGTGAAAAATGTGCACTCTACACTAGGTTAAAATAGTGGAACTGATGCTTGTGATGCTAGGGTTTTAGATACTCTAATGTGAATTGACAGTGTGCCATAAAATAAAAAAAAACAGAAGCATCTTTTCCCACTTTTTCAAATTTGAGACACCATAACCCAAGCTATACATGATGGATTATTGTAAATTACCATTTCCCTGATAGCACAAACTGTTTTCTATTGAATATAGCCAGAAAAATAGCATTGGTTTACAACATATCATTACAGCCATACAAGCTCAAAATGGGCCTAAAGACACAGTATCTAATGGTTTCTGGGGACCCACATTTGGGGAAAATCGCTCTCAACAAGGGTAAGCATAGTCACAGGGCAAGCAGCACACCATGTCAATAAAAACTTAAGTGGCCCTGGGGTGCGACTTATGTGAGGGGCTTTGATCCTATAGAACAAACCATAAGAGCCTCAAATGGCTTAAAGATTTAGGGTGCAGCTTATATGCGGACGTAGCACACAAGGTTTTACAGCGGTCAAATTCACCAACTTGATCTCAGTCAGCGTTCTAACCTGTAAATTCACCAACCTTATTGATCTCAGTCAGCGTTCTAACCTCTAAATTTACCAACCTTATTAATCTCAGTCAGCGTTCTAAACTCTAAATTCACCAACCTTATTGATCTCAGTCAGTGTTCTAACCTCTAAATTCACCAACCTTATTGATCTCAGTCAGTGTTCTAACCTCTAAATTCACCAACCTTATTGATCTCAGTCAGCGTTCTAACCTCTAAATTCACCAACCTTATTAATCTCAGTCAGCGTTCTAACCTCTAAATTCACCAACCTTATTGATCTCAGTCAGCATTCTAACCTCTAAATTCACCAACCTTATTGATCTCAGTCAGCATTCTAACCTCTAAATTCACCAACCTTATTGATCTCAGTCAGCATTCTAACCTCTAAATTCACCAACCTTATTAATCTCAGTCAGCGTTCTAACCTCTAAATTCACCAACCTTATTGATCTCAGTCAGCATTCTAACCTCTACATTCACCAACCTTATTGATCTCAGTCAGCGTTCTAACCTCTAAATTCACCAACCTTATTAATCTCAGTCAGCGTTCTAACCTCTAAATTCACCAACCTTATTGATCTCAGTCAGCATTCTAACCTCTACATTCACCAACCTTATTGATCTCAGTCAGCGTTCTAACCTCTAAATTCACCAACCTTATTAATCTCAGTCAGCGTTCTAACCTCTAAATTCACCAACCTTATTGATCTCAGTCAGCATTCTAACCTCTAAATTCACCAACCTTATTGATCCCAGTCAGCGTTCTAACCTCTAAATTCACCAACTTGATCTCAGTCAGCGTTCTAACCTCTAAATTCACCAACCTTATTGATCTCAGTCAGCGTTCTAACCTCTAAATTCACCAACTTTATTGATCTCAGTCAGCGTTCTAACCTCTAAATTCACCAACCTTATTGATCTCAGTCAGCATTCTAACCTCTAAATTCACCAACCTTATTGATCTCAGTCAGCGTTCTAACCTCTAAATTCACCAACCTTATTGATCTCAGTCAGCGTTCTAACCTCTCCTGGGTCCGTTAGCTTTGTAGTACCACAATGGATTTTGAACTGTGTTGGAACCTGCCTGGAAACCCCAATGAAATAGGTTACAATATTGAGACACAGTAAAACACAAAAGAGGAATAAGAACAATACCTTTTTGTGATTTTAAATTTGAGCAATGTTTTATTCATAAAGACATTGTATTCTGACTGTGAAATTTTACTGTTGTAGCTCATATAGCAACCGGCACTTATAAATTACCATCTAATCAGTCATTAGATGAAACTTGTGCTTATCAATACTGTTTCTAAAATATAGTGCTTTCAAACTTTGGACCATTCACCCCAATGCTCTTTCAAGATGGTTTATGATTTGAGAATGTTCAATAATTATAAATTTCACTGTCTTTTTGGGACCCACCCATTCCCTTGTCAGTGTTTTTGTGTAGGACAAAATAGACTTGTCGTTAAGTTGATTGCACTAACGAGTTTTGGACCCTGCCAGATTCTCAGTGCAGTGACGGCGGTGTTGGCACCTATAAGGCATGCACCACAGAAGTGCCCATAGAAGTCCTTCAGGGAACACTGGCATTTCACTTTGTCAATATCATTATCTGTAACATCCGTCCCACCGATAATACTAGGCGCCACACCAGCCTCAGCATAAGAAGCTACCAGTACAGCAGCTACAATAACAGACAGAATGTAGGAGGACATGGCTGTAGGAGATGTATAATGTGATGTCTTGTACTGGACTGTGAATTCTCCTGATATGGTAAACATGTTGATGTCTTCTGGCTGGAACACCTGTATGTACCGAAAGTAGCGATAGCCAGGGGCCTGTTTCTGAGCATTCTACCAGAATCATAATATAACTCCAGAGACCCCTAGTCATCCTGAAGTTAGTATATCAGATGGTTTAGGCTCAAAACCTACTTTTCTCTCAATTATGCCTACAGGACAAACTCCAGTTGCCATACACCTCTTCTACAAAAGGTTCTTCATTTTATTTTGGTTTAAACAGGTGCATTTGGTCAAATCAAACCCAAGGTGCACATATTAAAGGGCAAGAATTAAGTTGCACCAATTGAGAATATATACTGGAACAGGCATTTTGCAGGGCACAGTTTGGGCTCTTTTTCCAATTAATCCCATTTGATTTCAACTTATTCTTAACATCTTATATTATTCCAGTTTACTTATACCATTTTGAAGAAGAATTTAAGAAAGTCTTTATTTTGGCTATGGATATAACCTACTAAATTCAACATGTTGAGAAACTGCCTCCTGTTCATTGCGCATGTGTAATTTGTATAACTCTATAGCTAACACACGGTGTGGTGGGTTATAATGACAGGCCATGTGTCAGCGATGAGCTGACATGGAAAACTTGACATGCTCTGATTTCTACATTCACTAAATTTCTACCACAATACCCCGTGTATAAGGTGAACACTGCTCAAGATGTACCCAGCCATTTTGGCTTTGCCAGAGAAATTTGAAATGCCATGATTTTTGTTCTATCAATGAATTTTCAAAGTTCAGAGCCCCCAGCAGCCCCTTGTACCATGTTGTGTGGAGGGACTTTGTAGATTGTTTGGAGAAACTACTCCCCTCTGCTATAAGGCCATCCACGTAAATAAGCCATGCCTGTAACTTATAATATGATTTTGAGGTGACAATGTATTTATGATATATCGACTCAAAATCCACAGATCACAATTTTCATTTAAGAGCAAGATGGTCTGGTGTTTAGAGAATCATTTCACAGTAACACATTCATTTTGTGCTAACTAGTGCTAGCAAAGCTATAGACCAATCTGGTGAGAAGGAGTGTCTTCTTTATGAATACAGTTGTACTAACTTTAATTTTGGTGGAATGCTCATAACTTAGCATAGCAACCACCAAAGGATTCACACAATTATCAAGTACTGGGTATTCAATGGCTCATGGCTGACAAAGAAAGGCTTTCCAAATAAAAGTCCAAAACCTTTATCAACAATTTTTGTCGAAAGTGAAAAGTGACCCTTTCTTGCTGTGTTTGTCTATATCATAATGCCGGCTGTGGGTAGGGTGTGTGTTATCTGTAAGGAAAGAGACCATGTAATGACGTTATGTAACCTCACCAATGCCAACCCTCATAAATGCCAGAAGGTGGTGAGGGTGTCCAACGGCCCTCAACTAGATCTCTACATAACATCAAACCTTTTTTTTAATGTGGGGTGGGGGGAGGCTTAGAAATTTACACATAGTGCCAACAAAATGTCTGGTTATATAAGTAACATGGCAGCCACTTTCACTACTGTGCAGTAAAATGGTTAGTACAGCTTCTCTACAGGCAGTATGTTGCCTCTAGGTTCATGCCGCTTGGTCAGCATGATGCATCAATGCAGCATGGTACCTCCAGATTCAAGTCCTTTGGTTGATATGATGCACCAATGTAGCATGATGCACCAATGCAGCATGATGCACCAATAGAGCATGATGCACCAATCCAGCATGATGCACCAATACAGCATAATGCACCAATACAGTATGATGCACCAATCCAGCATGATGCACCAATAGAGCATGATGCACCAATCCAGCATGATGCACCAATCCAGCATAATGCACCAATACAGTATGATGCACCATTACAGCATGATGCACCAAAGCAGCATGATGCAACAATGCAGCATGATGCACCAATGCAGCATGATGCACCAATACAGCATGATGCACCAATCCAGCATGATGCACCAATATAGCATAATGCACCAATACAGCATAATGCACCATTACAGCATGATGCACCAATACAGCATAATGCACCAATACAGCATGATGCACCAAAGCAGCATGATGCACCAATACAGCATAATGCACCAATACAGCATAATGCACCATTACAACATGATGCACCAATACAGCATGATTTACCAATACAGCGTGATGCACCAATGCAGCATGATACCTCCAGGTGTATGTCCCTTGGTCAGCTTTATGCATCAATGCAGTGACGGTAACAGTGCTTACTAGAACTGAATTAGTGCATCATGCCACCAAATCTAAATAACTGCATTGAGTCCATACATGGCTGACATGAGGTGAGTTACTCACCAGGTTATTCATGTATCATGACGACTAACACATAACAGCAATGTTTGGCCATAGAAGGGTTAAATTTGAGTCGTTGCCATCACAATCATCCACTGTCAGTGTCCTGTTCATCCTGTGTATAAGCCACACCCAGATGTTAGGAGAATCATAATGCCTGGAGGCCTGCTACAATTGCTGTTCCTATCTATAGTTCATCTATATATGCATAGATATATGCCACACCTTGACTTAAGGAGGTCACGGCGGGTCATAGAAATGGTCTATACTGGGTTTTACAGTTTTTATATACCAGTGTGGTGCCTAGTCAAAGAGACTTCATGTATACACACACAAACATGTCAATTACATGTGTCCAGCAGAAAGACATTTCACCCAATATCGCACTATTGATTTGACATATAATATTAGGTCTATGATAATCTGTCATATACCAAGTCTGCGAATTCAAATGAGCTTTTCATTGATGTCCGTATATTTCATATCCAGTCAATAGATGGGATTCCAGAATAATTTAAATCAAGTAATGAAAATAATTATCTGACAGTTTTTGCAAACAAGTAACAGAAGCAGGTGTTGGTCATCATTTTTTTTTATGTTGTTATCATTTTTGAAGATGATATGACAGCTGAAAAACTCCACATGCACTGTTCTTCATATCACATTTCCTTGAAGCTATTTTGTTGGGATTTATGATAAAGTAGGTAGAAACATTCTATTAGTGAACTGTTGCAGTTACCATGGCAATAGAATCAACAGAAAAACAGACATTTTTCTCTATTCTCTCACTTGAATATGCCATTTTTAACATTTATTCAAAGAAATTTATCCAAAGAGAAATAATACCCATTGCAGCCTAAGATGTTGATGTGATATGTTCCAGTCATTAGGAGTGATGGTTTCCATGGTAATTTGCCCTATCATTGGAAAAAGGGGTGTATCTAGGTAGGATGTGCAGTGAATGTCATTTCCTGATGTATCTTCTCATCAGTCGTCTACATAGGCACCTTCACTATGATGATTTAGAGGGAAAATACTGCAGGTACCATACCAGCCTCTGACCCACTGCTCCCACCCTGCTAACTACCTGTGCATTGCAGTAAAGGGCCTCGTCACAGCTGAGTGCACAATACCCCAAGAGCCAAATGAAGGGGCTGCACTGTGCACCTCCAAGGGCAATTTATTATGTCACTCTGATACCTAGGGCCTATATATGACTTTGCTAAGACACCTGCAGGAAGTATCAGCATATATTGCCCTTGGCTCCTATATATGATATTGCCTTCGTGGGCTGTCCATAAATTACGTCACACAGGAGGGGGTGAGGGGTATTTTCCGATTGTGACCAAGTGTGACAGGGGATGGGGAGGTGTCAAGGATTGTGTTTTCAAAAATTAGTTTTAAAGGGGGCCTAGCATGCTATTGCATGTCCGCATTACAAAGTCACATAACCACCTCTTGACCAATCAGATCATTGCAAATTTGCCGCTGGGTCCCACAACTTTATCAACAATCTTTGATCCGGTACCTAGTGCCCATGTTGTAGTTTGCTGTGCTAGCCCCCCTTTAACAGTGTTTAAGATCTATATCAAAAACATCATATGGAACAAGCTAAATATATTAGCTAGAAGGTACCTACAGAAAGTCAGCACTGTAATGGTAGTGGTAAAATTGGGGGGGCGTGACCCAATCCCACACCCGTAGTCAGGTAAGATTCTATTTTATCCCCATGTCCCTGTTACTCAGGTAAAATCCTAATAAGATTCAGAAATTATTATTGGAAGCTGAGCTGAGTCGATAGGATGGCTGAAGGGGGGGACCTTGCCAAGTGTGACATAATATTTGAGGGGGATGTTGGTGATGTGTGACGAAGTGTGACAGGGGGCGGGGGTGTTGAAAAAAGGTGTGATGTAATTTATGGATGGCCCCGCTGACCCCATGGAGTATATCTCATGTATAACCTTGTATGTGACACATACACAGGGCTATGCATAGATCAGACTTTTGATAGTCATGTCACTGTTTTTTGGCAGTTTTTAGGACCCCAAACCTAATATCACTGTTTGTCAATGGTACCAAAAGGGCCCCCCACCCCCTTTGCAGTGATGTATTATATGATTTTGTTTCTCATTTTGGCTCAATAACTTCCCTCTTTTAAGCACTGTACATGGGAGTTGTTTATTGCTGAGGGCATGTCCAAGAACCCAAGCCCATTTTATAGCATCAAAAGTCACAAGTAAAGACTGGTCCAGGCCCTAAGTATAGGCCTGGATTAGTGAGGTTGGTACCATATACAATCCTAAAAGGGTTAAAGTTATGTACTGACTGCCCTTCAGTATCTGCTTTATAGTGGAGGCATGGTCTGGTGATCTGTCTAAAATATATGAGATGTCATTTAATTCAAACGCTGATGGTTTCACCAACTCGTTTTGATATTCTACAATACAATGAATAAGGTGACCGTTAGCCCATACCTTACTGTCTTTATTACATGACTCATCAATAAATTATCAATAAATAATCAATAGAATATCAATAAATTCAATTTGAAAAAAAAAATCATTCACCTCCCCATAGGACTCGAAGCCTGAAACACAAGGTTTGACGGCGTGCACTGCAAAAAAGATGAACCAGGCCAGGACACAAACGCCTGTACCTGGGGTTTTGAGAGCAACTTGCTGACCACTAAACTATCGGTACACACACCTGGTTACTGGGAAACATCGGTATGGTCTGAACAAGTCAAGCAGTTGTCGGGGTTATTGGAGCAGCAGCGACAAAGCTGTAGAGACCTGGTTCTAGCCAACCACTTCTCGTCAGTCCCTGTGGTATGGGTTCGACCCCTGCCCTTGGCAATAGAACTCTTGTAGGTTTTAACATGTGTAATGGTTCGAGTTCTTATATAACTTTTTTGGGTTTGAGATATGTTAATATCAAGCAAAACCAGACAAGTTAGCCTGGGTTAGTGCAACTGGCACATGTTTATTCATGAATCACATGAGTTCGAAGTGGTGCTACAAGGATAGCTCGGTGCTCTACAGGTGTTGCTCTGGCCGTAGCCAGAAGACAACTGAATTCCCTACGTGTTCCCAGGTAGGGACTGGAGTAGTGACGACCAGTGCTGCCACCACCTCATAGTGGCCAGAGATGGAAGCGACCTGTGGTCCTACCGGCGGTAACTGCAAAGACTGACCTGCCCTCTCGAATAGGGAGCTAAAACCAGATAAGACGCTCCATGAGCCCCTACACTACCCCCATCAGCTATGACTAGGGTATAAAAACACGTAGGAAATAGTCTAGAAACTAAAATAGGGCCCGAGGGAAGTATTTACACAATGATATTGTCAACGAGTCCGTAAATGATGAATGAGGATGAATACAGACGAATCAGGGATCCAGTTTGATATCCACTTTATTCATTGAAGTCCACAAGGTATAGATGGTGATACAGTATAAGGTGCCCAACAGTGTCCAAGCCTAGCCCTTGAGCTGAGGGCTCTTGTCTCACGTGAGTGTGTGAGGGATGAAGTATGAAGGTAGAAAGATGAGTGAGCTGCTCCACCTACAGGTATTTATAGTAGGAGCTGCTCACCCAGCTCATCCTAAAAATAGTATCAGGTGAGCTAAATATAGTAACTGGGGAACTCCAGTGCAGGTGTGTAGGTGGATCCTAAACATAGCACTGGGGGTCACAGAGTCCTATGGTTCTAAATATAGCTGCTGGGAATTCCCGGTATGCTGTGAGCTGCTCATGATTAATAGGCATGTCCTCTAGCGGGAGGAGTTGGTCTAAACATAGCTACTAGGAATTCCTGGCATGCAGTGAGCTGCTCATGATTAATGGGCATGTCTTCCAGCAGGAGGAGTTGGTCTAAACATAGCTGCTAGGAATTCCTGGCATGCAGTGAGCTGCTCGTGGTTAATGGGCGTATCCTCCAGTGGGAGGAGGTGGGGTCACTGAGTGCAGTTGACACCGCCAGCCTTTGGTCTATGGGTATGGCTTGGCTTGTGGGTAGACTCGGACACTGGGTTACATGGTAGAGTCAAAGGTGAAAAATAAATATGATAAGTACAATACCTATAATGGTCTCCTGACAATATAGTGGAGCGAAAATATATATATAAAGTATGTAACACTATGAAGTTAACAAACCTTAGTAGTAAATATACCAGGCTGGGAAAAATGTAACATGATGCCAACAGTGGACTGGAGAAAAATGTTGGCCATATCTCGACTAATAAACCTGTATGTGGAGGAGCCTTAGCCACTGTTGGACAACTCTCCACTGTTGGACAATGGGGACCTAGGCCACTGTTGGACAACTCCCCACTGGTGGACACTGCCCCCCAGTGATTGTTCTTATCTCCTGGTTGCCATAGTGATCACTGATAAGACATTATATTATTGCACATATGATCCATACCCGCCATTGATGTGGCCGGTATGAATCCTTTATTATATGTATTGTTTGTCCTGTCTGTCCTTTTTATGTTTCTATTTCTCTACTTTATTCTTTTCCCCTCCTTTCTTTCTATCTGCTTTTTGCAGACCTTTAAATGTATTATTAATCGAGGCTGCTGTTAGGAACACCAGAGAACACAGCACTATAAACACTAGTATAACAAGCCTCAAATTTCAGTGCATCATAATTATCTTTCATCTCTTTCAAATTATGTAATAACAAAACATTATTAGTTACTAACCAAATGCAGGACTATGCAACCTTTGCATAGTACTGCATATCTTCTGTGACATTCATTTGTCACTTAAAACCCGCTTAACGGATCAATTTATGACTACTACGGCTGGAAAATACGCAAATACATTCTATAATTGGATATGTATTCTTCCAGGATAAATAAAAGAAATTACAATACAATACATTAGTGCAGGTGTTGAACAATCCCCCAACAGTGGGGGTAATGCAGGTGGGGAGGTGTGACAGGGGGTATGGAGTAAACACAAAATGGATAATTTGAAATAATTTTGATACAGTAAATGCAGCATATCTCATCATACACAAGTTTGTTTTGAATAGGTTCATACACATACCTGGATAATTACAAGGTCTACCACTATAAAGATCAATCTCTTTGCACAAATCATCATTGCATTGCACAAATTGCCTTTTCTACACTTAACCTTACAGCGTGGCATATTCAACCAAAAGTGTTGGAGGATGGGCCAACGTTTTTCACTCCTCCAACAGAGCAGGCTTGCCAATGTTTTCCAAGCCTGTATACAATTTTGAAGAGAGATACAGTTTTGACTTCAAGGGTAAGTTTAGTTAAATTATACAACAGTAGTTCAAAGAACAACTATTATATTAAATATGTAACAAGTACATCGTTTTAAATGATACACACACTCGGGGGAAGTGATTACCTGGTACCGAGCTCTGTAGAGATCCCCCTAGCAAGGTGAGACCACTCGGTATCTCCACCAACTACAGGGAATTACTGCCCCTACATTCCTTCCTATCAGGATCAACCAACATCCACTAGCACCCGGCATTCACCCTCAATCCAGTAACCTGGAGGTTGAGGCTTTATCAAGCAGTGTTGGGGCACTCCTGACTTTCCAGTGGATGTACTGCTACAAGTACCAGATTGGTTGAAGCGTCATCTGTATCATATCGGCCCAGTTCCTGAGTCCTCAATCCATGATTGCGTTAAGATTCGGGGTTCCCATACCTTCAATCCGTGATTGCATTAGGATGCTCGGTTTCTCCACCAATGATGTGGTTAGCAGAAAATGTCATGGAGAAAGCGGTACTCGAACCCTGGACCCTCCAACTTTGAAGCGGAAGCTCTACCCCTGAGCTACTTCCCCTGGCCTGACATGCTCTACCTTCCAACCACACCTGGATCGGTATGATACACACTAGGGGGCAGTGATTACCTGGTACCGAGCTCTGTAGAGATCCCCCTAGCGAGGGGGGACCACTCGGTATCTCGACCAGGTACAGGGAATCACTGCCCCTACACATGTAACATATGACATGTAGGCCAAATTTTTGAAAATGGTACTTTTAGCATTTTACAGGGTTTTTAAGCTTTACCTACCAATAGGGTCAAAGCCTATGCACTAGCCTGGCAGTTTTTGGTTTCATTCAAGAGGAAACATCCTAAGCTTTAAAATGAGAGTAAACTTTAGCGAATCGGACCATAATTTTTTTGAGTTATTGGTCTACAGAGTTGGAAAATGACCAAAAAGCGTGTATTTTGCTGAAAAAATACAATTTTCACACACCCCCACATGATGCTTATACTGTACAACACCCCTAAAAATCACTTTTGCAATTCAATACATATGTTAACTCTGAGATCCAAAGGGTTTTAACCTGATGTACATGGTAGATTTTTTTTCTCCCCTTTATACTGAATAAAGGCAGCATTATGCTACTCTCTGCTCAAAAATAAACCTTCTCAAAATACCAATGAAATATTCTGTTTCTACCATCCATGCTGCACTTAATTTTGAGGGACATTTAAGGGGTTTATATGGTATAAAGAAATTGCGGCCACACCCATTTTCTTTTAGTCCTGGCCCTAAAGTGTATTGGCATACACATTTTTGAGCAGGGAGTAACATTTAACATTTTGGTTAATGAATCAAATTCTCCTGCTTCCATACAGTAAATTTTTGCTTTGCATAGTGTATTGGCACCTCCTAATTAATCATGGACAAAAATTGGTCCCATATTGACTCTTTGTGCTATTTGTAAACCATAAAATATGACTGGATGTTACTCTCTGCTCAAAATTCTAAGTCC
Organism: Acholoe squamosa; assembly: GCA_949317995.1. Lineage (NCBI taxonomy): Eukaryota > Metazoa > Annelida > Polychaeta > Phyllodocida > Polynoidae > Acholoe > Acholoe squamosa. The sequence goes on along the minus strand of OX439049.1, from coordinate 65,112,230 downwards.
TTTCGCTCTAAACCAGATGACATCTCTGTCGTCCCTCGCATGGCGCATCCATACGGGTCTTTTCTAATCACAATAAGGACACTTCAACCTATTGTTTGATCCTCTTTCTGTCCAATTTTACTGACAATTGTTATTCCTAAAGCAAAAGAAAGGTAAGGGATCAGCCAAAAATTCACCTTTATAAGATGTACGAAGGTGTAGGGCACACATTGATATACTTTGTTGGGGTCCAAATGCTTTTATTTTGATGAAAACTGATGTTGTCCGTCAGCAAGTGGTGGAATTTTGCCATTATTTCTAAATGACTGGGTGTTATATGGGGTTGAAGCATGTCACTTGCCAGGGCCCTATGTGTGTTACTCCCTGCTCAAAAATAGATTCTGCTGCTAAAACTCACTCTCCTGTCCGTCAGTTATCAACAGGTGTAATTTTGATATCCATCTGATAGATTATACACTCCTGCATCCTCCTGCAGTATTTGGGTATGATCCTAATACTTTAAGTGTCTGTTTGAGTGTGGAAATTCCAAAAATCAGCATCGGACCCAAAGATTTATCCCACTTTTTCACATCTCATGTCCCTAATATTGTAAAGATTACTGTTTTTTGTGGCTTTTATGATAGATATACCCCTCACTTTTTCAGAAAATGTGTTATACGTTACCTACATGAGGTTATTTAGCCCCACTAACCCAATCAATGGGTTACTCCCTGCTCAAAAAAGTCAAATTGTGGTCAAGCTTGTGACCAGTTCTATCACAAACTACTGCTAGATATGGAACAGTTACACATTAAAGTATGCCTATTGAAGTTAATATGAATGAATGTTGGTGATTATTTGACAACTAAAATCAGTTTTAGTTCTAGCCAACCACTTCTCGTCAGTCCCTGTGGCGCACTGCATAGGGAGTTGGTCTAGGGATCTGAGGCTACAGGTTCAACCCTACCCTGGCCTTGAAAATTTCGTGGGTTTTAACATGTAACATATGACATGTTAGGACATAAGAGGCGTGCAGGTTATCAATGGATAACTGCACAGTGTGCAGGTTATCCATGGATAACTGCATGCCTCTCAAAAGTGATGTTACAGCCTTCAGGGTGTGCAATATCGACAGGTATGTGCATGGGAATATCCAGAAAAAGCACCCAAAATCACAAAAGTCTTGGAATAATGACAGGTATCAGAACGGGAATATCCTGAAAAAGCACCCAGAATCACAGAAGTCTTGTAATAATCTACAGCACTCTAATCTGATCCATATGAACAAATGTTAACTGCATTAAAGGCCATGGTGAATGATGTAGTCATGGCATTGTACAGCAGGACAGCTGTAGTCTTTTCCAAGGCCATGTGGAAACTGAGCTCCACATGCAGCTGACCCAGATTCACCAGACAACTATGGAGATTCTGGCTGTTTAATAAAGTTGAATTTAATCAATGTATCCACAGGTTGGTTTCAATAGTAATCCAATACATTCCCTTCTCTATTGTTTTTGCTTCTTTAAATCTGGATCAATTATGATATTTGACAAAATGCCTTAAATTCTTCTTTCTTAATTCTAAATTAGGTTAATAATCTTAAGTGTCACTGTTGCTGTCCTTTAATATCATTAACCCTAGCGATACCCAGTTATAAGATCTTAAGTCGCCAAGCAGTTTCTAAGTCGGGGGGGGGGATTTTTCTCTGATTAGCCACATAGCTGACATAGGTAAGCTGGTATAATCAGTCACCCCTTCTACGAGGATAATTTGTGGAAGAGGATTTGTATATTCTGTAATTAGTCATTTATTTGTTGTTCTTTTGTTGATGCTTTTTCACATGTGTATATATTCATTGTTTAAGTATACATAAAATTAAACTTATGGTTTGTGGTGTTAGTGATTTCAGGGAGAGGAGGGGACTGGTAATTTCATCAATAAATTGTCGTAGTTTTGAAGACAAATATAATGAAATCTATGGGATATTAGGAAGGAGTGACATAATATGTCTATGTGAAACCTGGCTGAAGCCTGCCTCACCAGATGGCCTGATTAATAGAGAGGATAGGTTACTGTATAGGAATGATAGAATTGGTAAAAATTGTGGAGGAGTTGGCCTAAGTGTGAAGGCTGGCCTAGGGCAGTACATTAGAGTTGTAAATGACTTTACCATACAGACCATCGATTATGAAAGTATTGCTATTATGTTAAACCTTCCTGGTGAAAAGGATTTATTGATTGTCTCTATCTATAGAATCCCAAATACAAATGTACCACATTTTATCAATTTCTTGCGATCCATCGCTGGCTACGAATATAACAACAATCATGGTAGGCATGAGACTTGGATCTTAGGTGACATTAATCTCAATATGTATGATGAAAATGATGCAGGGTGTGAAAGTTTCAGAAATGTGTGCAAGGATATTGGATGGAAAATACTAATTAATGAGGTGACGAGACCATTTAGTGGTACTTGTATTGATAACATAATTACAAATAGCTTAGATGTAACTAATGCAAGTATGGTCTCTGCCCTAATTTCTGATCACCTCCCAGTTTTTGGTTGTAGAGGACATGAGAATATCAGTTATGTTAGCACTAAGTATAGAGGAAGAGATTATAGAAACTTTAATGAAGACAGATTTAGAGATTTTTTAGAATCATGTGACTGGAAACCCTATTATAATATTACTGATGATCCTGATATATTATGGGATATGTTATTGACTCTGTTAATTGAGTATTTGGACACTTTTCACCCTCATGTTGAACGATACATTAAAAAAAGTAGGAGATCATGGATTGATGATGAAGTTATGGATTTAGTATTTGAAAGAGAAGGATGGTTACATCTCTATAGTGCCAATAAAAGTGTTCAGGAAAAGCAAGCCATAAAGGATTGTCGAAGAAAAATTAGGAAGAAAATTAAAGCAAATCAAATTGGTGGTGTCATGCAAGAGTTGCAAGTAAGTTATGGTAATCCCAAAAAATTCTGGAAAAACATAAATGACTTGTTTAAAAATTCGAATTCTATTGTGTATCCAGACATGAGACATCATATAACTGGTGCTGATGTAACTTCTGATGATGTTTGTGAATATGTAAATGACTTTTTTTGTAATATTGGTAAGGATCTGCATATTGCTGCTGTTGGAACTGATCAATATCTTGTGGATAATAATCTAGATATAGATGAACTATTGGCAAATGAAAACTTCTTAGATCAGAATATTAAGGTTAATAAGTGGGATGTGCATTTTGCTCTAAAAGAAATTGATAAAAATAAGTCATCAGGCATAGACGGAATAAGGGGTATATACTACATTGTGCATTATTGTTGTTGATAAATCAATTCACTCATCTGATACAAATTAGTTTGGACAGGGGTATTTTTCCAAAATGTTGGGCAATGGCAGTTGTAAGACCATTACCTAAGGATGGGGATTTGGCAATGGTAAAAAATTGGCGACCCATATCAATACTACCAATGCCGTCTAAAGTCATTGAGAAAATTATGTATTATTACTTATGTGAAAGTATGAAGAAAAATGGTACTTTTTGTGAAAACCAATATGGTTACAAAAAAGGGACAGGTACTGGTGATGCCACTTTTGACTTTGTTAATGAGCTTTATGAATGTAGAAACAATGGTCTGATAACAGGGGCTCTATTTATAGACTTCACTAAAGCATTTGACAGTGTATTACATTCAAAATTGCTAATTAAACTCAGTAAACTTGGTTTGAGTAAATCTAATTTTCTATGGTTTAAAAGTTACCTGGAAAATAGAAAACAACAAACTAGCTATGGTAATAAATTGTCCTCAAACCAAGATATTGATTACGGTGTCCCTCAAGGATCAGTTTTAGGTCCCCTGTTGATTGTCCTATATATTGATGATGTTGTTAAGGTCTTAAAAAAATGCAAGATTAAACTGTATGCTGATGACATTGTGATTTATAGTTCTAACAAAGATGTAGACTTGGTTAATGAGAATTTGAATGAAGATGTAATTAACTTTAAGCGTTGGGTTATCGAAAACAGACTAACAGTAAATCCAACTAAAACTAAATTTATGTGGTTTTGTAGTGCTCATAAGTTAAAAAGATGTCCGGATTCTACCATAGACTTCAATGGCAGCACTGTGCAAACTGTCACCTTCTTTCCATATCTAGGTGTACATATTGACAGTAAACTTAGTTTTGATAAACAGATTAAAATTATTAAAAGAAATGTATGCAATGAACTATTCAGGTTTGCTAAGTTAAGAAAGTTTTTAACACAAGAGCAAAGTGTAAAGATATACTGTTGTACAATCAGACCAATTATAGAATATTGTTCATTTATAAGTACTAGTTGTAATGAGGATGGTCTTGCAGCATTACAACGACTGCAAAATAGAGCTCGTAGAGTCTGTCTGAAATGCAATATTAGACGGTATAGTGTGAAGGAGTTGCATGAAATTTGTAAGGTTCCAGTGTTAGAGAAAAGATTTGACATGCTATTATTATGCTTAATGTATAAGAAATCAAAGACTGTGTTAAATAGACCACAATCTTATAATACAAGGTCTCAAAAGAAGATTGTTTTTGAACTACCTAGGGTTATTACTAGACACTATAAAAGATCGCCATGGTACAGAGGGGTGGCTCTCTGGAATACTCTACCTGAGGAGATTCAGAAAGCTACGACAAAGGTAAAATTCAAAGAGGGTGTGATGAAGATAGAAAATATAAGGTTGAACCTGAAATTGGGTTATAATTGATAATGAGAAGCAGGTGTAGAAACTGCGCCGCTTCATATTCATATTCATATTCATACTCACATTCATATCCTTTTTCATGTTTACATCCATATTGATGTTGCTGATGTTCCCATATGCATATAACAGCATATACTACCAACTCTAATTATCACTTATTTGAACTAAAGACAAGGTGTATTTAGCTGTAATCATGATGTACTGAAATAATGTGTAGACACACAAATCTCTATGTATGACATATTATTTACTATCTATCTCTTTTTGCTTTTAATTTGTTTGTCTGTACTTTCTATGTAAATAACCTATTGAGTGAATATTGCCAGTCCCTATTATTTTTCCATCTGCTGATTGTGTTCATATTGACATTTGTCAAGATTCATGAAGTTATTGTATTGTTTCATTTGTGACTTTCCTTTGAAAAATCAATAAAACTTGGTCTGCTCTATAGCATTATTTAAATGAACATAGCAGTTCATTAATGCAATGAGCAAGTCCAAAAAAAAAAAAACTGTTGTGAGGTTGAAGAGAAACAAGGTGTAGCCTTTCAGAAACTTCTTGTAAGAGACACCACAGGTGCGGCAACCTTTGTACATACTCTATTCCTATAACATACCTCTTTGGGTTCCCTATATTAAGAATAGGCATTGGACTCATCATGGTTAGAGGTAACGTAATATCTATACCACGGTTATCACATTTCCGAACAACTTTGGGTGCCCAAACTGGATTATGTGAGTGCTTTTATCGCAGGATAGAGGCACTGAGTTGTCACTTGAATATCGACAGTGTCCTTTTTCTATACTATTTTTATGTGACATCAGCTCCGGTTTAGCTTTGACAGTGGTTCATACAGGGAAAGCTCAGCATGGGTGGGATTAGAACCAACGATCATCTGATCCAAAGTGCTTCATGCTATCCATCAGGCCATGGGGCTGGACAATGGTATTGGCTTAGATGAGTCTTATGTCTGGAACCCTATGGTAAACATGTATATGTTTGTATGTCAGTGAATGCAGAATCCATTCTGATGCATTCTAATGCATCCTAAAGATGCAGACCATGGTATAAATGCAATGTGTGATGATTATGGATGAACTCGTTGACTTTGGGGCCAGATAAAAGCACGAGGCAAAGCTCATGCTTTTATCTGGCCCTAAAGTTAACTTGTGTATCCATAATCATCTTATATTGCATTAACTATAATTAATGTATAGAGATATGACTGTAATCTTCTTGTTAAAAAAATGCACCTTGTAACATGTAAACATATTTACAGTCAACATTCCTACTGAGTGTAATTAGTTGAGCGCAGGTTATGACATACGAGTATTCAAAGTGACACAGTCTGATACACAGGGTGGGTGTATATCATGTACAACCTACATACTCACTGGAACATGTTTTAGTATAACTGTGTATAGTGGGTTTAATAATCCACGACCGTGAAGCGGTCGTGGATTATTGACCCATAAACCCATGTATGCTGTCTCATAACATAGATCGAGTCGTTTATCTCATAGATTCCTCCATTTAATATTAGTTTCTTACCTAATAACCCTCAAGTAAAGGCAGGAGAAGACATTTTCTATGGCGTATCGATTGATTCTTCGTTTCGCCATATGTTGTTGTCAGCGGAAGTCGTCTTGTGCTTTCTTGTCCATATTCCCATACTTGTTGGCCAAGGGCCCGAGAATGTGAATAATCAAGTTGTTACATTGAAATGTTTTGATATTAAGCTTCTAAACTAAATACCCTTTAGTATACAGGTTATTCTCAACATGTCTCAGTGCCATTCTGATCTGTATAGAGGCGAAATACCAAATTCCACTGTACAACAAAATTTAATTTTTCGAAAGAATCTGAGCTTAAACCCCACTAATTCCTATACATTTTGACCTGGGGAATTTTAAATTAACATTCACTTTTTGCTGGTGGCTCCCATTTTTGAGATACCCATGATACCTAGAATTGCCCATTTTCATCCTCGGTAGCCAAATCCATATTAGTGCAAACTCTACAAAGATTTCACATCAAATCTTGTTTATTTATTTTTTATTACCATTAATTTTACAAACCTATATCTAATGAATTATTCATCCTTTGACTCACTACTATGCAGTAAAAGTAGTAAATATGCTCAAAACGTTAGCTAGACGACACTTGTTCGGGACTGCCATACCTGTCTCTCGTACATAATGTTCGAGCTCATCCCACATCAGGGGTTTGTTACTCAAACCTTTATCATGCATGCAAAATGAATTTAGGAACTCTGTGGGGGCCTTGCTTGGTGCTCCCAGGTAAACTTAATCCTACACACTGAATGTAAAAAAAGATGAGATTACAGATAAGATCAAGAATTCAGTGAGATGATGAATGGGACCAAGAATCTGGGTACTCATGGTCTGATAATCCCTGTAAGATCACCTAAGAGCACCAATCTTGCTCTCACCAGCCCTGTAAGATCACCTAAGAGCACCAATCTAGCTCTCATTAGTCCATTTTGTTCAGTTTTTTTGGCCGATGTACAGTGTTCTTTATAAAAGTCAAAGCGAGTAGCCATGCCGGGGCGTGTTTACACTGTGGAATTAGACTGGAAGTTGGCACCTGACACAGTTATGGGGTCAAAGATCAGCAAGCCGCAATAGCGGGTGCAGATACATATAGCTATGAAAAATCAATGGATTCTTATCTATTTTGAATGTTATGAGTAATTAGGCATGGTGTATTCATCTAGGATATCTTAGGATGTTTCCTGTTAATAACTCCACCTGCCACCATTGGATTCTGTGTTAAATAAGTGTGCATCCACTTGCATTGGATTCTACTACCGTTCTGTGTGGAGTAGTGGACTGCGAGTCTGTCTATTGCCAGAGCGCCCGGGGAACGATTCCCATAAAACCCTGAACGGTTTTAAAGTATGGCGAGGTTGACTTTCTATACTTCTCCAATTTATTAACATGTCCAGATTCTAACCAAAGGCTTCTTGAAGATGTCCAAAAGGTGTTAGAGTAGGGTTATGGCCTGATAATGCACCGGGGTTATGACAAAAAAAAAGCACTGTCCAAGCCAAAATCGTGAGATAAACATATATAATCAATGTAGAGCTGCGCAGAAATAATTATGTGCAGTAAACTAGTTTTTGAAAGGCCGCCATCCAGCTTCAGTAGAGGTGTGTAGAGAACTACTGGTTGTTGTTAATCCAATTGATGTATGAAGAAACTCTGGTGTAAACTGACGGGTAGCTTGTGTCACAACGTCTATGTCCCCATGAAGTTACTCCAACCAGTTTGTAGCCACCATTCACCTCACAAACCAGTGGCCCACCACTGTCACCCTGATTCACAATGGACAAGACCATGGTAAGAATTGGTGTTACATCAGACAGAATCAATTGTATCATTCCACAATCTGATATATTAAAGACAACTTAGTGACCCAATGGAACTATCAAAATCATTCAGTTGGAGAATGAAGATAATTTTGTTGTTGTTGTTTTTTGTTTTTTTTATATCAAAATACCAACTTGTGTTCTATGTGGGTTTTGCTAAGAATGGTTTCTTCAGCTCACAAAGTTGTCTTCTAAGACCATAGAAAGAGTTGATATGAATCATTATTACCAAAGTTCATATTTAGAGCAATGCACCTCATAGAACTACTGCTTTTGTTGAAAGCTTAGATTCTGATAATTTTTAGAGCAAAAAATGTTTTCAACAAAGGACCTTGAAGTGCCTTTAGGAAATTTATGATGAATATGTAATTCAATATATCAATACAAACACTGCATGCTCCCGTTCCTGACTCCTGTACACAGACATGAACAGTGGGGTTGTAATTTGATCCCCAGCGCTGACAATCACTGAGAACATCAGTGCTAGCTATTTGCAATATGTTTGGGAGTTTGCCACGAGGCCGACCACGCCGGTTCACTGCAATGAAAAGACGTGGCAAATTTAAATGTAACATCCCTACTGAGTGTATATATATATATATATATATATATATATATATATATATATATATATATATGTGTGTGTGTGTGTGTGTGTGTGTGTGTGTTCATATCCTTGTCTTCCTCCAATCGATAAAGAATATCGACCTGCAGCCAGTATAGCTTTTACGAAAAGCCCTGGTTGGTAGTATGCGGTGGTACAAGGAATCTCTGTGAAAATACCAATGGATTTCTGGCATCTTTGGGACAAGGATTCTGCTGTCCATTTTTATTTTCAGTGTATGAGATAGAAAGCAATGTTTATGTGTGATACTTGCATTGGTATTTTCCCCAGCCCGTGATGTAGCAGTTGTCAAGATTAGCAGCATCGACTTCTGTGTTGAGGGAAATGACCATGGTAGCAGGTTCGGGCATGGCCACAGTCCATTTTACCAGAGCAATATCATTGGGATAAGCACCATTTCCTACTCCGTAGTTTGGGTGCTGGAAGTAAAAACAAAGATGTACCTGGGTCAGGCTGCCAAAAACCACCGGATTTCTGATTTTAAGGGTAGAAAAATGAACCTGAATAATGTAAGTCTAAGGCCATAGAAAATAAAGAAACCATGAAGGTTTGATAGAAAGCTTCTCTTAAAATGAGAAGGCAAACATACTTTCTATTTAGATACTAATGATTAGAGGTAATAATAAAAGATAGGTGGGTCAGATCGCCAGAAAGTAGTAGATTTTGTGAATTTGGGTCATTTTGGACTTTTATGGCTCTGGAGAAGGAAGTTGTGAACCAATCTTTTCTTACATAGACTCATCTGATAGAGAACACTTAGGGCTATCAGAAAAATGTAAATTTGTGGTCATCCATCAAAAACTTTAGGACTTAAGGCCTGCCGAAGTGAAAAAGCAACCACATTTGTTCCTTTTTATACTTATTGTATTTTTTACAAGTGTCCTGTATTGAATAAAAAACACTATAGAGTATTCCAAAGTTATTTTTTTATTGTATATGAGCATAGGTATCATTTCCATGAGGTTTGGACATGTTACTAAGTGAGAATTTTTCATGATGTGTCAAACTGGAAATCTGTAATTTGTAACGTCCGGTACCTAAATCTAAATCGGTTATAAAACATGGAAAAAGTGAAGCTTCAAAATCTTTGTTATTACCCATATGAAGGGCCCTATTATCCCCTACTTTGGTGAAGAAATTGTGTGTCTAACAGCATTTGTCTCCATATGAGAGCAGCTTATGTGAAATAATTCTGATAAAAGTACCGGACGTTACTTAACAGCCAGTACTTTTATCATCATGTAGGAGGCAGTCTACTGTGCATGCATAACTCAAATTTTGTTCAATTCTGTAATTGAAGTCAATGATAGACATATTGGCCTTGCTATTTCATGTGTTTTTTATGCATAATGGGACATCCTTATAAATATTACTGAGAGCAACTTCAATGCCCTCCATATTTCATTATTTTTGTACCGGACGTTACATGACACAAAACAAGCAATAAAAATGGAACCGGATGGCCTAGATCGGAATTTTGTGGACTTCTGAGCTGAGCAGATGTACCTTGACAATTTTGTTAAGGTTATATAAAGTAATTAGAAAATTAAGTTTTTCAAGGCCTTCAAGGGCAAAATCTTACACTTACTGATGACCTGACCCATGTACTTGCCACCTTTCTACCTAACCATATCATTAATTGTTTTTCTTTTTGTATTTATGACAAATCTCATTCATTCACATGATATTTGACGGATTTGTATCTGCAAGTAGTGATTCAATCAGGGCAGCTCCGGAATTTAGGTGAAGAAATGTTAAATAATCAAATCAAGTAGAATGATAGGCATTCTAAAATTGGAAAAAATATATACATAGAAATGAGATCTCCATATAAAGTGTATGTCTTATACATTATATAGCCGGGTTTGGCCGTACTTTCTATACTTTGTTTGTAAATAGCAATGACCAAAGTATATTATGATGAGTGAAGATTATGATTGTGTCATTCTAGGATATCTTGGAGAGACTACTCACCTCATATGGTCATAATGGGAATAATGGGAACACAGTGCAAGGAAAAGGGCCGTGTATAGGTTGGTGAATAAGACACAGCTATATCTTTAATCTTAAGAGGAGTTGGAGAAACCCTTGGTTAGGTCATATAGTGTATGGTGCCATATGTTCTGAAATTTATGAAAGAGAGATTCAAATATAAGTCTCGGACATGACATTAGGTGAAAGTCGAGAAGTATGGTGAAAAATGTTCACTCTACACTAGGTTAAAATAGTGGAACTGATGCTTGTGATGCTAGGGTTTTAGATACTCTAATGTGAATTGACTCAAAACAGTGTGCCATAAAATAAAAAAAAACAACAGAAGCATCTTTTCCAACTTTTTCAAATTTGAGACACCATAACCCAAGCTATACATGATGGATTATTGTAAATTACCATTTCCCTGATAGCACAAACTGTTTTCTATTGAATATAGCCAGAAAAATAGCATTGGTTTACAACATATCATTACAGCCATACAAGCTGAAAATGGCCCTAAAGAGACAGCATCTAATGGTTTCTGGGGACCCACATTTGGGGAAAATCGCTCTCAACAAGGGTAAGTATAGTCACAGGGCAAGCAGAACACCATGTCAATAAAAACTTAAGTGGCCCCGGGGTGCGACTTATGTGAGGGGCTTTGATCCTATAGAACAAACTAAAATTGAAACCATAAGAGCCTCAAATGGCTCAAAGATTTAGGGTGCAGCTTATATGTGGACGTAGCACACAAGATTTTACAGCGGTCAAATTCACCAACTTGATCTCAGTCAGTGTTCTAACCTCTAAATTCACCAACTTGATCTCAGTCAGCGTTCTAACCTCTAAATTCACCAACCTTATTGATCTCAGTCAGCGTTCTAACCTCTAAATTCACCAACCTTATTAATCGCAGTCAGCGTTCTAACCTCTAAATTCACCAACCTTATTAATCTCAGTCAGCGTTCTAACCTCTAAATTCACCAACCTTATTAATCTCAGTCAGCATTCTAACCTCTAAATTCACCAACCTTATTGATCTCAGTCAGCGTTCTAACCTCTAAATTCACCAACCTTATTGATCTCAGTCAGAGTTCTAACCTCTAAATTCACCAACCTTATTGATCTCAGTCAGCGTTCTAACCTCTAAATTCACCAACCTTATTGATCTCAGTCAGCATTCTAACCTCTAAATTCACCAACCTTATTGATCTCAGTCAGCGTTCTAACCTCTAAATTCACCAACCTTATTGATCTCAGTCAGTGTTCTAACCTCTAAATTCACCAACCTTATTGATCTCAGTCAGCGTTCTAACCTCTCCTGGGTCCGTTAGCTTTGTAGTACCACAATGGATTTTGAACTGTGTTGGAACCTGCCTTGAAACCCCAATGAAATAGGTTACAATATTGAGACACAGTAAAACACAAAAGAGGAATAAGAACAATACTTTTTTGAGATTTTGAATTTGAGCAATGTTTTATTCATAAAGACATTGTATTCTGAGTGTGAGATTTTACTGTTGTGGCTCATATAGCAACCGGCACTTATAAATTACCATCTAATCAGTCATTAGATGAAACTTGTGCTTATCAATACTGTTTCTAAAATATAGTGCTTTCCAACTTTGGACCATTAACCCCAACACTCTTTCAAGATGGTTTATGATTTGAGAATGTTCAATAATTATAAATGTCACTGTCTTTTTGGGACCCACCCATTCCCTTGTCAGTGTTTTTGTGTAGGACAAAATAGACTTGTCGTTAAGTTGATTGTTTTTGACCCTGCCAGGTTCTCAGTGTATTTTGGTTACAGACCCCTTTGAGGGTCAAGTATAAAACAAATCTAAACCTTGTCAATATCATTAACTGTAACATCCGTCCCACCGATAATACTAGGCGCCACACCGGCCTCAGCATAAGAAGCTACCAGTACAGCAGCTACAAGAACAGACAGAATGTAGGAGGACATGGCTGTAGGAGATGTATAATGTGATGTCTTGTACTGGACTGTGAAGTCTCCTGATATGGTAAACATGTTGATGTCTTCTGGCTGGAACACCTGTATGTACCAAAAGTAGCGATAGCCAAGGGGCCTGTTTCTGAATATTCTACCATAAACACAATATAACTCCAGAGACCCCTAGTGATCCTGAAGTTAGTATATCAGATGGTTTAGGCTCAAAACCTACTTTTCTCTCAATTATGCCTACAGGACAAACTCCAGTTGCCATACACCTCTTCTCCAAAAGGTTCTTCATTTTATTTTGGTTTAAACAGGTGCATTTGGTCAAATCAAACCCAAGGTGCACATATTAAAGGGCAAGAATTAAGTTGCACCAATTGAGAATATATACTGGAACAGGCATTTTGCAGGGCACAGTTTGGGCTCTTTTTCCAATTAATCCCATTTGATTTCAACTTATTCTTACCATCTTATATTATTCTAGTTTACTTATACCATTTTGAAGAAGAATTTAGGAAAGTCTTTATTTTGGCTATGGATATAACCTACTAAATTCAACATGTTGAGAAACTGCCTCCTGTTTATTGCGCATGTGTAATTTGTATAACTCTATAGCTAACACAGGGTGTGGTGGGTTATGATGACAGGCCATGTGTCAGCGATGAGCTGACATGGAAAACTTGACATGCTCTGATTTCTACATTCACTAAATTTCAGCAGCCCCTTGTACCATGTTGTGTGGATTGTTTGGAGAAACTCCTCCCCTCAGCTATAAGGCCATCCTCGTATATTAGCTGTAGTGGTTCGTCTCGTTAAGTTAGATTAAGTAATCATAACGAAGAGAGAGAAAGTTTCCGGGTAGGCAACCGAGCTTTTATTTCATAGCTTATGTTACATACGATCACGGCCTCAGAGGACTACATGCTACTAGGGCATTCGTTTACCCTTTCGGGTAACCACCTTTTTGAGCAGTGGGTAAAACCACTACTGGAGAACATAGGAGTAGAACCAGCCTTATATAGGGGAAAAGCCCGCGAAACTCAGACCGGCCACGTGACGTGTGGCGGACGAGTGGTAGGCCCCCTGGTGTAATGGATATGAACCCAGAGGCAGGTGCTGCCACCTGCCATCCGGATTCCCCCACTACACCCGAAGACCTAGGTCTGAGTCCCACGGGTACATGAACGTAAAAGTGTAAATACCATACCCCTACATGCCTGTAACTTATAACATGATTTTGAGTCAATTGAGGTGACAATGTATTTATGATATATCGACCCGAAATCCATCAATCACAATTTTCATTTAAGAGCAAGATGGTCTGGTGTTTAGAGAATCAATTCACAGTAAAGCATTCATGTTGTGCTAACTAGTGCTAGCAAAGCTATAGACCAATCTGGTGAGAAAGAGTGTCTTGTTCATGAATAAAGGTGTACTAACTTTAATTTTGGTGGAATGCTCATAACTTAGCATAGCAACCACCAAAGGATTCACACAATTATCAAGTACTGGGTATTCAATGGCACATGGCTGACAAAGAAAGGCTTTCCAAATAAAACCTTTATCAACAATTTCTGTCAAAAGTGAGAAGTGACCCTTTCTTGCTGTGTTTGTCTATATCACAATGCCGGCTGTGGGTAGGGTGTGTGTCATCTGTAAGGAAAGAGACCATGTAATGACGTTATGTAACCTCACCAATGCCAACCCTCATAAATACCAGAAGGTGGTGAGGGTGTCCAACGGACCTCAACTAGATCTCTACATAACATCAAAACTTTATTTTCATGTGGGGTGGGGGGAGGCTTAGGAATTTACACATAGTGCCAACAAAATGTCTGGTTATATAAGTAACATGGCAGCCACTTTCACTACTGTGCAGTAAAATGGTTAGTACAGCTTCTCTACAGGCAGTATGTTGCCTCCAGGTTCATGCCGCTTGGTCAGCATGATGCATCAATGCAGCATGGTACCTCCAGATTCAAGTCCTTTGGTTGATATGATGCACCAATGCAGCATGATGCACCAATACAGCATGCAACAATACAGCAGGATGCACCAATACAGCATGATGCACCAATACAGTATGATGCACCTATACAGTATGATGCACCAATACAGCATGATGCACCAATACAGCATGATGCACCAATACAGCATGATGCACCAATACAGCATGATGCACCAATGCAGCATGATGTACCAATACAGCATGATGCACCAATACAGTATGATGCACCAATACAGTATGATGCACCAATACACCATGATGCACCAATACACCATGATGCACCAATACAGCATGATGTACCAATACCACATGATGCATCAAATACATTATGATGCACCAATACAGCATGATGCACCAATATAGCATGATGCACCAATGCAGCATGATGCACCAATGCAGCATGATGCACCAATTACAGCATGATGCACCAATTACAGCATGATGCACCAAAAAATACAGCTTGATGCACCAATGCAGCATGATGCACCAATGCAGCATAATGCACCAACGCAGCATGATGCACCAATACAGCATGATGCACCAATACAGCATAATGCACCATTACAGCATGATGCACCAATATGGTATGATGCACCAATACAGCATGATGCACCAATATAGCATGATGTACCAATTACAGCATGATGCACCAATACAGCTTGATGCTCCAATGCAGCATAATGCACCAATGCAGCATGATGCACCAATGCAGCATGATGCACCAATGCCATGATACTAAAGTAACAGTGCTTATGAGAACTTGATTGGTGCATTATTTTCAAGGAGTGTGTCGAGTGTATAAATGACTGACCAGTAGTATATATAATGTATCGGAACAGGACTATAGCTAAATACAGGATATCAATAACTCGGAATGCAGCCAATCAGAGGCCTCCAGTAGTATATACATGCAAACTGAGCGCAATGGATTAGCTACTAACTAGGTCATGACCTACTGGTAGACCGGAAGTGACCTAGTTTCAGCCAATCAGAGGGCTGGATTTGACAGGAAGTGACGTCATAAGGTCATGACCTAGTTTTTTCGACCAATCAGAGAGCTGGATTTCATTTGACCTAGTGACCTGACCTAGATGCATAAATTAAAAGAATTGTGCAATACCTAGAGCTGACCTACTTGCAAACCGGAAGTGACCTACTAACCTACTTGCAAAAACGTATGACCTACGTATGAGGGTGTATTGTGCAATCCTTGAAAGAAATTACACAATAACCATGACTCATTTTCTGATGCAATGTTCCTATGAATTTACGCAATACTTATGACTCACTATTTTGATATGAGATTAAATGCAACAAAGACACAACTCAGTTTTTTAATTCAATCTTTTTATTTTTTCTTCCTATCAGAGTACATGCTAGGTATGAATCATTATAATCAGATATGCTTTGCAAGCAGAGTACATGGATATTACATGGAAAATGAATTCTTGTTGCAGTACCAACTGCACCCGGTCTTGGCTGGAGTAGGACTTTGACTACGGTCCTCTAAGGCCCGCATTCTCTCCATTAAATCCTTCAAGGCCTTTCTTCCTATGTCGTTCTCCTCCAGGGCTACCACTTTGTCCATTAACTCGGCCATGATGATGAGAATCTTGTCTATTACTTCCGCCGTGCTCTGAAGCCCGTCTATCACGTCCAGTTCACGTTTAACTTTTCCTTTCACCAAAAGATTGCTCACGTCTGCTTTGACTGCTACTTCTTCTGGACTCATCTCGAAATTCATTGCCTCTTCTTCTCTCTTTTTCTCAGGAAGGGCCTGACTATTTTGTCCATTAAGTTGAAGGGGACCTGAGAAAACCTTTTCACAGTGTGGTGTGGATCCTTGGTCCGACATGTTTCTATGAGGAAGTTAATGCAGTGGGCTCCACACGTTTTAGCGTAAAAGTTTTGCACTTGTTTTCTGCTGAACGACCCGTGACCATCTGACGACTTTTGCATGAACCTCTGGTGATATATAGTAAACGGAGGTAAGCCATAGGGATCAAAGTAGAATACATTCCCGTTATGAGAAACGTAAAATGCCACCCAGTGCTGACCAGGTTTAGAGCTTGGATCTGTGTTACTGACGAAACATGTAGAGGGAATTGGTTTTTTAGGACATTGATTACTGGCAAAAGTTCCCAGGTAGAAACGTCTTGTGTGTGGATGGTTTCCCAGTGCACCTGTTATGTCTGAAGTTCTCATTTTTTTTCTCAGTTCATGTGGTAGTCTGTGACAGGAAGACAGTCAGCCGTTAGTTGGATGTTGTTGTCGTAGAAGGAACACAAGACAGCAGATATGGCGTGAGTAGTCGGGGCGGCAAACCTAAGGGAAATGCCCAGCTTTCCTTGCTTGATGAGATTTATACGACTGTCTTCAGGTGCTCTGTCTGGGGTGAGGTCGAAAACAAAGAAGGAATATCCATCTTTGAAATCTTCCAAAGTTATGCCACAGTCTTGCCCCAAAGCCGACAGCCCACTGTCTATGAACATTTGACTGTAGGCTCTGATGCAGTTGCCTGTTTCGAAGTCGGTCTTCAACTCAAACTTTTGATCGTCATATCTCACGCATATTTCCTTCACGTTGAAATGCCTGCAGTTGAAAGGATTTTCTGTCTTAGTCCCAGCAGCTGCTGTTTCCTTTATCATACACAAGACTATCCTGGTGGGGATCTGAGTAGTGTCAGGTTGAGTCCAACTGTAGTCTTGTGAGCCACCGTCCAAAGTGTGTTTAGTTACTTTACACCTGGCTATGTGATAGTTGAAAGGGCCCCAATGTGGATTCCTGACACTGCTGACGTGAGTTTTCACCACCTCGTCGTCGACACATTTTTGGAGAAGTGTCATTTCAGCTTTGGTGATTTTGACCCAGTAGTTTTGATCGGCTGCTTGCATCATGTAGTAATTGGGCTGATTTTTTTCGAATATGAACTTGATTTCACAGTTCGGAGGCAGCACCTTGCACTGTTTAATTAAATCCAGGTGCGGCTTCATTACTAAGGCATGCTTGTTGCGGTCACTGAACTCTGCTCTCCGTGCCGTCCATCCAGCATTTTCGCCCGCTCTGGCTTCCATGTGACCACAGGTGTCTTTCATGTACTTTTGACACCCTTTCAACCGAGTCTCTTTGTCTTCTTTGTTGCAACAAATTGTGTCCAAAATGTAGGCCTTGAGACCATAGTCTTCATTGTTGCCGGTGACTTTCTCCCCATTTATCAGCAACTGGCAGGAAGCAAAGAGAGCGTGTGCCAAGTTGTTGACTGGAGCAGCTTCTATGCCTACGGCAAGATGAGTTGTTCCGTCTGCCGCCACGGCTTCCAGTTCCATGTACAGCTCAGTTTCTGAGAGGTCTGTGTACAGGTTGCTTGGTTCGAAGGTGAAGTCAAATGATTCAGTGTGTGGAGTCAGGGCATTGTTGGTAGTTTTGGTTATTTTTTGACATTTTAATATGTCCTTTTGAGTGACAGGCAAGGCGTGTAGGTCTAGTTCACCTACTGCACATACCTGACCCTTGGGATGAAGGAGACTCATGACTAGAACAAGGTCCTTCCTCTAGCTTGTCCTCTGCCTCTGCCGCGTTGCCCCTTACGTCCTCCGCGCTTGCCGGTTGCTCGTCGTTTGACTGGAGGAGGTTCAGATGTACCTTTTATGTATCCTTGAGCAGAAGAAGCAGCCCTTTTGAGTAAGTTCTTCCCTGTAGCTTTACTTCTCCTAACTACACTTTTCTTGAAGCCTTTTCCTGTTACCACGTCGGACAAGACTCCAGCTCCTGTAGTAAGCAAGGCTTTGCCTGCAGATTTGGCAGCTGAGCGTCCTATTTTACTTAAGAGGGGAACAGCTCCTCTCAGTAAACCACCTATTAACGAACCAAGTCCGTGCCCTCTTTGTCTGCCCCTGCCACCGTACGCTGGTAAAGCACCGTTCCCAAACTGTGATTTTCTGTAGTATTCAGCGTACTGACCCCTAGGGGCCAGGTATGGAGGTGTTCCATAGTAGTGAAGCATGGTAATATACTCCTATCCTTGAAGAGGTCTGAAGGCAAGTACCACCGACACTGATCCGCTTTCAAATGGTATAGGTTCCCCAGTCTTGTCTCTTAAGTATATCCCTATCTGTCTGAAGGTGGTTTTAGTGACTGGCAGATATATCAAGTTCTGGAAACTTATGGTTTGCATGTCACCGTTGTAGCGATTTATGTTGATTTGCCTCAGAAGGGGTGCTTTAGAATCACCCACAAGACTGTGCTTGACTATGTCAGAGTACACGAAAGCACATCGACTTTTGTACTGAAGGTCTACCACGTAGGGGCTTTGTGTTTTTCCACTTAGGAAAACACTTCCGTCAAAACCTAATTGTTTCCCTAAGTTTTCTGGGAGTTGCATGACCACACCAGGAGGCAAGGAAACTACACTTTTCATTGTGTATTTGTTGTAGTGAAACACGGTGGCTTTGTTGTTTTTCCTGTAGTTTCTTAGTTTTCTCACCAACATGCTCTGTAGTTTATTTATGGTCCTGTTCAAGTATCCTATCAACTCTGAGTTGCTTTCCAGGTTCACACCTTCTAAGGCAAACATATTGTAGATACTACCTTCCTTGAAGTAATACTTAGACAGGTATCTGCTAATTTCCTTGAAGCGTGTACATATTTTCACAGCCTGTAACTGACTGGGAGAGAGCGGAGAAACATTAGCAGAGTCTGTGAAGACGGCCTTTTCTTCAAAAAAAGAAAGAGACCTTTTTTCCCTGTCATCCATAGACATCACTTCAGCCACAGCCGACGATATTTCCCTTTTCTCTCTGCCTGCCGTGTCACGCTCCCCCTCAGCCTCGTTCTGTAACTTGCAGGTATTCTTTCTTTTATGTCGGCGTCCATACCCTCTGTGTTGTCTCTTGCACGAGGTTTAAAGCCTTCCTCCCCTTTGAACTCGTCTACACTGTCTCCGTCTGAATCGTCAGGAAGTGGTGGATCGTCTCTAGTCTCTGTGAAAGTGTGGTCATCATCGTCGTCGCCGTCGTCGGTGTCTTCTAAAGAATTGTTTACACCCCCAGCTGCTGCTGCTGCTGCTCCTGCAGGGCCTTGTCCTACTGCTCGACCAGGATAGGGACCTTCCCTACGTTGTCCTAAGGCCTTGGCTTTTTTAGTTAAAATTCCCGACTTTATCATAAGTTGATTGTACTGCCTTAACTTTTCCTTCAGTTTGAGGTTAGGAGAGTTAAGCACCTCATGTGCTTTACTTTGAAGGTGGTTCAGGACTTGAACCAGGCTGGAATCAGGAGTTAAACCTTCTCTTAAAAGTTGAGTGCTGTAGTACTGGTCTTGAACACTAGGTCCAGGCTGGGGAGGAGAGGAAGGACTAACAAAAGAAGGTTTTTTTTCTCGGGGAACAAGATCCGCCCTTACGAGGGCCATCCTTGAATAAGACATGATTTTTTATCGACGTGCTCCTATGAGACCTGTTATCAGGGGTGAGGCGAGGCCCAAAATGGTTCCCAAAAATCCACCCTTTTGCTCAAAGGTTTTCCTCTTCTGCTTAACGGTAGCCTTGTGCCTTGTGACTGACTTGAGTTCTTTCTTGTAGGGTGATAAACGTTTGACTGCGTCGGACTCGTTACGCAACAGGTTTTTGTTCATTACGTTGACGCAAATTTGACTCATCAACCTAATGACCTCATCGCTGAGACCTTTGATAATGTGGGAACACTCTGCCGAGGAACACTTGGATATGTGTTTCAACAAGTGGTAATGTTTCCTTATTGTTTTAAATTTTCCTCCAGAAGGAGATCTTTTGGTCACCATTCTATCTTTTTCTTTTCGAAGCTGAAGCTTGAGGAATGAAAACCAAGGTGTTCCAAGGAGTTGTTATGCTGTTTCTTACCCTAAGCTCGTTAGGTGTGCTCTGCTTAAAGTCCAATAGGATGTATGAATGTTTCTCTTTGGTTTCTAAGTTATATACCTCCGTCAAAAAGGATTTCTGTCCTGGAAAGGCCTGTTTGCTTATGTGCCCTATCTGACTCATGTCTCTAGGGTTTTTAAAAACAACTAGGTAGTGTGCATTTAAGCTCAAGGTTCTGAAGGCAGGATTGTTGAAAAACAAGTTTTGAGTAACAAAAATTACACTTAAACTGCGATGGTGAGAGCCCACAGTGAAAAGTTTCATTATGGTGGGAACGTACTCGGGATCCATGAGATCGTCTATTACGACCAGTCCATGTTTAGTCACGTCTCTTTCATCCTCGAACAAAAAGTTTTCTGAAAGAAGACCTTTGTTAAACTTAACCCCCAACTTCGCCATTTCGTCGAATCCATCTTGCCATTGACTGTAGCAGTAGTATATGTCGTGTATTTTTGGAGTAACAAGCTCGTCTACACCTTTAATCAACTTGAAAACAAGTTGACTTTTTCCACAAGAAGTAGGTCCAGCTATGATCATTGTGAAGGGGCTTTGTAGACGTGGGTCAAAAATGATTTCCTTTTCCTTGTGATCCATGTTGGACGATATCTTAAACCAAAGTGACCAAAGGAGCAACCTCGTCCTCTTTTAAACCAGTAGAACCCTTGTTCAAACCTTCCACGTAAAGAGCTACATCAGAAAGTCCCATGTTGTATAGACTGGCTATTAGGCAGCTTGGATGAGATATTTCTCTATATTTCCAAACCATTAGAACTTCGAATACAGGATTTGTGACACCTTTTTTCCCTGGAACAGGGGTGGATATCAGGTTAAGCTCGTGGTCGCTCAATATAAGTTGAGTTCCCAGTTTCCTCCAGTCAAGCATTTCGAACTTGTCTGCCAGGTTGACGAACAAAGTATCAACTTTCCACTGTTCTGGAGGAATTTCACAATGGTCCACTACGTTGTAATATCCCATGTACCATCTACAATAATCAGTTAGATCGTAACGACCTATGTCACTTAATGCATGTCTCAATACCATCCACTTGCAACGCACGTTCTTTCTGCTCCATGAAATAAGCATTTCTCTCCCCATAGAACGAAGAGACGGTATTTTTTCCATGTAATCCATTAAACTTAGTCTAAGTCCTAAGTAAACCCCTAATCGAGGGTAGTCTTTTTCAGATATTTTTTCACTGACCTTGAATAACAACTCGTCCGAAAGGTGAAACTCCATAGCGTCCAAATAAAAGGTGTTGAGCAAGTAAGGTAGGCAGGTAGGAAGGCAGGTAGGTTATGACAGGCTAGAAAGCATACAGTTGACTTATATAGGGTAGGGTAGGGTAGGGTAGGGTAGGGTAGGTGGGTAGGTGGTTAAGGTGGGTGGGTGGGTGGGTGGGTGGGTTAGGTGGGTTTTTTTGGGCGGCCAGCCCGGGCCAACAAGCCCCAAACCCCCCATACTTGAGGGGTGCCCCCACCCCCCCACCCCATAGTTTTTTAAACCCAACCCCACCCTTTCCTACCCTACCCTACCCTACCCTACCCTACCCTACCCTATATTATCCTACCCTATTCTATCCTATTCTATATATCTCTCTTATTCCCTTCCCCCTGTTTAGGTAAGCATGTTACATCGTTCTTCGTTCGTTTAAATTTGTTATGACGTTGAGTGTAAAGCGAGCTGATTGTGGTGAAAACAGTGAGTAAGGGAGATAAGCTGGGTGCACCACATAGCCAGATAAAACCAAACTTTTTCTTTCTCCTCTACACTGAAACGATCCAGGGACGATGATGGGATGTGAAATATGGGGCAGGAGGAAAACAAAGTTTTGGTTTCTAAGCACTCAGCTAGAAGTTCCAAAATAGACATGAAGAAATGAAGACGCTGGTTAAGTAGGCGGGGATTTTCTTTGGCGTGATGCTCTTCTGCCGCTTTCAATGCTTCCAAATGGAAGGGGTTTTTTAGTGGGCCCTTTCCCTTTCTTCCATGCTTCAGGGCATAACCCAAGGTTTCCACCGCTGAAAATTTCGACAAGTTATGACTCAAAACCATTTTCCTCAAGGTTTTTCTGTCTTTGGATGTAAAACTTGATTGCACTGAAGAAAAAACTAAGTATAATTTTTTCCGGTGAAGAACACATTCTTTCAAGTATTTGCACACGTACCTGAAACAAATTGAAGAGCAACATATAATTTCATTTCTTTCCCTCACGTATGTCAGAACTTGAGTGTCGTCGGGGTGACGTTGTTCTAATACACGCTGCAGGGAGTAACGCGACATAGTAGGTCGAAGGTTGTCGTGTCAAATAACGATGGTTTAGTCCCCGTTTAACCTTTATAGGAAACCTGTCAGTCTTTCCTTATCGCAATTTCCTGAAATGATTTATTGCTCAAGGACGACACAAACGTCAGGGTCAGTGCCTGAGCGTTCTGAAAAGAGGGGAAAACATGTGGAAGGGTGGGTTTGGCCCAGGGGCCTTACCCGGAGGATCATCGTTTATTTTTGTTCAGTTTTATTAGGAGGACCAAAAATTAGATACGGGGTAGGCTGTTACCACCTTCAGCTGACCTTTTTCATGGGAGGTAGTTATTTCAGTTATAACTCTCACAACATGACAGCATCCATGGTAATTGTGTCCAATTTCTGTCCTGAATCCTCTTTCATAGAAAATTTTTGAACCTAAAGAGTGTGTAATTTTGTCTGGGTGAAGTAAAGTGGCTTTAATTAAAGCCTTCACCATAGTAGAATCGATGAAAACTGAATTACCAGGCCCTCCCCCCAAAGGTTGATCCCTTAGAAAAAAGGGTTTTTGTCTGTCTGAAATGAATTTCTTTGAACTTCCAGAGGAAATGGAATGTCTAGACATCAAGTGTACCATGGCACCTTGTCCCAAAAGAACACCTGAAAAAAAACTTTCCCCATTTTCTGAGATAAGTTTTTTCACAGAGGGTCCACCAGGAACCAATGCAGTGGTTTGGTTGTGCAGAAAGCATTGTTTGAAGTTACAGTTAGGAGGGATGTAAAGATCCCTGTTCAAATTTTCAGGACAGAATTTCCACACAGCCCACACCTTACCTTCTTCTACGCCCCTCCTGATGTCTGAAATAAACACCTCCTGACGCCTTTTGTGACCTACGGTCAAAGACAAAGGCAAAGGACAAAAGTTAGCCATGTCTGCTTGAGAGAAGCTAGTTCTGATAAATGACGAATGGTCTGCGTTAATTACAGAATGGTAACAACAAGATTCGTTTTACAAGCCTCACCCTGAACGTTGACTGAACGTTATCACGTTTTTTATTTGAGTTAAGCTTTTTTACTTTTTTCCAAAACAACACTGACTAAGTGTAAAACATACTATGAATGGAAAAGCACGGTTATCTACGACTCATGGACGTGGTTGTACGTTATCTGAACGACAAGGGAACGTCCCAGCATCGTATCAGGATAGTTACTATAAAGTAGGCTTGAGCTGCTCGATCTTCATCAAACCTTTTCTGACGTTTGTCTGCTGTTCGCCGTCCTGCTCCTGCACCTTCCAGCCCTGCCACCCTTTCATCTTCAAGGAGAACAATGCCTGGTCGCATGAAGACGGGACTTAGTGTCAGGAGAGGAGGAGCTAAAAAACTGGCTCCACTAACTTTTACTACTTCTAAACAGACAGAGGAAAAGGCGTCGGGCATCGCCCCTCCTCCTACCTCTCCAGCCTCACCTGATAAACCACCTGCAACTCCTGCTCGGCTTCCAACTGAAGTGCCTGATGCAGGAGAACAGGAAGCCGCTCTTGCAGCTCTTCATGGCGAAATCACTGATTTCCTGGATCGCGTCCGGGATCGCTCTCCTCAGGAAGCTGGCGACGGCGATTTTGACATCAGGGAATACATCAATCCCCCGGCACCTTTGAACTACCAACCCCCCACTGAAGCACCTACGTCCGCCTCTTACTCACCCGTGACTCCGGAGGAACCTTCTCCCCAGGTCAGTCCAATAAAGGTTATAGACCTTACAACCTCATCACCGGCAGTCAAACCCATAGAAGTGGTGGACTTAACACAAGGGACACCTTTACCTGCTCACCGCGGGGGGTATTCGCAGGTAGAGGTTATAGATTTAACCGGCCCTTCTCCTCTGTACTCTCTCCCGGTTCCGGTAGAGGAGCTGCTTCTTAAAAGCCCGCCGGAAAAAAGAAACTGTTCCAGTGAGAGAGAAGGGGAGCCTAAGAAAAAAAGACAGAAGCGCGCCTACCACAAGAAAACCCCTGTCTCTACCCCTGCTTCAGTTTCCTCAGCGACTTCATCCTATGGTGCCGAGCCAATTGGTTCTGTCCCAGGTGTTCCTTCTCCTAAAGACAAGTCACACAGGCAAAAGTTTGGGGAGGGCACTGCCCCCAGTTCTTCCAGCAAGCTTGTGGGCTTTAGGTCAGTGCCTTTGGTGGTAAAAAAGTGGCCTGCTCGATTTGGTTTCCAAGAAAAGTCACCTGCCCCCAACCAAGTTTTTTATCCGGAAGGGGATAACAACGCCTGCATAGAAATATACAGGGAACCTAGCATCAGGGGAGTATGCTTGAGAACCTACCTGGACAAACCTTACGAGCGGTGCTTGAACCTAGAGGCGCGTGAATTCAGGAACTTAGTGGACCAGATAGAGTGCATCCTAGGAAAGTACAAGGAGTTACACCGCCTAGCTGCCCTTGGAGAGAGGAAGGTGGATAATCTTTTGTTGTCCTTGAACCAAGACTGCACCGACCCCAGTGGAGGCCGGGCTATGGTCCTGGTAAACTTGTACAAGGGAACTCCTAAAGTTCACATAGGAACAACCAGCTACGTGGAGGAAATGAATGCCTCGGTGTCTTCCAGCTTCAGAATGCCCCCCTCAGCCACACACTGCGGACACACTGTGTCCCCCTTCATTCTGGAGGACATAAAATCACGAGTTGGTCCCTTCCTAGACGAAACGACCGATTTCTACTCTGGGTAAGTGGTCAACTTTGTATAGTGTCTGGTCAACAGCTCCTTGTTCAGTGCTTTTACATTATCATGTATATCAGCTAATTTGTAGTTAGATTTAGATGTACTCCGTTTTTAGTCAACATAGCCCAGCGTAGGTTTAAGTTCCATATGTACTCCATGTATACTTAGGTTAGGTTTTAGTTATAAGTTTGTATATAGAACATAAAGTGAAACAAGAAAAAGAAACCTTAAAAAAAAATGCCGCCCAAAAAGGTAAAACAACTTTACACCGTCAACTGTCCAATGTGTAACACCCCTAGACCTCCACGTTTGGTTACTGTAGAAAACAGTGGAAAAACTTTATGTAACTCAGATTCTTGTAGAAGAGAAACTTTTTCCGACAGCTTAGAACTTCCAAAAGAAATAGAAAAAAATTCTTTGCATAAAAGCAGTTACCGTGACAACTTCAAGTCCATAGCTTCAGGTTTGGCTGTGCTTGGTAAGCTTCAGTCCATTTTCAACGTCAGAATGACAAGTTTCAACAAAGACTTGGGAGCCAAACAGGTAATAGAGGCGCTTACCTCTATTCATAGAAATCAAGTTATGGCTTACAAAGTGGCTGTCTCTTTTGGAAGGTTGTTGTCTTCCTCTAAGGAGGAAGAAGAAGAAGAGAAAGTCATGTACTTTCATGCTTCTGCCAACAACTCGTCTTTGTTCTATGACAGTGAAAGTCATAGAGACCCTTACATTTTTATAAGGGACGACAAAGACTTTGCAGAGTGTTTAGATTTAATAGAAAACAACATTAAAGAAGACACTCAAAGACCCTCTACTAAATGGAGTGTAATAGGCAACGTGAACGCCAACATCACACTCATAAGGGCTACGGGAGGAGAATATCTTTTAGGTAAAATGAAAACTGTTCCACCAGGTTTAAGACAAAGAGGAATGCAACACTTTCACAGAGACCCTAAAACCAAAAGGGCGTACAAGGACAACTTGTGTTTCTTTAGATGTCTGTCTTTCTTCCTGTATGAATCTTTAGAAAAAACTCAAGAGCTTTTCCTTGAAGCCTATCCAGGGGTGAACAAGGAGACTTTTGAGGGTGTTAAGATAAGAGATTTAGACAGGTTAGAAAAAATGTTTGAAGTTAACATAAGAATCTTTTACCTTCCCTCTTTTGGTAAAAGAAAGGGGCGACCTAAAATTATAAGGTCAAACATGTGTTCATCCAAAAAAATCATGAACTTGAACTTACACAGAAACCATGTAAGTTTAATAACTAACATGGGACTGTATGGTAAAATGTACCCCTGTGAAAAGTGTCATAAAGTTTTCACTCGTAGCTTCCTTTTGAAACAACACAATGGGGTGAAAAAAGATTGCACCAAAGTCAGCTTCAGGTACAAAGGTGGAGCATACAATCCATCCAAAACAGTTTTTCAAGTTTTAGAGGAACTGGGAATAGTTTGTTCACCTGAGAAAAAAATATACCCCTATAAAATTGTTTTTGACTTTGAAAGCTATTTCGTGCAACCTGAAAATTCGTCCCCAGAAAATGCTAACACTGTGATAGAAAAAACTCACATACCCCTTTCTGCCAGTGTAGCTTCTGATTTTCCTGGGCATACAGAACCAGTGTGTTTTGTCAGAAATTCCAACAGGGACGACAATCCTTTGGTTAAAAATGTGTTGGAACACATAAACAACTTAGGGCAGTTCATAGGAGAACAGGTGAAAGAGAATTTTAGAGATGTTTTAGACGAACTAGACTCTCTAGAAGAAAAACAAAAGGAACTAGAACATAAAGCTAGCAAAGTTTTTCCAGCAAAGAACAAAAAAAATCCCCAAAAAAAAATCTCCCATGTTCTTGAAGTGAAGGAAAAACTTCTTACCTACATAGAAAGAGTCCCTGTTCTAGGTTTCAACTCTGGAAAGTATGACATTAATTTGATAAAAAAGGAATTTCATTCTTTTTTTATAGACACAGACAAAACAGAAATGAAAACCATAAAAAAATGCAACAAGTACATAGCAGTGTACACAGACCATCTTCTTTTCCTTGACATGTTTAACTATTTGGCACCAGGTTATTCCTACGCAAACTACCTGAAAGCCTTTCTAAAAGGGAAAGCTGAAAAAGGTTTTTTTCCCTACGAGTGGATGGACAACATAAGAAAACTGAACAACAAAGCTCTTCCTCCACGCCACTGCTTCTACAGTTCTTTGTCGGGTGGTGGAATAAGCAAAGAAGATTATCTTGAATGTAAAAAGGTCTGGAAAGAAAACAAAATGAAAACTGTGAAGGACTACTTGATATATTACAACAACCTGGATGTTAAACCCTTTGTTTTAGCCATAAACGAGCACACAAAATTTTTTATAGATCGTGGGGTAGACATGTTCAAAGACGGTTTAACTTTGCCAGGTTTAACCTTGAAGTTTCTTTTCAACAACACTGCACCTAATGCCACTCCTTACATTCTTTTTGGTGAGAAAGAAAAGGATGTTCACTCCTTGCTCAGACGCAACTTAGTAGGGGGTCCCTCTATTATTTTTCACAGACATCACAAAAGTGGAGAAACAAGAATAAGACAAAAAAAATACGGGTCACAAAGCAAAGTATGCAGACACATAGTAGGGGTAGATGCTAACAGCTTGTACCTCAAGTGCATGGGTGAAGAGCACTGCACAGGTTATTATGTGGTGCGCAGGAAAGAAAACGATTTTCAAGCTGTTTGCAGTCAACAAATTAGCTACTCAGCCACAGAATGGTTGCGATACAAAACTGTGACAGACAAAGTCAAGATATTACACCAATACAACTACGGGGAAGTAGTATTGGGTTCAAGGAAAATAAAAGTGGACGGTTATAATCCAGCTTCAAAAAAAGTATACCAGTTTCACGGGTGCTACTGGCATGGTCACATATGTCACCTCACTAAATCAGTTTTGAGAGACCCCAATGGAAAGGCATGGTTAGAAGAAAAAAACCAAAATACCATTTTGACTACCCTATATCTTCAATCGTTAGGTTACCAAGTAGAGGAAAAGTATGAGTGTATGTGGTTGAAAGAAAAAACTGAAAACTTGTGCAGAGAAACAAAAAGTGAATGGGAAATTAAAAGACCGTTGTGCCAAGGCAGAAAAAGTCAGGATGAAATACTGAGAGGGGTTTCTAAAGGAACAACTTTTGGACTTATCCAGGTAGACATAGAAACACCTGAATACTTGAAAGAAAAATTCAGTGAAATGACACCTATTTTCAAAAACTGTTTAGTAGGAAAAAAAGACGTAGGTGAACATATGAAACGTTACCTGGAAGCAGCAGGTAAGCTAAAACAACCGCAACGCCAACTTATAGGCAGCTACCACGCAGAGGGAATTTTGTTGGGAACTCCTCTCTTGAAGTGGTACCTGGAGAAAGGTTTGGTAGTTACGACAGTACACCTTCTCGTAGAATACACTCCAGAACAGACTTTTTTACCCTTCATGGACGAAGTAACCAAAGCTAGGAGGAAGGGCGACGAAAATATAGACTGTAAGATTTTGTCAGATCTGTACAAACTTTTGGGAAATGGTTCATACGGAAAAACCATATGCAACAAACAAAACTTTGTTCAAACAAAGTATCTTCACCCCTCTAAGGCAAGACGTTTGGCCATGCACTGGTCAGTGCAAGATGTGCAAGACATAAGTGACAACACGGTAGAACTGTCCTGTTTGCCCACCTCCATCACCTACGATCTCCCAGTTCAAATAGGGTTCATGGTATACCAATATGCCAAACTTAAAATGTTGGCTTTCTATTACGACTTTCTCCTTGAATACATAGACGAGAAAGATTTTGAAATGTGTGAAATGGACACTGACAGTTTTTACTTTGCTTTAAGTGCAGAGAAAATAGAAGACGTAATTATTCCTGAAAAACGTGAAGCTTTCTTCAGAGAACGTCACAAATGGTTGCCCTCTGAATCATGTGACAACAGTCACCACAGAGAGACCTATGTTCAGACCAAAGTATTGGGTGAGCTGTGGCTGCCTCAACCATGTTGTAAGAGCCGTCTGGCGTTTGACAAGAGAACCCCCGGGTTATTCAAAGTGGAGTGGGAAGGTGACGAAATGACTGCCTTGAACTCCAAATGTTACATAGGCACAGGAGTAAATGTGCCCGTTAAAATGAGTTGCAAAGGTGTAATTCAAAAACAAAACCCCCTGACCACTGACAAGTACAAAGAAGTACTGGACAGTGAAAATGTTGTCACGGTAGTCAACAAAGGATTTAAAGTAGTTAACCACAGCGTTACGACTTACTCTCAAAGGAAACAAGGTCTAACCTATCAGTACATAAAGAGACAAGTATGTGAAGACGGTGTAAGCACCCTACCCCTTTCTATATAAAAAATGGTTTCTTTTTCTAGTTTCACTTCCAGTTGTACATTTCGTTGAAAGAAAAAAATTTTAAACAAATTGTTCAAATGAACAAATTTCCTTCATAGAAAACAGTGTTAAAATGGAAAATGTTCATTTGAAAAATTGTTCAAACGAACATTTGTTCAAATGAACATTTTTCCCCATAGAAAACAGTGTTAAAATGGAAAATGTTCATTTGAACAATTGTTCAAACGAACATTTGTTCAAATGAACATTTTTTCCCATAGAAAACAGTGTTAAAATGGAAAATGTTCATTTGAACAATTGTTCAAACGAACATTTGTTCAAATGAACATTTTTTTCCATAGAAAACAGTGTTAAACTGGAAAATGTTCATTTGAACAATTGTTCAAACGAACATTTGTTCAAATGAACATTTTTTTCCATAGAAAACAGTGTTAAACTGGAAAATATTTTTTGTTCAAATGAACATTTTTCAAATAAAAAACAAAGGTAAAAAAATGTGTACTGTATCATGAAAAAAACTAATAAAAAAGTAAAAAAAGTGAACTGTATCACCCAAAAATAAAAAAAACTTTTCACAAAAGTGAACGCTGTACATGTTCACGACAAAAAATAAAAAATCCGGCGCTGAAGAAATTAAGTTGGAACAGAAAAAAAGTGGTACCAGATTTCTTAACTCATAGCGTCACGTTCACCAGATTATTAGTATCTGGTTAGATTTAAGCAACCATTTTAACATGGAAAGTTTAGAAGCTATGCTTGTGGAGCAAACCACAGAAACTCCACCTTATGACTATTACATGCGTCCAGTTTTACAAAGTGTTGCTTCATATAATCAAGCTTCTTCTATAACACCTGACAATGATATAAGTTCTGTAGCATGTGGATGTTCAGAGAATTTCTTTTGGGAAATAATACCTGCAGAAAACATTGGTTATTTTAGAGGAGCTGAACCAGACACTGTTGACCACTGTATAACTAGTGTTAAAATGTACAAATATTTCTCTTCAGCTTTTTGGGACGCCTACAGAAACTGCATGTACTATTGTCGAGTGAAAAAAGTTAACTTGATAATGCATGATTGGTGTATAGGAGTATATCAATTGCACACTGAACCTGGCTGCCCAAGACACTACACAAGGTACACTTTAGGAAGTGTAAGAAAGTTTGCTCTTACTCTCCAAGAGTTAGAATGTAATCCCATAGTAGGAGTGTTTTGTCAGTGTAATTGTAAACTGGAAGTATCTGCTATTGCTAAAACTATTTGTTTCACATGTCTGCAGGTCTCTCTGGAACTTCATGCCTTAAGTATACCTGGAGTGAAAAATCATTTCTCCTTTGAGGTAAACTTTAAGGATGGTTTTTTATCTGGTCTTTTACCTGGACCCAAAAACAGTCAAACTTACTTCCTGGCCCAGGCTTTGTTCGAGCATGCTATATCTAACATAGCCAAACTTAACAGTTATTGTTTCCACAACACATGGAAAACTAGTCTCACTGGCCAAAGCTGGTATCAAGCAAGTAAATTCACACACAACAAATGTTTTTGTAGTATATGTGCACGCCCCGGAAATGGAAAATCTGTCTTCATCTGTAAATATTGTGTCTAATAAAAATATAATCTGTTATGTGAAATAAATGAGTTGTGTTTTATTTTAATGCATGAAATGAAGAGACATAACAAAAATGAGTCATAAGTATTGCGTAAATCCATAAAAGTATTGCATCAGAACATTGTGTAAATTCTTACAAGCATTGCGCAATGCACCCTCATACGTAGGTCATACGTTTTTGCAAGTAGGTTAGTAGGTCACTTCCGGTTTGCAAGTAGGTCAGCTCTAGGTATTGCACAATTCTTTTAATTTATGTAACTAGGTCAGGTCACTAGGTCAAATGAAATCCAGCTCTCTGATTGGTCGAAAAAACTAGGTCATGACCTTATGACGTCACTTCCTGTCAAATCCAGCCCTCTGATTGGCTGAAACTAGGTCACTTCCGGTCTACCAGTAGGTCATGACCTAGTTAGTAGCTAATCCATTGCGCTCAGTTTGCATGTATATACTACTGCCTCCATTTGGTCACGTGACCTGTAGCCATGGCAACGTGACCTACTTAAGGGATAAGTGACCACCTCTCAGCCAATCAATTATGCAAATGAGATACTCCTGAATTCTTTGCGCGTGATGATGATGATGAGTCGACTAGTTCTTTTTAAATAAGTTATGTATGAAATAAAACACAACAAAATAAATCATTTTCATTTTTTTATTTTCATGATTTATCTTTTTTATCATTTTTAATCAATCATTTTTTCTTTCTTCTGAACAGACTGCAAAGTCTCCTTTGGCAGTGTCACAGTCACTGTCTCTCTCCATCATACACTGCACTAGTTTGGATAAATCCAACATTATTTCGGCCAGATAAGGACCTTTGTCTGCATGAATTGTAGACACTTGCAGCATCCCGTTTCCTCTTTTTTCCGAATTCTTCACATCATCATCATTGCGAGCCTTTGACTCAGCGACCAGTTGCTCAGTTTTTGGTTTTTGCTCATTTGCATGACGCATTTCTTGGGGTTTCTTGTTCGACATGCTTCAATCAGGAAATGTACGCTATGAGGTCCACAGGTGTCAGCAGTAGTGTCTTGGAGTTGAATGGAGCAGAACGCTTCAGGAAAAATAAGAACTCTGCGCTCAGCGGAGGTAAACCGAATGAATCAAAGTAGTACACCTCTCCTGTCCTCGACACGTGAAACGCCACCCATGTTGACCTGGTAAATGTTGAGGATTGGTGTTACTCATGAAAGAAGTGTCCTTGATAGGGTGCTTGGAGATAGTGTCACAAGAGAAAACACCTAGGAAATGGTGTTTTGTGTAAATGTTATCCTTCAACACTTTGTCTATTTCAAGTGTGTTCATGCACTTTCTTGTCTTCAGTTCATGTGGTAGTATGTGATGAGATGTCGATCTCTGGTTAGCTCAATGATGTTGTCGTACACCAAGTAGAGCACCTTCTGGTTGTTTACTATCACTTGAAGTGAGTTGTCGTTGCAATGTTTCAGTTCGAACGTGTTCTTGGCGTTATTTCCGTTGAAGGCGTCATGGTCCAGGAAAAAAATCATCATGGTTGACCTGTGTTGGAGTGTGTGTAGGTGTGATCTCTGTTGCCTGCAGGGATGGCGTAGGTCGTTACCTCCACTCTGTTCACTGGGTAGTCGAAGGGACTCTGTCCTATCACAGCCTTCTCGTGCGTTTCCACCACAGAATCAGCTATGACCACTCGACGCACATAGAACTTAGCTTTGTGGATTTTGAGTTTGTATGCGTCGGTGCCCGCGCTCATCAGATAGAAACCAGGGGCAGCTTGTTTCAAAGTGAGGTTGATTTCGATCTCTCCAGCTATGAACTTTGGTTGATGACCTAGGTCAAAGTGGAGTCTCGCCATCAGCGAAAAGCAACTGTTGGAGATCAGTTTTTGGTGAGCCTTGAATCCTGGGTTGTCATTGGTTAAGGCATCAAAGTGACCAGCCCTGTCTTGGTGCCAACCTTGGACGTTCATTATTTTCTCCTTGACTCCTCTATCATAGTTCAGTAAACCTTCCAGTTAAGCTCTGTAGGGGTAGGTCTCGGTGTTACCAGACACTTTGAAACTTCCGATGGAGACTTGGACATCCTTGAAGAGCGAGTGAGTCAAGTTGTTCACAGGAGCCACCACGTCGTTGTCATCCAGAGCGTTTTGTTGTGTTTCACGCTGTTCTTGAAAGTACCTCCCTCCATCATATCCTTGGCCACACTTCAAAAGGGGTGTGGCAGAGCGCATAAGTCCTAAGAGGGCGCCACCGAAACCGTGACCGTTCTGGAAGGATCATCCGCTGAACACGTTGATACCATTACTGAACTGAGCGTTTTAGTAATCGCTGTATCCTTGTCCGGTGGTACCCTTTGATGAAAAGTACGGCGCTCGTTAACGTATCATGTTTGCACCTTTCACGCTCGATGGGTCTCAGATGAAGTGTCACCATCACCTCTCCTCTCATGAATGGTATGGGTCGGCCGGTTCTGTCTCTTAAGTAGATGCCGACCTCGTCCAACCTTTTGGACTTCAAGGGAAAATAATCCAAATGTGGAAAACTGATAGCTTGCATTCCCCCTTTCTGCTGTCCGTTTCTGTCGACTGCGATGCAGTGTAACAGAGCTACGTGAATGTCACCCACCCATCTGTCTTGAATGGCAGCGGTGTATACATATACAGAGTACACGTCTCCGAAGGAACAGAGTTTTTCCCACTGTCTTCAAAAGGGGTGTGGCCGAGCGCATGAGTCCTAAGAGGGCGCCACCGAAACCGTGACCGTTCTGGAAGGATCGTCCGCTGTACACATTGATACCATTACTGAACTTAGCGTTGTAGTAATCGCTGTATCCTTGTCCGGTGGTACCCTTTGATGAAAAGTACGGTGCTCGTTTACGTATCATGTTTGCACCTTTAACGCTTGATGGGTCTCAGATGAAGTGTCACCATCACCTCTCCTCTCATGAATGGTATGGGTTGGCCGGTTCTGTCTCTTAAGTAGATGCTGACCTCGTCCAACCTTTTGGACTTCAAGGGAAAATAATCCAAATGTGGAAAACTGATAGCTTGCATTCCCCCTTTCCGCTTCTGTTGACCGCGATGCAGTGTAACAGAGGTACGTGAATGTCACCCACTCGTCTGTCTTGAATGGCATCGGTGTATACATATACAGAGTATACGTCTCCGAAGGGGTCCATGATGTAGACACCGGTGGTCGTCATCACGAAATGAGTCTTCACCCCGAATCCTAGAATGTGCGCCAGATGTTCGGTGACGAAGACGCAAGTGTGTCTGGGCACGTTGATGGTGGTGCGTCTCGTCAGTGAGTCGTATGAGAAGACCGCCTTCAAATTTGTCAGGAATTTCTGACCTTCTAAATTATCTGTCAGGAGATGGGTCAAGCGCTCGATGAACTGGATCTTGTTTCCTGCAAATGGGTGGCACGGGGAACATGTTCAGCAGCAACGATCTCACCCATGTTTTTCTCTCCATGTCTTGAACCATGGTGTGTGCCAGACTCATTTTTCGCCTTCTTTGTGCGCAGAGGAACGATCATGATCAAGTCGTCGTCTCACAAGTTGCTCCATTCTGTCGGGAGGATGATTTCACTAAGAGCCGCTTCGTAGTCATCTGATAGGAGGAGGGGTGAGTCGAAGTGGGTTCGAAAAGAGGTCAGAGTGTTTAGAACTTTTACTAGGTAGGGTGATGTTCATAGTGTCCTACGAGATTTTCTTGACAGGAATCCACTCGTTGATTGATTTGATTTGATTTGATTTGATTTTATTACAACAAAGTTACACGGTTTGGACCATGAAATTTCATTTTGTTGAATACAACATTAGTCACAAGGACTTAAACATATATACATAAAAATAAATTCATAGTCTTATATATGAGGTTGAAAAAGCGGGCATATCAGATAGTTATCTTTAACCAGTTAGGTTGAAGGAGACCTAGGTGCATACAACAACATTGGGGCCGTTAGGTGAATATATAGTCAGTATTGAATTCTACATGATTGGCTCAAATAATCTCAAAAAGAGGGGGGGGGGAGGGCAGGTCTTATGACCTGGACCTATCCCTTCATTACAGTAGTCAAGTGGGAGTCTTCTTCAACGGGGGTCATCTTCCTAAGTTTGTCGATTACGATGTATGCAATGAACATAGCGTAATAGGGAGGGCAGGGCTGATGTCCTTAACCTATCCGGAAGAATGGTGTATTTCACAGATCTATAACAGATTGTATATGTATGTAAGTGAATAAGTATAATATATCTAAGAATAAATAACTAGAGGTCTTTATATAGCTTTTGCATAGCTTATGTAATAATGAAATTGTATTATTGCTTAGGAAAAGAGAAAGCTATGATATTGTGTTGAACAGAAAGGGAGGGCAGGGCTGATGTCCTGTATCTGTCCCATTAACAGAAAGGAAGGTATATTTATTTGGCTCGTGAGTATGAGTGTGACCAGGATAGGTAATGTACCTGATGTATTGACTATGAACAGGTTTGGGTGGGCAGGGCTGATGGCCTGGACCTAACCCAATCACATGAACAGTATGTTTATAAGGCTTGTTGTTTAATGTCGGTGAAATCTATTTGATGACGGCAGACTTAAATTTCTCTTTATCTTTGATGGCCTGAACGTCCTTGGTTAATGAATTCTATAAGAACAGTCCTCTGTTAAAAGGGGATTTTTTGACTAACCGAAGTTTGGGTCATTCACTTTTAAACCGGTTTTTCAAGTCAGCTCTGGTACGTACATTTTCAGAAATAACTAAATTGTCATCATCCTGAGCCAGTTTGTGCATCATCATGAGGATTTGAATGTTGCGGCGTTTTACAAGAGTTTTACATTTACATGCTATATGTAAGTCAATTTCAGAGATGTCCATTGGGTTCCTTATTTTAAGGCAATCCCTGAAACCTTTGTTTTGCAAAGTCTGGAGACTATTCTGGTTAACAACACAGAGGCTATCAAGGACAAAATTACAGTATTCTAGAGTAGGTAGGATGCAATGTTTTTAGATCTAAAGAGCTTGATTTTTGTTAATGAGGTACCTCACTTTATGTGCTTGATATAATCTGTAGTGACAGCGTTTCCTGGTGCTTGCATAGTGTGATTTAAAAAACATATTTTCATCTACAGTGACACCCAGATAACAGAACGTGCTATGTGAGGTTACATCTGTATCATTAATTTTCAGAGCAATTAGATCATACAGGGCTGTTTTGTATGGGGTTCCGTAAACCACTTGTATCGTTTCTTTTCCAGAATTTATAGTCTATAGGCTATTAGCAGTGCACCATTTTAAGATTATATCTAGATCAGGTTGGGATAAGCGAGCAAGATCTTGACGGGTTTTTGCTTCAGTCATTAGAACTGCATCGTCAGGATATAGGATTATTCTAGAGTTATCAACAATGTCTGGGAGTTCATTAATATAAACATAGAAAAGTAACAGACCGAGAATAGATCCCTGAGGAACTCCAAAAAGTACATGGGTTTCATCAGAGATTGAGTTGTTGGCTCTAGTTTTATGAAGGCGTTTATTCAGATAACCTTTAAACGAGCGAAGCACTGCCCTATTAGCATCCAAGTTTGCAATTTTCTGTAGGAGTCTACCATGGTGGAC
Organism: Acholoe squamosa; assembly: GCA_949317995.1. NCBI lineage: Eukaryota > Metazoa > Annelida > Polychaeta > Phyllodocida > Polynoidae > Acholoe > Acholoe squamosa. The sequence continues at coordinate 65,075,080 of OX439049.1, read as the reverse complement.
AGTGTCAAAAGCTTTCCTCATGTCTATATTTATAGACATGAGGAAATATTACCCCTGTTGATAGCCTCTGTGTTGTTAACCTACAATTACCTTGGGGTCACACTAGACAATAGGATGACTCTCAAAAAGCAAATTGGTATTACGAAAAGGAATGTTGAACATAAACTTTTTCTGTTCAGAAAAGTCCGGCCAAATTTTTCTGAAAAGGTTAGTCTTAAGGTGGTTAAAACTATGTTACTGCCTGTATTGGACTATGGTGACCTGGTATATAGCATTGCTCCCGATACTACCCTCGACATCCTCCAGCCATTGGTCAATAATGCATTAAGATCGGTTTACTTTAAGAAAGGGACCAGGAATCATGAAAAGCTTTCAAAGCTAGCAGATTTAAATCTGTTGAAGCATAGAAGGGAACAACATCTTTTATCACATAGTTTTAAAAAATCCCTTGTTCCCACTAACCAAGATTTAAGACCCATTAGAACTAGAGCTCATGATGCCAGATTAATGAAAGTACCCCGTGCATATAATCCTGCCTTTAGAAAAAGTCTTATATATAGGACATCCACAACATGGAACCGTTTAGATGTTGCAGTTAGAAAATACATTACTATGTCGCAATTCAAATCATGGCTTAAAAAAGAATATGATAAAAAGATCAATGATCTACCAGATATATAGCTGCCCTGGCTGCAGCTCGAAGTGTCTCTTCCCTGGGTGGGTGGGTAAGTAAAACCATACACACATGAAGTCTGTTATAATTAACATCGATTCTCAGTTTAATGCAATATCTAGGCCTTTTTGCACATATGATCCATACCCGCCATTGATGTGGCCGGTATGAATCCTTTATTATATGTATTGTTTGTCCTGTCTGTCCTTTTTATGTTTCTATTTCTCTACTTTATTCTTTTCCCCTCCTTTCTTTCTATCTGCTTTTTGCAGACCTTTAAATGTATTATTAATCGAGGCTGCTGTTAGGAACACCAGAGAACACAGCACTATAAACACTAGTATAACAAGCCTCAAATTTCAGTGCATCATAATTATCTTTCATCTCTTTCAAATTATGTAATAACAAAACATTATTAGTTACTAACCAAATGCAGGACTATGCAACCTTTGCATAGTACTGCATATCTTCTGTGACATTCATTTGTCACTTAAAACCCGCTTAACGGATCAATTTATGACTACTACGGCTGGAAAATACGCAAATACATTCTATAATTGGATATGTATTCCTCCAGGATAAATAAAAGAAATTACAATACAATGTTTGTTGCTGAATAAATGAATTGTGTTAGTTGAAAAACTGCATCGGCAGTGGAGCGACCAGGAGTGAAGCCAAATTGGGATTTTGCTAACTTTCCATTCTCCATCATATATGTGATAAATTGATGGTGGACAACTTTCTCCATTATTTTACCAATGATTGGTAAAAGTGTGATTGGGCGCCAGTTGCTTAAATTACTTAAATCTCTATTCTTGGGTATTGGTCCCAGTGGCCCATTTTTCTGGGAAAATACCAGAAGTTAGACTATTATCAATCTAGATTTCAATTGTGGAGTAATTTCAAGCAGGAAGTCTTTCATGATATCAGAGTTAACATAATCAACACCAGAGGACTTATGTCTCTCTATCATCCTAACATATTTCACTATGTCAGAAAGTAAAACTTCTCTAAACAGAAAGTCCCCTTCTAGGTTATTAGGGTTGTGTAATACCTCTTCCATGGTGATATTACCTGGGTAATGCTTAAAAGGTTCTGCCAGACGTTCTCCAACAGTGCCATAAAAGTCATTTATAAAATCAGCAGTTTTATCATGGGGGATGCTTTGACCTAATTCATTTTTTAGATGTATAGTGCTGTGAGGGTTTGCCTTCGTTACCTAGAAGGGAATTAATGTGCTTCCAGAAATTTTTAGGATCATTTTTATATTTGTCAAGTGTTTTTCTAACCCTTTTTTACTCTCTTTTGTTATCTCATTGGATACAGCCATTCTTAGTCTTTTGGCAAGGAGGAGGGATTCAGGATCCCCCCGGGGGTCCTATGGGCTTTCCGATAGGCCTCTTTTTTTTACGTATAAGGCCCAGTATGTCTTGTCTGAACCATCTAGGAGTGTCCTTCCTAATAACATATGTTTTTATTGGACAGTTTTTTTGTTGAGAAACCTGATTAAATTGCTTTCTAAAAAGTCCCATTGTGCTGTTGGGTCATTGGAGTCATTGTAAGGTTGCCAGTCAATGCCTGGATATGCTCGTGTAGTTCAATTTGTCGATACCCTTAACATAGCAGATTAAGCCACCAGCATGTGAGTCTCTGTCCAGCCTGAAGATGGTATGTCCATGGACCTTAACTTTACTATCACTTACTAGTGGATGTAACCAGGATTTGCATACACATATATAATCTATGTCAAATAGAAGTTCATTTATCAAAGACAGTCTATTTTTAGCCTGAATACTTAGAGTATTCATACCCATAAGCTTAACACCTTTGGTCTCCATAATTTTATCTAAGTCATACAACACCATCTAAGATGGAGTTGTAAATTAATTGGCAGATAGCAAAGTGCCCTGCCGCTATATAGGGCACTTGGGCAGTGAGCCCAATACATGTATGTATAATAAAGATGTATACAAGTGCGAGTGTGCATTGTGCAGGCCTGCATCCGTGACATAAGTAAGGAATGCAGGCGGGCAGTGGCCAATGAGTGAGCAAGTCCCCCATATGTCGACTTTACCCCAGCAAGAAGTGTAAAAGGTGCTAATGTGCATTAACATAAAGGTGCTGTGTTTGTTAGAGAAACTTGCTTTAAGCAAAATGACTTGGTCTCAGCTCCCCCATAAGGGATAGACCACGTGAACTGGCTCAAAAAGAAACATAGGAGTGGGTCATTACAATTATGGTATTGGATGCTTGTCGAAGGTAATAAAATCATTAAGATACAGAAAGTAAATGAAATTTTTATGAGCAAAAAATAGAAGAAATAATTTATTCTCACGTTAGCTTTCAAAAGAAGATTGCCGGGAGTACAGCTCAGTTTTTATACAGGATAATAAAAAGAAATGCAAAAATGAGGCTGACAGCTTTTATAGTCAAAAAGATCAGTCATCGGTCTGAGGCCTGCAGCAGTATACATGTTAACCAGTCACTATATGTGGCGACAAGTAAGCATTAGGCATGTCGCCCACGAGATGTTCCATGTCACAGCCTTTACCACCTCATTTACAAGTTTTGGCTTAATACAGTCCGCTGGGTCCATCATACAAGTAATAGTATGAATGTTAAAATCTACCACCTCCCCTGGAATGATGGAATATTGAGTGAACATGCAGGGTCTGAAGACCTGCCGAGTTGTTTTTGAACATGATTCTCCTTGAGAGTGATACAGCGGTTTGATTGATGGCATGTAGTACTGACAGAGTAAGTGCACCTATTGGCATGAAAAAAGATTCAAGCCATAGATTTGCATCAAGACAACAGGCAGGTGGGGAGAAATACTCGCAAACTTGGCATAGTTCTTCAGTTGAACAAGTTCATTAAAGATGTCTTCTGTGGCTGCCTCAGGGTCGTCATTGATGAGATGCAGTTTCCTAGTGTGAGGATTCTTCACAGTGATGTCGTTAACGTCAACATTTAAATATAGCATGCTAGCAGGATATTGTGACAATTCTCTTTCAAGGTGAGTTTTCATCTTGGCAATTGTGGCAAGGGTGGATTTTGACAGATTGCATACCAGTGACATAGCTTTCAATATCCTTGATACTGGCCACCCTAGAATCACCACTGAAAAGTGCAAGTGGAATCTGGTTGTCTGGTTGTGGCTGCTGAGGTGGTGGATTACCAAAGAAACCAGGGTTGGGGGGACCGAATCCTCTCATGGGACGTCCCATTGGGTATTGTGGTGGTGGTAGTTGCAGATACGCCATCGCCAGTGTGCAGTTATTCACTGGGGTCTTTTTGGTCAGGGGTGGTGGTGTCGTCCCGAACAATGGCTGGAAGTGGAGCATATTTATTATTATCAGTTGAAATATTGTCTTTTACCGTTGAACTTGATGCCGTAACCTAACTAACCTATGAAAGCTAAGCTTTTACCCTTAACAGTCTTGTCTATCAGGTAAGTCTTGCCGTAACGACTTTTGGAGACTTTCTGAACCTCCTCCTGATAAAACACGCCCTTTATCTCCTCTCCGGTGTCGTCTTTTAGATCGAACCCTCTGCTACCCAACGTTTTAGCGACATTGAACACTTCCTCCTTCCAATTTCCCTCGTAACCTTTGTTTAAGAGTCCTTTAGCTCTCGCCATGACGTCGGTGTCGGAGCGTCTTTTTCCATATTTCTGCGATTTGTTTCTTAGTGGGGAGGTCGTGTCTGTAGAAAATAGTTTCCCTGTTTTCCGAGCTGATGTCAGCATGTGGCATTTTCAACATCTTGTGGTGAGTGCAATTGTAAGAAGACACCACCTCATCCAGTATGTCTAGGTAGCGATATGTACGCTTGTGTACGAAATTGCGCCAGAGCTTCTCCTTTAAACTTCAATTCAAACGCTCCACTATACTAGCTTTGATGTTGTCGTTTTCGCTGGTGAAAAACTCTGTCTTTGCTCTTCAGATCTTGGAAGGTCTTGTTGAGAAATTTTCTCGGCAGTCATTTCCTCTAACACCTCGGTGACAGATGCGCCGCCTTTGGATTTGATGGGAGCGGCCCACGTGTACCTGGAGAAAACGTCGATGGCCGTGTCCACGTACCGGAATACGTCGTTGTGAGATGCTAAAGCTTGCATGTTCATCAGATATAACTGCCACAGTTAATCGATTCCCCGGGTTATCATCTTGTTCCTTTGTGAATTTTCTCCGGATGGGTTTATGTTTAGTGTAGGCGTCCAGTGATCCCAAGGTGTCTCGGATGAGAGCTGAGTTTCGGTCGCAGAAATGATGTTTCTGGAGTTTGGTGATGCTGGTGAAACTAGATGGTGCTTTGATGTCGGTGTATTTAGCCACCACTCGTCTCTTTTCTTTTTCGTTCTTGGTCAGTTTCTTAGACCTCGCCATCTTGGTGAGTCGGAGTCGGTGTACACTTGGCGACTGCGTCCTTTCTTTTTTCTTACTTTGATTACTTGTCCTGACGGAGGAAGGATGAGGTGTAGCAGGGGAAGTCGGAGTTTTGTAAACGTTGTCGTCGTAGTCCTTACAACGGGAAAAAGGGAGAGAGTAGTCAGTGGAGGTAGCGGCACTGAAGAGGGGAGTGGCGTCCTCGTAGGAGTCGTCGCGGTTGTCTTCCTCTTTCTCGCCGGAACTTGCTCGTTCCCTCCCTCTGAGGCAGGTATTCTGCCCAAAGCTTTGTTAGGACCACTGCTTTATAGACTGATAGATGGTCAGCACAAGCTTGAATGGCGTGTACCCCTCGGGTCTCGACGCTGTCTTGCTCAACCTGCTTGCGTCATTCAGTAAGTCCACTATGCTAATTCGACTGGTGGGATCCGTTTTTCGACCCATTATATCGCTCACGGAACCGTCATCGTTCCACTTAACCAAGTTGGATTTTTGCTTAAACAGCTTGGTGGTGGTGTTGCATTTCCTCTGTGGAACTTGGTCGTGCAACACCTCAAGGAGGGAAGCTCGGGGGTCGGTGATGGTACAAAAGCGGATGCAGGAATCCTGTGGTTGTTGGGATTTGCGAGAAAGAATTGTAACCTATTCAACAACCTCTTGTATTTCAGCATTTTTTGCGTGATTTCAAAGTGCGGTCGTTTAAGAGTAGGTCCAAGTCCCTGTAGATAAACTGTAGCACCTGGTGTAATGTGGCGTTGGGATGAACACCTTGTTCTGCCTGTCTGTAGTAATAAGGCATATTGGAGGGTGGGGATACGATGGTGGCGAAAGAGCAGGGGTTCTTGTTTTCACGCTCATCAGCAGCAAATGCAGAAGTCCCAGCAGCAGCAGCAGCAGCACCAGTAGGAACAGCAGCAGCAGCAGCAGCACCAGTAGGAACAGCAGCAGCAGCAGCAGCACCAGTAGGAACAGCAGCAGCAGCAGCAGTAGCAGCAACAGTTGTGGGGACATCAGGTGCTCCACATAATTTCGAGAGTGACTTAGGATCTACGAGAGCTAAGCGCTTGTAGTTTTGCTCCTCAGGGTCCGTCATCGAGGCAGCTGTGGTGGTGAGGTGTCGAATGAGGAGCTCTATATACGAAGAACGCTTTTTCTAAGGGGTAAGGCCATGCCTATCAGAGCCGGAATGAGGAAACCGCCCCTTTGAACCAAGAATTTCTCTTTCTTTTGATGGTGGTAGCTCCTCAACACGTCAGCAGATTCTCGAAGACTTTCCAGTTGGTTCTCTGTGAGCGGAATGTTTCCCTCCTGTATATTCTGACAGATTTTGCTCAACGTCGTGATCAAAAACATTGCTTCCAGAGCCTATTAAATGCTCACAATCATCCGGCAAACACATTGCCAAGTGTTTAAGGGTGCCGTAAAGTCTTCTGAGTCGATGAGTAGCCATTACTTTTTCTTTCTCTTTTTGTCTAGCGGAATGAACACGATCTGATCGTCTATGGTCGTCAGGGAGGAGAGTAATCTCAGGTCGTCCGGTGTTGTCTGCTTGAAGTCCAGAAGCAGGTATGAGTGAGGTTGCTTGAGTTCATGGGTTAATATACTGGAGACAGCCGTCGCCTTTGAGGGAAACACCTGATGAGACAGAGCACCTATTTGTCCCATGTCGCGAGGGTTCTTAAAAATGATCAAGTAGTGAGCGTTCAGACTCATAGTTTGAAATTCAGGTGATTTCTGGAATAGGTTCTGAGTGATATATGTATGACGCTCATGTTCCAGTGATGGGAATATTTGGTGAAGATGTCGGCTACCACTTGCTGATTGGAACTGCTCATCAGATCGTCCAATATCAGTAGAGTGTGTGGTCGAAGGGTAGTCGATTCTTCTTCTCCCGCTATGTCTTCTTTGCTGGGAAGACCTTCTCTGAATTCCACTCCGTAGTCTTTTCGCCTTTTTTCAAAGAGGGGCTGCCACTCACCGTAATGGTAAAAGATCTTTTCCACCGGCGGTGTGACCAAATTGTTAACGTCACTCAGAAATCGATTCACCAAGTGTTATTTTCTACAACCAGATGGACCACTGATGATACAACTCAAGGGTCCTTGTAGTCAGGGATCAAATTCTATTTCGGTGAAGGTTGTCATTTTACCACTCGACATTTTTCAGCAGTCGTTATGGGGTCGTAGTAGTAGTGGTGGTAACTACGGTCGTGATGGTGATGTGTTTCTCAGACAAACGCTCATTGTCAGGAAAGAGTCGCAGCGAGTTTTATTCTATCTTGTTACGTTTCATGACACCAGATAACATCACCGTCTCTCATATTTTTTTTTCTTCTTATGCAATATATTTTATTTTCACTCAATTTTACTCATGTCATATATCCATAAATTTTTCTATCAGACTCCGAACTATCAGACTCCGAAGGAGTCTGATAAAATTATGTTTAAAAAAAAAAAAGAAGTAATAATAATAAGGGGGGATTCTTTAACTATTTGGGTAAAGCTTGTCGCTTTGCCTTCCTCTCTTCTTTAACATCACTGTATCTAAATAGGTATCAGGGGTAACAACACGGTGGTAACAAATACAAACTGGGATGTAATCTTTAAAGTAGTATGTCCCCTTCTTCTTCAATTTGGTCGCATTGTAATAGGCCGGATAACAGGTGACGACTTCGAAACGATTCCAGAACGTGTTCACGTCTGCCACCATGCGCACCCACCGAGTGGGAGTGGCAGTTACCCCCAAATAACCAATGTTCTCGTCGAATCTTTTCATAGCGCTTATTCTCACCATATTTGAACACCCTTTATTCTCATGAAATGCCTAATGAGTGGGTGTGCTGAGAGTAGTATAGTATGTATCTGAACGGGACTATAGTTAAGTACTGTTTATTACTCACTCGACCTGCAGCCAATGAGAGGGCTCCCTTTTGGCGGGAAATTCAAATCAGCCAATGAGAGGGCTCCCTTTTGGCAGGAAATTCAAATGTGGGGTCACGTGACCTAGACCCCCAGTGGTGTGGTGCCAAAATGGCCCAATCAGAGCCCTTCCTTTTGGCGGGAAATTCAAAAATGGTCACATGACCCTTACCCCCTGTGGTTTCCCGCCAAAAAAATTGTGCTCTCTGATTGGCTGGCTGTTTAGGTCACGTGACCTCTATTATGCAAATAAGGTCATGTGACCCTAATTTGAATGGACCAATCAGAGCTTAGTATTTTGGTTGGAAATATGAAATTTGGTCACATGACCTCATTAGCATAAAGAGGCGTGGTGGTTTATGATGTAGATGAGAGTGTGACTTATAATGAGATATTTTTTTCATAGATGAAAAAAGGCAATATTGGGCGGCCCTTTGGGTGGGGGGCCCCTAATAGTATGGGGAGGGGAGGTGTTGGGTAGGGGGGCCCTTTGGGAGGGAAGGAGCCCTTTTTTTTAAAAATTGTGTAGCGACTACCATTTAGACTACCATGGTGCACACCTCCTTCATGTAAGCTTACCTCAAACTACAAAGAGCTTTCTCCACCTTGCCTCCATCTCCGTCTGTCTCGGTTTTCAAAGTAACGCAATGTATATCTGAACACATCACCCCTCCTCATGTCATCCATCAGTACTCGAATGAGTTCATGACGTGTACTGGTGGGTTTAGCTGCCCACTTCTTCAATACTTTGAAGGCGTGGAGAGATACATCTTGTTTTGGTTGTTGAGCGATGATAGTTAGCTTATCAGAATCCACTTCTAAATACATACCCATATCTCGCCACTCCCTTGATAGAACTTCAGACATGGACATGAAGTACTTCTCCATTAAAAGCAGGTCAGGGTTCTTGTAATCCAGGTTGTGCTCCTTGAAAAAATGCCGAATCAGGGACGATGTTTGACTTCCGTAGCAGGCCCCGAAATGAGACAGCTATACAAGTCCACAGGACCCTCTCCTCCACCCAATCCCAGTTAACACAGTCTATTAACAATAATAAGTCCCGAAGAGTGAAAGACGGGCGAGTCGGTTCTGGGTCACTAAGCTTATGGCGTATACCCGCTAGGGTGGTGATCAACTCAAACTCTGATCTAACATTTTTAATGTTGTAACCGGAATAATTGTTCAGAGATATCACTGCACTGTGGGTACTGCCCAGCATCGAATTGATGCACAGAATTTGACATATTTGCGCCACTGAGACGCTTTAGTCTTCCAGGTACTCGGCGCCCACGCCTGACTGCGAAACTCCGCTGCAAAATAGTCCAATTCTTGGATCTGCTGACGGGCCTTTGCAACACAAAAATACCGGTAACTGGTTGATGAGGGTAGCTCTGGAGAGAGTATCCGCTACCAGGTTGTCCTTACCCGTTAGATACACTCCCACCAGGTGGCAGTTGAACATCACTGTCAGCCAAAATATTGAGCGGAGGAAATGAGACAGCTATACAAGTCCACAGGACCCTCTCCTCCACCCAATCCCAGTTAACACAGTCTAATAACAATAATAAGTCCCGAAGAGTGAAAGACGGGCGAGTCGGTTCTGGGTCACTAAGCTTATGGCGTATACCCGCTAGGGTGGTGATCAACTCAAACTCTGATCTAACATTTTTAATGTCGTAACCGGAATAATTGTTCAGAGATATCACTGCACTGTGGGTACTGCCCAGCATCGAATTGATGCACAGAATTTGACATATTTGCGCCACTGAGACGCTTTAGTCTTCCAGGTACTCGGCGCCCACGCCTGACTGTGAAACTCCGCTGCAAAATAGTCCAATTCCCGGATCTGCTGACGGGCCTTTGCAACACAAATACCGGTAACTGGTTGATGAGGGTAGCTCTGGAGAGAGTATCCGCTACCAGGTTGTCCTTACCCGTTAGATACACTCCCACCAGGTGGCAGTTGAACATCACTGTCAGCCAAAATATTGAGCGGAGGAAATGAGACAGCTATACAAGTACACAGGACCCTCTCCTCCACCCAATCCCAGTTAACACAGTCTAATAACAATAATAAGTCCCGAAGAGTGAAAGACGGGCGAGTCGGTTCTGGGTCACTAAGCTTATGGCGTATACCCGCTAGGGTGGTGATCAACTCAAACTCTGATCTAACATTTTTAATGTCGTAACCGGAATAATTGTTCAGAGATATCACTGCACTGTGGGTACTGCCCAGCATCGAATTGATGCACAGAATTTGACATATTTGCGCCACTGAGACGCTTTAGTCTTCCAGGTACTCGGCGCCCACGCCTGACTGCGAAACTCCGCTGCAAAATAGTCCAATTCCCGGATCTGCTGATGGGCCTTTGCAACACAAAAATACCGGTAACTGGTTGATGAGGGTAGCTCTGGAGAGAGTATCCGCTACCAGGTTGTCCTTACCCGTTAGATACACTCCCACCAGGTGGTAGTTGAACATCACTGTCAGCCAAAATATTGAGCGGAGGAGATGCATTGAAGCTGAGTTCCCGTTCCTACTAGTGTTTATAGCTGCCACCACTTGCGTATTGTCTGTGACGCATTCTACCCGGTGGTCCACCCACATGTGGCCCCATCTAGTGAGGGCCTCAAGAATCGGGTACAGTTCTCTAACATTAATATTACAGGGTACATCATGGACCGGTTGGGGGACACAGTGGTTGTGGCGGTCTCCCTTCATCTCAAAGTCCTCCTGCCACCTACCGCACAACCAATCCACGCCGGAGTAAGCACCGAATCCAGTACCAGATGCATCCGTGCACACCATGGATGTATTAACAGGAGGCTGGATTATTTTCGCTGTGCCGTTGAACCAAGCAGCGAAGTCCCCCCACCAGGCTAGATCTAGGAGAAAGGACTTGGACAATGTGATGTACCTTTTCCTGGGGGTGAAACAACTTAACATTGCGATAACACAATGGGAGAAAGTGCGACCACCCTGAAGCAAAGTTGCGCAATGTGCCAGAACTCCGCACAGTTTTTGAAGTTGCTTTTTCGTCGTCCTGGGACGACCACTGAAAAAGTCCAACTCCATCTGTAGTTTGCGCAATTTGTTTGCGGGTAGTCTCAGTTGCATATTTACTGAATCAATTTCCACTCCCAGATAAGTCTGAATCTGACTGGGGGAGCATACTGTATTGTAGGAAATGTAGAACCCTAAGGAGCGCAATGTTTTGTGGAGGAAGAGCTGTGCTTTCCGACAGGCTTCAAAGCCATCCGCCATAACCAACATGTCGTCTATGTAGTTGACACAGAAAATACTGTGTGCCATAAGGTACCGCGCTACTGAGTCTGTAATACTGTTGAAAACGTAGGGTGCAACACGGGTACCGAATGACAAGAAGTTGTCCTGAATAAATCTAGACTCTCAAGACAGGCCATGCCTAGCTCTGTCACACTCCCGGACCATGATTGAGCGGTAAGCTGCCATAACGTCAGTCACTGCCATATACGAGCCAGGCTTTAGATGGTCCGATACAGTATCTACCGACTAAATGACCAGAAAGTTTGACTCATGTGGCAGTTAATTGAGCACGAGTCAGGATGGCTAGCGTCGGTTATTGGCCTGGTGCCTCCTGAGGGTTTTTTAACTGCGCCCAAAGCGTGATTGCACTGAGGCTGGACACTCACTTCCGTTAGTTTACCCGAGGCTAACTCCTCAGAGATGATCTCACTAATATCATGGTAGGCTGTAACTGTGGCTGAGTCGTAGTTTTTGCACCAGTAACCTTCTATATGCATGCCTGGGTCCGTTAGTTTAAACCCGTGGCAGATACCATCTAGGAGGAAGTGGGCGTTAGGGTCCCAACTGCCCTTGCCGTACATTTGACTATGGCCCCCTGAAAGCATGTTCCTCCAGCCTGCTAAGTTCATTTGAGATCTGACCCCACATAGAAAATGAGGTGAATTAATGTCCCATAAAGGAGCATAGTCTGTGTACATATGAAGAAGTTAATTTAAATCAACACAACAACAAATGCCATCAAAGGTGAAAGGAAAAAGATCACTAAGTTTTATGTCATAAGTGCCATTACAGCTGAACTCCGGAACAGTTTTCCTATGTCATGCCTGACTTTGGTTACCACCCTGATTGGCTGACTCCCCTTCCACGGTTGCATCTACGACTACCCTGATTTGCTGTAGGAAGTGGTTTTGGGTCATAAACACAGGACATATGTTCTGCACTGAGACAAGCTTGGACGGATGTTTCGTCCCCTGCGACAAAGAATGGGATTTTTCTTTCGAGGACCCCGGTAACTACCTTGTAATCATATTTGGCCAACTGTTTGGCTGAAAAGGAGCCTCCTTGCGCCTTTAGTTTCACAAATCTCATGTGTTCGAGATAAGCTGATGCTGGAAGCTCAGGCAAATTCTTTTGAATAACGACCTCGTAGACCCCCTGCATGCCATACGATAATTCCATAGAAGACATATCTTAATACTTTTTATCTGATTCAATTTCAATCCAGTTTGTAGAGCGTTTACGTTTACTAGCTTCCGAAAACAAATTCATATTTTTGAGAAATGGGTCATCAATACCTGAAACACCCCCCTGATTTGAGAATAAACTGTTCAGGTTTCCCTCGCTAAGATCTAGTGATGACGCTGTCAGGTCTGCCAATGACAAGCCTGATTAAAGGGTTTGGAGGTATGGAGATCTTACTTCCGCAGAGAACAGAGGGGCCGGGTTGCCCCGGGGGTGCTGATTGGTAACACCGATATTGCCTGCGGGACGGGTCTGACACTGAAGCGGTAGTTGCTGCAGCTGTTGCTGCATAGCCTGAAGTTGCTGCTGCTGAGCTGTGATAACATGATGCAAGGGATCTGCCCCCCCCTCCTGCAGGGGGCTGAAGTGACTGCTGTTGTTGGGATGGTAAATGGGTTTCTACAGGGGGGAGGTCAAGTAACAGTCCACCCTGAGCCCTGTATGACTGTTGTTGCTGCTGAACCCACCTCAAGTAAGCAGAGTAAGAAGTGTCCAACATGTTCGTGCACGCCAGCTGGTTTATAACGGGTACCCCGTGGCCCTTGCTCAGTACCGCGCGGGTCCCAGAAAGGAAATCATTGCCCACATTTTGCAAACTAACATTGTTCATACCTGTGGTTGCTGGGGGCCTGCAGGGGCCTGTAGACGGCCAATATCTCCTGAATTTGTCCATACTGTAGCTGTGTAGGGGTATGGTATTTACACTTTACGTTCATGTACCTGTGGGACTCAGACCTAGGTCTTCGGGTGTAGTGGGGGAATCCGGATGGCAGGTGGCAGCACCTGCCTCTGGGTTCGTATCCATTACACCAGGGGGCCTACCACTCATCCGCCACACGTCACGTGGCCGGTCTGAGTTTCGCGGGCTTTTCCTCTATATAAGGCTGGTTCTACCCCCATGTTCTCCAGTAGTGGTTTTACCCACTGCTCAACCAGGTCGTTACCCAAAAGGGTAACCGAATGCCCTAGTAGCATGTAGTCCTCTGAGGCTGTGATCGTATGTAACATAAGCTATGAAATAAAAGCTCGGTTGCCTACCCGGAAACTTTTTCTCTCTTCGTTATGATTACTTAATCTAACTTAACAAGACGAACCACTACAGCTGTATCACTGCCAACCGGAAGGCCCGGTTCCCCATCTTGGATGTTATGATGTGTTGGTGCGTTCGAGTGCCCTTTTTGGTCTCTTACTGCCAACTGCGGCACTGGTCCCCATGCATCCGGCAGTAACTCGCCAGTTACCAGTGGATACTTGTGTGGTATTGTACTGGGGTCTGAACAGTTGAACGCTGCCATGAGGCCAATCCACGCGCGTTCACCTTGGGCAATTTCCTTCAAAGTATGTTTGTTCTGAGCCCGAATAGAAGCCAATTCCAACTCCAATTCCTTTTTCCTCCCCAATTGCTGTATCTCCTTCTCCCTGGCCTTCTCTGCTTCGATCTGAGCCTGTAGATCCTGTAGTTTCTCATCAATGGCATCGTCCGTGTTCCCAGTCTGCATTGGAGATTGTTGGCCGGTGGTCCGGCCATCCTGCCCTTGATGTACCCTGTAATATCAATGTTAGAGAACTGTACCCGATTCTCGAGGCCCTCACTAGAGGCCCCCAGTGGTCCACCCACATGTGGGTGGACCACCGGGTAGAATGCGTCACAGACAATACGCAAGTGGTGGCGGCTATAAACACTGGTAGGAGTGGAAACTCAGCTTCAATGCATCTCCTCCGCTCAATATTTTGGCTGACAGTGATGTTCAACTGCCACCTGGTGGGAGTGTATCTACCGGGCAAGGACAACCTGGTAGCGGATACTCTCTCCAGAGCTACCCTCATCAACGAGTTACCGGTATATTTGTGTTGCAGAGGCCTGTCAGCGTATCCAGGAATTGGACTATTTCGCAGTGGAGCTTCACAGTCAGGCATGGGTGCCGAGTACCTGGAAGACTAAAGCGTCTCAGTGGCGCAAATATGTCAAATTCTGAGCATCAATTCGATGCCAGGCAGTACCCACAGACACAACCCTTATGTGCCGCTACGCAGTCAGTTTGGTTCCGGATCTGAAATATAGATCAATCCAGAATTATATCAGTGCAGTGACATCTCTGAACAATCATTCCGGTTACGACATTAAAAATGTTAGATCAAAGTTCGAGTTGATCGCCACTCTAGCGGGTATACGCCGTAAGCTTGGTGACCCAGAACCGACTCGCCCATCTTTCACCCTTCGGGACTTATTGTTATCAGACTGTGTTAACTGGGATCGGGTGGAGGAGCGGGTCCTGTGGACTTGTATAGCTGTCTCATTTCAGGGCCTGCTACGGAAGTCAAACATTGTCCCTGATTCGGCATCAAACCCAGTGGGTCACTATCTTCGACGCAGAGCAATAGGTCTCACACAGTGGGGCATAGAACTGAGTATCTCCTCGTCTAAGACAGTGCAATATGGTCAGACAGTTCACAAGATACCTATAACTTTTAGTCGGGGCTCACCCCTTTGTGCAGCTTCGCTGGTACGGGATCACCTGGAGGAATTCCCATCCTCTGATACCATGTCCCCAGCTTTTGTAGTACCGAAGGGAAATCGCCTAGTCCCAGTGACCTACCCTATGCTGTTGGGGTACCTCAAAAAACTTATGATCTCGGCAGGCATGAACCCGCAAAGGAGGGGCATGCACTCTCTAAGACGGGCAGGGGCACTCTATATGTATAGCCTTGGTCTCACCCTGGAGGACATCCGTCAAGCAGGAAACTGGAACAGCATGGCTGCCCTAATTTATCTGACAAAACCTTACCATCTCCGTGTGGACACAGACCTCATTGTGTCTAAGTGCCTCAGTACCAATCTACAAATATGAACAATTATTCCTAGTTGGTTGCCGGCGTATTTGCGCAGGCCCAAGTGGCTATCTTGTCCCTGTCTTCTCCCTCGCTAGGATCAATGGTCACAGATCAGCAAGGATCACAGATCAGCAAGGACAGTGGTCATACCCTGTTCGGGGTATTGGTACTTAGGGCCTCCCACCTGTGTGACCCAATGTCCTACCTGTCACCTCACTCTCCACTCACCTGCACAGGCAGGCCCACACAGTCATTCAGCTCACCGGTCAGAGACAGTTCAGTTCAGTTCTGTATTTTTTATTTATTATTTCTCTTTGTTTGTTTGAAGTTGGTTTAATAAATAGGCTGGCGTATTCGCGCAGGCCCAAGTGGCTATCTTGTCCCTGTCTTCTCTCTCGCTCACTCTGTCTCTGTGGTAAGTAAAGGAGATAGAAAAATGAAAAAGTATCTTTGAGTTTTGATTCGGTCATCAGTATGACATACCCTATAGATATAATAGGATTTGTCTTCATTTTCTGAGGAAGTTTTTAAACCTAAATTTTAAATGGAGAGGTGAGGAAAGGTATTGGGAGGGGCACCTATCATGCCCTTTGCTTGGTAAAGTGTGCTGTGAATAACATTTTGATAGCAATCATATGTGTAACTATGGGTAGGTAGCGAATACCCAATTTCACCACATTCAAATCTGCAAAATTAGTATGATATATTCATTCCTCAGTAAAGCCATTTTGCATATCTATAGTGTAAATGTGATGGTAGTTGTTGCCCAAATCATCTGAATGATGCATAGAACAATGTTGAGAAAGGTGATAACAATGTCCCCAGGTTGCAAAAATGGGGCCCTATCACCAGGTATGTGGTGGTGGTGGTGGTGGTAGCAGCAGTAGTAGAAGCGGTGGTGTCAAAGGAGACAGCGGACGTGTTCTGCCCTTCCAAGAAAAATCAGTGCTTTTTATATAATTGAGAGAATGATCTAACCCCATTTTTACCTGGATCCTTTCACCCTGCATCAAGGGGAAAAATGCTTTTGGAATAAGGGTATCAGGTGGGATAAACAGGTGTAACAACTGTTATAATAACCTTAATGAGACATGTATAAGGGGATTATGGATCGTTAGGAGATTAAGACATTTAAAGTCTGTATACAAAAACTACAGGTGGTGGTTAACAGTAGGGGGAAAATATAATCTTGTAACAGAGAAGTCAAAGTGTTTTAATTGGATTACTCACTAGCCAAGGTGTGGGGTGCACAGCAGCAGCAGTGTGCGTGGTGCCAAAAATGGTGGACATGTGCCCACCTCCCCGCCTACCTACCTACCTACCTACCTACCTACCTACCGTAGTATCTCATGTATAAGTTGCGCCCCCAACTTGAGGGAATGCTATAAAGTGTATTTGCAAGCTTTATGTTGGTCATTTTAGTAGTGTTTTATAGTAACCCCTACCTATAAGGTACACCCTTAACTTCAGGGGTCGCACCTAGAGGTACTACGGTTCCTACCTACCTACCTGTCTATGCATCACAGGAAAATACCCCAGGGTGCGTGTGTGCCACTCTGTCTGTAACTACAAAGGCGCAGGTGTGGTAAACAGATTAAGTCTAACAAATCAACAAGTTAATCCCCCTTCCTCCTGCCCCTCTTGTCACCATGAGACAACACTTTGATGATCTCAGTAAAACCCTCCTGCAGTGAATGGTGGGTGACAAACAGATACCCTACCGAGGGAGAATCTCTGTGACTATGGGATCAAATACTTTAAGTCTTTTATCTTTTCCCTCTGGGACCAACCACACTTAATGATCTAAGGGATCCATGCCTACAGCAAACGGCAGGTGAAAATCAAAACAGACAGATACCCTACCGAGCGAAGGTCTCTGTGAAAATGGGATTAAATCTCTTTCAAGTCTTTGATTGATTTAAAACCACAGTTAAAAGGCTTATCTTGGATGGGTACATAAGGGAGAGTGAAATTTTGTTCCCTCACACTTTCTCTGCCACTTTCATCATGGAAACACCAACCTCTCTACAGACTATCAACTCTGAGAAACCAAAAACTACTACAGCATCACCATATACACCCACGGAAATCAAGATCCTTGCTGATCTGTGACGCTAACGCTAAAGCCAAATTTTATATTGATCTGTACGGATGGTTGGACACTGCTCCTGCTGCTGGTGCTACTGCTACTGATGCTGGTGCTGGTGCTGGTGCTGCCACCACTTGTCACACCTAAACCCATAGAAATTGCAGCTCTGGCTAAAGACGCTGAAGCAGGTAACCTCACCGGATATGGAGGTAAATATCTTGGATGCTGCTGCTGCTACTACTAATGCTGTACAAGATCGCACATTATTACCACCACCACCCCCATCGCCATGGATATAACTCTTCTGGCTTGAACCTCTAATGTTCAAGGTACTACCTTACCTACTTGTATATTGTTTAAGGAGAATATGTGTATTTGCGAACCGTTTTACACATGGGAAATAATCAATGCAACAGATGTGCTGTTCTTTAAAGCACCGTTGTTAAAACAAAATATTCATAAAGGACTCATTTCTAATCAGACATTCGATTCATTGAAAGAGTGTTTCAAAGATGTTTTCTGGAGAGGGACCGATGTCTTCACAGACAGATCGATAGGACTATATTAATTTCACAATCAGAAAACCTGTCCTCTCTTCAAAAGATGGTATACGTTAGAATCTACTAACGCTTTAATATTTCTTTTTGAGAAAAACTCAGACTTTTTACGGGATATGTGTTGTCATAACTCTGAGAGAATACTCAACACCTTCTGTCAAGAGTGATCGTGTGCTCTGTAGAGAGTTTCATTTTGAAAATATACAGAACGCTCTACTGAGAAGCATCATGTCCACACAAACTGAATGGCATACTTGGTATCATACTTCAGCGGAATTCTATTGTAATTTAGATGAATTGTGGACAGGGAGTATGACTTACACCATTCCTACATTTCGAAAGAACACTTGCAAGAAAACCATATACAAAGATTACACTATGTACAGTCTGGATTATCATTAAAGATAAATGTATATACGTGTATTTATATTTTAATAAAATAAAATATAAAAAAAAGTGAAATGTATTTGATATATCTCATTTATATAATTAACCTCGTCCACGTAATCATGTGACCACCTATTTGCGTAATTAGCCCCGCCCCTTTGTTTACAAACAAGGGGTCATGTGACTACACCACGTGTTGGCACAACGTGTTGTTGTTTACAAACAAAGGGTCATGTGACCGCACTAATCCCCTAATTAAGTCATGTTGCCATGGTTACCAGAATGCTGGCCTCTGATTGTCTCAGAGGTGGTCGCTAATCCCCTAAGTAGGTCATGTTGCCATGGCAACGGGTCAAGTGACCAAATGGAGGCCTCTGATTGGCTGCATCCTGAGTGAGTAATGTCCTGTAGTTAGCTATAGTCCCGTTTCGATGAATTTTATACTACTCTGACCTGAAGCGAGTCACTGGCCAGGTTATTCATGCGTCATGATGACTTAAACATCACAGCAATGTATGGTCATAGAAGGGTTAAACTTGGGTCACTGCCATCACAAATATCCATAGTTGTAGTTAAGACGCCTGTGTTCCCCCTCAGTGCTGCTGCTAAGTACAGCTAGGTCAGTGAAGTGCAGACGATGTAGGAGTACCCTATTCAACCTAATAAGCGCCCTCCCCTTATAAGTGACCCCCATAAGCACTCTGCCCCTGTAAGTGCCCTTCTCCTTTAATGCCCTGCCCCCGTAAGCACCCTCCTCCTTAAATGCACTGCCCCTGTAAGTGCCCTTCTCCTTTAATGCCCTGCCCCCGTAAGCACCCTCCTCCTTAAATGCCCTGCCCCTGTAAGTGCCCTTCTCCTTAAATGCCCTGCCCCTGTAAGCACCCTCCTCCTTAAATGCCCCGCCCCTGTAAGTGCCCTTCTCCTTAAATGCCCCGCCCCTGTAAGCACCCTCCTCCTTAAATGCCCTGCCCCCGTAAGCACCCTCCTCCTTAAATGCCCCGCCCCTGTAAGCACCCTCCTCCTTAAATGCCCTGCCCCTGTAAGTGCCCTTCTCCTTAAATGCCCTGCCCCTGTAAGCACCCTCCTCCTTAAATGCCCTGCCCCTGTGAGCGCCCTCCTCCTTAAATGCCCTGCCCCTGTAAGCACCCTCCTCCTTTAATGCCCTGCCCCCGTAAGCACCCTCCTCCTTAAATGCCCTGCCCCCATAAGCACCCTCCTCCTTAAATGCCCTGCCCCCGTAAGCACCCTCCTCCTTAAATGCCCTGCCCCCGTAAGTACCCTCCTCCTTAAATGCCCCGCCCCTGTAAGCACCCTCCTCCTTAAATGCCCCGCCCCTGTAAGCACCCTCCTCCTTAAATGCCCCGCCCCTGTAAGCACCCTCCTCCTTAAATGCCCCGCCCCTGTAAGCACCCTCCTCCTTAAATGCCCTGCCCCTGTAAGCACCCTCCTCCTTAAATGCCCTGCCCCTGTAAGCACCCTCCTCCTTTAATGCCCTGCCCCCGTAAGCACCCTCCTCCTTAAATGCCCTGCCCCTGTAAGCACCCTCCTCCTTAAATGCACTGCCCCTGTAAGCACCCTCCTCCTTAAATGCCCTGCCCCTGTAAGCACCCTCCTCCTTAAATGCCCTGCCCCCGTAAGCACCCTCCTCCTCAAATGCCCTGCCCCCATAAGCACCCTCCTCCTTAAATGCCCTGCCCCCGTAAGCACCCTCCTCCTTAAATGCCCCGCCCCCGTAAGCACCCTCCTCCTTAAATGCCCCGCCCCTATAAGCACCCTCCTCCTTAAATGCCCCGCCCCTGTAAGCACCCTCCTCCTTAAATGACCCGCCCCTGTAAGCACCCTCCTCCTTAAATGACCTGCCCCTAATATGTGGCCCCTCTTGGAGCCTTTTACAGACTAGGTAAAGGCCTAATTTTAACAATTTTGGAAATACAAAACTACCGTGTAATTGATTAATATGTCGAATATGGTTATCAACATTACATAGTTACTGACGTAAGTAGTCAATTTGACAAGTAATATGTTAGATTTACACTGGTCTTATACAGGTACATGTTTACAGGATAACCTTCACTAAGTGCCACTAAGTGCATCTAACCGGTCAGGTCAAATTTGGCTGAGTACCTGCCTGTATATTGGAGACATATACAGGCAGGCCATGCCTCAGAAGTTGCCAGTCAATCATCCCCTGTTTTCACACTTACTGACAAGGGTCCACATGTCTCTCCTTTACAGATGTTTAGAATATGGATTGTGATTGGAAAAGTGAATCACTCCCCAGAATCTGGGTAAAAGGCCCTGAGGCATGTTCTGCACGTATATGCCCACAATACCTGCAGGGCACCAGCGTATGGTGAAACCAAAGTGATATGTTATGTACAACCCACAGAGTCAATGTAACATGTCCTGTAACTGAGGTTCTGGGCAAGTGGCCATTGACCCACCTCTAAGAGTGGACTTGAGTGTGTTCAGTTGAGATTCAGTAACTACAGATGGAGCCACAAGTGCCAGGGTCCACTCGTGATCCCTTTCGGGAAGAAACGGTATGATCGGAAGTGTGTCCGTGGTTCCGGTGGTGAATATGCGAAAGTCTACTGCTCATACGTTACAAGCGAAAATGGTGCCGCGTTAGCGCTTCTCCTCGACAGACGTAACCAGGTGCACTAAGGGCACTCTAAGGTGGTTTGTGCTGTCACCTGGATGTACAAGGGCACTCTAAGGTGGTATGTGCTGACACCTAGATGTACAAGGGCACTCAAAGGTGGTATGTGCTGACACCTGGATGTACAAGGGCACTCTAAGGTGGTTTGTGCTGACACCTGGATGTACAAGGGCACTTAAAGGTGGTATGTGCTGACACCTGGATGTACAAGGGGAGTCTAAGGTGGCCTGTGCTGCCACCTAGATGTACAAGGGAACTCTTACGTGGCCTGTGCTGCCACCTGGATGTACAAGGGCACTCTAAGGTGGCCTGTATTTCCACCTGGATGTACAAGGGCACTCTAAGGTTGATTGTGCTGCTACCTGGATGTACAAGGGCACTCTAAGGTTGATTGTGCTGCCACCTGGATGTACAAGGGCACTCTA
Organism: Acholoe squamosa; assembly: GCA_949317995.1. NCBI lineage: Eukaryota > Metazoa > Annelida > Polychaeta > Phyllodocida > Polynoidae > Acholoe > Acholoe squamosa. The sequence goes on along the minus strand of OX439049.1, from coordinate 65,053,624 downwards.
AGGTGGATTGTGCTGCCACCTGGATGTACAAGGGCACTCTAAGGTGGATTGTGCTGCCACCTGGATGTACAAGGGCACTCTAAGGTGGATTGTGCTGCCACCTGGATGTACAGGCTCACTCTAAGGTGGCCCATGCTGCCATAATGCACCCCTTGCTGGTTTTTGAGAAGTGAATGCGGGCAGAGATGAATATTTTCATGCTGCTTTGTTTTACTTATATATAAAAGGAATTTGACATCATTTAGATTTCTGCTACATACTAGAGGTGCATGTTCTACTGAAATGTGAGGAAATTGAGTTGTTGTCTATTTATCTCCCCATGAAGTTACTCCCACCAGTTTGTAGACACCATTCATCTCACAAGCTAACGGTCTGCCACTGCCTCCCTGATTCACGACAGAGAAGACCATGGTAAGACCTTGTGTTAAGGACAAGAGCGGCAGGCGCTTAGCAGCTCTTTTGTGAACTACTGTATTTAGCTATTTTAGGGGTATCTGGCATTTTTTAAAGCAAGTTTATATCATGATTAGTTCAAAAGTTAAGTCTAGTGATATAAGTGAACATTTTTACTAGGTTTGAAGAAACTTTTGTAAATTACTATGAAGCCCCGCTCTACCCCCCTCTTGATGTAGTCCATAGGCTTATGCATTACGGGCCCATCCCCCTTTCACTCACACTCACCTTGTGCAAAAGGTAGCATTGGAACCATATGATTTTACCATCTTATCTTGATAAGCATACATCAATTGACATAATTGTAGTTTTTTAGAGAAATTGTTTGTACAGTTTTCAAGATATTCAAAAAAGTCCCTCCAAAATCCCAATTGGCTAGATATTGCCCATTGAACTCAATGTTAAAGGGTCCTACAAATGATGTCCAGTACTGAAGAAAGTAGCATTGCTACCCCAACTTTTTATTTCATATTTCAATGACACATTATGTAAAGAACAAATATTTCAAGTTACAAGGAAATCCTTTGTCAATTAATTTTTGGGCCACCTGGAGCCCTTGTCCTTAACTCAGACAGAATCAATGTAGACAGTAGAATTGTCTCCCATTATTTCTTAAAAGACAACTTACTGTCCCTATTAAATAATCAAAAGCATTCAGCTTGAGATTGAAGATTATTTCATGTTTACCTTTTGTTTATTGACATTAGGTTGTACAGACATATCTTGTGAAGTGTACAAGGGCTGTCCACACATCATACCATCAGCTGTATGCAAGCAAGTACTTATGTGACCTTATTAGCATAAGGAGGTGTGGTTTATTATGTAGATGAGGGTGTGACTATAGTGAGATATTTTTTATATGAATAAAAAAAAGGCAAGCTGAAAGAAGAAAAGGGAAATATTTGGGGGGCCCTTTGGGGTGGGGGGCCATTGGGGTGGGGGGGCCTTTCAGGGGGTGGTCCTTTTTTTTGGAAACCCGCCCCTTGGGTAGAGTTGGGTTTACTAAAAATAAAAACTTAACAAACAAATTTATTTTATTTTTTTATTTTGATGAATAATATTTACACTTCATTATTTACAAGTTGCTAAATACAAGTTCACACTCTCTACATAACAAAGTCGAATATCAGAGAGGAACATGACAGAACCCACACATTGAGGTGTACACATTCAACTTTTGTTTGTCATAATTCAGACTGTATATGGTGTAATCTTGGTGTACAACTAGCAAGTACCCTCTTGAAATGAACGCATTGTTTCTTACAACAAGCGAGGGGGATCCATTCTTTGACACCTTCGGTTTTTATCTTTACAAAAAGCTCTAAGTGGTCATCACACAGCGCTGTTGGTATCCAGTTTCGTTTCTCTCTAAAGTACGATTCTCTCAGGTTGGGTTTCATGAGTTGGTCCAACGATTCACCGCTGAGAGCCATGTAAAGACTGTCAGTGTCCATTTGACAAAGAGCGTAATCATGTCGATCGGTAAATTTATCCAAAAAGTCGAATGTGAACTCTAACATTTTCAACTTGGCGTACTGGTACACCATGAATCCTATTTGAATAGGAAGATTGTTCCTGACTGTTTTCGGTTGCAGTTTGACTTCAAAGAGATCTGTGCTCAACTCTGTACCCTTTTTGAACCGCCACGAATTGGTCAGTAATTCAAAGGTTCGACCTTTAGTGTATTTCACAGTGGTGTGTTTTTCTTTGTTGCACATTGTTTTTACCGTCAGTGGTGTTTCCCATCAACTTGTAACAGTCTGACAGAATTTTCTCGTTCGTGTTTACATCACCACGTCTTCGCGCCGTGGTTACTGCGAAACCGGTGAAGGGTTGTCTAGGAAAGTATTCTATGAACATCTGCACTTCGGTGACTATTAAACCATGATCCAAATACCACTAAAGAAGAGGTGTTCCCAAGAGAATCTTTTGTCCGTGGTAACTTCCTATCAAGGATCTCTGAGGTGGGTTCATCAGGTTTTCGTTGTTCGCAAAGTCTGACATGTGAGTTACTATGTCGGATTTCACAGAGGATATGATGTCACTCTCTGTCATGGGATTTTGAACTGCTTTCAAGTCGTCGACCTTCCAGTGTTGTTCGGATGCCATAACCTGCGGATCCTGAAGTTTCATCTTTCTCCATTCACACTCCCATACGACGATCAACTTGTGACCTAGAGCTTTTATGTAAGTGGTTACTCTAGCTGTTCTGTCACGTTTCTCGTCCCTGTCTGAAGCACACGGATATCTGTGCAGCGGTATGCACTCGGGAGCGTGGAACCAACACCCGTGAAATTGGGAAACGGTATTAGAGGACGGGTGAAAACCGTCTACGTGAAATTTTCGGCAACCTAGAGATACCTGCCCTCTATTGAATCCAGGGAGTGGAAAGATATGGGGACGTATTTAGTCTTGACATCTGAAAAGCTAAAATGTATTGCTCAACAACCGGAACAAGATATGTCTCTCCACGCCTTCAGAGTGTTGAAAATGTGGCAAGCTAAACCCACCAGTACACATCATCAGTACATTTGAGTGCTGATGGATGACATGAGGAGGTTTGACGTGGCCAGATATATATTGCTTTACTTTGAAAACAAAGAAAAAGAGGTGAGACGTGGAGGGTAATTGTGGAAGGGCGTGGTGTATTATGTAAAGGAGGCGGACGTGTGCACCACAGGAATCAGATCTTAAGTCGCTACACAGGAACGTGGTGGAGACGGAGAGTATGCAGCTGTAAAGGGAATTAAACACATCTATATGAACCACTTCACGTCTCTGGTGTCTCATTTACCACCTCGCCTACCACTGGTACATCCACACTCGACACAGCTATTACCACCGTTGTCACTGCTCCCACCACATTACCTACCTACCTACCTACCTACCTACCTAAGAGAATGGTCAAGTATGTACGTTTCATCAATTTATCAAGGAGACTCAACACTTTCGACACAGTTATGTGGAATAAACCCTGTCCTTTCACAGAGAAACTCGCCGCCCACAGATTCTTTTACATCAGAGGTAAAGAAGTTGTTCATACTACCAATGTGGAGTCGCTATACACACATGGTTAGAAAGTGATGACGTCGCTGTGGAACATTTCAGACATTCTCCTACCTGCCCATTGGCCCCTACTCAAGGGGCGGGTTTCCAAAAAAAAAGGACCACCCCCTAAAAGGCCCCCCCACCCCAATGGCCCCCCAAAGGCCCCCCACCACCCTAAGGGCCCCCAACATATTTCCCAATTTGTTTTTTTTTGTTTTTTGTTGGCAAGCTTTCAGCTTGTCTTTTTTATTTATATAAAAAATATCTCACTATAGTCATACCCTCATCTACATAATAAACCACACCTCTTTTTGCTAACAAGGTCACGTAAGTACTCTCTTGCATACAGCTGATGGTATGACATGTGGACAGCCAACCAATCAGAGGTCTCCATTTTAGGCAAAAAATTTAAAAAATAGAGTCGCGTAACCAAATTTTTCAAATTTCCCACCAAAATGACGACCTCTGATTGGTCCATTCAAATTAGAGTCATGTGACCTTATTTGCATAATAGAGGTCACATGACCTAAACAGCCAGCCAACCAGAGGGCGCCATTTTGGCGGCACACCACAGGGGGTGTGCCACCAAAAGGGAGGGTTCTGATTGGTCCATTTTGGCACCACACCAGTGGGGGTCTAGGTCATGTGACCCCCATTTGAATTTCCCGCCAAAAGGGAGGCCTCTGATTGGCTGCATCCCCAGTGAGTAATATCTTTAGATTAGCTATAGTCCCATTCCGATACATTATATACTACTCACCTGGGGTGAAAGTAATAGGCATATCTTGGTGTGATACCTACATCGATAAAGTCCAACAAATTGCCGAGTTGTACTAATTTGAAAGTGATGATATGATTCAATACATGTAATGATATACTTTGTATGTTCTAAATGATTTATGAATGCATTGTCCTGATTGATTAATTGATTGATTTTTTATTCAGTGAAGTCGTCCGATAGGGATGTTTTTCCCTACACCAGAGAAGGCAATATATATGTTGGGTCCAATGATGACTTCTACACTGAATTATATTATGTCAATTTACATATATTTATGATATAATTTCTCCCTGAACAGTGAGTCCCACAAGGAGACTCCACGGTAATAGGGAGACTTCTGATAAAAGGAAGTCTTTGCCCTCCTGTTTGCAAATCGTATTGTTCTATCCCTCCTAGTGCGTACATTGGCTCGTTGTAAAGCTTCTCACCAGGTCTGTGATTGCCTCTTTGTACACTGGTCAGAGCAAGCAAAGTCAATAGAAATCCCTTCTTAGAGGGGTGTAATTTCACTTCTATTTGGACCATTTTTATAAGTCTTTTACTTTTATAAAGTTTATGTCCTTCACTTTATGTAAATTACACATGTTAAGAAAGACAGAATGGACATTTATAACCATAATGTGAGAATTATTCTGAGATATATGTAGAAATAATGGAAAAATATGGCAATTTTAGATAGCAATCCATTGTGAGTTAAACATAAAACATTTGCTTCCAATGGAAGTAAAAGATGAGTTGTCACAAAACCCTGCATATAAGTCGTGGCTTAGAGACTTTCAGAGGCCTACAGCGGCTTTCTGAACTCAGGGTTATGTCAGGAAATGACATCCTAAAGCATGTACTGAAATTCAAATGTTGAGGCCCAAGGAATGACTTTTTTCACATCCAAAGCTTATAATATGCAGATGTGGCTTACACCAAAGGCTTTACAATAGTGAAAATCACCAACCGTAATAATAGCAGTCATGGTTCTTTTTATTCCACGTCTCCTTTGCTTTTTTGTTCCACAATGGATGCTGATCAATCTCGGAGACTGCCTGGAAAAGTCAATGAGATATGCTGCACGAGTCTTCCAATTTAAGTAAATTTCATCATTCCATAAAGTTGATTTAATCCAGAAAATAGTCAATTTGAAACAGCTTTTTAAGCAAAATGGCACATGGCACAGATTAGGAACTCTAAAGCATGTAATCAAAGTATCATCACCTAATAAAGGTATACTTCATCAAGCATCCTGACGTCAACTTGGTGTCAGAAGTGGACCTGTCAGGAACCCAGAAGCAAAATCACAAGGTAGTGCAACAACAAACATTCTCATTCTTAATGTGGTGGTGGTGACTTGAATTTCAAACATGTCTAGACCCAAGAAGCCAGAACTAAATCTAACAGGGAACATCCCAGAAAAATTTTGAAATGAGATTCAACGACTACTGCATCGGTATTTTTAACCTGAACACTTGTATATTTAACCTGTAATACATATGACTACCAATAATATTGACTCAAACAATACTAGTGTATGATGAAATATATTTTCTTCAGACAAATAAAGTGAATTCAAAACAAAAAAATCGAGTCCGAATATAGAGACCTGTCCAAGAATCCCGAGACTCATCGGGCTGAGTACTATGCTAAGCCACTGATGGAAATTGCTGCGTTACGTTCATCTATGCCCGATGAGGCACTGCAGGTTATTCGGTACAGCATAGAGCCCCAAATTTCAGCCGGGGACAAAAGCAAGCCGTGGGTGTGGTTGGAGAGACTCAGAACTCACTACACGGGCTCGGCCACATCCTCGCTGCTGACAGACAGATTCACCTTCTGGATGGCCACACAGGGCGCCCATGAGTCGGTGCAAGACTGGGAGACCCATGTACGGCATGAGTGCAGCCTGTGTGACTATGGTACTTTAACTGATGAGATGAGCCGTGACAAGTTTATTTTTGGTTTACGAAACAGTGACATTCGGGCAGAGCTTCTAAAATGTCATGTCAAAGCTGACAACACAAAAAAGACACTTAGTGATGTTGTTGCGGAAGCCAAGGTGTTAGAAGTTGCAAAGCGGGCTAATCAGCTTATTGGCCAAGCCACCAGAGGCACAGACGAGGCTGTGAATTGGACGGCAAAAGGGAAGGCTCACAAAGATATGAAGCTGAACTGTGAGAACGGTACATGTCACTGGTGCGGTGACAGACGTGGAACACACCCTTGGTCGAAGTGTCCAGCCAATGGAAAGAAGTGTGGCAAGTGTGGTGGCAACGATCACTTCTCCCGTGTCTGTCTTGAACCTCAAGGAGACAGTCACCGCCCACAGACCCAGAGCCATAGTGCGGGTCATTCCAGGAAAAATCAGCGGGGTAGAGGGGTCAACCATGGGCCTCAGAATAAGTTACCGCCTGACGACAGAAGAAGTCAACATAGCATCCATGCGGTCAACACTGATGAAGACCTAGCTCATGTACCCCAAGACCCTTACTCAGAAGTAGACTATGACGAGCAGTGTTATTCCCTGGAAGACACAGCTGTCTTTCAAGCTGGTGCAAGGAAAGGGCGAAAGTACTTTGCACAGCTTCTTCTTTCGGATAAGGGTGACAGGTTTAACAGAATGAAGATACAAATAGACTCAGCAGCTGGAATCAACACAATGCCAGAACGCCTGGCCAGGAGTGTGTTTCGGTCTATCAAGATGACCCGTTCACCATACCAGCTCTTCCCGTACAAAAACACTGCTCCAGTAAAGCCCATTGGTCAGATCACCCTCTTATGTGACAGGGGGGATCGTTATCATGACTTGGTATTCCAGGTGCTAGCAGACAGTGACATTGGTGAGAAGCCTGCACTTCTCTCAGGAGAAGACAGTGAGAGTCTGGGTCTTATCAAGATTATGGCGGACGAGGTCCTATGTCTATCTCCGGATGTGGTTTCTGCAACAGCTCTGGACCAAGCTAAACCCTCACCAAAGACTATTCAGATCCCTCGCTCCAGATGCCTGCCTCCAGCAGGCAACTTGACTAAAGATGCAGTCTTGCGTGAATACAAGGACAGCTTTCATGGACTAGGGTGTCTGGGCCCACCTGTCCATTTTGAGTTGAAGGCAGATATTGTGCCAGTCCAGATGCCCAATCACCGGGTGCCAATCGCCAAGCGGGGAAAAGAGAAGGAAGCACTGGACAGGTATGTGACATTGGGGATCGTGGCAAAGGTGGATGAGCCCACTCCCTGGTGTTCAAACGCACTCATCAGAGAAACCCCGAAGAAATTCCGCGTCTGTATTGACCCAAGTCAAGCTGGGTAATGCCAAGTGTTTCTCTCTCCTTGATGTTTGGGAGGGATTCCTACACATTCCTCTTGATGAAGAGTCGTCTATGCACACCACCATGCACACATCATATGGTCGATATCGCTGGCTTCGACTACCTTTTGGTATATCATGTGCGCCAGAGGAGTTCCAAAAGAGACTCTTGGATGCCCTTGAGAACCTTGAAGGAATAATTTGCATTGCTGATGATATCCTTGTTTATGGTGAGGGTGAGGACTACACAACAGCAAAGACCAGCCATGACAGAAGATTGGTGGCATTGATGGAACGTTGTGTGGCTAAAGACATCAAACTCAATCCAGATAAATTCAAGTTTGCCCTTCGGGAGCTCAAGTTCATGAGGAACATTATTACTGATAGTGGCTTGCGGCCAGACCCTGAGAAAGTGTCGGCAATCACGGGAATGGCCACCCCGACAGACAAGGCTGGTTTGCTGCGGTTTATAGGCATGGCCACATACCTATCACAGTTTTGTGACAATCTGAGCTCGACTCTACAGCCCTTACGTATGCTGACAAAAGACGGTGCCAGTTTCATGTGGTCCAAGGTGCAGGAATCAGCATTCCAAAGAGCCAAGAAGCTCATCGCATCAGCACCTACACTCCTCTACTACAGTCTGGATAAACCAGTGACATTGCAGGTTGATGCAAGTGAGTCAGGTTTAGGAGCCGCACTTCTGCAACCAAACACAAAGGGAGAGCTACAGCCAGTAGCCTTCAGCTCATGCCGGCTCAGTGACACAGAAAGGAGGTATTCTCAAATGGAAAAAGAGTGCCTTGCCATTTGCCATGGTCTCCACAAGTTTGACCAATGGCTTTATGGGAAAGCTGATGTTACGGTGCACACTGATCACAAACCCTTGGTACCTATCATGTCAAAACCATTACACAAAGCACCCGCCAGACTGCAAAGGATGTTGATGACCTTGCAGCGGTACCGTTTTACATTGGAGTACAGAAAAGGCAGCACGCTTCTCATAGCAGACACCCTATCCAGAGCAGCTTTACGCACCCCCGTCAATACACCCACAACAGGATTTGAGGTGTTCAGACTGAAGTGTGAATCCGTCAGCCGCAGTCCCAGGTTGACTGGAGAGACTGAGAGGGAGATAGTGCAAATAACTAACGCTGATGAGTCACTCAATGCTTTACGAGACATGATTATCGACGGCTGGCCAGATGACCGTGCTGTAGTTCCCAAGGATCTCAGGCCTTTTTGGGGATACAGAGATGAGCTGTCTGTACTGAATGAGGCTGTATACAAGGGGGAGACTGTGTTAGTGCCTCAGCAGCTCCGGGCCGCAATGTTAGCCAAGATCCATGCAAATCACCTTGGAGCTGAATCAAACTACAGGATGGCTAAGGAGGTACTATTCTGGCCAGGAATGAGAACCGCGATAAAGGACATGTGTGATGCCTGCGAGACCTGTGCAGTATATGGTTCATCATCACAAAAGGAGCCCATGCTGTCACTGCCTATACCGACAAGACCTTGGGAACTACTTAGCCAAGACTTGTGTGCATTTGAGGGGAAGTTACTGTGTGTCATTACTCAGATTGGATCGAGATAGACGAGCTGGGAGACACCCTGGCCTCTACAGTAGTCGACAAGACAGAGGTTCACCTAGCCACTTTTGGGGCCCCAGCAAGAATACACACAGATAATGGCCCTCAATTTATTAGTAAAGACTATGCAGACATGGTGACCAGGTTCAGGTTCACCCACACGACATCATCACCTTATTACCCGAAAGGGAATGGTCGAGCAGAGGCAGCAGTGAAGGTAGCTAAGGGGTTGCTAAAGAAATCGATGAACATCAAACTCGCCCTGTTACTTCACCGTAACACCCCCCAGGCTGGATATTCATACTCTCCTGCTCAGCGTATGCTATCCCGTCAGACACGCACTCCTCTCCCAACTTCAGACAGGCTGTTAGACTCTCAGGTGGCGGACAGTCAGGTGGTCCAGGAGGAAATCAATACTCGCAGGGTGGCCTCCAAGGCACTATATGATAGGAATACTGTAAACCATCCACCTCTCTCAGTTGGAGACTATGCTTACCTGAAGCCCCCCCTAACAGGCGTGGTCAACCATGAGCCTACGGCCAGGTAGTTGACTGCAGAAGACCCAGATCATACACCGTTCAGACTGATCGGGGACTGGCTAGCCGCAACCGGGTTCATGTGCGGCCAGCTGCTCCTCCCCCAGTTGGCATTAGACATGGGCAGACAACTCAGCCCAGAATACCCTTGGCTCCAGTTACACCATCAGCCAGAGCCGACATTTCACCAGAACCAGCTGACAACCGGCAGGAGGTGCAACCGAAGGAGACTTGTTCCCCACAGAAAGTGCCAAAGTCACCTGCACCACCCAGCAGCAACACTGCTGCATCTCAGTCAAGGGCCACTAGTGGCTCTCTTGTGGGCGGTGGTACCTCCCTTGCCCCGAGCCCCTCTCCGGTTCGTCGCACAAGGACAAGGGAGATCTCACGACCTTCAAGATATGATGACTATATGCTTACATAGAGACTCATGTGCTCAGACCATGTTCAAACATATGATTTATTTTTTGACTCAATATAATTAGTATTTTCTGTCAGCATAGACTGTTTTAACACTTGACGTTGGACTATACTTGTCTGCAGGGATGTGTTTGTTCTCTTTTTTAAAAAAAAAAAAAAAAATTGATAAAAGGGAGATGTTGGTAGAGACGTGAGATCGCGGGACCGGAAGTTAGTTAGCGATGGTGGCCCGCAGAGCACATGGCACAGATTATGAACTCTGAAGCATGTTGACATAAGTATAGTTGTATTGTACCACAGTAATCAAAGTATCATCACCTAATAAAGGTATACTTCATCAAGCATCCTGACTTCAACTCTCCCATGGTATCATTTTCTTCAGGGAGATGGCAAGCATTTAATTATCTGCGAAGATATGGCACCTAGAAACCCCCTGCTACCCCTTCAATCTGCCTGTAATTACATATGAAGCAAATTCTTTATCAAAATGGTCCTGCCCATATGTTTATGAGGGGGGCTCATGAATATTTCAATGAAATCGCTTCAGTGAAAGTTAAAGCTTATTTTCAGAAATTTTTCACATCAGCTGTGTTAAATGAATAGACTTTTTTATGATAATCAGCCACTAGCCCTAATACAGATCTTTCAGATTGTATATTCCATGCATTTATATGTACATAGAACCTTAGAAAGACCTAAAACCCACACAGTCATGTAAGTCAAACTCCAATAGAGGGGCCATTTTTAGTCTGCCATGCTTGACTGCACTTCTGGGCCCAGTGCTGCGAGTTTTCCAAGTGCCTATCCAAAGTGTGGCTTATAGCATTCTCCCACCATCACAGAAAACTATGATGTATTAGCAAATAATTGACATAAGAAGTATTGAGCTTTCTTTAACTTAAGTTTAACTCTTCCTGCGTGTGTGGGCTTTAATTTGATGACAAATAATATTATGACTAGGTTTTAACATTACCTGTCAGAATTCTAAGACTTTCTAAGACAATTGTATCAGAAAAAGAAAAAAAAGAAAAGATCTTTAGGTCTAGGCCTTTTTTTTTTTTGCTGAAACTAACACACTACATCATTTTGATCAAAGTACATTAAGCATCACCCTACATATATAGACAATGTATTTCCTGATGCTTTTGGATAAAGGTAGCTTCTGGGGGTGAAAATATAATTACTTACCCTATATATAAAAAGGCATTAGTTTGTTGCTCTATCCCACCACATTGAAATGAGCTTGACTGCTTGCTGGGAACAGATAAACCAAAAGAGGCTAGATCAATGTATGTACATTTTTCAAAGTTAAATTTTTCTCCTCGATTTTCACATTTCTTATATTTTGAACTTTTATCTGTTAATACCCATTCTTCTTTAAGGGTTAATTTTCGAAGATAAATACCAGTATTAGTAAACTACAATTCGCTCTCATACTCTCATGCACAGACTGGCAACAAGAGCTAACAAGGGATCAAAAACTTCACCAAAAACCTTCATTCCAAGTTGGCATTGAAATAGTATCACTATAGACTAATGACAACAAAATATAATGGGAATAAACACTTAATACCTTTCATGTGCCCTGCCTCAAATATCATTTGGCAAATTTCAAAATTAATGGATATATCTGATGTGGAACATTCTTATCGATGATTATATGTAAGCCAATCATGTTGTCTCTGCAGGTGCTTCGGGTCAAGGTTACGTTGCTATGGTGACTATATCTAGGCCAGCCAGACACAGCCTCCCTTTCCCGCGCTGGTAATTAGACGCTGAGTTTAGGCCCTACATCAGTGTTGATGAATTACCGTAAACTCCCATGTAAAAGCTCTTTTAAAAATTAAACTGCTGCCCCCCCCCCACTAGTGCCGGAGGCACTAGTAATCTTTTAGAAAATGGGAAATTGGATTCAAGACAACAAAAGGAGTCACATTACTGTCTATTACCACTTTCTTTTTTTCTGTAAAGCAGACAATAAAAACCATTCAGCCTTAAAATGGAAAGCATTAGAGCATGGAGTGAGCCATGGAGTTTGATAGCATGGGCTTACAGGTTGCAGGACATCAATTGACGGGAGGTGCAGCAGGAGACACTTTGTAACTCAGCACCGAAGGGTGTTGTACAATGATTATTGGTCTAAAATCTGACAGTGGGTAGAAAAACCAGGTATCAAATTAATCCTTAGGGTGTATATCAATCAATTTGAGTGTTAAATAGGCTGATATTTGATGGTAAGTTGAGGGGGATGCACTCTATTTAATTAGAGAATTTATTGAAATCATTCACTGCAAAACCCCTAAATCTGGGTATGTCCGCACTCTAAGGCCTATAGCACAAAAGTTAATCACATTGTACCACATGCCAGGGCCCGAAATTATTGGGAAAAATGTATATCTACAAGAAAATAATAGTGGCTAAGCCTAGATACTTGCACAAGTATTTTATTTTCGCCCAAAGGCCAACAGTGGAAAAATAATTAGTGTTCTGCAGCCTCTACGGGCTATATAGGGCCTTCTACCAAGTTTGTCAAATCTTGCTAAAATGTGTTTATTTTGCTTAGGGTAAGTCTGTTTGACAATGTTATGGTGAGAAAGGGCAAGGGAATCAGTGTAATTAGTGTCACTGAAATCACTGAAAATCATAGTAGCAGAGTTACGGCCTCGGAGAGATTTCTGAGAAATATTCTTCCATCAATCTGCAAGCCTGATACTTCTCTCTAGGGGGTACCAGGTAACCAAAATCATAGCTTTCAGGGTCAAAATGACCTGAATTTTACATACTAAGCTGTTTCCATCTATTTCCATTGACCTCAGCACTCTATGGGAGGCCTTTACATGCATAGGAGAAAAACATCATTTTTATCTCCCCGAGCTATGCAGCCAATGAATGTCTACTGACACTTAATAAAATGTCCTTGTATTCACCATATCTGGTTTACTTTTTTCGTCCTCACATGGGGTGACTTGAATAATATGCAAATGGGGCTATTCAAGCCATTGCACATGGAGTAAAGATGTATTTTGTCAATTTTTTTCCATTATAACATTAAATTTCCGAGGGTTTTTCATACATTTTACCCATTTTACCCATATTTTCTATGTTTTATAGCACCTAGAGAGGAAATGACACTGAGTGCCTCACGTGGTATCCCTTGGCAATCAGCATGTCAAATGTCTAAGCCCTGTGTCTATTTTTTCTATGGGAAAAGACCATAACTGCATGTGAATATCAGAAATCAGTAAAATTTGAGGAGAGCGCCCAGACTGATACCCGCTCTGGGAATCCATTCTCAGTGTACTTTGAGGGTCCAGAAGGGCATGAAAGTAAGGGAATCTGGATGAGACTATACTGGGGCTGTGAATAAAAGCTCATCAAGCTATTTGATTGACCACCAAGGTTCCATCCTTGGCCTTTCACTGTGTACAATTGGTGGTAGTGCATTCACCCAACACCAGGTGACAGCATCAATCAGGGTACCTCACTCATTTAGTATATATCTTTGTTGTGTTGACTATTTCTCCTGGTTATGGTAACATGGGTCACCCAAAGTTGAGCAAAGTGAGTTGGGCTGGGCTTCATCTAATCGTTGGAAACCATAAGTACTTTCAGTACGATGTATCGTTTTAGCACCATTGACTGCATATATAGAAGGGCTTCATGTTGATATAGCCATGGACCTCTAAACATGGCAACGTGAGCCCTTTTGGAGCTAGTAACATCAACGTGGGACATCAGGGCCCCCCTATCAAACCACGCCCCACTAATAGTGGGAAATCATGAGTTTTGGCACCATTGAGTTTCATTTAATAGTGGAAAACCAAGTCTATTAGTATGATGGGGGCTAAAGGTATTGTGAATAAAGTGTTTTTAAAATTGTAATTCACTCAGCTTCATCAAAGAGACGGAAAGCAAATCTAGTATTAGCTGCATTGACAGCACTTCATCTGATGGTAGGAAACCATGTATGGTTTTAGCACCATTGACAGCGCTTTATCTGATAGTAGGAAACCATGTATGGTTTTAGCACCATTGACAGCACTCCATCTGATAGTAGGAAACCATGTATGGTTTTAGCACCATTGACAGCGCTTTATCTGATAGTAGGAAACCATGTATGGTTTTAGCACCATTGACAGCGCTCCATCTGATAGTAGGAAACCATGTATGGTTTTAGCACCATTGACAGCGCTTCATCTGATAGTAGGAAACCATGTATGGTTTTAGCACCATTGACAGCGCTTTATCTGATAGTAGGAAACCATGTATGGTTTTAGCACCATTGACAGCGCTTTATCTGATAGTAGGAAACCATGTATGGTTTTAGCACCATTGACAGCGCTTTATCTGATGGTAGGAAACCATGTATAGTTTTAGCACCATTGACAGCGCTTCATCTGATAGTAGGAAACCATGTATGGTTTTAGCACCATTGACAGCGCTTCATCTGATAGTAGGAAACCATGTATAGTTTTAGCACCATTGACAGCGCTCCATCTGATAGTAGGAAACCATGTATGGTTTTAGCACCATTGACAGCGCTCCATCTGATAGTAGGAAACCATGTTTAGTTTTAGCACCATTGACAGTGCTCCATCTGATAGTAGGAAACCATGTATAGTTTTAGCACCATTGACAGCGCTCCATCTGATAGTAGGAAACCATGTATAGTTTTAGCACCATTGACAGCGCTTTATCTGATAGTAGGAAACCATGTATGGTTTTAGCACCATTGACAGCGCTCCATCTGATAGTAGGAAACCATGTTTAGTTTTAGCACCATTGACAGTGCTCCATCTGATAGTAGGAAACCATGTATAGTTTTAGCACCATTGACAGCGCTCCATCTGATAGTAGGAAACCATGTATGGTTTTAGCACCATTGACAGCGCTTTATCTGATAGTAGGAAATCATGTTTAGTTTTAGCACCATTGACAGCGCTCCATCTGATAGTAGGAAACCATGTATGGTTTTAGCACCATTGACAGCGCTTTATCTGATAGTAGGAAACCATGTATGGTTTTAGCACCATTGACAGCGCTTTATCTGATAGTAGGAAACCATGTATGGTTTTAGCACCATTGACAGCGCTCCATCTGATAGTAGGAAACCATGTATGGTTTGAGCACCATTAACAGCGCTTCATCTGATAGTAGGAAACCATGTATAGTTTTAGCACAATTGAGTGGGATTCATGAAAGAGTGAGAACCCATGTATAATATTGTAGGGGAATGTGATTTCCCTGCGCACGATGTGCTGACTCTAAGGGGCCGGTCGTCATGTGATCACATGTCCCCTCTCTGTGTCACCCCAGTCCAGGTGTGGGTGGAAGGTAGAAAACATTGTACAGGGAAGTAGCTCAGTGGTAGAGCAATCGTCTGAAGGCTGAGAGTTCCCAGGTTCAACTCCCGGGTTTCCTAAACGTTTTCGCAGACCCATACAATGGTAGGGAAACCAGGTGGTCCTGACCAGCGTGAGGAGGGGCTACAGAACTCAGTACCTGGGCTGGTGTGACACGGCAGGCGCTTCGGCCGCCCGGTACTTGTACCGGCAGTTGACCAGAGAACCGGGAATGCGTCGCACTGCTTGATAAAGCCCAATCGTCTGGTTGGGAGGAGAGCCAGGCTGCTGGTCAGCGGTGGTCGAAGCTGGTTGGGGGCTGTGTAGGGGAATGTGATTTCCCCGCGCGCAATGTGCTGACTCTCAGGGGCCGGTCGTCATGTAATCACATGTCCCCTCTCTGTGTTACCCCAGTCCAGGCGTGGGTGGCAGGTAGAAAACGTTGTCGGGGATGTAGCTCAGTGGTAGAGCAATCGTCTGAAGGCTGAGAGGTCCCGGGTTCAACTCCCGGTTTCCCTAAACATTTTCACCGACCCCTACAATATTAGCACGATTGACTGGGCTTCATCTAATAGTGGGAAACCATTTATAATATTAGCACCATTGACTGGGCTGCATGAAATAGTGAGAACCCATGTATAATATTAGCACGATTGATTGGGCTTCATCTAACAGTAACCTTGCCTATTTTAGTATGATTAGGGCCTATTAGTATCAAAGGTGAATGAAGTAAATTTCAACTGTAATTGACTGGGTTTCATATTATAGTGAGAAACCATGTATAGTTTATTTATTCCTCAACCCCTTTAGAGACAGGCGTTATTTGAATGCTGTTTTCAGTGCTTAATAGTGGTTTCAATAGCCCTCTACCCCAACTGCTTATTTGAGTCTGGTGCTATAAATATGTGACCCTGGTGCTTAAAAAGAAGCCACACTGATAGTTTTAGCACCATCAACTGAGTTTCATCTAGTAGGAAACCATGTATAGTTTAGCACCATTGACTTCAGCTAGTGAGAAACCAAATATAGATTTAGCAGCTTCACCTATTAGTAGGAAACCAAGTATAGTTCTAGCACCATTGACTGGGTGAGTGGCGCCCCCAATGTTTGTTTTGTAGTACTACAACTGCAGCATGCCTCACTCACTCACTCCCCAGTCACAGTAGACGCAGCTCAGACGCTGATAGGACGCAGGCAGTGTAACTACAACAGGATCTACTATTGCCCTATAGATACAAGTACAGAGTGTGTGTTAAAACGTGGATATACCTACCTAACTACGTCTGTACACCATGGATACTATTGATGTAAAGGTCCACAACAACCAGCCTGGTTAGTGGGTACTACATAGGACACATACAGGGACATATAACACGACTATCTCACTGTGATCTCACTATACACAGGTAGGTGTATATGGTGTAAGTAGTACTGGACTCCACATACAGTGTATACCCCCTATAGGGCCAGGGGTACTTAACTTACTTAAAGGGGCTGTGGCAGTTTGCTGCAGGTAATTGAAGTGTTTATGTTGGGGTGCTGTGTGATGTCTCACTCTGTGTGCCTTATTCTCTCTTTGCCTCCTTCTGTATGTGTGTCTCTCCCTATCCCCATCCCTGTCTCTCTCTCTCTACCTCTATATGTCTATTCCTCTGGATCACTCCCTGTCTCTTTCTGTCCCTCTTTCTGTCCCTCTTTCTGTCCCTCTGCCTGTCTCTCATCTAGCTGAAACATTTTTTGTCTGTCTGTCTGTCTGTCTGTCTGTCTGTCTGTCTGTCTCTCTCTCTCTCTCTCTCTCTCTCTCTCTCTCTGTCTGTCTCTGTCTCTGTCTCCCTTCTGGCCCTCATCCTCACTTCCTGTCTTTGTCATCCTTTCTCCCTCTGTCTGCCCGTCTCGAGATGCATTGTCTGTCTTTATCCTACTGCCTCTCTCCCTTTTTTTTCTCTCCCTCTCTCTCTATGACTCTGTCTTGTATGTCTTTTCACTGAGCTATCCTATCCTTTCTGCCTGCCTGTTTGTCTGTCTGTTTATATCAGTCTGCCCTCCTCCTCTCCATAGCTCTGTCCCTGCAAGTAATAGACAAACAGCTGTACAGCTGGTGGAAGTATACACCATATGATATAGCAGTGTAAATGTAATAGCTATTGCCTACTGTTTTACTCCTACACATTCTCAATACCACAGACAGATGGAAGGTGGTGGCAGGGGTAGGTGCCATATCTGGTACCGTGTTTATATCACCCATAAACAACTTAGTAAATACATCAATATTTACCATACACCCAGAAACTTCACTATCCTGCCTTAGACGTTCTCTGGCTGTCTGTGACTGCATGTGCCTGTCTCTGTCTCTCTCTGTCTCTGCCACTCTCTCTGTCTCTCTCTGTCCCTCTCTCTCTGTCTGTCTTTCTCCACTCCACCTGTCTCTCATCCCAGTCATTCTGTCTGTCAATCTGTCTGCTCCTCCCTCTTTCTGTCCGTATGTCTGCCTGGCCTTTCCCTGTCCCTCTCTCTCTCTCTCTCTCTCTCTCTCTCTCTCTCTCTCTCTCTCGTTCTGTCTCTCCCACACTGTCTTTCTGTGTCTCACTCTGTGTCTCACTCTGTCTCTCTCTCACTCTGTCTCTCCTTCTCCCTCTGTCTCTCTCACTCTGTCTGTCTGCCTGTATGTCTCTGTCTGTCTGTCTCTCACTCTCACTCTGTCTCTGTCTGTCGCTCTCTGTCCCTGTCTCTCAGTGACTCTATCTGTATCTGTCTGTTTCCCTCCCACTCTCTCTCTCCTCCCTCTCTTCCTTTCCTTGTCCTCTCTCTTTCCTGCTGTCGTTTTCCCTCTCTACAAGTTTTTTTGAGTGAGTCTGTTTTCTGTCTCTATCTCCATTTATCCCTAAACAATGACAACAACATCGATATTACATTGTACCATTTGTACAGAGTATGTGAGACGCCTATCCCTACCCCCCCCCCCCAGGCCTCTATCTACCACAAGGTGCGCTATGTGGCTCTCTCACACAGAGAATGTTATCTCCAGCACCTGATGGTGCAAGGCACCAACCCCAAACAACCTCTCAGTCCCCGTCCCCCCACAGACCACCCCCTCTCAGACTCTCAGAGACCCCCACTGCCCCCTCCCCCACCAAGCCCTTCCATCCCCACAGCCTCCATCGCCATGCTAATCATGCAGTTCTCTACCTCTGTTCTGCCAGCTTCCCTAGCCCACTTAAAAGGGTCTATATCTCATCTTTTCTCTCCCCTCTTTGTGTGTGATGCTCATATTATCAGCTGGTACCAACATATCCATCTGGAAAATTATGTAATGTAGTTTTCTCGTCATGGATATGACCTTTTAAACGTCTTTTACTGACGAACCTGCTGTTCTGTCTGACTCTGACTCCCTTAGTACCTGGCACAACTGTGTTTATGTTTTATTAGAAATGTTTGAAAATGGTTTCTGTAACATTAGAAAAAATGTCTTTTACAGACGTTTGTAAAATGGCATTTTTTCTAACGCCCAATAAATCCTTTTTTTTTTTAACCTTGAAAAGGATTGAGAAAAAAGGGACAAAAAAAACTTCTGAATCCTTTTCTTTCTTAAATCCTTTTAGTTGATTCTGTACATCAAAGTTATGTTGTGTTTTTTTAACGTTTATGTTTGAATAACAAAAAGACAAGAAAAAGGTCACTGTGCACACTTTGCTGTGTTCCTGACGTTTGAATATCAAACGTTAGTAAAACTTGTAAGCCCCCAAAACAATCAATTTCTTTTGTGCGCCCCCCCCCCCTCCCGCGTTCGTCATGAGCCTGAGAAGGAGGCCGTCTTGTGGTGGTGGATCTCCCGCCACCACGGGCCGCAACTCCCGGCGGGAGGAGGAGGGGAGGTGGGCTCAAGGGTGATCTTGCCAACATGAAGGCTTCAGAAAAAAAAGTAGTTATTTCTTTCACTCCTTTTTTCTTTTCTTTTTCTCTTATAACAGGGTGGGGGCAGGGCGGACTAAAGGTTGGATGATGGAAAATCTGACCAAAAAAACACACACACACAAAAACACACATACACACAAAACACATAGAGAAAATGCTTCCCTCTTTCATGTGTGAACTAAACAAACGATTTCTGACTCTAAGGGAGAGGGGGGATGCAGACATATGTGCACGTTCAGATTGATGATATGATCCCTCCCCCAACCCATATATATTATGGGTACATATTCATTTTTATTAACCATATAGAAATATGGTGACTCATTCAAGGGAATGATCCCTCTCTAACAGTCCGCCAGTCACAGCCTGAGTTTACACAGAATTACCTTTATCTAAGACTGCCTTCAGTTCCACCCACTTTACCTTTATCTAAGACTGCCTTCAGTTCCATCCACTTTACCTTTAAATAAGACTGCCTTCAGTTCCACCCACTTTACCTTTATCTAAGACTGCCTTCAGTTCCATCCATTTTACCTTTATCTAAGACTGCCTTCAGTTCCATCCACTTTACCTTTATCTAAGACTGCCTTCAGTTCCATCCACTTTACCTTTATCTAAGACTGCCTTCAGTTCCATCCACTTTACCTTTATCTAAGACTGCCTTCAGTTCCATCCACTTTACCTTTATCTAAGACTGCCTTCAGTTCCACCCACTTTACCTTTATCTAAGACTGCCTTCAGTTCCATCCACTTTACCTTTATCTAAGACTGCCTTCAGTTCCATCCACTTTACCTTTATCTAAGACTGCCTTCAGTTCCATCCACTTTACCTTTATCTAAGACTGCCTTCAGTTCCATCCACTTTACCTCACGAGGGAGGTAGGTGAAAGGGGGGGGGGGTTAGAGAGGATTCAACTCTCACTACCTCCTAGCATCTTTGTAAATACTATTTTCTGATATTATATCATAATCATCATCACATAACCAAATCTAAGCAAGTCCACCTTTACCTCTAAAAGGTGTCCCCCCCCCCCCTCCCTGCCTCCTAACCTGTCTACCCCCCCTCCCCCACACTTAAAATACCAGTACTATACACCTAGCTAAACGTGCACCAATGTCTAAGCTGTGATCTTTATCTCAGGGATATAGGACTAGTACAGGCCCAGGCAGAGAAAGACTTTCTAACCTATACAGGATTGTTAAACACGCATGGCCAGGTGTCCACAGGATCTAGTCAGCCTACACACTCTAAAAAATGTGTTTTAACTAAAACATATTTTACCAAAACACTTTTTGGTAAAACACATTTTCATCATCTAAACACTTTTCCTAAAACACTTTACACTTTTCCTGCAAACGTGTTTAGGTTTATAAAAGTGTTTTAATACTTGGTTCCAGTCCAACTCACCAGGTGGCAGGGACCACCTATGATGGTTCTATTGTAACATTCATATGGATACAAATGTCTGAATTTAAGTATAAATGATAATGATACACATCGTCCTGATAGACCGAAACATTGACACTTTATCTTAGAATGGATTTGTAAAAGAAATATCTAAAAATGACCTTCTCAATACCTTGATTCCAATGTAACCCATGATAAACACCCATTTTGTAACATTCAGGGTTAATACATATATCCCAGTCCTAAACTCTCTGACTGTCGGGAGGCGTGGCGCAGTCGGTAGCGCGTCTGCTCACAGGCCGTAAGGTCGTGGGTTCGGTTCCCGGCCCGGCCGGGGCATAGTGGTGGTTCCAAACGTCGCCGTAAGGTGTCGTTTGAGTTCCTCCCTGCTCTGGCTAGGCTGTGCTGGAAAGTCTCTCGGCGGTCATGGCAGACAAATGACTTGAAACAGGCCTGTCCATCTCTCACTATGCCTATGTAGTGACGGATGTTAAAGAACCATTACCTCGGTAAATGTGTAGGGGCGTGATTTCTACCTTCCCATAGATGCGGTCACCATCATCCCCCCTCCCCATTAGACTAGGGTCCGGGCATGCAACGCCACAAGGGTAATCTCACTTCGGTGTGGATACAACCCGCGGGACCTCTCACCCTTGAGTGTCGGCCGCAAAGAAGGCACGAGGTGAGATAAAATTCGTCACTCACTCTCTGACTAACTCTGTGCATCAATGTGTTTGAACTCATCTTGACCGTAGGCCAAGCCTGGTTAGCACAGAATCAATGTTGATAACTGGATGATCAACATTCATCAACTTGCTATCAACATAACTTCAATATTCTCTACCTGCAGAGAGACAGCAATATGCAGTAGGAAGGACTTACTAATCCTAAAACAGGGACCATGGGTTTATAAGGAAAATGAAATAATAGCAAGGGCATAAATTTGCCTGAAGCTCATTTTAAACACTTTCTGAACCTAAACATGTTATTCCTCAGAATCATTTAAACACTCTTTCATCTAAAACACATTTTAATCAAAACACTTTTGAATTTTTAAACACATTTTGATCAAAACACTTTTGAATTTTTAAACACTTTTTGAAAAAGTGTTTTGTGTTTTGCCCAAAAAAGTGTTTAACAAAGTGTTACAAGAAAGTGTTTTAAATACAGGTAAAAGTGTTTAAAAACAAAACACATTTTTTAGAGTGCATACCTAGTATGGGTTAATGTAAGCTTTAGGACGTTTAAAATCTTAAAGACAATGTCTGTATTCTTAAACATTTTTGGTCAAGAATAAATAGTTGGGGGAGGGATAAGAAAAAAGATGATGACCTGGTGCCATTTGATGAAGCACCTTTTTGCGCCCTGATACTCACTATTTAAACATTTAACGGCATCAATGCAGCCCTGGCGAGTAACTCACCAGGGCTGCATTCATGCATCATGCCATCCTTACAGGGTTGATACATTACCAGAGGGTTGGCATGATGCACCAGTGATATGGTAGGTATCAGACGTGCCAGGACGTCATTGGTGCATCATGGTGACTCATGGGCATCATGTACTCCTACATCAGCGGTCCTTGGAGGGTTAAACCTCGGTATGGCCGCACATTGTTGATATTGCACTCTGGTAGTTTTTGTAGTACAAAGTATACTAGTATCTTGTACATGGTGGTAATCTGTACATGTCACTTAAAGTACTCCGGACGTCTATGTAGTTTGTAGAATAAGATGTCAGTATACCGAGAATCCATTCTTTACATCAGAAGTTGATACCATTTAACATAATCTAGCAAGGTGCGAGTTTGATATATTAATAAAATGTTATAACTCTTAGTCGCTAAAATTGACATAGCGACAGGGGCCCTTTTTGGGGTTAGTGACATTGGACATTGGCATTTTCTCAAATCGACATGGGACATGAACCTTTCTCAAAACTGACACAGGGAACATGACCATTTTTTAACCATTTAACGGCCGCTGATGCAGAAGTGTACAATCCCATGTGTCGTCATCAAGCATCAATGACGTGCTGATGAGACTGCTCGCCAGCACTTTATTAGAGCATCATACCGACACTCCAAATGTGTAGGGTCGGTATGATGCTTGGATTTAGCCGTGGCGAGTTACTTTCCAGTGCCAGATTCATGCATCATACCGACCATTGGGCATGATGCACTGATGCATCATAACGACCATTGGGCATGATGCACTAATGCATCATAACGACCATTGGGCATGATGCACTGATGCATCATAACGACCATTGGGCATGATGCAGTAATGCATCTTAACGACCATTGGGCATGATGCACTGATGCATCATAACGACCATTGGGCATGATGCACTAATGCATCATAACGACCATTGGGCATGATGCAGTAATGCATCTTAACGACCATTGGGCATGATGCACTAATGCATCATAACGACCATTGGGCATGATGCACTAATGCATCATAACGACCATTGGGCATGATGCAGTAATGCATCTTAACGACCATTGGGCATGATGCACTAATGCATCATGACGACCATTGGGCATGATGCACTAATGCATCATAACGACCATTGGGCATGATGCAGTAATGCATCTTAACGACTATTGGGCATGATGCACTAATGCATCATAACGACCATTGGGCATGATGCACTAATGCATCATACCGACCATTGGGCATGATGCACTAATGCATCATAACGACCATTGGGCATGATGCAGTAATGCATCTTAACGACTATTGGGCATGATGCACTAATGCATCATAACGACCATTGGGCATGATGCACTAATGCATCATAACGACCATTGGGCATGATGCACTAATGCATCATAACGACCATTGGGCATGATGCACTAATGCATCATAACGACCATTGGGCATGATGCACTAATGCATCATAACGACCATTGGGCATGATGCACTAATGCATCATAACGACCATTGGGCATGATGCACTAATGCATCATAACGACCATTGGGCATGATGCACTAATGATGTATTTAACGACGGACATGTCCTTGGTTGTCAAAATGGCGTTCAGCAATCCTCACTCACCCACACAATGTGATATATGACAAAGTTTTTTCTTTGTTTTGTAAATCATATATAGGTCAAATTATTGATAATATCATTCATATCATCGCCGTGTTTACTATCTTTGTAGGTTACAGCATGTCCCTGATCTAGCAGATTCTCATGGATCCATCCCTCCTATAGATCTGAACATTAACATTATCTTGTTTTTTCTTCTGTTACCCCTCTGAACAAGCTACAGTATTGACGTGTAGAAGCGGCAGGACGCTAATAGATTTCAACTAGGCTTTACCCTTATTCGAGACTGGCACTTATCCAATACTTAAAATACAGTGAATTTTCAATACCCTCTTCCCCCTGGTGTTTATTCAAGACCGGCAATCTTTCAATAGCGCGGCGCTTAAACAGGCCTCCACGGTATCATTGATTATTATTTCTGTCCCAAATAGGCCTCAACCAGACCTCCTACTGGGCTTTAAGATGGGCCTTAGAAGTACGTCACTCACTTTGTTACAAGATCTTAATGTGGATCTTTCCAACTTTATTGTTTCACAGAAGGCTACTACTACTGTCACGATGCATCCCACCACCACCAATAGTGACCCCGGTCAAGGCTGTACCTGTCACAACACTACATCATACAATAGACAGCGGCGGGTCTCAGCTCAGCACCATGTACCGACATCAGTACAACATTCACTACCCTACACTCCCTCAGGCAGGGGGGTGCCACTCATCCTGCTCATCCTGGTGGTACTTACTCCATCCATCCTGGCACGTACCTCCGGGTTCTACGCTGAGACAGGGATATATAATGGTAGAGGACAGACGGTGCGCCTAAACCGTCTTCCTGCCGACCGGCGTAATGCTGTAAAACAGGAAATCCTGTCCCTGCTAGGATTACATCACCGGCCCCGCCCCTCGGCGCACGGCACCGCGGACAGTGCACCAAGCTACATGCTGGATCTGTACAAGACCTTGAATGATGACGATGGAGGGGTGGTCGGGAGTGGGGGCCGGGTGACTGGCCAGCAGGTACGGGAGGAATTACCCCCCATTGTCAGACAAAAACTACTGACACACAATCTGACACTGCGTGGGATGGAGGAGTCTATTGGTGATGCCGACATGATCGGCAGCTTCATCAACTTAGGTAAGTATTGTCTTTATTACACCATAGTGGTCTGTTTAACCCTTTAAATACCACTGATGCCTCATGTCCACTCTCCAGGAGTGTCTCAACCCCTAGGGTCAGCATCATGCCCATTGGTCAGCATGATGCACCAATGAAGTGCTGGCGAGACTGCTCGCCAGCACTTCATTGGTACATCATGCTGACTCTCCGGGAGTGTCTCAACCCTGTAGGGTCGTCATGATGTATGAATGCAGCCCTGGTGAGTTACTCGCCAGGGCTGCATTCATACATCATGACGACCAATAGGCATAATACTTTAAAGATCCCCTTAAAGGGTTAAGCACCCAGGTGCCTATTGGTTTCAATACCTCTGTACCCCAGCACTTCATATATTTGAAACAGGCTTTACTGGCGCTTACTTGAATACTGGTCTGTGTGCTTAAGATTGCTTTCAGCACAGGGGGTACCTCAGTACCCCCTGTGCTTATTTTGAGACCCTGGCGCATAAACAGGCCATTCACATATGCCTTAGTATTGACAACCTGTGGGTCTATCATTAGGAAACTGAGGCTGTCCTGAAATGATTCCATGATCTCTTTGACCATCTTGACCCTTCCCCCACCTTTTCATGCTTTTACTTTAGAAATGTTAAGGAGGTTTGGACCCCCTCCTTCCTCCTACTTTGTCACATGACGTGATTTATGAATGACCTCTTTCACATTTTGAAGTAGGAAATCTTCATTCAGGGCTAGACACTAACACTGGCCCGGTGGCCAATGGCCAGTAGTTTTAAATGCTGGCCACAGACCCTTTGCCAGGTTCCTAGCAACCAGTGTTCTGCTCCCGAGAATGGTGATGTTGAAATTTCAACATGCTTGCAGATCTTGTCCTTTGATTTTGTCACTTTTTTCATTTCTTTATTTATTTTGTTTACATTAAGCTATAGGTTTTTCCAACTATAAATCCCGGGCCAACAGCTTTAGCTGCAGGCCAATAGATTTCTGAGGCTGTTGGCCCGGGTGGCCAGTGGCTAAAAAGGTTAGTGTCTACCGCTGTTCATTGGTGCATCTTGCTAACTAATTGGCACGATGCACTCCTACGTTAGTGGCCCTAAAGGATCTGAGGTTGACACGATGCACCAATGAAGTGCTGGGGAGCAAACAAATGGGTTTGATGCACTGAACTGCATTTGTCACCCTTACTGGGTTTACCCTTCAAAGGCTGCTAATGTATTGGATGTATCAATGCTTTATGCCCATTGGTCCTCACGATACACGAATGCAGGTGAGTAACTCGCCAGGGCTACATTCATGTATCATGCTGCTGCTACAGGCTTGATAAACACTGCTGGAGGGTCGGCATGATGCTCCAATGAAGAGCTGGCGTACAGGCTCGCCATCTCTTCATTGGTGCATCATGACGTCCAGTGGGCATGATGCACTCCTGCAGCAGCGACCTAAAAGCTTATTATTATTACATGTATATATATATATATATATATATATATATATATATATATATATGTGTGTGTGTGTGTGTGTGTGTGTGTGTGTGTGTGTGTGTGTGTGTGTTAGAGGGCTCAGACCAACCACAGTAAAACACTTAAACTCTCTGCTGCCCTTATAAAATCTAACTCCAAAGGTTGTTCATTGTTTACGGAAGTGGGTAGATAAGTCCATGATAATAGTACAGATTTAGTTGTACTTTAAGGTCGTCTTACTGATAACCCTTCCACATAACCATATCTATAACTGTACATGGGGCCCGGGAATGTATAATATCATATTTTGAATATAATATGTGGGACAGTGTGCTATTAGAAATGATGCTAGAGAACTAGATGTAGAACCAAAGATCTGGGGGTGGCTTATATGAGGGTATATAGCTCTATGAAACAGCACCAAATGACCACATTTCAGGCCTCAGATGCAGCTTATAGCATTCTCCTAAAGTCTGGGTGCGGCTTATATAAGGGAATTTACGGTCCTTCTATACTACATGGGCTATCTTCTACATGAAGGGACTAGGGGGGTAGGCCTGTATCAATAACTGTGTCTTCTATACTACATGGTACATGGGATATCTTCTACATGAAGGGACTAGGGGGTGGGCCTGTATCAATAACTGTGTCTTCTATACTACATGGTACATGGGATATTTTCTACATGAAGGGACTAGGGGGGTAGGCCTGTATCAATAACTGTGTCTTCTGTACTACATGGTACATGGGCTATCTTCTACATGAAGGGACTAGGGGGTAGGCCTGATTCAATAACTGCGTCTTCTATACTACATGGTACATGGGCTATCTTCTACATGAAGGGACTAGGGGGGTAGGCCTGTATCAATAACTGCGTCTTCTATACTACATGGTACATGGGCTATCTTCTACATGAAGGGACTAGGGGGTTTGGCCTGTATCAATAACTGCGTCTTCTATACTACATGGTACATGGGCTATCTTCTACATGAAGGGACTAGGGGGTAGGCCTGATTCAATAACTGCGTCTTCTATACTATATGGTACATGGGCTTTCTTCTACATGAAGGGACTAGGGGGTAGGCCTGATTCAATAACTGCGTCTTCTATACTACATGGTACATGGGCTATCTTCTACATGAAGGGACTAGGAGGGTAGGCCTGTATCAATAACTGCGTCTTCTATACTACATGGTACATGGGCTATCTTCTACATGAAGGGACTAGGGGGGTAGGCCTGTATCAATAACTGCGTCTTCTATACTACATGGTACATGGGCTATCTTCTACATGAAGGGACTAGGGGGTAGGCCTGATTCAATAACTGCGTCTTCTATACTACATGGTACATGGGCTATCTTCTACATGAAGGGACTAGGGGGGTAGGCCTGTATCAATAACTGCGTCTTCTATACTACATGGTACATGGGCTATCTTCTACATGAAGGGACTAGGGGGTAGGCCTGATTCAATAACTGCGTCTTCTATACTACATGGTACATGGGCTATCTTCTACATGAAGGGACTAGGAGGGTAGGCCTGTATCAATAACTGCGTCTTCTATACTACATGGTACATGGGCTATCTTCTACATGAAGGGACTAGGGGGGTAGGCCTGTATCAATAACTGCGTCTTCTATACTACATGGTACATGGGCTATCTTCTACATGAAGGGACTAGGAGGGGTAGGCCTGTATCAATAACTGCGTTCCCAGGTGGAATTCTGATATAAAATGAAAGACACACTATAAAGGTATTATAAATGAGTGAGTGAGTCGGTTTTCCACTTTTCTTTGTTTCATGCTCCAAATGTCATGCTCACACCAAAGGATAGCCTGTGATATCATATCCATTCCTTAGTTTTTGACATGGCTTTGCAAACTTCTGTATACATGTATGACTATCTGGTATTGACGGTTGTATCTGTGAGACAAGGCAACAAACCACAATATCAATGATAAAAAGATATTATTATTTATAAAAAGACATTTCTATATTGATTCATCCCAGGGCCCTCTATCACCATAGCCCCCGGCCTTAGCCCACCCCCACTTCCCACTCACCTACATTCAAAGTAGATATAAAATCTTTTGAGCTATAGTTCTGTTTTTATCAGAGCAAAACCAGGAAACTTTGCCAAGTCCTTAGTGTGAAGGAAACTAAGCTAATTTGGCCGAACATGTATCGAATGATGACCATTTTCTTGTATTAGGAGATTTTAGCTAAAAGACTGCATGCCACCAATCTATATGACCTTGATGTAGAGGATGACCTTGACATTGATCCTCTGTGCGTGTGTGTGTGTGTATGTGTGTGTGTGTGTGTGTGTGTGTGTGTGATGGTCCCGGCATGCAGTGCGGCTGTCACTAATTGGTCTGTCACAAGACGCTACCTTTATAATTGGTGGATGGAGTCACTAATTAGCACACTACATGGGACTAATTACAACCACTATCTTTAACCAATTAGCCATTTGAGGGCCGCTGATGCAGGAGTGCATCATGCCCATTGGTTGTCATGATGCACCAATGAAGTGTTGGAGAGTCTGCATGTCAGCACTTTACACCTGGGTCTATCATACTAAGGGAGTGATCATTTTTTAACAACAGGGGGGGGCTGGTGGGTTTGCGCGCAGATGCGCGAAAAAAGATTTGACCCCCCTCTTAAGGGGGTAAAATCTTTTCGACCCCCCCCCATAAGGGACAAAAATCGCCCGCGAACATCCCCTTTTAGCCTATAGTAATGCTTGGGGTTTTCCACTGAAAACAGGTGAAATTATTTTGATCCCCCCTCATCAGAAATTATTCTGACCCCCCCCTCAAACCCACCTGCCCCCCTCCCTGTTGTTAAAAAATAATCACTCCCTAACCCTCTGTGTGTCTATCAGCCTTAGCGGGTCGGCAGGATGTGTGGATGCACTATGCCGCTTTCTTCATGAATGCATGCTGCATGTTTATTGTGGTGATGCTTGAATGTTGGCCTGGCCGGTAAAACACTGGGCCTACATCTATCATGACAATGGTAACTTTAGGCCACTCCCAAAAAAAACAACGCGTTTCTCATCACTGCCCTCGTCAGAAAAATCATTTGAGATTTTTTTTTATACATTGAAAAATGGATAAAGATAGTCAAATTCGGTATCAAATGGAAGCCTCTGGCCCAAGCAATGCACCTAGCTATGAGAAATAGCTATTTTCACACTTTTTAATGTTGGCGATGCCCTGAAGCAGTGGGGCCGTTGTTCAGCTTGCAGTGGATCCAGGATACACAAGGAATAGTGGTTCCAGGATCCACAATGGACTGACCAATCAGAAGCCAGCACCTGCTTAGCAGATGCATCTGCTGCTGTCCAAGATGGTGGATGTTTTTGTTAGCCAATTCTTGTCCATTCAATGCACAAATCACTTGATTACTTATGCTCTATGGAAGATTAGAGGTTCTTATTTGAGATAATGAATGGGATTTGACCAAACATAATAAAACATAAAGCTTCACCATTGGCATTGCATCTGGGCTTTGCCTCATACTATAGAGCCCCCCTGTATCTTCCTTGGAGTTTTTCAGACTGCCCCCTACATGAGTTGAAGATGGACGAGGGGGGGGGTGATCATTAATTAACAATGGCAGGCGGGGGGAGGGTTGAGGGGGTCGAAAAATTTTCAACCCCTTTGAAAAAATACAGGTGGGGTGGGGTCTTTCAGCCCTGCTATTGATTGGAGGGGGTGTGTGTCTGCTCTTGATTTTCAGCTTCTCCATGGCAGGGGAGGGTTTTTTTTTGTGGTTTTGATTTTTTTTTTCCTAATAAAAAAAAAGAAATTTTTCTGCCCAAAAGGATCTTCGTCTGTATCGAGGATCCACAAGGGTCTGCTTCTGTATCCAGGATCCACAATAGACTGCTTCTGTATCCAGGATCCACAATAGACTCCTTCTGTATCCAGGATCCACAATAAACTGCTTCTGTCCCCCCATAAGGGACAAAAATCGCGTGCGAATGTCCCCTTTTAGCCTATAGTAATGCGCGGGGTTTTCTGCTGAAAAGAGGTGAAATTATTTTGACCCCCCAATCAGAGGTGTTGAAAAAATTCTGACCCCCCAGTCAAGGCTTTTAAAAAATTCTCACCCCTGCCTCAAACCCACCAGCCCCCCCCCCCTGTTGTTAAAAAATGATCACTCCCTAATGTGGATCCTAGATAGGCCTACAGAAGCAGTCCTTGTGTATCCTGGATACAGAAGCAGTCCCTTTGTTGGTAAACAGCCCAGTGCCCAAAACAGCAAAGTCCAGTATGGACAGTGATGCTTAGAGAGTAAATCATAGTAAAATCTTTCTGACTTTCCAATGAAACTGCATTCTAGAATATATATAAGCTCAAAGATGATGTTGCTGCTTTTAATTGTACTTCATCTATCATAAACTAGCAGATATCTGTGATAAAATAAGCTGAACTGAGTGGCCAAGACATCCACCATCTTGAAGGTAGCAGATGCATCTGCTGAGCAGGTGCTTGCTCCTGATTGGTCAATTCCTTGTGTATCCCGGGTACACTATTCCTTGTGGATCCCGGATGCACAGAAAGCTGAACAACGGCCCCACTGCATAACGCAGAAGCATTTTTTCTTACTCACAAACACAAAACATACGTTTCGATCTTTATCAACTGCTTATCCAAAAAAAAATAATAAAAAATAAATCCTCCCTTGTCACATTTTTCATCGCTTGGTGATGAGAAACAACCCTTTTTTCAAGGAAGTGTGTGCATTTATATTATGTTCACTTATTTATGTTCTAAATTCATGTGGTATAGAAAAATGGTTTAACCATGGTTATCTGGCTATTTGGAATGCTGCAAGTGACCGTGAACTACAGAGAAGGGTGATTCCATTGAGCTGTGCAATATGGGACTATTCTCAATAAATGAATGAAGATACATTACAAAGTCATCTAGATGAATTGTGCTATTTCATACAAGGGGACAATATGAATATAGAAGTAATCAAAGTAGGCTGGTGATGAATAGGTAAACGCACTCTGTTAAATTACTCTTTAAAAGGGAGGTAATGGATTATAGGGGTAATACATGGCCAAGACCTTTGTTATTTTCTGTAAATGAATCAATGCAGTGTTTGAGATGGGAGATGTTATCCATACCTGAGGAAGACGGTGAGAAATGGCATCAATAGAAAAAAGGATAATGAGGCTAGATTAGGGAGTCCAGGCAAGGAAATGGACATTGACCATTGACACCAACCCCCCTCCCCCACCCCCAAATCCCCCCCCTTCCCCTGTGAAATTGTGTAATGTAGTTCTCGCCATGAATATGACCTTAGCTGTCGAAATGGCGTTAAACATCTATTACTCACTACTCACTCACTCCCCCTCCCCTTCCCTCCAAAACTAAATTTAATATCTAATTAACTGAAAAGATCTTCTCAGTAGTAAACTGTGTAAAATCAACAAGGCAAAGGTATATAACTTGTCATCCTTTAAGACAAACAATATTTATACCAAAGATTAACAGTGAAATTGGAGTTCATGGAGTTGGGAACCTTCACTGTGTGGCTACTTTATCATCAGATAGATATTTCCCCCATACCATAGTTCATCCAAACGGATGGCAGAGGTTCCGGACTCCTAGATCTCAAATAAAACCACATGATTTATTTTACTGTAAGTAAGGTCACATGCCATTTGGTGACTAAATGGGTTGTATCAAAGCCTTTACCGGTCTCTAACCCTTTACAGGTCATGATGTAGGAGTGCATCATGCCCATTGGTCGTCATGATGCACCAATGAAGTGCTGGTCAGTCTGCTATAGAACTTCCATTACTGTGTCACTCGATGATATTAAGGGCTGCTTACGCAATGATATATCATGTATTTATCAGCATGATGCACCAATGCTGTACATGATGCACCAATGCTGTACATGATGCACCAATGCTGTACATGATGCACCAACGCTGTACATGATGCACCAATGAAGTACATGATGCACCAACACAGTACATGATGCACCAATGCTGTACATGATGCACCAATGCTGTACATGATGCACCAACACAGTACATGATGCACCAATGCTGTACATGATGCACCAATGCAGTACATGATGCACCAATGCTGTACATGATGCACCAATGCTGTACATGATGCACCAATGCTGTACATGATGCACCAACACAGTACATGATGCACCAACGCTGTACATGATGCACCAATGCAGTACATGATGCACCAATGCTGTACATGATGCACCAACACAGTACATGATGCACCAATGAAGTACATGATGCACCAACACAGTACATGATGCACCAATGCTGTACATGATGCACCAACACAGTACATGATGCACCAATGCTGTACATGCATCACCAATGCTGTACATGATGCACCAATGCTGTACATGATGCACCAACACAGTACATGATGCACCAATGCTGTACATGATGCACCAATGCTGTACATGATGCACCAATGCTGTACATGATGCACCAACACAGTACATGATGCACCAATGCTGTACATGATGCACCAATGCTGTACATGATGCACCAATGCTGTACATGATGCACCAATGCAGTACATGATGCACCAATGCTGTACATGATGCACCAATGCTGTACATGATGCACCAATGCTGTACATGATGCACCAACACAGTACATGATGCACCAACGCTGTACATGATGCACCAATGCTGTACATGATGCACCAATGCTGTACATGATGCACCAATGAAGTGCATGATGCACCAACGCTGTACATGATGCACCAATGCAGTGCATGATGCACCAATGCTGTACATGATGCACCAATGCTGTACATGATGCACCAATGCTGTACATGATGCACCAATGCTGTACATGATGCACCAATGAAGTGCATGATGCACCAATGCTGTACATGATGCACCAATGAAGTGCATGATGCACCAATGCTGTACATGATGCAACCAAAGCTGTGCATGATGCACCAAAGCTGTACATGATGCACCAACACAGTACATGATGCACCAATGCTGTACATGATGCACCAATGCTGTACATAATGCACCAATGAAGTGCATGATGCACCAATGCAGTACATGATGCACCAAAGCTGTGCATGATGCACCAATGCTGTACATGATGCACCAAAGCTGTGCATGATGCACCAATGCTGTACATGAATCACCAATGAAGGGTTAAAGGACTAAGGGCCATCCCTCTGACCACCCACTCTGACCATCATCCACCCCCAATCCCCCCACCCCTTACTCCATCTGCCATCCCACACCATCATCCACACCACCCCCGCTCTCTCTGACTCCCCCCTTCCCCCCTGTAGGTATGCAGTCATTGACTACCTCATCACACTTAGAGCACACAGACCACAGCGCCACCTACACACCAATTACAGGGGGTAAATACTCACCAGGGGGCACCACTCTAAGGGCATGTTTTAGTACATAATGCGCATTGGTCGGCATAATGCATGAATGTAGCCCTGGTAAGTAACTCACCTGGGCTGCAGCCATATATGCAGGTATCATACCGATCCTATGGGGTTGATACACTCATAAAGGGCTGTCATGATGCACCAATGCAGTGCTGGTGGGATACTCGCCAATGCTGCATTGGTGCATCATGACCTGCAAGCCTTGTGGTATCACGCAGTTCTTAAGGGGCTACCCACCACATACCTTCACCCACCCCCACCCCCACCCCCACTCAGCAGCCACCCTCAGCCCTGGGGCTACACTGGCTTCAACCACTAAGTGTCAACACATATCAATTTACATACAACTACGGGCTTTTTAATCTCTCCCCCTTTTCAGAGAAGTGAATAAGAATCAGAAATTCCAGGAAAACTTTACTGAGAAGATGACATGCTGGTTATGTTCAGACTTGTATTTAATTTGATAGTTCCATAACCCAGCTTTCCATGTTTTCTTTTGGTGTATGTTGCTCTATCAGAGTCTATAGAGGATATACGTAGTGCTCACCATCGTAAGTGCATTAATGCGTAAAAAAAATGCATTATTCAGACCCTATAACTTCGATATTGGAATGTCGGCATCATGCACCAAGGAAGTGCTGTCCAGCAGGTTCCCAAGCACTTCATTGATGCATCATGCTGACCCGTGCATCATGCTGACCCATGCATCATGCTGACACATGCATCATGCTGACACATACATCATGCTGACCCGCGCATCATGCTGACACATGCATCATGCTGACCCGTGCATCATGCTGACACATACATCATGCTGACCCATACATCATGCTGACACATGCATCATGCTGACCCGTGCATCATGATGACACATGCATCATGCTGACACATACATCATGCTGACCCGTGCATCATGCTCACCCATGCATCATGCTGACCCGTGCATCATGCTGACCCATACATCATGCTGACCCATACATCATGCTGACACATGCATCATGCTGACCCGTGCATCATGCTGACACATGCATCATGCTGACACATACATCATGCTGACCCATACATCATGCTGACACATACATCATGCTGACACATACACCATGCTGACACATACATCATGCTGACACATACATCATGCTGACCCGTGCATCATGCTGACCACTACATCATGCTGACCCGTGCATCATGCTGACACATACATCATGCTGACACATACATCATGCTGACACATACATTATGCTGACACATACATCATGCTGACACATGCATCATGATGACCCATGCATCATGCTGACCCATGCATCATGCTGACCTATACATCATGCTGACACATACATCATGCTGACACATGCATCATGCTGACCTATACATCATGCTGACACATACATCATGCTGACACATGCATCATGCTGACCCACACATCATGCTGACACATACATCATGCTGACACATACATCATGCTGACACATATATCATGATGACACATGCATCATGCTGACCCATACATCATGCTCACACATACATCATGCTGACCACTACATCATGCTGACACATACATCATGCTGACCCATGCATCATGCTGACCCATACATCATGCTGACCCATACATCATGCTGACACATACATCATGCTGACACATGCATCATGCTGACCTATACATCATGCTGACACATACATCATGCTGACACATGCATCATGCTGACCCACACATCATGCTGACACATACATCATGCTGACACATACATCATGCTGACACATATATCATGATGACACATGCATCATGCTGACCCATACATCATGCTCACACATACATCATGCTGACCACTACATCATGCTGACACATACATCATGCTGACCCATGCATCATGCTGACCCATACATCATGCTGACCCATACATCATGCTGACACATACATCATGCTGACACATACATCATGATGACACATGCATCATGCTGACCCATGCATCATGCTGACACATGCATCATGATGACACATACATCATGCTGACACATACATCATGCTGACACATGCACCATGCTGACACATACATCATGATGACACATGCATCATGCTGACACATACATCATGCTGACACATTCATCATGCTGACCCATACATCAGGCTGACCCATACATCATGCTGACCCATACATCATGCTGACCCATACATCATGCTGACCCGTGCATTATGCTGACACATACATCATGCTGACACATACATCATGCTGACACATACATCATGCTGACACATGCACCATGCTGACACATACATCATGCTGACCCATACATCATGCTGACCCATACATCATGCTGACCCGTACATCATGCTGACACATACACCTTGCTGACACATGCACCATGCTGACACATACATCATGATGGCCCATACATCATGATGACACATGCATCATGCTGACCCATACATCATGCTGACACATACATCATGCTGACCCATACATCATGCTGACACATGCATCATGCTGACCCATGCATCATGCTGACCCATACATCATAATGACCCATACATCATGATGACCCATACATCATGCTGACCCGTGCATCATGCTGACACATACATCATGCTGACCCATGCATCATGCTGACCCATGCATCATGCTGACACATACATCATGATAACCCATACATCATGCTGACCCCTGCATCATGCTGACACATGCATCATGCTGACCCGTGCATCATGCTGACACATTTATCATGCTGACCCGTGCATCATGCTGACCCATACATCATGCTGACACATGCATCATGATGACACATACATCATGCTGACACATACATCATGATGACACATACATCATGGTGACACATACATCATGCTGACCCGTACATCATGCTAACCCATACATCATGCTGACCCGTGCATCATGCTGACACATGCACCATGCTGACACATACATCATGATGACCCATACATCATGCTGACCCATGCATCATGCTGACCCATACATCATGCTGACCCATGCATCATGCTGACCCATGCATCATGCTGACCCATACATCATGCTGATACATGCATCATGATGACCCATACATCATGCTGACCCGTGCATCATGCTGACACATGCATCATGCTGACACATGCATCATGCTGACACATGCATCATGCTGACACATACATCATGCTGACCCGTGCATCATGCTGACACATACATCATGCTGACACATGCATCATGATGACACATACATCATGCTGACACATGCATCATGCTGACCCATACATCATGATGACCCATACATCATGATGACCCATACATCATGCTGACCCGTACATCATGCTGACCCATACATCATGCTGACCCGTGCATCATGCTGACACATGCACCATGCTGACACATACATCATGATGACCCATACATCATGCTGACCCATACATCATGCTGACACATGCATCATGATGACACATACATCATGCTGACATATACATCATGCTGTCCCATACATCATGCTGACACATGCATCATGCTGACACGTACATCATGCTGACACATACATCATGCTGACACATACATCATGATGACCCATACATCATGATGACCCATACATCATGCTGACCCGTGCATCATTCTGACACATGCACCATGCTGACACATACATCATGATGACCCATACATCATGCTGACCCGTGCATCATGCTGACACATACATCATGATGACACATACATCATGCTGACCCATACATCATGCTGACCCGTGCATCATGCTGACACATGCACCATGCTGACACATACATCATGCTGACCCGTGCATCATGCTGACACATACATCATGCTGACACATACATCATGCTGACACGTGCATCATGCTGACACATACATCATGCTGACCTATACATCATGCTGACACATGCATCATGCTGACACGTGCATCATGCTGACCCGTGCACCATGCTGACACATGCATCATGCTGACCCATACATCATGCTGACCCGTGCATCATGCTGACACATACATCATACTGACCTATACATCATGCTGACCCATGCATCATGCTGACACATACATCATGCTGACCCGTGCACCATGCTAACACATACATCATGCTGACCTATACATCATGCTAACACATACATCATGCTGACACATACATCATGCTGACACATACATCATGCTGACCTATACATCATGCTAACACATGCATCATGCTGACACATACATCATGCTGACCTATACATCATGCTAACACATACATCATGCTAACACATACATCATGCTGACACATGCATCATGCTGACACATGCATCATGCTGACCCGTGCACCATGCTAACCCGTGAGCATGATGCACTCCGCCCTTAGCAGCCCTTACAGAGTTAATTGATGTTTGTAGTGACTTGTGTCTGTCCCTCACCTCTTCATCTAAGTGTGTGTTTGTGGGGGGGGGGTGGAGCTATATGAGGATGGATGGAGAAGGGCAGAGGGGGCAGAGACACTCACAACCAAACCATAACACAGCATGACTAACATCTTAACATTGAAAGTGCTCTAAGCCTTAGCCCACCCACACTCTGTGGCTGCCTCACGGGGCCTGCTCTACCTGTCTCTACCTCTAGCTGTCAGTCTCTGCCATTCTGTACCTCTGCCTGTCTCCTGTCTGTATCTATCTGCCTCTGACTCTGTCTGCCTCTGTCTGTCTGTCTGTCTGTCTGTTTCTGTTTTCCTCTGCATGTCTGAATCTCTCTGTTGTCCTCTGTCTCTGTCTGCCTCTGTCTGTTGTCTTCTGTCCATCTCTGTCTCCCTCTGTCTGTCTCTGTCTGGCTCCGTATGTCTGTCTCTGTCTGCCTCTGTCTGCATCTGTCTGCATCTGTCTGCCTCTGTCTGTCTGTCTCTGTCTGCCTCTGTATGCCTCTGTGTGTCTCTGTCTGCCTCCGTATGTCTGTCTCTTTCTGTCTCTGTCTGCCAGCCTCTGTCTGCCTCTTTTTGTCTCTGTCTGCCTCTGTCTGTGTGTCTCTGTTTGCCTCTGTCTGCCTCTGTCTGTCTGTCTCTGTCTGTCTCTGTTTGCCTCTGTAATCTGTCTCTGTCTGCCTCTGTCTGTCTTTGTCTAGCCAGTTGCCCCCATTTTCTCCATCATTGTGTCTATCTGCCTCTGTCTGTCTCTGTCTGTCTCTGTCTGCCTCTGTCTGTCTTTGTCTAGCCAGTTGCCCCCATTTTCTCCATCATTGTGTCTATCTGCCTCTGTCTGTCTCTGTCTGTCTCTGTCTGCCTCTGTCTGTCTTTGTCTAGCCAGTTGCCCCCATTTTCTCCATCATTGTGTCTATCTGCCTCTGTCTGTCTCTGCCTGTCTCTGTTTGTCGCTGTCTGTCTGTCTCTGCCCCTCTTTCATAAAGAGATTGTGATATAAAGCTTGAAATAAAAACAAAAGATTCACCTTGAAATGTTAGAGGTCCTGAATCTTAAATCTATATACTAAGGTTTAGTGTATTAGAATCGCAGTGAGTTCATGGTGCAGGGTATGGTACAATTGACAAGACGTCTATGGTATTCTATAGACTATGTTGTAGGGAGGCTTTTAGTTACCAAATGTCACCAAACGAGACCACACTTAGTACACTTACTGCCCATGTATAAC
This sequence comes from Acholoe squamosa, assembly GCA_949317995.1. NCBI lineage: Eukaryota > Metazoa > Annelida > Polychaeta > Phyllodocida > Polynoidae > Acholoe > Acholoe squamosa. Next base: position 65,014,158 of record OX439049.1, on the reverse strand, counting down.
CCTCTAAGGGTCACTGCATCACAGCTTCATGATGCATTCCTAGTGAGTAACTCACCAGTGCTGCATCTTCATGATGCACTGCTAGTGAGTAACTCGCCAGTGCTGCAGCTTCATGATGCACTGCTTGTGAGTAACTCGCCAGTGCTGCAGCTTCATGATGCACTGTGTGTGAGTAACTCACCAGTGCTGCATCTTCATGATGCACTGCTAGTGAGTAACTCGCCAGTGCTGCAGCTTTATGATGCACTGCTAGTGGGTAACTCACCAGTGGTGCAGCTTCATGATGCACTGCTAGTGGGTAACTCACCAGTGGTGCAGCTTCATGATGCACTGTGTGTGAGTAACTCGCCAGTGCTGCAGCTTCATGATGCACTGCTAGTGAGTAACTCACCAGTGCTGCAGCTTCATGATGCACACCTAGTGAGTAACTCGCCAGTGCTGCAGCTTCATGATGCACTGTGTGTGAGTAACTCACCAGTGCTGCATCTTCATGATGCACTGCTAGTGAGTAACTCGCCAGTGCTGCAGCTTTATGATGCACTGCTAGTGGGTAACTCACCAGTGGTGCAGCTTCATGATGCACTGTGTGTGAGTAACTCGCCAGTGCTGCAGCTTCATGATGCACTGCTAGTGAGTAACTCACCAGTGCTGCAGCTTCATGATGCACACCTAGTGAGTAACTCGCCAGTGCTGCAGCTTCATGATGCACTGTGTGTGAGTAACTCGCCAGTGCTGCAGCTTCATGATGCACTGCTTGTGAGTAACTCACCAGTGCTGCATTGGTGCATCATGCCGGGGTTTATACGGTAGGAATGTATCAACCCCCTGGTGGGCTGTGTTCATGTATTATGATGACCAATGGTATGATACATGAATGTAGGACAGGCGAGTAACTCACCAGGGCTACCTTCATGTATTATGATGACCAATGGCATGATACATGAATGTAGGACAGGCGAGTAACTCACCAGGGCTACCTTCATGTATCATGATGACCAATGGCATGATACATGAATGTAGGACAGGCGAGTAACTCACCAGGGCTACCTTCATGTATCATGATGACCAATGGCATGATACATGAATGTAGGACAGGCGAGTAACTCACCAGGGCTACCTTCATGTATTATGATGACCAATGGTATGATACATGAATGTAGGACAGGCGAGTAACTCACCAGGGCTACCTTCATGTATCATGATGACCAATGGCATGATACATGAATGTAGGACAGGCGAGTAACTCACCAGGGCTACATTCATGTATTATGATGACCAATGGCATGATACATGAATGTATGACAGGCGTGTAACTCACCAGGGCTACCTTCATGTATTATGATGACCAATGGCATGATACATGAATGTAGGACAGGCGAGTAACTCACCAGGGCTACATTCATGTATCATGATGACCAATGGCATGATACATGAATGAAGGCGAGGTGAGTAACTCACCAGGGCTACATTCATGTATCATGATGACCGATGGGCACGGTGCATTAAAACACTCTGCAGCCCTTCGCCCATTTAAGGGCCAGTATGCACCAATGTAATACTAATGCTCATTGGTCTTCATGAACATAGTGTATGAAGCCGGGTGTATGAATGGAGCCTTGGTAAGTGACCCTACAGGGCGTTATTCCACCCTATACGGTAAGTGACCGTACAGGGCGTTATTCCACCCTGGTAAGTGACCCTACAGGGCGTTATTCCACCCTATACGAACGCATCATGATGACCTTTAATACTGCAGGGTTGTACTTTCGGGAGGGCCTGCGTGATGCACCTATGAAGTGATGGTGAGAAGACGCGTCAGCACTTCACCGGTGCATCATGACGACCAATGGGCATCATGCACTCCTGCATTTACTCTGTAGACCTCCAAGGGTCCTGACACTCAGAGACCAAAGGTGTCTGTTGGTAGTTTATCTACTCAGCCAATCTGGCAGAGTGACCATTTCTCATAGAAGTACTTACTGTCAGGTCCAATGCCCAAAGATTCACAATACACAAAGCACTTGAAATGAATGTAGTAATTAATAATCCAGGTGATTTTCAAACCCCCCTCCCTTACTCCAGCAGGCTGAATTGAAAGCCATTGAAGGAGTGATAGTGTAGGCTAATTATAAACATGTCAGATTTATTGAATATATCTTGTGCTTTGCTCATTACATGTTGCTGTACAGAAAACTTACATATTTGTGAGTATGAGGGACAATTTCTAGAAACTGATAGTGAGTACTTTGTTCAGAACAGCCAGGTGTTTGAGCCACTATAGCCAGGAATACATGTTGCTCTCTGCCTGTAAGCAGGCAGATCTCTCGGCCTATTCTGCATTAGCAGCCCTTAAATGGTTAAAGGGACCCTCAGGTGAGTTTGAGTGAGGAGGGAAGTTAGAGTGAGAGAAACCTCTCACCACGGTCCCTTTAAGTTTACACAACCAAGCGTGGCGTGCGACCTCCATTATCACTCACTGTACTCACCCGGTACCAGCCGCCACAGGTGGGCCAGGACCCGGATGAACCTAGACTTGGTGCTGTCTTTCTTTTTCTTCTCAAATCCTAGAATACATGTAATTTGATTCTAATAAGAACATGAGAGTATTCACCCCACAAATGGGTCCTGGTGGAGGAAGCGCAATGCGCGCGATTACCAGGTGCAATACCGTTTATGTAACTGTATTATTTCTTAAAAAAATGCTAGTAACCGTACTTGTCCTCGATGATTCTGGAATAAAGATGGGACCAACCCCCCTCTATTTTCTTCCCAATATTTCTACAACATCCCCTTGGATGTAAAATTGAATATCCATATGATGATATGTAGGAACCCTCTCATGTAATTACACGAATTGTCAATACATTAGCTTATGTAATGGGACATTTAAATTCAATTTAAATGTAATTAGATGTTTATCTCTAGCCGGGGCAGAAGTGTTATGCGTCTGCAATCAAAGTTTGTAGAGTCTTCTTACTGGCCGGCCTGAATTTAGAAGAAATTAGGAGAAAACTGAAGGGAGGAATATCCTTGCACTAAGATGAAAATGGAGAGAAAGAAAATCTTTAGATATTTCTCAAAATATTTTAGGGAAATAAACAAACAGAGGAAAAAAAACGAATTGAAGAATCCCGGTCCCTGTACCCAGTGCCAAAAGGGGATGTCACCTGCGTTCTGCATTTGCAAAACACCCCTTATTTAGTGATTTTGAGGTGAAAAAAAAAAACTTATTCTAAAAAAACACTGATTTGGGGGGCCTAAAAACACCGCTTATTCTAGGAAACAATGATTTCTTGGGGTATAAAACAACCTTTTTTTATACAGGAAACAGATTCCTTGAGAAAAAATGACCCCTTTATATAAAATCTACTAATTTTTGGTCAGAAAAGGACCCTGTATTCTGGAATCCTAGAACATTGGAAGTATCTGGAAAAAATACCCCTTTTTCGCTTTTTTTTTTTTTTTTTAGAACGCAGGTGGCACGTCTTATTCCTGCTAATTAAGTGCAGGGAACGGATAAAGAATTTAAGAAAAGGGTTTTATCCCTTTCAAGTTAAGAGAATAGGTGAAAATCACCAATCCCAGAGTCTGGTGACAAGTCTACCCCCCCCCCCCTGTCAGTGTGTACGTGGGTCGGCCTGTAGGGTAGAAAGATGTGACAGATAAGGGGAGGTAAGTAGGGGTGTAATTGACATACGTATAAAGCACACTCACTCACCCACATCCCGCTGTGAGGCGCTGCGGGCGGAATGTCGCCCCCGGGGGTCACCCACAGGCCTTCACGGGGTCACACAAATAGGTCCACGGGCCTCAGACACCAGTGAACCAGACATTGTGTTCTTTTATACTTTTTAAACCTCTCTTCCATCTGTCTTTTCTTGGCATTTTTTTCTTCTCTGCTGACACATCCCTTAGAAATCTATTGGGGGTTTATCAGTTTGGATTGGACAGAAAACATATTTTGTGTATAAGTGAATTCCTGTAACTTGTATTGGCGATAATGCATCAATGCATCGTGCATGTTAGTTCTCCTGGTGCATGGATGCAGTCGTGGTGCGTATACCTTCCACTGCTGCATTTAAAGGACGACACTTCAACAGATAAAGTGATCAGCACAGTGAATTGTGATTAGGCCGAGGCATTAGCCCGGTCCCTGCACTTAAGCAGGCAGGTTGATACCAACCTCGTTTATGGGTTTGAAAAATACCCCCTTTTCACGGGTTTTCAAGGGGGAAAAAGACCCCCTTTTTTTTAGGAAAACACGGATATTTCAATCTTTAAAATGACCCCTATTTTTAGAATTCAATGACAATTTCTTTCTCAAATACCCCTTTTCTTTGAAACATGGAATTTCATGGAATTTTGAGAACTCAAAATGACCCCTTTTTACCCAAATGCTGTCACTCTCTAAACCAGCCAAGATAATTCCCCCCTTTTTCTGATATTCAAGGATTTTTTCCTTGAAAACACCCCCTTTTTCTAATTTTATGGACATTCCTCAATGGCAAAAAAGACCCCCCTATTTCCGCGTTTTTTTTAACATGGATGGTGTCACACCTTGAGCCAGAGTGCAGGGCCCGGGGGCATTAGGCATACAGTACATGCATAGGGACAACAAAAAGGCCTAAACAGAAAATTGGTGAATTTAATTGGGAATTATTGCCACTATTTCAAGGTAACCATAGCTCAGTCAATTAAAAAACTGAAAAAGAAAGCACACAACGTGGCAGACCGTAAATCTTCGTGAATAGGACGCCCCTTGCATATAGGACGCGCCCTGAGTTAGGCTTAGTCATAAAGGTTGTATCTGATGTCAAATTTTGATCATTTTAGTAGTGTTCTATAGTGTTAAAAACCTCACATATCTGACTTTAGCTAAGTCCTATAGAACGCGGGTGTTGTAATTTCAGTGTAAAAGCCGCTTCTTATTCGCGAGGATATACAGTACATTGAATGATCAATCTACGTGTCAGGTTTCGCTCCAGATTTCCTGGAATAGTCCTACATTTTTGTACTTAGGCCTAAAAAAAAGATTTGTAAGTTTCCGGTAACATGATCCAAAAAGTTGAGACAGGTAGGTCGGATTTTTTTTTTATTATTACTAAACCCTATTTTGGCTTATATATTCCATTGTTATTATTGATAATTGAGTCATGGAGAATCGATTTTTCTATCACACCAGCACAAAACCTAAGAGTCTTTGGCAAGAACATTAGCTTCTATACTTGAACACAAGTGAACCTAAAAAATATTAGAAATATGATATCAATGTGCAAAAATTAAGAAAAAATATGAAAAATTAAAATCAATATATGAAAATTTCCTTGAAAAAAATCTGAGGTCGGCCCCTTTAGGCTGAGGGAGGTCGGGTGACCGGAAACAAAACTTTTCTTTTTTTTGGCCTTAGCTAAAGCAGCCTAATAGTGGGGCTACATTATGGTTTTTACGGTTTGTAAGTTGGACCATTATTAAGTTTTGTACAGTATAAAAAAAGCTGTTATTTTTCATTACGTTTTGAAGAGTTAAACGATGCTGAACATTATTTTCATTAAATTTTGAAGAGTTAAATGATCAAAATAGTAAGTTATATTTTATGTTTTTCATTTATTTCTGTCCTGACAATAATCTTGAGGTATTCTGTGCTACCAAACTAAATCCAGGCCAGCAGAATGATAAAAGCTGTAGGACTGAATGGCCTGCCAGGGGGAAAACCTTTTGCATAGATGGCAATTAAAAGGCAGCTGGCTAAAGACAAGGTTGTTCAACATAGAACACCTTTCCCCATGTAGCTGTGAGAGGAGATGCAGACCCTAGGGTATAGATTTGTGTCAGTGTAAAACTAAAGGCTATTGAGTTGTATTGATTCTCCACCCTGTGCTGTCCCATAATGCATCATGCTGTCAGTGAGTGTCAACAAACCCCCTTATTACCACCCTGTGCTGTCATTATACTGTGTAAATAAACCAACAACCACACAACTCTATCATCCTTTTACGGTACCCATTATGAAATGCCCCATGGCAGTTTAAAGAAAATTCTACTAATTTCTAAGAACTCCATTTCTCTAATCCAGGACACCTACCGTTGCTGCCCCCCTGGATGCCCCCATGGCAAAGTTGGCTGTGCCCCCACTTCTCCTAAATCCGCCCCACGCCCCCCTCCTCCCCAGGTCATGTGTGTTTTGCCTACAACAGCCATTCTTACACCAAGAGATCTACTCAAGCAGATCACAGTCCCTGCACAGTTCATGAAGGAGACCATTGGGTTGAGGATTATGTCTGTTGTTGGAAAGGCTTTTGATCTATTTGAAGTGCAGACACTTTCACAGTGTAGGTCTACTCTAGTCCATTTGAACCCTCAAGTAGACTGAACCCATCACATCACACTTATGAAAGTAAACATTTGCCAGAGGACTGAAAGATGATTTATGCAATATTCAAGTAGATGAGTGTTGGTATATGACTTATCGAATAGTATGTGTGCAGCCATGAGAGTACCCTACAATGAGCTTTTCACTTAACTTCACAAGCGCTGAAGCAGTTCAGCTATACTTCTTAAGAGTCAATACCCCCCCCCCCCAAGTATACACACACAAAAGTAGAGTCGCCTTCCCCCCCAAGTATGTAACACACAAAAATGTATATACATCTTCCCCCCAAGTATACACACAAAAAAAATAGAGTCATCCCCCCCCCAAGTATACACACAAAAAAGTAAAGTCGCCTCCCCCCCAAGTATACACACAAAAAAGTAGTCGCCTTCCCCCCCAAGGTAAACACAAAAATGTATATACATCTTCCCCCCAAGTATACACACAAAAAAGTAGAGTCATCTTCCCCCCAATTATACACACAAAAAAATAGAGTTGCCTTCACCCCCCAAGTATACACACAAAAAAGTAGTCGCCTTCCCCCCCAAGGTAAACACACAAAAAAAGTTTGAAGACCCCATTATTTCAGTGTACTTGTATCTAGGTGCACTACACACAGTCTACAAAGAGCTCCTCCTGTCTGAACTCAAGCGGCTAACTGTTACCGACCAATGATTACTTCAACATGACTGGCGGCCATTTTGTAACAAACACACAGTCTGATTAAACCTGATACTAAGTGATGTGCCCCGCCGTGTCGCTAATACATCCCGCCATGTTGTTTATCTCTTTTTCCCGCCTCAAGAAACTCTAATGTTGAATATCTGCCGGGTGACCTTTCAGTGGGTCATTTCTGGCATTTGTAACCAATCAGAGTAAGCGGTACATAGTTAGGGGAGCCTGATGCTGTTAACCAATGAGGAACAGGTGTACAGTAGGTAGTTCTATACACCCATACTGCAGGAGGTAGCAGGATGCCATCTTTAAGGTACCTAGTCCTACCCAGACTCCTACCACAACTAGTTAAGGGTCCTGATGGTACCTAGTCCTACACAGACTCCTACCACATCTAGGTAAGGGCCCTGACAGTACCCATACTCCTGCCACAACTAGGTAAGGGTCCTGGGGTCTAGTCCTACCCAGACTCCTACCACAATTAGGTAAGGGTCCTGGTGGTACCTCGTCCTACCCAGACTCCTGCCATAACTAGGTAAGAGTCCTGGTGGTACCTCGTCCTACCCAGACTCCTACCACAACTAGGTAAGGGTTCTGGTGGTACCTCGTCCTACCCAGACTCCTGCCACAACTAGGTAACGGTCCTGGTGGTACCTCATCCTACCCAGACTCTTGCCACAAATAGGTAAGGGTCCTGGTGGTACCTTGTCCTACCCAGACTCCTGCCACAACTAGGTAACGGTCCTGTTGGTACCTCATCCTACCCCGACTCTTGCCACAAATAGGTAAGGGTCCTGGTGGTACCTTGTCCTACCCAGACTCCTGCCACAACTAATTAAGGGTCCTGATGGTACCTAGTCCTACCCAGATTCCTACTACAACAAGGTGAGGGTTCTGATGGTACCTAGTCCTACCCAGACTCCTACCACAATTAGGTAAGCGTCCTGATGGTACCTAGTCCTACCCAGACTCGTGCCACAACTAGGTAAGGGTCCTGGTGGTAACTCGTCCTACCCAGACTCCTACCACAATAAGGTAAGGGTCCTGATGGTACCTAGTCCTATCCAGACTCCTGCCACAACTAGGTAAGGGTCCTGGTGGTACCTCGTCCTACCCAGACTCCTGCCACAACTAGGTGGGGTTCCTGGTGGTACCTCGTCCTACCCAGACTCCTACCACAACTAGGTAAGGGTCCTGGTGGTACCTCATCCTACCCAGACTCCTGCCACAAATAATTAAGGGTCCTGATGGTACCTAGTCCTACCCAAACTCCTGCCACAACTAGGTAAGGGTCCTGATGGTACCTCGTCCTACCTGGACTCCTGCCACAACTAGGTAAGGGTCCTGGTGGTACCTCGTCCTACCCATACTCCTACCACAACTAGGTCCTGATGGTACCCAGTCCTACACAGACTCCTGCCACATCTAGGTAAGGGCCCTGACAGTACCCAGACTCCTGCCACAATGAGGTAAGGGTCCTGATGGTACCTAGTCCTACCCAGACTCCTGCCACAACTAGGTAAGGGTCCTGTTGGTACCTCGTCCTACCCGGACTCCTGCCACAACTAGGTAAGGGTCCTGATGGTACCTCGTCCTACCCAGACTCCTACCACAACTAGGTAAGGGTCCTGGTGGTACCTCTTCCTACCCAGACTCCTATCACAACTAGGTAAGGGTTCTGGTGGTACCTCGTCCTACCCAGACTCCTGCCACAACTAGGTAAGGGTCTTGATGGTACCTGGTCCTACCCAGACTCCTGCCACAACTAGGTAAGGGTCTTGATGGTACCTTCTCCTACCCAGATTCCTGCCACAACTAGGTAAGAGTCCTGGTGGTATTTTGTCCTACCCAGACTCCTGCCACAAGTAGATAAGGGTCCTAGTGGTACCTGGTCCTACCCACACTCCTGCCACAACTATTTCAGCCCCCCTCTGTTTACCCACAAACACAGGATGTTGCTTATAGGCTGGATTTAACGGTAGCCTTACAAAGCAGGATATAAGTGAAGGAGAGCCTTGAGAGGGTACGCCTGTCACTATGTTACATTCCTACTACACTGAGATCTACGGCCAGCTGCTGCTGTGGTTGTTTTAGCTTGTCATGCACTCTAGCATGCAGAAATGGGACTACTGCCGGGGAATACTGCAACTGGAGTCGCTAATAAGCACAGGGCTTGAATAAGCACATTGGGTACAGGGGTTTTGAACTTATTGAGCACCAAGGCGCTTAACCGAGCCACTGCGGGGCCACTACAGTACCCATCATGTATGTAAACCGAGCCACTGCGGGGCCACTACAGTACCCATCATGTATGTAAAGGGCCACTTACATTGCCGTCACCCTATTCCATCAGTCACGATTATGTTACAATTTTAGGACGGAATGGCGATGGAATCATGATGGAATTGTATTCTCTCCATTGCCATTCTGTCCAAAATTATGATGGAGGTGCGACGTAATCATGACTGATGGAATAGGGTGACGGCAATGGAAGTTGGGCTTAGGGCGAGGCTTTTACATGAGGTTAAAGCCCTTGAGCACTTCTAAGTTCATAGTTCATTGTAGTAGATTTCTGTACATTGTTACAATCAGTTTACTTACAATTATATGGGTTTGGATGAGCTGTGGCTTGTAGTTATGCATGTTTCTTTTATATTTTGTATTTTGTGTACCACTGACACAGATGAATCGTTATCAGGACTGAGGTTTAACATTTCATTACCAAGAATCTGACCCCAATACAGCACAACTCTTATCCTGTTGCATTTTCTTTTATCACGGGGATTTTCCCTCTTCCCTTCATTTTAACCATAACCCTTTAAGGACTCATGGTGCACCAATGCATCATTGTGTGAATGCATCACTGGTGAGTAACTCATGGTGCATCATTGTGTGAATGCATCACTGGTGAGTAACTCATGGTGCATCATTGTGTGAATGCATCACTGGTGAGTAACTCATAGTGCACCAATGCATCATTGTGTGAATGCATCACTGGTGAGTAACTCATGGTGCATCAATGCATCTTTGTATGAATGCATCACTGGTGAGTAACTCATGGTGCATCATTGTGTGAATGCATCACTGGTGAGTAACTCATGGTGCACCAATGCATCATTGTATGAATGCATCACTGGTGAGTAACTCAGGGTGCATCATTGTATGAATGCATCACTGGTGAGTAACTCGCCAGGGCTGCATCCCCATGCTACCCTACCCATATACACTCCCTGGTGGTTGTCATAATGCACCAATGTAGTGCTGGCAAGCCACTCATTCTGCAGTCCATCCAGTCTAATAAAAATGACATGCCTAGAAAAATAGAAGTAGGTGGAAGTAGCTATGGACGTTAAAACCTGGGTGTACAAACATTGAGGACAGTGGTAGAGGTTTATTATAAACAGTGTATAAATCTCAGTCCACCTTTTGACACTAAATGTCAAACAATGTCTGAATGTTTACATGCCAGCAAACATGGCAGACCTCCCCCCCCCACCTCCATGGTGGGGGACTCGAGCCTTGAAATCAACAGGGGGACTTGGTCAATTCTTAAAATTGTCTATAGAGACATTGTTCTGGAGCTTCTAGTTGAGACAATAAAGGACAGGTGAGGAAAATGATAAATTTTATGGCTTTCTTATTCCCTTTGTCTTTGACAAAGGGAGTTAAATCTCTATCCCAGGACGCAAAATGTTCCAGTCACACAGGATCGAATCCCATCGTCAGCAGACGCGTTTTGCGCCACACTCAGGTCCATGGGTTCGAATGCCATCGTCAGCGGATGCATTTTGCACCAGGCAACCGATGGAAATGCTCCAAACACATTTGGATGCAAAGACAAAGGCTAGAGCTTGCTCTACATCCTCAAACTCGTGAGGTACATGGAGCTTAGAAACAAGCACAGGGGAAATTCCAGATTGGTGACATTTGACGTAGGCTTCTTAAAATAAATTGACAAGTGACATTAGAACCGACCCCCTTGGAGGATGTGGTGGTGAGCCTTTTCAAAATCGACTAGGGACGAGGAGCTTCCAGTACACAGAGAAAAGAAATGGAGTCACCTTGACTCCCAATTGAGAGTCCAGCTTCTATCACTGAGACGACCCCCTCTGTGACTCCTTTGTGACTCCTTAAAAATAGGGAGTCAATAATTGACTCCTTATGAATACAGAGTCAAGCTTTTTAGACTCTCCACTCTGACTCCATTATGAAGTGGAGTCAGGATTGGTTGCATTTTATATTGAAACAGCAGGTCATTCCTGGTTTATTTTCCTTTTGGGGTCTTCATCATTTATTCCATAAGAATGAACCGTATTACAAGATGCCAAGATGCATCTATTTACATTGGTTAGATGCATCTATGTAAACCAGTCATCAACTTTTATTATGATATAACCTAGCATTGAGAATACTTTGAAGTAACACCTTAACCAGGGAAATGGTGTCAATGCCTCATTTTGAGTTTTGTTGGGTTATTTCAGGGAGTTGAGCATACCACCTTGTTGTTCAGTTGTGTACAATTGCTTGTTGTGTAAACACATAATACTACAATCTCTAGATGTTCAGTAATACCCACAATTAAACTAAATGAAACACACTCTAATGTGCAAAACCCACCAAACTGTATTGTGAGGTCCTCTGGTGGAAGTAATGAGAAGCATCAGCCACCGATGTTATAGAGTCAACAGTGAATAAAAGAGTCACCATGTTTGACTCTCTATAGTAGAGAGTCAACCACGTTTGACTCTATATAGAGTCTGACTCCACAAAGGGAGTCCACCAGGCTAGGACTCCTCTCCTAGAGGAGTCAAGCTGCAATGACTCCTTAAGGGTAGTCACACAGAGAACAGAAGAGAGTCAGTCATCTTGGACTCCTGTTTTAATAGAGTCACTTTAGAGTCCAGATCCACTGACTCCTTTCTTGACTCCATTTTTATTGGGTTGACTTCATTTCTTCTCTCTGTGTACCAAGGGCAAGGGGGGGCAAATAGGTGCCTGTACATGGGTGCTCAAAAGTTTTAGGACGTCACACCGTCACTTTTTAGTAAGGATGACGCATCACTCCATCACTTTTTATGTGATTGACTAGACGTCCATCACATACTTGATTGGTATGGACCTTACTTTTTTTGCTCATAGTGGAAAATACAGTGTCTCTAGGAACATTGCACAGCTTGTAGGTTGTAGCTTATAGGCCTCTGCTTAAACCTATTGTGTGGCCAGGGTAAGGTAGTAGGGGTACCAGCAGGTCATTTAGTCATGGGGATAGAGTATAGGCTCCTGGGGTCCTTGGATACACATAGCAACCCAAGGGTACTAATCAACACGTCCCCAGTACACTGCACACAGCCCTAACCTAAGACAAAACAATCCTGTACATGACTCCCTCGTAGCCCTTCACCCTTCTGCACTACCCAGATCATTTATAGACGTAATTAACACGTCCCCAGTCACCTGCAGGCAGCCCTAAACTAGTCGATACAAAGACATAAGAATCCAGTTCATCAATGCCTAATAACCCTATAGGCACTTCTCACCCTGAACCAAACGACAGTGTCGTAATGTCCAGTTAAGGTTAGAAGTCAGCACAGGGTATTGTATAATAATAGCTCCTCACTCCTTGCTACCTGTGTTAGTGTTTCAAAGATTGCTCATGCATTGATACATCATGCCCATTATTTGCCATGATGCATGAATGCAGTCCTGGTGAGTTATGGCCATAGTATATGGAAGTCAATCATACTTGTGCCTGTAGCACAACCTTAAACATTTTTATGTATTTGCCAATGTATTGGGAACTTTTTGATAGTGTTGCCCTTTGTCACTTTTTAAAACCCCTGTGTCATCAGCATCACAGTGTCACTTTTTAACCATGTATAGGCATGAATAGGCCTGGGTCCAAACCACTCAAACCTCTAAGATGTATTTGATGTCTTTGTCTTTCCTTTTCTATTTTTTAGCTGTAAATTTTAACCTGACTGCAAAGTAAGCTAGTTTTACAAAACAAGTATCATGCCCTCTCCACAAACCACGTTGCATGATACACTTTAGTAATATTTTACACTCTGGTTATGGTTTTAAAGCCAACTTCATTAACTTCATTGTCAAATTCAACAGCATAATTTTGTCATTTCTCTCACAGGTCACAAACGGCGGTACCGTATACGCCATCAGAACCCAAACCGGATGTTGCACTTTGACCTAAGTGAGGTTCCGGTGGAAATGAGCGTGACGGGAGCGGAACTCAGGGTCTTCAAGAGGCTTGTTGACAACCGTAGTCATGGCAACAACTCCATCACCATAGAGATCTACAGAGTGTACGAGTATGAGAGTAACGACCGCAGACCTAGGTAATGGAAGAGACAGTTTCAAGTTATCAACATTGTAGAGCGTAGTAATTTACCCTATAAGGCTGCTAATGCTTGATGCCCATTGGCTGTCGTGATTCACCAATAGTGCTGGCCGGTATCATGATAGTTCATTAATAAGTGACAAAGAATGAAATCAAGGAATCATGCCCATTGATTGTCATGATGTATGGATACAGTGAGTTACTCACCATGGCTGCATCATGCTGACATGACATGATGTATGGAGGCAGTAAGTTACTCACCATGGCTGCATCATGCTGACATGACATGATGTATGGATGTAGTGAGTTACTCACCATGGCTGCATCATGCTGACATGATGTATGGAGGCAGTGAGTTACTCACCATGGCTGCATCATGCTGACATGACATGATGTATGGAGGCAGTAAGTTACTCACCATGGCTGCATCATGCTGACATGACATGATGTATGGATGTAGTGAGTTACTCACCATGGCTGCATCATGCTGACATGATGTATGGATACAGTGAGTTACTCACCATGGCTGCATCATGCTGACATGACATGATATATGGAGGCAGTGAGTTACTCACCATGGCTGCATCATGCTGACATGACATGATGTATGGAGGCAGTGAGTTACTCACCATGGCTGCATCATGCTGACATGACATGATGTATGGATGTAGTGAGTTACTCACCATGGCTGCATCATGCTGACTTGATGTATGGATGTAGTGAGTTACTCACCATGGCTGCATCATGCTGACATGACATGATGTATGGATGAAGTGAGTTACTCACCATGGCTGCATCATGCTGACATGATGTATGGATGTAGTGAGTTACTCACCATGGCTGCATCATGCTGACATGATGTATGGATGTAGTGAGTTACTCACCATGGCTGCATCATGCTGACATGATGTATGGAGGCAGTGAGTTACTCACCATGGCTGCATCATGCTGACGTGATGTATGGATGTAGTGAGTTACTCACCATGGCTGTATCATGCTGACATGATGTATGGAGACAGTGAGTTACTCACCATGGCTGTATCATGCTGACATGATGTATGGAGGCAGTGGGTTACTCACCATGGCTGTATCATGCTGACATGATGTATGGATGCAGTGAGTTACTCACCATGGCTGCATCATGCTGACATGATGTATGGATACAGTGAGTTACTCGCCATGGTTGCATCATGCTGACATGACATGATGTATGGATGTAGTGAGTTACTCACCATGGCTGCATCATGCTGACATGATGTATGGATGTAGTGAGTTACTCACCATGGCTGCATCATGCTGACATGATGTATGGATGTAGTGAGTTACTCACCATGGCTGCATCATGCTGACATGACATGATGTATGGATGTAGTGAGTTACTCACCATGGCTGCATCATGCTGACATGATGTATGGATGTAGTGAGTTACACACCATGGCTGCATCATGCTGACATGATGTATGGAGACAGTGAGTTACTCACCATGGCTGCATCATGCTGACATGATGTATGGATGTAGTGAGTTACACACCATGGCTGCATCATGCTGACATGACATGATGTATGGAGGCAGTGAGTTACTCACCATGGCTGCATCATGCTGACATGACATGATGTATGGAGGCAGTGAGTTACTCACCATGGCTGCATCATGCTGACGTGATGTATGGATGTAGTGAGTTACTCACCATGGCTGCATCATGCTGACATGACATGATGTATGGAGGCAGTGAGTTACTCACCATGGCTGCATCATGCTGACATGACATGATGTATGGAGGCAGTGAGTTACTCACCATGGCTGCATCATGCTGACATGATGTATGGAGGCAGTGAGTTACTCACCATGGCTGCATCATGCTGACGTAATGTATGGATGTAGTGAGTTACTCACCATGGCTGCATCATGCTGACATGATGTATGGAGACAGTGAGTTACTCACCATGGCTGCATCATGCTGACATGATGTATGGAGGCAGTGAGTTACTCACCATGGCTGCATCATGCTGACATGACATGATGTATGGATGCAGTGAGTTACTCACCATGGCTGCATCATGCTGACATGATGTATGGAGGCAGTGAGTTACTCACCTTGGCTGCAACATGCTGACATGACATGATGTATGGATACAGTGAGTTACTCACCATGGCTGCATCATGCTGACATGACATGATGTATGGAGGCAGTGAGTTACTCACCATGGCTGCATCATGCTGACATGATGTATGGAGGCAGTGAGTTACTCACCATGGCTGCATCATGCTGACATGATGTATGGATGTAGTGAGTTACTCACCATGGCTGCATCATGCTGACATGACATGATGTATGGATGTTGTGAGTTACTCACCATGGCTTCATCATGCTGACATGATGTATGGAGGCAGCGAGTTACTCACCATGGCTGCATCATGCTGACATGACATGATGTATGGATGTAGTGAGTTACTCACCATGGCTGCATCATGCTGACATGACATGATGTATGGATGTAGTGAGTTACTCACCATGGCTGCATCATGCTGACATGAAATGATGTATGGATGTAGTGAGTTACTCGCCATGGCTTCATCATGCTGACATGATGTATGGAGGCAGCGAGTTACTCACCATGGCTGCATCATGCTGACATGATGTATGGATGCAGTGAGTTACACGCCATGGCTGCATCATGCTGACATGACATGATGTATGGAGGCAGTGAGTTACTCACCATGGCTGCATCATGCTGACATGATGTATGGATGCAGTGAGTTAAACGCCATGGTTGCATCATGCTGACATGACATGATGTATGGATACAGTGAGTTACTCACCATGGCTGCATCATGCTGACATGACATGATGTATGGATGTAGTGAGTTACTCGCCATGGCTTCATCATGCTGACATGACATGATGTATGGATGCAGTGAGTTACTCGCCATGGCTTCATCATGCTGACATGACATGATGTATGGATGTAGTGAGTTACTCGCCATGGCTTCATCATGCTGACATGATGTATGGATGTAGTGAGTTACTCACCATGGCTGCATCATGCTGACATGATGTATGGATGTAGTGAGTTACTCGCCATGGCTGCATCATGCTGACATGACATGATGTATGGATGCAGTTAGTTACTCACCATGGCTGCATCATGCTGACATGATGTATGGAGGCAGTGAGTTACTCACCATGGCTGCATCATGCTGACGTGATGTATGGATGTAGTGAGTTACTCACCATGGCTGCATCATGCTGACATGATGTATGGATGTAGTGAGTTACTCACCATGGCTGCATCATGCTGACATGATGTATGGATACAGTGAGTTACTCACCATGGCTGCATCATGCTGACATGACATGATGTATGGATGTAGTGAGTTACTCACCATGGCTGCATCATGCTGACATGATGTATGGAGGTAGTGAGTTACTCACCATGGCTGCATCATGCTGACATGATGTATGGAGACAGTGAGTTACTCACCATGGCTGCATCATGCTGACATGATGTATGGAGGCAGTGAGTTACTCACCATGGCTGCATCATGCTGACATGACATGATGTATGGATGCAGTGAGTTACTCGCCATGGCTGCATCATGCTGACATGACATGATGTATGGATGCAGTGAGTTACTCACCATGGCTGCATCATGCTGACATGACATGATGTATGGATGTAGTGAGTTACTCACCATGGCTGCATCATGCTGACATGACATGATGTATGGAGGCAATGTGTTACTCACCATGGCTGTATCATGCTGACATGATGTATGGATACAGTGAGTTACTCACCATGGCTGCATCATGCTGACATGACATGATGTATGGATGTAGTGTGTTACTCACCATGGCTGCATCATGCTGACATGATGTATGGATGTAGTGAGTTACTCACCATGGCTGCATCATGCTGACATGATGTATGGATACAGTGAGTTACTCACCATGGCTGCATCATGCTGACATGACATGATGTATGGAGGCAGTGAGTTACTCACCCTGGCTGCATCATGCTGACATGACATGATGTATGGAGGCAGTGAGTTACTCACCATGGCTGCATCATGCTGACATGACATGATGTATGGAGGCAGTGAGTTACTCACCATGGCTGCATCATGCTGACATGATGTATGGATACAGTGAGTTACTCGCCATGGTTGCATCATGCTGACATGATATATGGATACAGTGAGTTACTCACCATGGCTGCATCATGCTGACATGACATGATGTATGGATGCAGTGAGTTACTCACCATGGCTGCATCATGCTGACATGATGTATGGAGGCAGTGAGTTACTCACCATGGCTGCATCATGCTGACATGACATGATGTATGGATACAGTGAGTTACTCACCATGGCTGCATCATGCTGACATGATGTATGGAGGCAGTGAGTTACTCACCATGGCTGCATCATGCTGACATGATGTATGGAGGCAGTGAGTTACTCACCATGGCTTCATCATGCTGACATGACATGATGTATGGAGGCAGTGAGTTACTCGCCATGGTTGCATCATGCTGACATGACATGATGTATGGATGTAGTGAGTTACTCACCATGGCTGCATCATGCTGACATGATGTATGGATACAGTGAGTTACTCGCCATGGTTGCATCATGCTGACATGACATGATGTATGGATGTAGTGAGTTACTCACCATGGCTGCATCATGCTGACATGACATGATGTATGGATGCAGTGAGTTACTCACCATGGCTGCATCATGCTGACATGATGTATGGAGGCAGTGAGTTACTCGCCATGGTTGCATCATGCTGACATGACATGATGTATGGAGGCAGTGAGTTACTTACCATGGCTGTATCATGCTGACATGATGTATGGATGTAGTGTGTTACTCACCATGGCTGCATCATGCTGACATGATGTATGGATACAGTGAGTTACTCACCATGGCTGCATCATGCTGACATGACATGATGTATGGATGCAGTGAGTTACTCACCATGGCTTCATCATGCTGACATGACATGATGTATGGAGGCAGTGAGTTACTCACCATGGCTGCATCATGCTGACATGATGTATGGATGTAGTGTGTTACTCACCATGGCTGCATCATGCTGACATGATGTATGGATGTAGTGAGTTACTCACCATGGCTGCATCATGCTGACATGACATGATGTATGGAGGCAGTGAGTTACTCACCATGGCTGCATCATGCTGACATGATGTATGGATACAGCGAGTTTCTCACCATGGCTGCATCATGCTGACATGATAGCGAGGACACAGGACACGTAGCGTGCGATAGTAGATGCCCGTCTTTTGGCTGAAATGAACATGCCAATCAACGTTACATGCCAAAGGGGTGCCAAACTCTCGTTGTGCTGCTGATTTCCTAAATGCACAGATGCTTACGTAATATAAAGCCTGCACCTTTCTCATGTGAAAATGTGAGATTTCTGGCCCATGTCTGTGTGCACAGGTCCTCCAGATTGGTTGCTATAGGGTGAATCTGAGGCAGGGTTATCTTGATGCACTCATGCATTATCGGTCCTTAAAGGGTTGAAGGATTCAGGGTATAGGTGTGGTAGGTATGTGTGTTGTAGCACACGTTTAGTGCTGGTAGATCCCTGCTTATTTCTCCTCTCCATGTGTTAATGTTGATGTCTATGTTAACAGTGTACAAATTACACTAAACCAAACCCACCTGGAGTCATAGCCTGCCCCCCCCCCCGCCTCCTCCAGCTGTACCACTGAGATAGAAATGAGGCAAATACCATCAGAAGTCTGGCAAGAAGAACTTGGAAGAAGTAACTAACCTTAATTTTTGAAGCCTGCATTACTGCATCAATGTTATTTGTGAGAGGGAGAATGCGATAGAGTTACCACGGCTCGGTTGAGATTAACGTGATTGCGGCCATATTGTTTGTGACACTGACAGGTTATAACGATGTTGTTTATGACACAGATTATTTATGTTATTTGTGTCAGGGAGAAGGCGATAGAGTTAGAAAGTAACATAACAGTTAGCGGCAGATACCACGGCTAGGTGGATATTAACGTGATGGCGGCCATATTGTTTGTGACACTGATAGATTATTTATGTTATTTGTGACAGGGAGAAGGCGATAGAGTTGGAAAGTAACATGACAGTTAGCGGCAGATACCACGGCTAAGTGGATATTAACATGATGGCGGCCATATTGTTTGTGACACTGATAGATTATTTATGTTATTTGTGACAGGGAGAAGGCGATAGAGTTAGAAGGGAACGTGACAGTGAATGGCAGTTACCAGGGCTGGGTGGATATTAACATGATGGCGGCCATATTGTTTGTGACACTGATAGATTATTTATGTTATTTTGTGACAGGAAGAAGGCGATAGAGTTAGAAGGGAACGTGACAGTGAACGGCAGTTACCAGGGCTGGGTGGATATTAACATGATGGCAGCCATATTGTTTGTGACACTGATAGATTATTTATGTTATTTTGTGACAGGGAGAAGGCAATAGAGTTAGAAGGCAACGTGACAGTGAGCGGCAGTTACCAGGGCTGGGTGGATATTAATGTGACGTCTGCCGCATACCAGTGGAACTTCTTCCCTGTCACAAACCATGGCCTCTATATGAAGGTCAAGGATGCCCAGGGTAAGGCGTTATTGACATGTATAATGTGTTATTACATAACTTTAAGCCATTAAATCAATGTCAATTAAGGGTGTAATGCAGGTAATTAAGGCACATACACAATGACGTCATATCTTGTTCATGTCATGAGTTGGTTCATGACATTGTCTTTTGTCTCATGATGGCATATCTAGTCTTATAAGGTAACATTCTGTCCTATTACCATGGTTTGTTTTATGACATCAAATTTCATTGCATCATATCTCGCATTATCCCATCATATCATGGAATAGTACGTAATACCTCGTTTAACAGTGTCATATCTTTCCTTATGGCGTTATATTACGCCATGCCTTGTTTAACAATGTTATGTCTTTCCCTATGACGTCATATCATGTAATATTACATCACGTCTCTCCTCATGATGTCACCAGGTGACCAGGTGGCGCCCTCTGACGTTGGCATGGTGGAAACACGGGGTGGACAGGACAAACAGTCCTTCCTCGTCGTGTTCTTCAAGGCCAACCAAGAAGTCAAGGCACGTCATGCACGCCGTGCGGGGGGCCGTAGACAGAGAACGGAGGTGTCCTTCAACGACGACCCAGGACAGCCAGGTTGGGGACCGAATATGAACAGTAAGTGTTTTAAACTGTGGGACCAACCAAATATTAACAGTGAGTTTTTAAACTAAATAGTGGGACCAAATATGGACAGTAAGTGTTTTAAACTATGGGACCAACCAAATATTAACAGTGAGTGTTTTAAACTATAAATAGTAGGACCAAATATGGACAGTGAGTGTCTTAAACTATAAAAAGTAGGACCAAATATGGACAGTGAGTGTCTTAAACTATAAATAGTAGGACCAAATATGGACAGTGAGTGTCTTAAACTATAATTAGTAGGACCAAATATGGACAGTGAGTATCTTAAACTGTAAATAGTAGGACCAAATATGGACAGTGAGTATCTTAAACTATAAATAGTAGGAGCAATTATTTATTATTATAGGTAATTAGATGGGACCAAAAATGAACAGTATAAGATTTATAAACAACGTGGAACCAAATAGGAAGTGTAAATTTGTGTTGTAAACAGTAAAGTGGGACCAGGTATCAAGTACTCTAAAAACATGTTGTATTGGGACTGAGGGAGGTGCCAGGGGCTCATGATTAAGCAAGAAGTAGTGTAGGAAAACATGACTACCATTTGACTTACCTCAGTATATTATATAATTACACATGCTGAGATGGTAAGTGGTTCTACATTGCTGGCACCTGGTGACTGAGCCCGCTGTGATCACTGATGTGCTGTAGATGTATGAGGGTAGGGGTGATAAAAGGGGCAGGCGGAGGGATAAATTATGCCCATATTACCACTCATTACCCTACTTTACATATAGGGTAGATGCACCTAAAATTGGACACATACCATCATGACTTGTTCAAGTGCTAGGGTCTCAAATAATTGCCATGGACACATTGATGTGTTTGATCACCTGGGTCTCAAATTAGTGCCATTTGTGAATAAGTGCTGGGCACGCGATTCATCGAAAATCCTTCATGATTAACTCAATCAGCTAGATTACTGAATATACCATATTATAAGCCCGGGCTTATACAAATTTCAAATGGGAAACTGACCAGGTTTATAAACGGGGCAGGCTTGTATTTGAGGTAGGCTTATATAATTTATGGACTTGAAAAATCACTATGGAACCCTGCCTAATATTCCAAAATAACCACTTTTTGTACATATTTCTAGGAACAATTTTAGAATAATGGTTACAAATATCAACTCTGTCTCTATCAAATGTGTAATCTGCATAAAGGATAGGGTGTTAGCATCATAAAGCTTCAAGAATTATGAAAATATCCCTATTAAAAGTGAAGTTATGCCCCTTAATGGGGATTCTAAAAGATGCGCATGTTCAGACCAGGCTTATATTCGGGGCCCGGCTTATATTAGACTCAGTGGGCATTTTGACCAGACTTATATTTGGGCCCCGGCTTATAATCGAGGAAATACGGTATGCATTGTCCGACATATGGTGCATCTACCTTATTAGACATCATGTGTGGTACGGCACCTTAACCCGTTAAGGGCCGCTAATGTAGGAGTGCATCATACCCATTGGTCGTCACAATTGCACCAACGAAGTGCTGCAGAGCAGCCTCCCTAGCACTTCATTGGTGCATTCTGATGATCCTCAGGGTTGTATCAGCCCCACAAGATGGTCATGATACATTTAAATGTAATGTAAGTAACTCTCCTGGGCTGCATCAATGCATCATGTTAGCGATTGGGTATTAATGCATCACCGGCGCTTCAGCGGGTTGTTTGTATCACGGGACGTAGTGTAGATACAACGATGAATAAGGGCTAGGCTCCACCGTTTGACACTGTATTGCATTAATGCAATAAGGGAGTAGCCACCTTCTGTATTCAGAACGATAAAGACCGCAGCCAAGTTTCTAAACTTTGTTATTTATGTTTTTGTTACAGTGGACAGATTTAATACGGCATGTCAAAGACGCCAACTTTACGTCAGCTTTGAGGACCTGGGTTGGCAGGTAAGTGTCACAAGAAATAGTCGACCATTATATTGAGGTTAGGTGTCTCAGTAAATAGAGTAGGTGGGTTCACCTTGGAGACAGCCGTGTGACCTTGGGTTCACCTTGGAGACAGCCGTGTGACCTTGGGTTCACCTTGGAGACAGCCATGTGACCTTGGGTTCACCTTGGAGACGTCCTTATAGGGGGATAATTACATTGTATATCCTTTTTATCTTTACTTCTTTAAAGACTCTCAATGCATCATGCTCACTGGTGGTCATGGTGCATGCATCTAGCCCCGGCGAGTAACTCACCAGTGTGATATTCATACTGCACGATGACCCAGATCTTTGATACACTTCTGGAGGGTTGGCATGATGCACCAATGAAGTGCTGGCAAGTGCCTCTACTAGCGCGTCATGTCAGATCTTCATCCATGCAAAGTACCAAAGTAGTACTATTAGCAGCATATGAAAGATAAGTCCATAATCCTGACAAAGGATGACCCATTATCAGCTAACCCCCTTAATATGTATAGACTATAAGTGACCTAATCCTATCTAACCCTTTAGTTGCCGCTGATGCATTAATGCATCATGGCCATCGGTCGTCATGATGCACCAATGAAGTGCAGGTGAGACTGCTCACCAGCACTTCATTGGAGCATCAGGCCGACACTCCTGAATATATGTATCAACCCCATAGGGTCGGCATGATGCTCCAATAGATTGCTGGTGAGTAGTCTCGCCAGCACTTCAATCGAGCATCATGGCGACCAATGGCCATGATGCATTAATGCATCAGTGGCCATTTTGAAGGGTTTATAATGTATACAGTCTAATTCTACCCCCCCCCTAATATGCGTAGACTATTAGTGACCAGCGTTAATCCTACCTAATACCCATACAGTGTAATCCTATCTAATAGCCATACAGTGTGATCCTATTTAATAGCCATACAGTGTGATCCTATTTAATAGGCATACAGTGTGATCCTGTCTAATAGCTGTACAGTGTAATCCTATCTAATAGCCGTACAGTGTGATCCTATCTAATAGCCGTAGAGTGTGATCCTATCTAATAGCTGTACAGTGTAATCCTATCTAATAGGCATACAGTGTAATCCTATCTAATAGCCATACAGTGTAATCCTATCTAATAACCATACAGTGTAATCCTATCTAATAGCCATACAGTAAAATCCTATCTAATAGCTGTACAGTGTAATCCTATCTAATAGCCGTACAGTGTAATCCTATCTAATAGGCATACAGTGTAATCCTATCTAATAGCCATACAGTAAAATCCTATCTAATAGCCGTACAGTGTAATCCTATCTAATACCCATACAGTGTAATCCTATCTAATAGCTGTACAGTGTAATCCTATCTAATAGCCGTACAGTGTAATCCTATCTAATAGCTGTACAGTAAAATCCTATCTAATAGCCGTACAGTGTAATACTATCTAATACCCGTACAGTGTAATCCTATCTAATAACCGTACAGTGTGATCCTATCTAATAGCTGTACAGTGTAATCCTATCTAATAGCTGTACAGTGTAATCCTGTCTAATAGCTGTACAGTGTAATCCTATCTAATACCCGTACAGTGTGATCCTATCTAATAGCTGTACAGTGTAATCCTATCTAATAGCCGTACAGTGTGATCCTATCTAATAGGCATACGGTGTAATCCTGTCTAATAGGCATAT
Source organism: Acholoe squamosa (assembly GCA_949317995.1). NCBI lineage: Eukaryota > Metazoa > Annelida > Polychaeta > Phyllodocida > Polynoidae > Acholoe > Acholoe squamosa. Next base: position 64,989,876 of record OX439049.1, on the reverse strand, counting down.
AGTGTAATCCTGTCTAATAGGCATACGGTGTAATCCTATCTAATAGCTGTACAGTGTGATCCTATCTAATAGCCGTACAGTGTAATCCTATCTAATACCCATACAGTGTAATCCTATTTAATAGGCATACAGTGTGATCCTGTCTAATAGCTGTACAGTGTGATCTTATCTAATAGCCATACAGTGTAATCCTGTCTAATAGGCATACGGTGTAATCCTATCTAATAGCCATACAGTAAAATCCTATCTAATAGCCGTACAGTGTAATCCTATCTAATACCTGTACAGTGTAATCCTATCTAATAACCATACAGTGTGATCCTATCTAATAGCCGTACAGTGTGATCCTATCTAATAGCCATACAGTGTAATCCTATCTAATAGCCGTACAGTGTGGTCCTATTTAATACCCATACATTGTGATCCTATCTAATAGCCGTACAGTGTGATCCTATTCAATAGGCATAGAGTGTAATCCCTTTGCGTCTACCTACTCTACCTCCTTATTGTCAGGAAAGAAAACAAGAATTAACTCTTCGTTCATATAATCTGTGACTCTTAAACATGAAAACACCTGGAAAACCAATAGCCCTTGACCATTAAGAGACCACTGATTGATAGGTAGTTAACAATTCTAATATTAAACCTAACTTAATATGAATCATTCCTAAGAGCTATGACATTTAGCCATAGGGGTAGCTATAGTATGCTGCTATGACCTTACTTGCATGGTATCATTCTTACAGCAACCGCAATTGAGATAGGCGCTAGGCTCCATTGCCCTCCATTCTATTATTATAGTACTAGGGATAGGGACATCATGATTACCTTAGCAATGCATCATGATTTACCTTAGCAACACACCATGATTACCTTAGCAAAGCATCATGAATACCTTAGCAACACACCATGAATACCTTAGCAACACATCATGAATACCATAGCAACACATCATGAATACCTTAGCAATGCATTATGAATGCCTTAGCAAAGCATCATGAATACCTTAGCAACATACCATGAATACCTTAGCAACACATCATGAATACCTTAGCAACACATCATGAATACCTTAGCAATGCATCATGAATACCTTAGCAACACATCATGAATACCTTAGCAACACATCATGAATACCTTAGCAATGCATCATGAATACCTTAGCAACACACCATGAATACCATAGCAACACATCATGAATGCCTTAGCAATGCATCATGAATACCATAGCAACACATCATGAATGCCTTAGCTATGCATCATGAATACCTCAGCAACACATCATGAAGACCTTAGCAATGCATCATGAATACCATAGCAACACATCATGAATGCCTTAGCAACATATCATGAATACCATAGCAACACATCATGAATGCCTTAGCAATGCATCATGAATACCTTAGCAACACATCATGAATACCTTAGCAACATTTCATGAATACCATAGCAACACATCATGAATACCTTAGAAGTGCACCATGAATACCTTAGCAACACATAATAAATACCTTAGCAATGCATTATGAATGCCTTAGCAACATATCATGAATAACATAGCAACACATCATGAATACCTTAGCAACACACCATGAATACCATAGCAACACATCATGAATGCCTTAGCAATGCATCATGAATACCATAGCAACACATCATGAATGCCTTAGCTATGCATCATGAATACCTCAGCAACACATCATGAATACCTTAGCAATGCATCATGAATACCATAGCAACACATCATGAATGCCTTAGCAACATATCATGAATACCATAGCAACACATCATGAATGCCTTAGCAATGCATCATGAATACCTTAGCAACACATCATGAATACCTTAGCAACATTTCATGAATACCATAGCAACACATCATGAATACCTTAGCAGTGCACCATGAATACCTTAGCAACACATAATAAATACCTTAGCAATGCATTATGAATGCCTTAGCAACATATCATGAATAACATAGCAACACATCATGAATGCCTTAGCAACATATCATGAATAACATAGCAACACATCATGAATGCCTTAACAATGCATCATGAATACCTTAGCAAGGCATCATGAATACCTTAGCAAAACATCATGAATACCTTAGCAACACACCATGAGTACCTTAGCAACATATCATGAATACCTTAGCAACACATCATGAGCAGTGCATCTCGTATACCTTAACAATGCTCTATGAATACCTTAGGAATGCACCACATATACCTTAGCAATGTACCACGAATACCTTAGCAATGCATCAAGAATACCTAAGCAATGCACCATGAATACGTTCATTGGCATATATATATATGTATATGTATATATATATATATATGAATTTGTTCACCAACGAACAATCATATTTAAATATTAATCTATAATAACCAACTGGCATTACAGCTGTGCTGTACCTTCAAAGCTATCATAATATGTGACAGGGGAGGGTGCATTAAGGTCCCTATTCCCAGTACATGTCACATATCTTTGAATTTCTATCTTTAATTGAAATCTACAATAGTCCATATAGTGCACGCCTTGCAAAAGTGATGTTACAGCCTTCAGGGTGTGCAATATCGACAGGTATGTGCATGGGAATATCCAGGAAAAGCACTGAGAATCCCAAAAATCGTGGAATAATCTTTGATCAACATCTTTTAAAATTGATATCTTATCACACTGTCCCCTCGTTTTAATCATTCAACTCTTTGAATCTTCACAAATAGTAATGCCTTTTATTTTAGGCTGTACAAACCTTTATAATGGACCAATTTGCAAGTCGTAAAGACAAATTGTAGCCAAAGGTCCCTGAATTAAAGCAAGACATTCGGTCGTGCAGTCCGGCAACGTCCGTAGGCCTGGCCGTGATTATGCTGGCAAACACCTCGGCCCGTAACTTTTCCTATTAACTGTTAAGATACCATGGTATAACTTTATCCCTTGTGTGAGCACAAGGCACTAGCTTATTCTAGACATAGACTCCCATTTTAAAATCACTCACCAGCTGCGCTCATTTGAGACCGGCACTAAAGACCCAGTGCTTCCCCAGGCCACTGTGGCATGTACCGATCATACTTTTTTCCTCTGTTATACATGATCGATGTTAGAAGCAGTACAACTATTTTCCACCACTTTCTTTGGATTGGTGTATTTTATCATCTACTTATTTTTTTTCTATCTATTTTGACCTAATAGCAGTTAGTATGATCCTATTCTATGTAGCCATGACGTACTTGGCATGTTTTCCTCCTGCTGCCCTGGGTTCATCCATAGATACATGACATGGGCATATAAACTATACAGGTGTCTTATAAACCTATACATGTACATTATGGCTCAGTATTGACCATTTAAAGGGGGATTGTGTATTAACCCTTTGAGGGCCGCTGATGCATTAATGCATCATGCCCATTCGTTGTCATGATGCATGGATGCAGCAATGGTGAGGAATGCCCCAGGGCTGCATTCATGCATCATTCATGCATGGTTGATACACTCCTGGAGGGTCGGCATGATGCACCAATCAAGTTCTGTCAATCAGTCTCGCCAGCACTTCATTGGTGCATCAGGGCGACCAATGGGCATGATGCACTCCTGCATCAGCAGCCCGTGAATGGTTAAAGCGCCATGCCCATTGGTCGGCATTATGCATGAATGCATCCCTGGTGAGTGGTGCTTTCTTCTTTGACAGCGTAACTCACCAGGGCATGTATGCGCATCAGCACCTCATTGGTGCATCATGCCGACACTCCGGGGTTGATATATAAGCTCCCGAAGGGTCGGCATGATGCCCCAATGAAGTGGTGGTGAGCAGTGATGCAGTCCTGCATTAGCAGTCCTTAAAGGGTTAATCCATCTGTCAGGGAAAACACCAACACATCCAATGTCTGTGTAAAGGTTGGCTACAGTTGGTGCTGGTGGAGGTAGTCTAGCCCATTAAAGGCCGCTGGTACAGGAGTGCATCATGCCCATTGGTTGTCATGAATCACCAATGAAGTGCTGGCGAGACTCACCAGCACTTCATTTGGGGCATCATGCTGACCCTATGAGGATGATACCGAGGGCCGGCATGATGTTCTACTGACGTGCTGGCGAACAGACTCACCAGCACTTTATTGGAGCCTCATGACAACCATTGCCATGATGCATTCAGCAGTCCTGACAGGGTTAAGGGGCTTACAGCTGGTTTGTGTCTGGTGCACACATCTGACACCTGGCGGACAAAGTCAGAGTTACTGTGTCTCTGTGTTCAGTGTCTCTGTCTGCTCTTCTGCTTTACCTTTCTTTCTATTCTCCTTCTTATTCTCCCTTCTGTGTGTTTTTCATCTTTGTTTGGACTCTCTGTCTCTGTCTCTCTGTCTGTCTCTGTCTCTCTGTCTCTGTCTCTCTCTGTGTATCTCTCCATCTCAGTCTGTCTGTCTCTCTCTGTCCCTATTTTTTTGTCTGTCTCTGTTTGTCTGTCTCTGATCTGTCTGTCTGTCTGTCTCTCCCTCCCTGTCTCTGTCTCTCTGTCTCTGTCTGTCTCTCTCTTTCCTTCCAATTGCTTTTCAGTTTTAATGGAGCAAGCTTAAAGTATAAAGGTATGCATATGGCCTGCATGATATGCCAAGACGCAGGCTACTGTCACTACTACTCTGGCAGAGGAAAAGTTCACTGCATAAGTGAACCTTTACTGATGTGCCAAGTCCATGTGATAGAAGTCAATCCTGGATGTAAACAATGAGGTGTCTACACATAAAACCACCAAGTGGCAGCATAGTGGTGGTGTCTTACCGCTCGCTGGCGGCAGCCATGTTTGTTTATAGTTGTGGCAGCGACAGACTAATATACAGGACTTAAGAACATCTCACCATAACACAAACATATATACACAGTCCACAACCATGAGCACCACCTGGTGGTTCTATGTTGTACTACACATACTGCATACTGAGTAAGTATTGGTCTAGAATAGGTACAAGAGGTATTCTGACCTAAAATTCCCTTGTTCAGTGCAGACTTTTTAGAGTGCATTACATAATACATGTTACCTGTCAGCTCGCTGTTATCAGTCCTTATCACGCAAGGTACCAGATTAAGCAGAGGTCGCCCCACTAAGGATCCCGCTACCCAGGAATAGGGAATTGAACTTTTGTAACAGAGTATGATTTAAGTCTTGAATAAGAGCTGGCGGGATATAGCCTGGTTGAAATTGATGTGTGCCCAGGAGCTTTCACAGGCTAATATGGTAACTAAAATTCACATAAGGAAGGAGCTTTAACAACAGAAGGACCTAGATTCTGTTCTGAAGTAAGGCTGCCTTATATTATTAGTGTGTATGAAGTGTTTATGAAGTGGTCCCTCGCTATAGACTTAAATATTGGTTAATGATCCTTTAAGTCAAACAGTGCTACAACATCCCTGCCCTATCCATGTCCGTACTTATCATCATTGACCCGACTCCTGCTTCCACCACATTAAGTACTGGGGGAGTGTGGGTATTGTGACTCCTGCTTCCACCACATTACGTACTAGGGAAGTGTGGGTAAGGTGACTCCTGCTTCCACCACATTAAGTACTGGGGGAGTGTGGGTATTGTGACTCCTGCTTCCACCACATTAGGTACTAGGGGAGTGTGAATACTGTGATCCCTGCTTCCACCACATTTAGTACTAGGGGAGTGTGGGTACTGTGACTCCTGCTTCCACCACATTACGTACTAGGGAAGTGTGGGTACTGTGACTCCTGCTTCCACCACATTAAATACTGGGGGAGTGTGGGTACTGTGACTCCTGCTTCCACCACATTAAGTACTGGGGGAGTGTGGGTACTGTGACCCCTGCTTCCACCACATTAAATACTGGGGGAGTGTGGGTACTGTGACCCCTGCTTCCACCACATTAAATACTGGGGGAGTGTGGGTACTGTGACCCCTGCTTCCACCACATTAAGTACTGGGGGAGTGTGAGTACTGTGACTCCTGCTTCCACCACATTAAGTACTGGGGGAGTGTGGCTACTGTGACCCCTGCTTCCACCACATTAAGTACTAGGGGAGTGTGAGTACTGTGACTCCTGCTTCCACTACATTAAGTACTAGGGGAGTGTGGGTACTGTGACTCTTGCTTCCACCACATTAAGTACTAAGGGAGTGTGGGTACTGTGACTCCTGCTTCCACCACATTAAGTACTGGGGGAGTGTGGGTATTGTGACTCCTGCTTCCACCACATTAGGTACTAGGGGAGTGTGGGTACTGTGACTCCTGCTTCCTCCACATTAAATACTGGGGGAGTGTGGGTACTGTGACTCCTGCTTCCTCCACATTAAGTACTGGGGGAGTGTGAGTACTGTGACCCCTGCTTCCACCACATTAAATACTGGGGGAGTGTGGGTACTGTGACCCCTGCTTCCACCACATTAAGTACTGGGGGAGTGTGAGTACCCGGGGTGGGTACTGTGACCCCTGCTTCCACCACATTAAGTACTGGGGGAGTGTGGGTATTGTGACTCCTGCTTCCACCACATTAAGTACTGGGGGAGTTTGGGTATTGTGACTCCTGCTTCCACCACATTAAGTACTAGGGGAGTGTGGGTACTGTGACTCCTGCTTCCACCACATTAAGTACTGGGGGAGTGTGGGTACTGTGACTCCTGCTTCCAGCACATTAAGTACTGGGGGAGTGTGGGTTTTGTGACTCCTGCTTCCACCACATTAAGCACTGGGGGAGTGTGGGTACTGTGACTCCTGCTTCCACCACATTAAGTACTGGGGGAGTGTGGGTACTGTGACTCCTGCTTCCACCACATTAAGTACTGGGGAAGTGTGGGTACTGTGACTCCTGCTTCCACCACATTAAGTACTGGGGGAGTGTGGGTACTGTGACTCCTGCTTCCACCACATTAAGTACTGGGGGAGTGTGGGTTTTGTGACTCCTGCTTCCACCACATTAAGCACTGGGGGAGTGTGGGTACTGTGACTCCTGCTTCCACCACATTAAGTACTGGGGGAGTGTGGGTACTGTGACTCCTGCTTCCACCACATTAAGTACTGGGGAAGTGTGGGTACTGTGACTCCTGCTTCCACCACATTACGTACTGGGGGAGTGTGGGTACTGTGACCCCTGCTTCCACCACATTAAGTACTAAGGGAGTGTGGGTACTGTGACTCCTGCTTCCACCACATTAAGTACTAAGGGAGTGTGGGTACTGTGACTCCTGCTTCCACCACATTAAGTACTAAGGGAGTGTGGGTACTGTGACTCCTGCTTCCACCACATTAAGTACTAAGGGAGTGTGGGTATTGTGACTCCTGCTTCCACCACATTAATTACTAAGGGAGTGTGAGTACTGTGACCCCTGCTTCCACCACATTAAGTACTAGTGGAGTGTGGGTACTGTGACTACTGCTTCCACCACATTACGTACTGGGGGAGTGTGGGTACTGTGACCCCTGCTTCCACCACATTAAGTACTGGGGGAGTTTGGGTACTGTGACTCCTGCTTCCACCACATTACGTACTGGGGGAGTGTGGGTACTGTGACCCCCGCTTCCACCACATTAGGTACTGGGGGAGAGTGAGTACTGTGACTCCTGCTTCCACCACATTAAGTACTGGGGGAGTGTGGTTACTGTGACTCCTGCTTCTACCACATTAAGTACTGGGGGAGTGTGGGTACTGTGACCCCTGCTTTCACCACATTAAGTACTGGGGGAGTGTGGGTATCCTGCTTCCACCACATTAAGCACTGGGGGAGTGTGGGTACTGTGACTCCTGCTTCCACCACATTAAGTACTGGGGAAGTGTGGGTACTGTGACTTCTGCTTCCACCACATTTAGTACTGGGGGAGTGTGGGTACTGTGACTCCTGCTTCCACCACATTACGTACTGGGGGAGTGTGGGTACTGTGACCCCTGCTTCCATCACATTAAGTACTGGGGGAGTGTGGGTACTGTGACTCCTGCTTCCACCATATTAAGTACTAGGGGAGTGTGGGTACTGTGACTCCTGCTTCCACCACATTAAGTACTGGGGGAGTGTGGGTACTGTGACTCCTGCTTCAACCACATTAAGTACTGGGGGAGTGTGGGTACTGTGACTCCTGCTTCCACCACATTAAGTACTGGGGGAGTGTGGGTACTGTGACTCCTGCTTCCACCACATTAAGTACTGGGGAGGGTTGGTACTGTGACCCCTGCTTCCACCACATTAAGTACTGGGGGAGTGTGGGTACTGTGACTCCTGCTTCCACCACATTAAGTACTGGGGAAGTGTGGGTACTGTGACTCCTGCTTCCACCACATTAAGTACTGGGGAAGTGTGGGTACTGTGACTCCTGCTTCCACCACATTAAGTACTGGGGGAGTGTGGGTACTGTGACCCCTGCTTCCACCACATTAATTACTGGGGGAGTGTGGGTACTGTGACTCCTGCTTCCACCACATTAAGTCCTGGGGGAGTGTGGGTACTGTGACCCCTGCTTCCACCACATTAAATACTGGGGGAGTGTGGGTACTGTGACCCCTGCTTCCACCACATTAAGCAATGGGTGATTGTGGGTACTGTGACTCCTACTTCCACCACATTAAGTACTGGGGGAGTGTGGGTACTGTGACTCCTGCTTCCACCACATTAAGTACTGGGGGAGTGTGAGTACTATGACTCCTGCTTCCATCACATTAAGTACTGGGGGAGTGTGGGTACTGTAATGGTATGTCTAAGCACCAGTCTCTCAAATATGCACCGGCGGTATGTGGGCAATGAAGTTAATCCTAACCCTTTAAGGGCCGCTGATGCAGGAGTGGGGCGTCATGCTGATTCTACAGGGTTGATACAAAAACCCTGGAGGGTCAGCATGGTGCGCCCGAGCGCTTATACAGGTCGCTACGTAACTAGTGTGTAGAACCTCATGCAGTCAGACCAAGCCTCCCTTAGGACTTGGAAGGTATAGAGCCACTCCCCCCACATGCCATCACATATAGCTCCACATTCAAGTAGGAGTTTTAAACCTTTAAAGGCATCATGATAAAAGTTTACAGTATTTGTCATCTTGATGCACCAATGCAGTGACTCAGCGTATATAAGAAGTTCACCCCCTCACAGGCCATTCAGTCCTGTTCTGAAGGCCCAGACTGATTTTGGCAGGACCGGAGCCATGAAAACCAAAATGTAGCCCAAAATCCCAAGATTACAGTCAGACATTCGGTCCCGCAGTCTAGTCAATTCTCGGTCCCATGAGTTCTTGTATTGACTGGTGCAGTGCTGGTGAGTAACTCACCAGTGCTTCATTGGTGCATCATGATGTCCTTTTGAGTGTGTGCAAACCTCCATACCATGGGACCTTTGTATGTTGCTTAGTAGAAATGATGCATCAATGCTGCCCTAGTGAGTTACTCACCATTTCTCACCACCTAGTGAGTTACTCACCATTACTCACCACCTGGTGAGTTACTCACCATTACTCACCACCTAGTGAGTTACTCACCAATACTCACCCTAGTGAGTTACTCACCATTACTCACCACCTAGTGAGTTACTCACCATTTCTCACCACCTAGTGAGTTACTCACCATTACTCACCACCTAGTGAGTTACTCACCATTACTCACCACCTAGTGAGTTACTCACCAATACTCACCACCTAGTGAGTTACTCACCATTACTCACCCTAGTGAGTTACTCACCATTTCTCACCACCTAGTGACTTACTCACCATTACTCACCCTAGTGAGTTACTCACCATTACTCACCCTAGTGAGTTACTTACCAATACTCACCCTAGTGAGTTACTCACCATTACTCACCCTAGTGAGTTACTCACCATTACTCACCACCTAGTGAGTAACTCACCAATACTCACCCTAGTGAGTTACTCACCATTACTCACCCTAGTGAGTTACTCACCATTACTCACCACCTAGTGAGTTACTCACCATTACTCACCACCTAGTGAGTTACTCACCATTACTCACCACCTAGTGAGTTACTCACCATTTCTCACCACCTAGTGAGTTACTCACCATTACTCACCACCTAGTGAGTTACTCACCATTTCTCACCACCTAGTGAGTTACTCACCATTACTCACCACCTAGTGACTTACTCACCATTACTCACCACCTAGTGACTTACTCACCATTACTCACCACCTAGTGAGTTACTCACCATTACTCACCACCTAGTGAGTTACTCACCATTACTCACCACCTAGTGAGTTACTCACCATAACTCACCCTAGTGAGTTACTCACCATTTCTCACCACCTAGTGAGTTACTCACCATTTCTCACCACCTAGTGAGTTACTCACCATTACTCACCCTAGTGAGTTACTCACCATTTCTCACCACCTAGTGAGTTACTCACCATTACTCACCACCTAGTGAGTTACTCACCATTACTCACTACCTAGTGAGTTACTCACCATTACTCACCACCTAGTGAGTTACTCACCATTACTCACCACCTAGTGAGTTACTCACCATTACTCACAACCTAGTGAGTTACTCACCATTACTCACCCTAGTGAGTTACTCACCATTACTCACCACCTAGTGAGTTACTCACTATTACTCACCCTAGTGAGTTACTCACCATTACTCACAACCTAGTGAGTTACTCACCATTACTCACCCTAGTGAGTTACTCACCATTACTCACCACCTAGTGAGTTACTCACTATTACTCACCCTAGTGAGTTACTCACCATTTCTCACCACCTAGTGAGTTACTCACCATTTCTCACCACCTAGTGAGTTACTCACCATTACTCTCCCTCTGGTGAGTTACTCACCATTACTCACCACCTGGTGAGTTACTCACCATTACTCACCACCTAGTGAGTTACTCACCATTACTCACCACCTAGTGAGTTACTCACCATTACTCACCACCTAGTGAGTTACTCACCATTACTCACCACCTAGTGAGTTACTCACCATTACTCACCAGGGCTGTATTCCTGCATCATGATGACTTATACTGATACATTAATGCATTAACGGCTTTTAAAGTGTTAAAGACAGCCATGCTGAATGTTTGAACCTATCCACCCCAGCCTCCCTGAGTGGCAGCTCCCCGGGGGGGGGCAGCATCCCTGGTGTTCTGTAGAATTCTGAACCTATCCACCCCAGCCTCCCTAAGTGGCAGCTCCTGGGGTGGGGCAGCATCCCTGGTGTTCTGTAGAATTCTGAACCTATCCACCCCAGCCTCCCTGAGTGGCAGCTCCCCGGGGGGGGGCAGCATCCCTGGTGTTCTGTAGAATTCTGAACCTATCCACCCCAGCCTCCCTGAGTGGCAGCTCCCCGGGGGGGGGCAGCATCCCTGGTGTTCTGTAGAATTCTGAACCTATCCACCCCAGCCTCCCTGAGTGGCAGCTCCCCGGGGGGGGGGGGCAGCGTCCCTGGTGTTCTGTAGAATTCTGAACCTATCCACCCCAGCCTCCCTGAGTGGCAGCTCCCCGGGGGGGGGGCAGCATCCCTGGTGTTCTGTAGAATTCTGAGGCTATCCACCCCAGCCTCCCTGAGTGGCAGCTCCCCGGGGGGGGGGGGGGCAGCGTCCCTGGTGTTCTGTAGAATTCTGAGGTGGATGTGGGGATGTGTTTACATTGGCTGAGGGGCTTTTTACTTGTTTAAAGTCATTGAGATGTAAGGGAGGCCCATCCTTCTGTTTCTGTGGTTAACCAGTTAGCCCTTTCACCCTCCAAAGGCGGATATTACATTCATGCATAATGCCCATTAACCCTTTAAAAGCCGATGATGCATTAATGTATCATGCCCACTGGCTGGCATGATGCACCAATGAAGTGCTGGCGAGACTGCTCACCAGCACTTTATTGTTGCATCATGCCGACACTCCGGGGTTGATATATGAGCTTCCAAAGGGTCGGCATGATGCACCAATGAAGTGCTTGTGCATCATGCATCATGACAACGTTACAGATTTGTAGGTGCATGCCTGACTCTCCAAGCATACCGACTATGATGAAAGGCCTGATGCAGTAATGCCCTATTCAGGCCTTAACTAAATAATACGATGATGGCGACATACGCAGTTGGTACACTCTCAGAGAATTGGCATGATGCACCAATGAAGTTCTGGCTACCAGACTCATCAACACTTCATTAGCTTTCATTGGTGCATCATGGTGAGTGTGGGGCATGATGCACTCCTGTAGTAGCAGCCTGGTGCATCATGGTGAGTATGGGGCATGATGCACTCCTGTAGTAGCAGCCTGGTGCATCATGGTGAGTGTAGGGCATGATGCACTCCTGTAGTAGCAGCCTGGTGCATCATGGTGAGTGTGGGGCATGATGCACTCCTGTAGTAGCAGCCTGGTGCATCATGGTGAGTATGGGGCATGATGCACTCCTGTAGTAGCAGCCTGGTGCATCATGGTGAGTGTAGGGCATGATGCACTCCTGTAGTAGCAGCCTGGTGCATCATGGTGAGTGTGGGGCATGATGCACTCCTGTAGTAGCAGCCCTTAGAGGGTGAAGGGTTACCTTCTGTGAGTAGTTCGAGTGGTTCTCACACACCACGTTAGGGGGCACCACCATGCTGAGTTCCCAGAATTCCCTGTGGTTACACAGATATGTTTAGTCCTGCTGTAGTAGGCAACATCAGTAAAAGTTTTTGTACTGGCCTGTTTATGAACCAGGCTCTCAAATCAACGCCAGTTTCAAATAAGAACTGTTCGTAAAGAGGTGGTGAAATTATGATTGATATATATGCCGGGGCACTTACATTGGCTGTGAAGGTATGACTTAGCACGCCAAAGCCGGTGCTGCCCTGGCATTTAAATGTATATGCCAATGACTGTTACCAGCCAAGGTAGTGCCAAACTCTTGCCCAGATGACACCGCTATTTCCAGCAATGCAGTAAATGACAGTCCATTAGGCCTGTAACACTCACACGGGATATTATGGGATGGGTGGATCATGTCTGTATGCACAATCGGTTGCTTTACGTGATACAGCTCAGAATACCATTGTGCCAATAGCCCTGGTACACACTATAGCCTGTAGGAGGTTACTGCTGTTAGTATATAAGGCCTACTGTAGTAACAATAGCTACAGTATAGATAATACCACCTACCATATACCATTGTGCCAATAGCCCTGGTACACACTATAGCCTGTAGGAGGGGACTGCTGTAAATATATAAGGCCTACTGTAGTAACAATAGCTACAGTATAGATAATACCACCTACCATATACCATTGTGCCAATAGCCCTGGTACACACTATAGCCTGTAGGAGGGGACTGCTGTAAATATATAAGGCCTACTGTAGTAACAATAGTTACAGTATAGATAATACCACCTACCTAATACCATTGTGCCAATAGCCCTGGTACACACTATAGCCTGTAGGAGGGGACTGCTGTAAATATATAAGGCCTACTGTAGTAACAATAGTTACAGTATAGATAATACCACCTACCTAATACCATTGTGCCAATAGCCCTGGTACACACTATAGCCTGTAGGAGGGGACTGCTGTAAATATATAAGGCCTACTGTAGTAACAATAGCTACAGTATAGATAATACCACCTACCATATACCATTATACCAATAGCCCTGGTACACACTATAGGCTGTAGGAGGTTACTGCTGGAAGTAGTAATGAGCGTTTACACCAGGTGGTGGGCATGTTTTGATAAGTCTGGGGTCACGTGACTAGGGGTATGGGGATGAAAGGGTTAAGAAAATGTTGCACCAGTTGTGGTCTGTGCCAGCTGTGTGAGGCTGGGAAGGGGAAGAAGAAGGCTGCCACATGGTACCGTATTGGTCTCTATATGCGCCATGTCTTTGAATGAGCGCCATACTTAAATAAGCACCGGGCTACAGGGGTATTCAAATGCTAAAATGCACTATAATGTTAGTCCTGAATAAATGCTGGCCTTGAATTAGCGCTCAAGGTATAGCCTACTTGAAATCTATGAGCACCCTTGGCGCTCAGAGAAGCCAATACGGTACATGTGTGTACGGTCCTGATAGGGTCAAACAAACGTTGGTATTTGTAGGTCCCCATTCATAGTTGATCCTTCATCTTATACATTTAGTCAGCCATAGATGTAATAGGGCAAACAGCCCATAAATACCTGTTTACCTTCTTGGGCAAGCAGCTGTCGAATACTTTCTCTAACCTAAGAAAAGAAACGACTGAGTGACTGATCAAACATTTGAATAGTTTTAGTGTAGTATGAGAGTTAAAATCAACCAAACCAAACCAAACCTGAAAATAGCAGGAAGAGCTCTGACCTTTTTTGAAAAGGTTTTAATAGTGGGTCTAAAGTTCAATACCAGAATTTGGTGTGGCCGTTCTGCCATCTGGGCCCACATTTCAGCCTCCTATATTGACAATTTGTAATTAATGTGCTGTGTACCACACAGGGTCACTGAGACTACTTCATTCATGTATCATAAAATTGTGACAAATGAACATGAACTGATTATAGTAACAGAGTGTTGGTCAGTACTATGTCATTGAAAATAATTGCTACCAGAAATTTCAGAGATGTCAGACCATCAGAGGTTCGTCTATCTTCCGAGGCCCCTCAAATTTAGGTTTAGGTGCAGGTTCATATGCTGCCAAATACCTCCACCTATAAAATGTACAAGCACCCTACATTTTTCAGAGGTTCAACTTACACCCAACTGACATCTTTGCAGAATGCAAAAGAGGTTTACAAAATGGCCATGTTAGATGCCAGAACCTATCCCTTATATAAGCCCCAGCAGTAGAACCTGGTGTAGGGGTAACCAGTCTGTAGACTACTTGGAGTTTGGGGAACTTTCATCTGAATGACTACTGTGGTCTTTAACCTTTGTACCTTTTTGTCTGATTTTCTTTTTGTTTCTTAACAGTTTGTAATGTCTGTGGAATTTGACTGAGAGAACACCAGCACTAGATGGCACCATGCACCTATCTCTATGGTTACATAGAGCACAAAATAAATCCTATCAGTTACACCGTCTTGGCCTGGATGAGCACCAGGTACATGTTAGATTCAACCAGCCCATATCCCTGGTCCTTGTTTAAGACCAGTGCTTAGAGTGTATTTTGAAATACCAATAGCCCTGTACCCATGGCACATATCCCAGACCTGTGCTTATTTAAGACCCTGCACTTATACAAGCCGATACGTTATCAAAATAACCTTCATGGTCGTGTATGGTCACTCCTATCAGGATGAGTGAGCAATAGTTGGTAAGTACTACATTGCCACCTAATTCATAAGGGGTTGGACGAGTAAACTACACATCACATCAATTGATGGGTGATTAGGTCAGTGCCTGCAAATAATATAATGTGTACTAGACACACAGAGGGGGCAGCAAAGATGATACTTGGAGCCTTTTAGATGGGCTAGTGGCGCCCACTACTAATATTAGACAAATACATGTAGTCAGAACCATTGAATTGAGGATCAGACGGGGGCAGTTCAAATTCACTCTGGTTTTTATCACTCATATAAGCGCTGGCAGTGAAAGTATTCATTTCTTTATATATGTCAAATAAATATGGATACACTCATCATCTTGTGCCATTGTACGTATGAACTTATTCCACGATTTCTGGGATTCTGAGTGCTTTTCCTGGATATTCCCATGCACATACCTGTCGATATTGCACACCATGATGCCTGCATCATGACTTTTGTAAGGTGTGCGGTTATCAAAGGATAACAGGCACCCAGTGCAGTTATCCATGGATAACCTGCACACCTTACATGCCCTTACATGTCATATGTTACATGTTAAAACCCACGAAATTTCATGGCCAGGGCAGGGCTCGAACCTGCAGTCTCAGATCCCAAATCCAACTCTCTATGCACTGCTCCACAGGGACTGACAAGAGGTGGTCAGCAAGAACCAGGTCTTAATATGATACAAAGCCCGGGGAGTGTGAAAATCCCTGGCAGTCTGGGTTGTGACCCCCCCCAGCTTTGTGTCGCTGCTGCTGCCATAACTACTGCAGGGTGCCGACTGCTGGCTGTCCGCTACCATAACTGCGGGATGCATTCAAACAAAGCCAAGCTGAGATGGGCGCTGAGGAGTGCGGCCCGGTGGTCTAGTGGTTAGCGCATTGCGCTCAGCCGTTAGAGGTAGGCGGGATGAGTCCCGGTCTGGGCGCATCTTTTTTTCGCCATGTTTCCTCTGCCATAACCGCGAGACGCGGGACGCATTCAAAGCATTGCCCAGGTGTATCTTATTTTTTTGTCCAAACCAAACCAATGGCTGCCGGGCGCCAAGGTGTATGTATCGATGGTCTATTGGTTAGAATAACGTTAGAATAGCTTTATAAGTATAGAGAACTGCGGGACGGGTTCAGACTAAACGGCTGCGGGGCGCTGTAGCTGTCCGCTGCCTCGCGAAGAGGTGTTTGTACCGATCGTGTACACACTATGGCTGCCTTCGAGTCCCGGGGAGGGGGAAGAATTTTTGTTTTCAACTTGAATTTATTGATATTCTATTGATTATCTATTGGTATCGTGGAATAAAATAAGTAGTCAATGGATAATTCATGACTTGTGTGTGTTAGCAAAGGATAATTACACTCAGGCTACGCCCTTGTGTAATTATCCTTTGCTAGCACACACTCGTCATGAATTATCCATTGATTACTTGTTCAATATTATAAGTACATGTCTAAACCTTAGCTCTGCTATCAAGAGTACTGCTAATAACCTATTCACCAAGCCATCTTCCAAGCATTATAACACAAATCCTACAATTGTGGAATGCTTACAATTGTATCAACCCCATAGAGCCTCATCCGAGTTCAGTACTGTTTTTATTATGGTGTAAAAACCGTCATATAAGCCACAATTTGATTTGGGTTCTGGTATAAGCTGTGGCCTATACCAGAGAATTTACGGTGATGCAATAACTGCTGTTAAAGGGTCATATTTACAACAAGAAGTACAAATTGTCACAGTCCCTAATCACCTACTTTCTCTGTTTTCTATACACCAGGATTGGATCATTGCACCCAAGGGTTACTCGGCCTTCTACTGTTCGGGGGAGTGTTCCTTCCCGTTAAACGTGCACATGAATGCTACAAACCATGCCATCGTACAAACACTCGTCCATCTCATGCACCCATTCCAGGCGCCCAAACCTAGCTGTGCTCCAACTGAGTTGTCGGCCATCTCCGTTCTCTACTTTGACGACAATTCTAACGTGATCCTCAAGAAGTACAGGAATATGGTTGTGACAGCATGTGGCTGCCACTAGTGTCAATAGCTGTCACTGTCACAGATACAAGGTAGGTGGTATTTTAAGCCAGGAATGCTGCCGACTGACTCTCAATGCTACGCATAGGGATTAAACACCGGATCAAACGGGATCAGACTGATTCCCATGAGAACCATGCATGCTGACAACAGTGATTTCAGGCTTGTTTCTGGCAGTCAAGAAATTTGGATGTATGGTACCTATATGAATAACGTGAGAAATACCGAGATCAGAGCTGTCATTGCAGTGCATGTATACATAATAGATAAGAAATCTCGCTTTACTCTGAAATGGCTCACTAGGGGGCAGCAGCACACACCAGTCCATTCTCTGTTGGTTACTGGTGCTTCTACCGTGTTGACATTTTAACAACTAAAATAAAGCAGTCCACTGTCATGGTGGTGTGCAATTATTATTGGCTTGTATAAATACCAGAGAGCTCATTGATTTTCCCAGCCCTTATTCAGGAACTTAATAAAGTGAATTGTCAATTTTTAGTCCTCACTTATTCAAGACAGGCGCTTATTCAAATACCTGCCACTTATATATGCCAATACTGTTGTCGATTTTTCTTTTTTATCCTTTAAGAGCCCTGCTTGAATTCAGTAACCCTTTGGTGGTCATGATGCATTAATGCATCCTTGGCATGTACACTCACCAGCACAGCATTGGTGCATCATACTGACCCATTAAATACACCTATCATCAGTCCAGCACCTAGTCTGTGTGATACTTGAATCATCATGATACATTTGTACAATTTATTGAATTTAAATATGGCCTTATAATAATGTCACGGATGCATGACCTTGATTTCAAATTCAAGTTGACATATAAATCTCACACTATTTTGTTATTTGCAGATGCAATAATATCAGATACCATGGAATGGACGGGACGCGTGATGTGGAATATTACATTTTGAATCTCAGAACCTCCTGATGTGTGCACCAGTCTTGTTCCTAGAGTACCAAAAATCAAACTGTTTAAAAGATTAATGAGACATGAATTAACATACTTCAGTTGTTTGGGTTTAGATTAAGGCTCGTATTTAAGTCTGTAGTTAGCCCGTCAAGGGGTCCTGATGAAGGAGTGCATCGTGCCCACTTGTTGTCATGATGCACCAATCGAGTTCCACTTCATTGGTGCATCATGCCCATATGTTGTCATGATGCACCAATGGAGTTTCACTTCATTGGTGCATCATGCCCATATGTTGTCATGATGCACCAATGGAGTTCCACTTCATTGACGACCAATGAGCATGATGCATGAATGAAGCGTACCAGGGCTGCATTGATGCATCATGACGACCAATGAGCATGATACATGAATGAAGTGTACCAGGGCTGCATTAATGCATCATGACGACCAATGAGCATGATGCATGAATGAAGCGTATCAGGGCCGCATTGATGCATCATGACGACCAATGAGCATGATGCATGAATGAAGCTAACCAGGGCTGCATTGATGCATCATGACGACCAATGAGCATGATACATGAATGAAGCTAACCAGGGCTGCATTGATGCATCATGACGACCAATGAGCATGATGCATGAATGAAGCTAACCAGGGCTGCATTGATGCATCATGACGACCAATGAGCATGATGCATGAATGAAGCTAACCAGGGCTGCATTAATGCATCATGACGACCAATGAGCATGATGCATGAATGAAGCTAACCAGGGCTGCATTAATGCATCATGACGACCAATGAGCATGATGCATGAATGAAGCGTATCAGGGCTGCATTAATGCATCATGACGACCAATGAGCATGATACATGGATGAAGCATATCAGGGCTGCATTAATGCATCATGACGACCAATGAGCATGATGCATTAATACACTAACAGCCTTCATCAGAATAATGCATCAATTCACTGCATCGATGCATTGTTACAACTTTTCCTGTTGGAGGTTTTATAAAACGGTAACAATGATGGCTTATTCCCTTACTTTGAGACAGTCAGATTCTACTCAGCTATAAATCACCACAAATAAGCCCTTTAAAGTCGTCATGATGCTCCAATGAAGTACTGGCGAGACCGCTTGCCAGCACTTCATTGGAGCATCATGCGACCCTATGGGTTCTATACATAAACTCCCAAAGGTCGGCATGATGCTCCAATGAAGTGCCAGCAAGCAGTCTCGTTGGTACTTCATTGGTGCATCATGAGGACCAATGGGCATGATGCATTAATGCATCAGCGGCCCTAAAGGGTTAAATGACTTTACCTGAACTTAGTGTGCTACAATGTTGTAATAATATTATAATTATAGCCTTACTTAGAAATAAATCACAGATTTACTAACCCTATATAAGTGCACATGATGCACCTTATTGCCAGCTTTTCATTGGTGCATCATGCCGACCCTCCGCGGGTATCAACTGAGTAGGGTCAGCATGATGCATGAATGTAGCCCTGGGTGAAGATTCGGGCTGCATTAAAGTATTATGATGCATTAACGCAAAATAAAATGCACATTAAATCATGGACTAACTCTGCACATTCAGAGTTCCTCTAAACGGTTAAAACACCATGCCTGCTTATTTAAAGTCACACCAATGTTTGAGTATTGCTAACAGATGCACATACTGTACTTAATATCCATGTATTTATTGTACGACAGACTGATTGAACTTATCATATATTGTATCGTATATGTAATATTGACTTGTAATTGTTCTGTATCAGTCATTGCATTTAAGGTGCACCCTGAGTATAAGACACGTCGCTACCTTGACAGAAGCTATAAGGGCTGGGTTTTGACTACAATAGTTCTATGATATAATTCCTTGCCTATAGGTTCCACCTAAACTTAAGCGGACAAGTGGTTTCAAGCAGACTCAGAACTGACTCCTTGGTGCATCATGCCGACCTATAGACATGATGCACTCCTGCATCAGCACCCCTCAAATGGTCAGAAATCCAAGTTATAACCTTCAATGATAATCTGCTGTCATGTGACAATATGTGGTCATGTGACCAATTTATGCCTTATGTAAATAGTGTGGTCCAAGTGTTCAGTCCAAGTGTTCAAAGTGTATATTTTACTTAGTGTTATCAGAAATAAAGCTATTTGTATTGTCTAATGTGTCCTATTTCCTATTTCCTTTTTCCCTTGTTCACATGAATGGTTACAAGTTACAAGAAATAAGAAACTCTAGCTTCCCATTAGAATCATTAACATTTCCTCTAAATCTCAGTATCCCATTAAAGGACACACATACATGAGTGCTGCAAGTTTTTAATCAATAGAAAATGTTATAACGATTATCATATTTGTAAATCTGGTCTTTTACAATCAGAACTAATTTTAAATGGAGGCACATGATTCATAATACTAGCCGTATACATGTTTTATAGAATATTCTAGTGACCGCACTACTGGAGTGGTATTGAGTTGTAACACATACAACAATTTGGAAACAGCATTAACAGCAACAACATTGAAGAGGCTGTTCATCATGCTAGCTTGCTCTATGAATCCAAACCTTACAGCTTGTAATAGCAACATTGATTTATTCAAAACTCTATTAAGATCTTTATGCGCAGCCCTTGATAGGAATAACACAATAAGTCCTCAGTAAGACTTACTTTAGCTGCCCTCAGTAAGACTTACTTTAGCTGTCCTCAGTAAGACTTACTTTAGCTGCCCTCAGTAAGACTTACTTTAGCTGCCCTCAGTAAGACTTACTTTAGCTGCCCTCAGTAAGACTTACTTTAGCTGCCCTCAGTAAGACTTACTTTAACAGCCCTCAGTAAGACTTACTTTAGCTGCCCTCAGTAAGACTTACTTTAGCTGCCCTCAGTAAGACTTACTTTAACAGCCCTCAGTAAGACTTACTTTAACAGCCCTCAGTAAGACTTACTTTAGCTGCCCTCAGTAAGACTTACTTTAGCTGCCCTCAGTAAGACTTACTTTAGCTGCCCTCAGTAAGACTTACTTTAGCTGCCCTCAGTAAGACTTACTTTAGCTGCCCTCAGTAAGACTTACTTTAGCTGCCCTCAGTAAGACGTACTTTAGCTGCCCTCAGTAAGACTTACTTTAGCTGCCCTCAGTAAGACTTACTTTAGCTGCCCTCAGTGAGACTTACTTTAGCTGCCCTCAGTAAGACTTACTTTAACTGCACTCAGTAAGACTTACTTTAGCTGCCCTCAGTAAGACTTACTTTAGCTGTCCTCAGTAAGGCTTACTGTTGCTGTCCTCAGTAAGAATTACTTTAGCTGCCCTCAGTAAGACTTACTTTAGCTGCCCTCAGTAGGACTTACTTTAGCTGCCCTCAGTAAGACTTACTTTAGCTGTCCTCAGTAAGAATTACTTTAGCTGCCCTCAGTAAGACTTACTTTAGCTGCACTCAGTAAGACTTACTTTAGCTGCCCTCAGTAAGACTTACTTTAGCTGCCCTCACTAAGACTTATTTTATCTGCCCTCAGTAAGACTTACTTTAGCTGCCCTCAGTAAGACTTACTTTAGCTGCCCTCACTAAGACTTATTTTATCTGCCCTCAGTAAGACTTACTTTAGCTGCCCTCACTAAGACTTATTTTATCTGCCCTCAGTAAGACTTACTTTAGCTGCCCTCAGTAAGACCCACTTTAGCTGCCCTCAGTAAGACTTATTTTATCTGCCCTCAGTAAGACTTACTTTAGCTGCCCTCAGTAAGACTTACTTTAGCTGCCCTCAGTAAGACTTACTTTAACTGCACTCAGTAAGACTTACTGTTGCTGCCCTCAGTAAGACTTACTTTACCAGCCCTCAGTAAGACTTACTTTAACTGCCCTCAGTAAGACTTACTTTAGCTGCCCTCAGTAAGACTTACTTTAGCTGCCCTCAGTAAGACTTACTTTAGCTGCCCTCAGTAAGACTTACTTTAGCTGCCCTCAGTAAGACTTACTTTAGCTGCCCTCAGTGAGACTTACTTTAGCTGCCCTCAGTAAGGCTTACTGTTGCTGCCCTCAGTAAGACTTACTGTTGCTGCCCTCAGTAAGACTTACTTTACCAGCCCTCAGTAAGACTTACTTTAACTGCACTCAGTAAGACTTGCTTTAGCTGTCCTCAGTAAGACTTACTTTAGCTACCCTCAGTAAGACTTACTTTAGCTGTCCTCAGTAAGACTTACTTTAGCTGCCCTCAGTAAGACTTACTTTTGCTGCCCTCAGTAAGACTTACTTTAGCTGCCCTCAGTAAGACTTACTTTAGCTGCCCTCAGTAAGACGTACTTTAGCTGCCCTCAGTAAGACGTACTTTAGCTGCCCTCAGTAAGACTTACTTTAACAGCCCTCAGTAAGACTTACTTTAGCTGCCCTCAGTAAGACTTACTTTAGCTGCCCTCAGTAAGACTTACTTTACCAGCCCTCAGTAAGACTTACTTTACCAGCCCTCAGTAAGACTTACTTTAGCTGCCCTCAGTAAGACTTACTTTAGCTGTCCTCAGTAAGACTTACTTTAGCTGCCCTCAGTAAGACTTACTGTTGCTGCCCTCAGTGAGACTTACTTTAGCTGCCCTCAGTAAGACTTACTTTAGCTGCCCTCAGTAAGACTTACTTTAGCTGCCCCCAGTAAGACTTACTTTAGCTGCCCTCAGTAAGACTTACTTTAACTGCACTCAGTAAGACTTACTTTAACTGCACTCAGCAAGACTTACTTTAGCTGCCCTCAGTAAGACGTACTTTAGCTGCCCTCAGTAAGACTTACTTTAACAGCCCTCAGTAAGACTTACTTTAGCTGCTCTCAGTAAGACTTACTTTACCAGCCCTCAGTAAGACTTACTTTAGCTGCCCTCAGTAAGGCTTACTGTTGCTGCCCTCAGTGAGACTTACTTTACCTGCCCTCAGTAAGACTTACTTTAGCTGCCCTCAGTAAGACTTACTTTAGCTGCACTCAGTAAGACTTACTTTAGCTGTCCTCAGTAAGACTTACTTTAGCTGCCCTCAGTAAGACTTACTTTAGCTGCCCTCAGTAAGACTTGCTAGTGCTGCCCTCAGTAAGACTTACTTTAGCTGCCCTCAGTAAGACTTACTTTAGCTGCCCTCAGTAAGACTTACTTTAGCTGCCCTCAGTGAGACTTACTTTAACTGCACTCAGTAAGACTTACTTTAGCTGTCCTCAGTGAGACTTACTTTAGCTGCCCTCAGTAAGACTTACTTTAGCTGCCCTCAGTAAGACTTACTTTAGCTGCCCTCAGTACGACTTAATTTAGCTGCCCTCAGTAAGACATACTTTAGCTGCCCTCAGTGAGACTTACTTTAGCTGCCCTCAGTAAGACGTACTTTAGCTGCCCTCAGTAAGACGTACTTTAACTGCACTCAGTAAGACTTACTTTAGCTGTCCTCAGTAAGACTTACTGTTGCTGCCCTCAGTGAGACTTACTTTAGCTGTCCTCAGTAAGACTTACTGTTGCTGCCCTCAGTAAGACTTACTTTAGCTGCCTTCAGTAAGACTTACTTTAACATCCCTCAGTGAGACTTACTGTTGCTGCATTCAGTAAGACTTACTTTAGCTGCCCTCAGTAAGACTTACTTTAGCATCCCTCAGTGAGACTTACTGTTGCTGCCCTCAGTAAGACTTACTTTAGCTGCCCTCAGTAAGACTTACTTTAGCATCCCTCAGTAAGACTTACTTTAGCTGCCCTCAGTAAGACTTACTTTAGCTGCCCTCAGTGAGACTTACTTTAGCATCCCTCAGTGAGACTAACTTTAGCTGCCCTCAGTAAGACTTACTTTAGCTGCCCTCAGTAAGACGTACTTTAGCATCCCTCAGTGAGACTTACTTTACCAGCCCTCAGTAAGACTTACTTTAGCTGCCCTCAGTAAGACTTACTTTAGCTGCCCTCAGTAAGACTTAATTTAGCTGCCCTCAGTAAGACTTACTTTAGCTGCCCTCAGTGAGACTTACTTTAGCTGCCCTCAGTAAGACGTACTTTAGCTGCCCTCAGTAAGACGTACTTTAACTGCACTCAGCAAGACTTACTTTAGCTGCCCTCAGTAAGACTTACTTTAGCTGCCCTCAGTGAGACTTACTGTTGCTGCCCTCAGTAAGACTTACTTTAACAGCCCTCAGTAAGACTTACTTTAGCTGCCCTCAGTAAGACTTACTTTAGCTGCCCTCAGTAAGACTTACTTTAGCTGCCCTCAGTAAGACTTACTTTACCAGCCCTCAGTAAGACCTACTTTAGCTGCCCTCAGTAAGACTTACTTTAACAGCCCTCAGTAAGACTTACTTTAGCTGCCCTCAGTAAGACTTACTTTAGCTGCCCTCAGTAAGACTTACTTTAGCTGCCCTCAGTAAGACTTACTGTTGCTGCCCTCAGTAAGACTTACTTTAGCTGCCCTCAGTGAGACTTACTTTAACAGCCCTCAGTAAGACTTACTTTAGCTGCCCTCAGTAAGACTTACTTTACCAGCCCTCAGTAAGACTTACTTTACCAGCCCTCAGTAAGACTTACTTTAGCTGCCCTCAGTAAGACTTACTTTAACAGCCTTCAGTAAGACTTATTTTAGCTGCCCTCAGTAAGACTTACTTTAGCTGCTCTCAGTAAGACTTACTTTAGCTGCCCTCAGTAAGACTTATTTTAGCTGCCCTCAGTAAGACTTACTTTAGCTGCCCTCAGTAAGACTTACTTTAGCTGCCCTCAGTAAGACTTACTTTACCAGCCCTCAGTAAGACTTACTTTAGCTGCCCTCAGTAAGACTTACTTTAACAGCCCTCAGTAAGACTTACTTTAGCTGCCCTCAGTAAGACTTACTTTAGCTGCCCTCAGTAAGACTTACTTTAGCTGCCCTCAGTAAGACTTACTGTTGCTGCCCTCAGTAAGACTTACTTTAGCTGCCCTCAGTAAGACTTACTTTAACAGCCCTCAGTAAGACTTACTTTAGCATCCCTTCAGTTCCAGCTACTATTAAGATCATGTGTGTATCCCTTATTAGACACTTCATAATCTGGCCTTATTAAATTATGTCAAATAATTGACTAATAAGGTCTTCATACGTAGCCCTTAAAAGCTCACGATGGAAAGCCCTGAATATGCACTGTTTCTGAAGCCCTGCAGTTGCAGCTTCTGTTAGTAGCTTGTATGCAGCCTGTATTAAACACTACACAATTAGACCTTATTAAGACGCGTCTGATAAACTACTAATCATGACTTGATATGCAGGTTTCATAAGGCACTACATGGAAGGTCCTTAATAAGAACTATCTTTACAGCCCTGCAGCAATAGCCACAAATCAGAGCTGTAGAATCCTGGTTAGTAAGGGCTTTTGTTGCAGAGCTGTAGAATCCTGGTTAGTAAGGGCTTTTGATGCAGAGCTGTAGAATCCTGGTTAGTAAGGGCTTTTGATGCATAGCTGCACAATCCTGATTAGTAAGGGCTTTTGATGCAGAGCTGTACAATCCTGCTTAGTAAGGGCTTTTGATGCAGAGCTGCACAATCCTGGTTAGTAAGGGCTTTTGATGCAGAGCTGCACAATCCTGCTAAGTAAGGGCTTTTGATGCAGAGCTGTACAATCCTGCTTAGTAAGGGCTTTTGATGCAGAGCTGTACAGTCCTGCTTAGTAAGGGCTTTTGATGCAGAGCTGTACAATCCTGCCTAGGAAGTGCTTTTGATGCAGAGCTGTACAATCCTGGTTAGTAAGGGCTTTTGATGCAGAGCTGTACAGTCCTGCTTAGTAAGGGCTTTTGATGCAGAGCTACACAATCCTGGTTAGTAAGGGCTTTTGATGCAGAGCTGCACAATCCTGCCTAGGAAGTGCTTTTGATGCAGAGCTGCACAATCCTGCCTAGGAAGTGCTTTTGATGCAGAGCTGTACAATCCTGCTTAGTAAGGGCTTTTGATGCAGAGCTGTACAGTCCTGATTAGTAAGGGCTTTTGATGCAGAGCTGCACAATCCTGGTTAGTAAGGGCTTTTGATGCAGAGCTGTACAATCCTGCCTAGGAAGTGCTTTTGATGCAGAGCTGTACAATCCTGCCTAGGAAGTGCTTTTGATGCAGAGCTGTACAATCCTGATTAGTAAGGGCTTTTGATGCAGAGCTGTACAATCCTGGTTAGTAAGGGCTTTTGATGCAGAGCTGTACAGTCCTGCTTAGTAAGGGCTTTTGATGCAGAGCTGCACAATCCTGGTTAGTAAGGGCTTTTGATGCAGAGCTGCACAATCCTGCTTAGTAAGGGCTTTTGATGCAGAGCTGTACAGTCCTGATTAGTAAGGGCTTTTGATGCAGAGCTGCACAATCCTGCTTAGTAAGGGCTTTTGATGCAGAGCTGTACAATCCTGGTTAGTAAGGGCTTTTGATGCAGAGCTGTACAATCCTGCTTAGTAAGGGCTTTTGATGCAGAGCTGCACAATCTTGATTAGTAAGGGCTTTTGATGCAGAGCTGTACAATCCTGGTTAGTAAGGGCTTTTGATGCAGAGCTGCACAATCCTGATTAGTAAGGGCTTTTGATGCAGAGCTGTACACTCCTGATTAGGAAGGGCTTTTGATGCAGAGCTGTACAATCCTGCCTAGGAAGTGCTTTTGATGCAGAGCTGTACAATCCTGCCTAGGAAGTGCTTTTGATGCAGAGCTGTACAATCCTGCCTAGGAAGTGCTTTTGATGCAGAGCTGTACAATCCTGCCTAGGAAGTGCTTTTGATGCAGAGCTGTACAATCCTGCCTAGGAAGTGCTTTTGATGCAGAGCTGCACAATCCTGCCTAGGAAGTGCTTTTGATGCAGAGCTGTACAATCCTGATTAGTAAGTGCTTTTGATGCAGAGCTGTACAGTCCTGCTTAGTAAGGGCTTTTGATGCAGAGCTGTACAGTCCTGCTTAGTAAGGGCTTTTGATGCAGAGCTGTACAGTCCTGCTTAGTAAGGGCTTTTGATGCAGAGCTGCACAATCCTGCCTAGGAAGTGCTTTTGATGCAGAGCTGCACAATCCTGCCTAGGAAGGGCTTTTGATGCAGAGCTGCACAATCCTGGTTAGTAAGGGCTTTTGATGCAGAGCTGCACAATCCTGCTTAGTAAGGGCTTTTGATGCATAGCTGCACAATCCTGGTTAGTAAGGGCTTTTGATGCAGAGCTGTACACTCCTGATTAGGAAGGGCTTTTGATGCAGAGCTGTACAATCCTGCCTAGGAAGTGCTTTTGATGCAGAGCTGTACAATCCTGCCTAGGAAGTGCTTTTGATGCAGAGCTGTACAATCCTGCCTAGGAAGTGCTTTTGATGCAGAGCTGTACAATCCTGCCTAGGAAGTGCTTTTGATGCAGAGCTGCACAATCCTGATTAGTAAGGGCTTTTGATGCAGAGCTGTACAATCCTGGTTAGTAAGAGCTTTTGATGCAGAGCTGCACAATCCTGGTTAGTAAGGGCTTTTGATGCAGAGCTGCACAATCCTGGTTAGTAAGGGCTTTTGATGCAGAGCTGCACAATCCTGCCTAGGAAGTGCTTTTGATGCAGAGCTGTACAATCCTGATTAGTAAGGGCTTTTGATGCAGAGCTGTACAATCCTGGTTAGTAAGGGCTTTTGATGCAGAGCTGTACAGTCCTGCTTAGTAAGGGCTTTTGATGCAGAGCTGCACAATCCTGGTTAGTAAGGGCTTTTGATACAGAGCTGTACAATCCTGCTTAGTAAGGGCTTTTGATGCAGAGCTGTACAATCCTGCCTAGGAAGTGCTTTTGATGCAGAGCTGCACAATCCTGGTTAGTAAGCGCTTTTGATGCAGAGCTGTACAATCCTGGTTAGTAAGGGCTTTTGATGCAGAGCTGCACAATCCTGGTTAGTAAGGGCTTTTGATGCAGAGCTGTACAATCCTGGTTAGTAAGGGCTTTTGATGCAGAGCTGTACAATCCTGCTTAGGAAGTGCTTTTGATGCAGAGCTGCACAATCCTGCCTAGGAAGTGCTTTTGATGCAGAGCTGCACAATCCTGCTTGGTAAGGGCTTTTGATGCATAGCTGCATAATCCTGGTTAGTAAGGGCTTTTGATGCAGAGCTGCACAATCCTGGTTAGTAAGGGCTTTTGATGCAGAGCTGTACAGTCCTGCTTAGTAAGGGCTTTTGATGCAGAGCTGTACACTCCTGATTAGGAAGGGCTTTTGATGCAGAGCTGTACAGTCCTGCTTAGTAAGGGCTTTTGATGCAGAGCTGTACAATCCTGGTTAGTAAGAGCTTTTGATGCAGAGCTGTACAATCCTGCTTAGTAAGGGCTTTTGATGCAGAGCTGTACAGTCCTGCTTAGTAAGGGCTTTTGATGCAGAGCTGTACACTCCTGATTAGGAAGGGCTTTTGATGCAGAGCTGTACAGTCCTGCTTAGTAAGGGCTTTTGATGCAGAGCTGTACAATCCTGGTTAGTAAGGGCTTTTGATGCAGAGCTGTACAGTCCTGCTTAGTAAGGGCTTTTGATGCAGAGCTGTACAGTCCTGCTTAGTAAGGGCTTTTGATGCAGAGCTGTACAATCCTGATTAGGAAGGGCTTTTGATGCAGAGCTGCACAATCCTGGTTAGTAAGGGCTTTTGATGCAGAGCTGTACAATCCTGCTTAGTAAGGGCTTTTGATGCAGAGCTGCACAATCCTGGTTAGTAAGGGCTTTTGATGCAGAGCTGCACAATCCTGATTAGTAAGGGCTTTTGATGCAGAGCTGTACAATCCTGGTTAGGAAGGGCTTTTGATGCAGAGCTGCACAATCCTGGTTAGTAAGGGCTTTTGATGCAGAGCTGTACAATCCTGGTTAGTAAGGGCTTTTGATGCAGAGCTGTACAATCCTGGTTAGTAAGGGCTTTTGATGCAGAGCTGCACAATCCTGCTTAGTAAGGGCTTTTGATGCAGAGCTGTACAATCCTGGTTAGTAAGGGCTTTTGATGCAGAGCTGTACAATCCTGGTTAGGAAGGGCTTTTGATGCAGAGCTGCACAATCCTGCCTAGAAAGGGCTTTTGATGCAGAGCTGTACAATCCTGCCTAGAAAGGGCTTTTGATGCAGAGCTGTACAATCCTGATTAGGAAGGGCTTTTGATGCAGAGCTGCACAATCCTGCTTAGTAAGGGCTTTTGATGCAGAGCTGTACAATCCTGCCTAGAAAGGGCTTTTGATGCAGAGCTGTACAATCCTGCCTAGAAAGGGCTTTTGATGCAGAGCTGTACAATCCTGCCTAGGAAGTGCTTTTGATGCAGAGCTGTACAATCCTGCTTAGTAAGGGCTTTTGATGCAGAGCTGTACAGTCCTGCTTAGTAAGGGCTTTTGATGCAGAGCTGTACAATCCTGCTTAGTAAGGGCTTTTGATGCAGAGCTGTACACTCCTGATTAGTAAGGGCTTTTGATGCAGAGCTGTACAATCCTGCTTAGTAAGGGCTTTTGATGCAGAGCTGTACAATCCTGCTTAGTAAGGGCTTTTGATGCAGAGCTGTACAGTCCTGCTTAGTAAGGGCTTTTGATGCAGAGCTGTACAGTCCTGCTTAGTAAGGGCTTTTGATGCAGAGCTGTACACTCCTGATTAGTAAGGGCTTTTGATGCAGAGCTGTACAATCCTGCTTAGTAAGGGCTTTTGATGCAGAGCTGTACAATCCTGCTTAGTAAGGGCTTTTGATGCAGAGCTGTACAATCCTGGTTAGTAAGGGCTTTTGATGCAGAGCTGTACAGTCCTGGTTAGTAAGGGCTTTTGATGCAGAGCTGTACAATCCTGCTCAGTAAGGGCTTTTGATGCAGAGCTGCACAATCCTGGTTAGTAAGGGCTTTTGATGCAGAGCTGCACAATCCTGGTTAGTAAGGGCTTTTGATGCAGAGCTGCACAATCCTGGTTAGTAAGGGCTTTTGATGCAGAGCTGTACAATTCTGGTTAGTAAGGGCTTTTGATGCAGAGCTGCACAGCCAAATCATTTCCAGCAACTGAGTGTTGACTGAATTATTAGTAAGGGCTGCAAGCTGACTAGCCACTCAGACAACGTTTAATAAGTGGTGTTGTGCCTCTGGGAAGTTAGACATGATTTATAAGGTTCTGCACGGTTTCCTCAGCATTTTGATATAGTTTAGCCCAAACCTTGCATTCAAAATTGGCCAGGATATTTAAATATTTCTTTCTCAGCATTAACAAGGTATCAAATTACTTTAACAAATGATAACACATTTGGCAAGGTTTGCTGAGCAACTTTGACGCCAGGGCATAAGAGGATGCACAAGGGGACGCTAACACACTGAGGACATCTGGTGGAAAATACAAGAACAACTGTCATCATGCTAGGGCCCTCTGTCTCAGCTTGTCTGAGAAAATTTCATTATCCAGCTTTACTAGTATTTATACATGGGACACTTATTCCAGGTCAATATATTTATTGACAGATCTCATGAAGACTTGTCACTGGCCTTAGAGGTTGTCCTCTTAGTGGTTCAGGTTTAATAGTTTGTCAATGAATGAGAACAAAATGTAGGCTATCACTTGTGTATGATCCCGGTGTATAATTGATAACTAAAAGCAGCCACCTGAACTCTGTGCCACACATAGAAATGAGTTTTTTTTTCCAAATATTGGTAGAAACCTTGTACATCCCCTAACGCCCATACCGTCAGATACATTATTAATCATCATGCAATGCTTTTGACCTGTGACACGTAGAAGTCCCAATGACTATGGCCTGTCGGGGGAAAAAGATGCCCGGAGGCAATAAGTGAGTGAGTAATAGTTTCATCACATGAAAATTACGCATCTGATAATGGATGAAAATATGTGGCTGTATCCATTCATACATCTACTGAAGGGGCTGTACAATGTTAAAAAAATCCCTAAATTAAGCAAGGAAACTCTGTAAGATTTAATGGCGATTCACCGTAATTTATAGTGTAGAGGTACACGTTATTAAACCATAGGAGTTGGGTACTGTCTGACGTGGCGGGTGAGTCGAGTCGTCGGACGTTCCTCAGGTTCCGGATAGGTGGCAGCACTGATCCGGGTCTGTGGGGACATCTGACTACGAACACCTGGGTCCGTATATAAAGCCCAGGGCTCAGCCACTACCTCAGAGGCCCTTCTGGCCTCCACACCATGTAAACCATTATTCCTTAATATTAGCTGCCTCTTTGACATCATCCGGCAGCCGTGAGTGTACACTAAGAAATAAAACTAACCGTTGGCATACACTTGGAATACTGTCTTACTCTTTCTTTCTGAACCGTAAGACCCGAACCCCCTAGGTCCGTAAGGCCACAAACCCTTACACTGGTGCCGTGACCAGTTAATTCTGGTGTATAGCCCGGACGTTATAACGTCTGAACGGCTGGTACATGGGTTAGACACCCTCAGGGAAGCTAACCCAGCAGGGCAATCAATTGCCCAAGAGAATGGAAATGAATCATTAATGCTCCAAACCCATTCGAACTCGCAAGATGCGGAATCTGCATCTTGGAGAGATCCCGGACCCCACTATAATGATAGTGAGGAGAATCTGCCAGACTCTGTACGACGCGAACAGTCTATACAGAGACAGAGCAACTTAATAGGCCAACAATCACTTGTTGACGAGTTAAGTAATTCGATGTTCGAAGTTGGTGGTAGTACTAACCCAGAACATCCGGCACCAATGCCAAAAAGGGTAACATTCGGAGAACTACCTTATAGATTACCCAGGCCCGAATTACCAATATTAGATTACAGCGCTATAGATGGCGACTTAACCTATGCGGTACCGGAAGGTGAGGAATTCAAACGACCGGATGTCCTGTTGTTGAATGAAACTTATGTAACTTTGAACGAGAACCTAAATACCTTGGTCAAAGCTAAAGATGAAGTATTCCATGAAAAACTTCAGTTGGAAGAAGACCTAACTGGCATGCGAAAGTAATTCGAAGCCAGAAGGAGTGAGTACATGAAGGAACTCGAGAATGAAGAATTAAAACTTCATTCAATGAGAGAATCATTCAACAAGGAATATGATAATAGGCACATTCGTATCCAAACATACATAGATACGAACGACCAATTAAACCTTGATAAGGCAAAATTCGAATCCGAAATTCGCCATTATCAGAACGAGTTGGATAAATTGAAACTTCAGTGTAGTAAACAAGCTGAAGACAATGAAACCATCCAGGTAGGCATTATAGCTTACAACAAACAACTGGAGGAGGATAGACAGAAACTCACAAATGAGCTTCAGGAGTTGCAGACTACTGCAATAACTCTAGATAAATATGTAGAAGCCGCCCAGTTAACTATAGGTAATATAGATCCAGCTGTGGTATCTACAATGTTGGGAAAGACATCCAAAGATGCAACCCCAATTAGATACAGCCCATTCGTTGATGATGGGGCTGACAAGAATGTAGTATCCGGAATCTACAAGAAACCGGATAATACCGCAGTAAATGGAACCGCACCTAAACCAGCAACTCCGATGCTGGATACGATAGGTCCGGCACCACCCATACCAGATTTGAGTCACAAAATTAAAGCGACGATGGTGCTACTGGGACTAATAACAATACACCCGTGGCACAACCAAGAGCACCCGGACCAATGAGGTATATGTTGACACCACCTTCATATTTCCCCCAACCCGGCCACAGTACACCAGCAGGGCCAAGATTACCGAATCCACCTCCGGGTTCTGGTAATGGTCCTACTGATGGACGTTTTCCAAGACCAAACCCGCCACAAAACAATGCTAATGGCGGTACGTATCAACCAAGAACATCTTCCTATGGATATAGAAATAATTATAATCCATCAGGAAGTGGTATTTATCAAAATGGTAATAGCTATAACCAGGGATGGAATCAAAATAATTCTTACCCTAGATATGCGTCTTCTGGAAACGCCAGTTACAATGGTGGATGCCCTGGCGGTTCATCCGGAAGCTATAATAATAATGGTCCACCAGGAGGAAACCCTCCAGGCGGCCCAGGAGGATCCGGATCCGGAGGATCAGGATCAGGAGGAGATGGCAGGAAGCCAAATAGGAGAACTTCTATGCCTGCAGGGATGCAAACCATCTTTGATAGGAGCCAATGTATCCAAAACCTTGGCATTGACTGCTACCGAAAGGGAGCAGACGGCATGGAAGTCATGAACTGGAGCATGCGAGAAGCAGATAGACTACGCGGATGTAATAATCCGGCACGTAGGCAGGCACGGATACCCCCTCCATATGATTCTAATGATCCATGGAAGGACAGGTATCAAGCTTTTGTCGACGAAGTCAATTGTAGTGGCTGGACAAAAGAAGAAGCTCTGCCATATTTGATCTGTTGGTTAAATAAAGGCGGAAAAGTAGCTCTCAACCAATGGAGAGCAGCTTACGGATTATATGGTACCTATGATCAATTAGTAGAATGTGCCGCATACCTATTTGGATCAATCGTTAGAGAAGATCCGTGGGTAAGTTTCAAGAAGAGAACACAAAAACCTAAGGAATCACACAAAGTCTTTGGTTTGGAGCTGCAGGACTTGCTTTCAAAAGCACGTCCAAATTGGGCTCATGACGATGATTGCTATCTACAAGAATTGTTTATACAATTCTACAGTGGATTGCGGGATCCGGATCACAAGCAAGTGGTCTGGGATTCTTGGAAAGATGACACTTCCTTCAGTGACCTGTTCATAGCAATCGATGGACATGACATGAAGAAACGATTGGTAGGTCTTGGACCTAGTTCAGTAAGAGCAGCTCCATTCCAATACGGAGGTACACCTGCTCCGTTATATGAGACTTCCCAGTTAGCTCCTGTTGAATCGAATGAAGCTGATGAGGAGTATGACTATATCTCCGATGAAAACGGAGAATATATTGGTTCAGTCCAGATAGCTGGAAAGTATTACCGACAAAAGCGGTATAGGAAGGTACATTCGAGAGGGAGAGGAGGATCTGTTGCTGGTAAAACAGCTTCCGGATCAACTCAACCTGGCAGTGTAGCCTCTACGGCGAAGCCAACCGTAGCAGCCACTGTTGCTCCGACTAATATGATGGAAACGTTAATAGCCGGATTAACAGAAGCTCTAAAGAGACCAAGAGTTGACAAATCTCAAAGGAGATGTTTCAGATGCCAGAAACTGGGGCATTTTGCTCCCGAATGTATGGCTGAGAAGCCTGTCCCGCGTAAACAGGAGGGTGTCTCTGGGATAAGTACAGAGGAAAACTAGAAGGGGGTCTCCCGAGGGGCAAAGAAGGGGATCCCAGTGACAAATCTTGCCATGATATCACCATCAGTGATGATAGTTCGCATGTAGTAACAAGCTCGCCTAACACCGAGGTGGTTGTAGACACCCGGAAGGTTAGGGAAGCTGATATAACAGGTGCCACGGGAGCACGGGGGAAACCCAATATCAGTAACGAGGCAGGCGGCTATGAATTAGCCAAGGTCTGTGGTGCCCACCTGCCCCCGGGTCATCCTTGTCTGGAATTCCTGAAAGGATGTGGATCGACTCCTGGTGTGAAAAATGACGTTCCGATCCTCACGGACATGCCCTCTGTTCTAAACGGAAGGCGGTGGTATGTTTGCCTCACTGTTAACGGGAGATCTGCCGAATTCCTTGTGGATACGGGAGCTAGCCACTCTTGTATCTCCAGGGGTTTCTACGATCTTATACCGGATGAACATGATACTCTCAAATCGGGAGGAAGTGCTCAGACGGCCGATGGCAGTACCTTGCAAACGTATGGTAGAACTTGTGTGAAACTACAGTTGGATGGTATACATGACTATGTCATGAGCGCCACCATTGCGGATATAGCAGATGAGGGGATACTGGGGTTGGATTTCGCATCCCTGTATGGTCTGTGTTGGAACCTCAATCAGGAGTGTTGAGTGTGAAATACCCGTATCCCGTAAAAGTTAGATGTGTGCTGAGACAAGTGAGCAGTATGGCTAGTGTAGCACACACAGTGCGAATCCCTCCGGGAGTAGCCTGTGATGTGCTTGTAAGAAGTGATCCTGCAATGCGTAATAAACCTGCAGTGATAGAACCAGATGTAGTTACTTTGTCAAGTATCGGATTAAATTCTGTAGACACGATAGTAGCGAATGCATCCTGGTCGGTAGTACCTGTCTCCAATACTGGAAACACTACTATCTACTTGAAAAAGGGACAAGTTTTTGGAAACGTGACCCTTTCGGAGACTGTAACGGATAGTAAGCTAAGCTTACAAAAGGTAACAGGAGATGATGAAATTTCGGAAGACTTACTTAAGTTGTATGAAGAAACTTCATTAGAAGATCCGGAACACCGGAAAGAGTTCTATGATATGCTCTGTCAGTATAATAATGCCTTTGCCAAACCTGGTGAAAAACTAGGTACGACAAATAAGGTATTACATAAAATAGATACTGGAGATGCTGCACCCTTTAAGATACCGTATAGACGGTTACCTTTGGCGAAAAAGAGAGTAGCTGAAGATGAGATAAACAAGATGTTGGAACAGGATGTAATAGTCCCTTCCAATAGTCCATGGAGTAGTCCTGTGTGTATGGTAACAAAGAAAGACGGTACTATCTGCTTTTGCATAGACTACAGGAAGTTGAATGGAATAACGAAAAAGAATTCGTATCCATTACCGAGAATAGACGAAACCATTGACTCCTTATGAGGGAACAGTTGGTTTTGTACCCTAGACTTGCAATCAGGTTACTGGCAAGTGGGGATGAACCCTTCAGATATGGAGAAAACTGCATTTTCGAGTCATATTGGACTATTCCAATATAACGTAATGCCGTTTGGATTGTGCAATGCACCTGCAACATTTGAAGCAATGATGGAAACAATTCTAAGTGATTTATTGTGGAAAAGATGTCTTGTATATCTTGACGATGTCATAGTCTTCGGAAAAACATTCGAAGAGTGTTCTAATAACCTAAAAATGGTACTAGAACGTATTATTTCTAATGGTCTCAAATTGAAACCTAAGAAATGCCACATGTTTAGAAAGTCCATAAATTATTTGGGCCGCATCATTAGTGATGAAGGAATAAAGGCTGATCCGGAAAAAATCGAATCAGTTACGAATTGGAATAGACCTAAAACACCCAAAGAAGTGAGGTCCTTTTTAGGATTCTGTTCCTATTACAGGGAATTTATTCCGAATTATTCTAGAGTCAGTTATCCATTACAAGCAATAGCTAACTGGACTCCAGGAAGTACCAAGGAAAAATTTCCTTGGACGCATGAACAGGAAACCGCTTTTCAAAAGCTAAAAGACCTGTTCACGAGTACTCCTGTATTGCAATATCCGAATGAAACGGATCATTTTATACTGGATACTGATGCTAGTAATGATAGCATTGGTGCAGCTCTCTCGGAAGTCCAAAATGGGAGAGAAGTACCGATTGCCTTTGCCAGCAATACACTGAGCAAGACTCAGCGCAATTACTGCACAACCAAAAGAGAGTTGTTAGCAGTAGTCGTATATACCAAGAAGTTCAAACATTTTCTATGGGGAACGAACTTTACTTTACGTACGGATCACTCCTCTTTAAGGTGGCTACTGAACTTCCGAGATGCTGAAGGAATGTTAGGCCGATGGCTAGCCCATTTATCCGAATATGGGCTTGAACATCAACAGATTCAGCATAGACCTGGAGTTAAGCATTTAAATGCTGATGCTTTGTCTCGAATACCAATTCGGAAATGTGATAATCCGGATTGTACTGATTGTGGAGCTCATAGGGCAGTGTTAGCAGGGATTCGAAGACCATTCGTACCCCTAGTTGCCAGTATACTGGATTGGTCTATGGATCACATACGACATTTCCAGGAAGCTGACTCGATAACTGCGCAGCTACTGCAATTGGTACCGATGGGTATACGTCCAGTTAGACCGGAGGTCTCCCTGG
The DNA here is from genome assembly GCA_949317995.1 of Acholoe squamosa. NCBI lineage: Eukaryota > Metazoa > Annelida > Polychaeta > Phyllodocida > Polynoidae > Acholoe > Acholoe squamosa. The sequence goes on along the minus strand of OX439049.1, from coordinate 64,952,848 downwards.
AAAATCGAGAAATGAGATGGTTTCTTGCTCAATGGACCGAGCTTGAAGTCCGGAAAGGCGTGTTATACCGTTGGAAGCCATGTAATAATGGTGAGAGAATCATGCAAGTGGTGATACCACATGCTATGAGACATGACATTATGTACTTCTGTCATGGACATCGGACAAGTGGTCATTTCGGAAGGAAACGCTCGTTAGCACGACTTTCCAAGAAATACTATTGGCCTGGCATGACACGGGACTTGCAAAGATGGGTGATCACCTGTCCGGATTGTTGTAAAAACAAACCCGGACCCGGGATGGGCAAACTTCCCCTATCCCAAGAACTTTTCGGAGTTAGATTCGCAAGAATCGGGGTAGATATTATTAGTGGATTTAATACAACCACTAATGATAATACCTGTATGATGGTAGTGTGTGATTATTATACGAAATACACTAAAGTATTTCCACTACCGGACCACAAAGCAATTACTTGTGCCGAAGCCTTTGTAAAAGGTTGGGTACTAAGTTTCGGTGTACCATTAATGTTACACAGTGACCAAGGCAGAGATTACTTAGCTATTTGCAAGACTAGAACCAACCCGTATAGGCCACAAAGCGACGGATTGGTAGAAAGGTTCAATAGAACCCTCATCCAAGTTCTAAAGTCACTCGTTAATGAACATATGGATGACTGGGATGAGCAATGTCATTTCGTGACACATGCTTATAACAGTACGGTACATTCAAGTACAAATTGTACTCCGAACCTTTTAGTATTCGGAGAGGATTTGATAATGCCTGCTGACCTAGTTTTTGGAGTCGTAGGGATGGACCCTGAACTACCCTGCCATGTAGTTTTTGTGGAATGTTTAAGAGACAGATTTAAAAAAAGCATATGAGTCTGTCCGAATTGATTTGGAGAAAAGTGCCAAATGGCAGAAAGTAGGATACGATACCGATCTAAAGCATCGGAAATTCCAATCCGGAGACAGAGTCCTCAGATTACATGAACCACTTAGACACATAAAATTAGCGTCTAATTGGGATGGTCCCTTTACTATAACACAAGTTATCAGTGATTGTACCGTAATTATCAAATCTGACTTTGGTCGACTTTATAAGTCAAATGTGGCTAGATTAAGGAAATGGTCTGGGAGGGAGACCTCCACAGAAATGTATGGTGAAGGTTCCGGAAAGATCCTGAACCAGAATCGCATAATATACCAGGTAAAGAACACTACAGTGAAGCGTGGTCGTGGTAGGCCTAAAAAGTATTCCGAATCAGTGACACCCACGCCAACACCGATTAAGCGTGGGGGAGTTAAAAAAGTCTCGGCAGGTGAAGACAAAAAGAAGAGGAAAGGTGTTTCTAAGGCTAAGAAGCACCTAGAGAAAGCTCTTCAGACTGTCAGGTCCGATAAAGAACTATCCGAAAAGGGGAGATACGTTCACCGCAGCCCCCGAATTGCCCAGAGGACTGCAGTGACCTAACCTGTATACACAACGAGTGTAATGTTTACATTTAGAGGAACGGATGACAACTGACCCGAAAGGCTTATTTGTCGCCGCCGCATGATGTACCAATGGGTAGTGGACGGATAATCCGGTGGATTTGCTTAAGCTTTCCATAATCTCCACTTAAATCCCCAGACGAGTCATCGGTGTGAGCAATAATTACCTAAAAACAATCAGTTTGTTGATGTACCGCTTGTAGCACGTGCGTTTCCGCATGACTTCACAGTGTCTAGTCTCGGCTGACCTCTCGTGACCCCGCGCGCAACAGGGAAATGACGTCACGAATGCTGGCCTGTCGCCATATTATTTTTCGGTAACGTCCAAGACAGTCGAGCTCGCTCCCTTCTTGGATTTTACCGGCTAGCAAACTCCTCGCTGCTCCTCCAGAGTCTGTCTCCTGGTAGACAGACTCCGCTTGTGTCGGCCCCGGCGCCGTAAAAGCCGGAAAAAGGAGTAGTTTACTCCCGTGGGCGATTCCCCAGTCATGGCTGAGGAATCCGTAGCTGCAGCCAAGCTATCCGGTGACCCGGATAAGCTGACTCCGTCCGCAGAAGCTTTTCCGGAAGCTTTGTCGCCTGTTACACAGGAAGAGAGCGAGATGATGGACGTGGAGGAATCCACGGATCGCTCGTTCGAGGAGAAGCTGGCTTCATTTTCACTAAATGAGCCAGAGAAGATGTTATCTCCACTCCCACCCGAGGGATCCGGAGCGGCTGCGAGTGCTGAACCCGCAGCGACAGAGTCCGAAACCACACAAGTCGACGGCCCGAAGGATCAGTGGAAGCCAGCAGTGGCTAACCCGTTCCCAGTAGAGTACGATGGTCGCTACCTGTATGTCCACCCGGAACTGCAGGCGCAAGTGACCTACGCAGACGGGACACCAGTCAGGTTGGACCCGAAAGTTAGGATAGCTGTCGAGGGCGTTATGGTTCCCGATCAGCTGACCAGGACGCCTCCCGAGTGGCTTCGAGACTGGCCGTGGTTCCAACGGGGACTTATGGTAGAAGCTGACTTCCGCGAGACAGTGTACGAAGCCAACCGAGCCTTCGAGCTCGGAGCGTACCCGAAGCCTGACAAGTCCCTGTGGAACGTCAAGGCTACGAACATTAATTGGGTAGGCTGCGTCTCGGATTCCGAGGGGCAGACTTACCCACGCCCTTGTGCTACCCGGCCCTAGTACCGGACCACAAAGGAGTATCGGGAGGCCGCTGCTAACTTCGAGCAGTGGGATGAAGGTATTTATATAACCGAGCAAGAATTAGTGGATGTCCAGAACAATTCACTAATCGGTATGGACCGAGGTGCAGCCCTTCGGACGGTTCTCGTCCGCCGAATGACTGCCGAACGGGAGGCTCAGGAAGAGGCTAAGAGGGCCGCGGAAGTACCCGCACCTCCTATCCCCGACCTGAAACTTGCCACCAGGAGTTCAGCCAGTGCTACACCAGCCACCGGCAGTACTACCACTCAGGTAGAAGCCTCGACCTCCAGCGCATCCGGAACCCAGGAACCAGAGGAAGACTGGAAGGTCAGCAAGAACCGAAGGTCCGCTGCTCGGAAGCTCAAGAATCTCCCGGATTCTGCTAGAGCCGAGCCGAAACCCAGCACTTCAGCCACTGGTAGTTCTGCCATGGAGGTTGAATCGTCTGACGAGGAGTCTGTGCACGAGTCCTCGGTTGAGTATGATGAGAAGGCCACTCCATCAACTCAAACCGAGGCCGAACGCTGGGCTAACGCCAAGTCCGGATTCAAAACCCGGATTCCGACGTGCTTCTCCGACTGTGCGTACGGAGTAAAGAAGGATGGCTCTACCCTCTATGCCTGCCCAGACTCAGTCAACAAAAATAATGAGTCAGATGATGAAGATTGGATGCGTCTTTCGGACGAGGACCCCAATCCGAGCAAAGCCTATCGAAAGATGTGGCTTATGCTAAACCACACCGAAGGGTATTACACTTATACCCAGAGGAGGAAGCTGCGTTGGGCTTTAGAGAAGTGGTACGGCGACGACCAAAAGTCCTGTCCCTTCTCTATCTGCCAGTACTCCAGCCCGGTTTCAACGGCATCTGGTAGAGGCCCACTTCCACCATCACCCGGTTTACATTTGTGATCCGAGTTATGGTAAGAAGGGCAAGAAGTGTACTACGAAGGTGCAATACAACCGACGTAGTGATCTGGCTAGACACCAGAAGAAATGCCACGCAGAAGGTTTGGACGGGGCATGGAAGCGCATCATGGAGCTTCATCAGGAACTCATGAAGGAGTTCGATAGTCTGAGCGAGGATGCTTGGTCTAAGATCCGACCAGGGGACCAAGTCCTCTGCGAAGTTCCGAAGACCAAGGATTGGAAACTCCGAGCGAAGATAGTCCTGACTCCTGGAAAGGGTAAACTGGACATGCAAGAGTCTCTCTGGCAGAAATGCGAGGAATCCGGAAAGGATGCAAAGAGAGCTCGTGAAAGGAGCAGGAGAGATCAGAACCGTGGTGGCAACGGTAATGGTCAGAGCACCACTAAACCGAAAGTCAGAGCAGAGGACCGTTCCAGGTCCCCTCTGGCTAGGCACCCCGCAGAGCAGGCTCAGGGCACTCCGGTGTTCAAGAAGCCCGAACCTGCCGGATACGCTGGAGCCGTATCTAAGCCTGGGAAAGTTAATTCTCGTAACTTTCCGTCCTTAAACCAGGGACCTGGACCTGAGAGCCAGACCTTGGTGGTAGGAAAGGATGGTCGCCTTATGCCAAAGAAGACCACAGCATCTGCTGCCGCCGGATCTGCATCCGCTCCAGCCGCCCCGCCAGTTACCTTCACCCAGGAGCAGTTGAACATGTACCTGCAAATGGGATTGAAACAGAACGCACCACCTGCCTACTGTGTACCAACGGCAGGCGTGTCCGGAAGCCCCAAACCCGGAAGTGGTCCACAGGCCGCATCGACTCCTCCCAAGGCTGTCGCTGCACCTGCGAAACCAAAGGACGCTATTACCATTAAAACCGGTAATGCGGAAGTTTGGTTTGAGAAATCTCGCCAAGGGGAGGCAGATGTCCAGAAGGCCATCTACACCCACTGGGAGAAGTGTGTTCGCGAAAAAGCGACCGAGTTCCATCAGGGTCTCCTAAACGACACCCTGTTGTGTATGAAGGAGGTCGCGGATGCTGAAAAGCAGCGCCTCGAGACCCTCATTCGGGACGATGTGAAGGCCCAGGAGGAGGCTGCCGCAGCTGCCCGAGAAAAGGCAGCTATGGATGTACACGTGCTGGAGAAACGTGTAAAAGAGGAGATTTCTCGGAATACCAACTTGAACACTAAGTTCATGAGGGTATTCGGAGTCGACTTGGACGAGTGGGACGGCACTCCCGAGTCGGCTCTAGCTCTTCTTAAGAAGAAGCATGCTAAGAAATCCGCTACGGGTTATTTCTCCCATAATTTTTTTCTCCATCACCAAATAACCAGATATAGTCTTTGCGGAACCCTGTAGGTCTGCGAATGTTTTCTTCACTAGTGTATGAACACCTATAGTATGTGTTCCAGGTTCCTCTTATGACCAGTTTATTGTATAATTCAGGCTGTATAACCCTTATTGCACCCTGAATAGTCTATTCGGATTTATAACTTCACCCATGAACAATCCGATAGTAGACTTGCTGCTGTGAGACGTATCCGGATGCCAGTTCCAGACTCCTGCTGTTACCCGTGCTAACCACTTACTAGGATGGACTTTACGATTTACCTCTACAACTCATCTATACTCCCGAATGGACTTATACCAAATACTACTGTTACTTCCGGATCAACCTATATTGGACTATTTTCTACTTATGTCAACTAAACTTAAAAAAGGATTACGTTTTCTACATTGTTGACACATCCGGACTATTATTCTACATTCTACGCCATTCGGATCTACTTATAAACTTTAGCACTACTAGAGGATTGTGGGTAGCTGCCCTAAATTCATCTACCGTGTTCACTCTATATAAGGAAACCATAAACTTTAGCACGTCCATCCCGTGATTAGCTGACCACACCTACCTACTAGTACCCGGAGGATTACAGCAGAAGACTCCAGCAGCATCTATAATTTCTGTATATTGTATATAATGTCATATTTCTATTTTTCTAAAATATTATATGTATGTGCATATCCACTAGATGCATATTATGATACGGGTACATATATATTTCTTGATACGGATCTCTGATTATTGTTGGTATTCATATTATAAGATCCGTTAAACTTCACCAGAAAACTCACATTATTGTCCTGCGAGACAAATTGTATAATAAGTATATTGATCTGGTGCTATAAAGGTTATTAGGTACACAGTGATAATATATTATTATTATATTCATTACCACACCGTGATTTTTTTTCTTTTCTTTTCAAGTGTATGGTATAAATGGTCCTATTCGTACTACTCACGGAATCCTTAACGGATTCATATGTTAATAATATACGACATGTCATTATATAGTGAAGTTACTATAACAGTCTTCTTTAAGACTATATATTCAAATGTGGTGTTAATAACTACAAACACACATACGGATGTTATTATGTGATTTATTTATTATCGACAGTTCCGTTACACATAACTGTCATCATCACATGTATACGATTCATATTACTTGTCTTATTAATTATACCGTAGATATAATATATTATATGGTATAGTAATCTAACTAACAGTTCCGTTTCACACAACTGTCACTTATTCAAGTAATTTGTATAATATTTCAACATCCTAATTGTTATTTGTAACTACATTCACTATCGAATATATATATATGACATTCGATTCATACTCAATTTGGTGTTAATGTTATACCTATGGTTGTACCTCTATTACTAAAGGTTTAGACATATAGAAATGTTATCCTAGTAATATTATTATAACTATAACACCCTCCTAAATGTCTGGGGGAGTGGTGTAGAGGTACACGTTATTAAACCATAGGAGTTGGGTACCGTCTGACGTGGCGGGTGAGTCGAGTCGTCGGACGTTCCTCAGGTTCCGGATAGGTGGCAGCACTGATCCGGGTCTGTGGGGACATCTGACGACGAACACCTGGGTCCGTATATAAAGCCCAGGGCTCAGCCGCTACGTCAGAGGCCCTTCTGGCCTCCACACCATGTAAACCATTATTCCTTAATATTAGCTGCCTCTTTGACATCATCCGGCAGCCGTGAGTGTACACTAAGAAATAAAACTAACCGTTGGCATACACTTGGAATACTGTCTTACTCTTTCTTTCCGAACCGTAAGACCCGAACCCCCCAGGTCCGTAAGGCCACAAACCCTTACAATAGGAATGTTGAGGTCCCCTATAATAACAGTGTTTCACCCTATGGGTCACTGTACGGATTCACTGTATTGATTCACTGAAAATGCCGGTGCCAGTGAATCACCATCTTTTAAGTGAATTTTTTTACTGTATAGGATTACCTCATTTTCACGATATCAGGCTGTCCATGAAAAAAAAAAAAAACATTTGCACAAGTTTCAAATTCAACACAAACACAACAATAGGATTACTCATGTTTTGAAAATAGGGAAAGAACATGTGACATTTTTGCTTTCTTATCTAAGATACAACTCATAAGTCAAATACTCTTTTTCAAAATTTATTGGCTTAGATGGCAAGCATTTTATTTAGCAAATTGGTCCTTGCTGCCAGCATTCATTATCACTCCATCTTTTCTGAAATGAGATAAAAAAGTAACCATAAGCAGATTGCTTTTTATTGGTAGACATGTTTATCTCTATGTCTTACTTCATTCTTTAACGGTCGCTAGCATGGGCATGCATCATGTCCCTTGGTTGTCATGATGCACCAATGAAGTGCTGAGCAGCCTGCTCACAAGCACTCCGTTGGTGCAGCCAGCTGAGTGCTTTAAGACCATAGGGTCAGCATGATGCATGAATGCATTCCAGGCTAGTTACTCATCACAGCTGCTGCATTCAGGTGTCATGATAACTGTTGGATATAGTGCATGAAATGGTAAATTTGCTGTCATGATGGATGAATTCTATTCCAGGTAGAAGCACTGTTTGGGAGTGTATCACATGATGCGAGAATGCAGCCCTGGCTAATATGTTAACCAGTGCTGTATCCATGCCATAATTAGGGACCGCATGATGCAAGAATGTAGCCCTGGCCAATAGGCTAACCAGTGCTGTATTCATGCCATTATTAGGGTCAGCATGATGCTAGAATGCAGCCCTGGCTTATAGGCTAACCAGTGCTGTATTCATGTCATTATTAGGGTCAGCATGATGCAAGAATGCCGCCCTGGCTAATAGGCTAACCAGTGCTGTATTCATGTCATTATTAGTGTCAGCATGATGCAAGAATGCAGCCCTGGCTAATAGGCTAACCAGTGCTGCATTCATGCCATTATTAGGGTCAGCATGATTCATGCAAACCAATGGATACAATCCACTATGTGATAGATAGTATTACAAATTGTCCAATATGTGACAGGATCTGCAAAAAGGGCCCTTAGCGCAGGGTACTATAAGGTCCCTATTCCCAGTACATGTCACATATTATGATAATAGGAGTAATAAAAGACTGTCTTCCTTTCACGACTATGTAATTACACATGAATTAGATGGAGACTTACCGCAGTCTCTAATAGTATCCACCATAGTTACCGCCATATCCGCCATAGCCGTGTCCATCGTAGTGGCCACCATAACCTCCATATCCACCTCCGTATCCTCCATGTCCATATCCACCATACCCACGTCCATAACCATAGGAGTATCTGTCATGGCCGGTCACACCATAGGGAGTCCCAGGGACACCATCCTTGTAGGCAGTGCCAGTTCCAGCTCCAATACTGTTGGCAATAGCGTTAACACGCTGCTGGCCGTGGGCGTAACCATAGCCAGAGGCCTCGGTGAGGCAGAAGGCAACAGCGGCAAGAAGGATGATACGGATCATTTTGAGAGCTGTGTGAGAGAATGTGTGACATAGTGAGTGTTACACTGTCTTATATACTCAATGTTACATGGATAAAAATACATATAGTGAGTCAGGATTTGATATTACTCAATGCATTATTCAATGCAGACATGTGTCCATCTTAACCCTTAAAGGGCAAACTGATGCAGGAGTGCATCATGCCCATTGGTCGTCATGCCAACCTGACGGGAGTGTATCAATCCTGTTGGGTCAGCATGATGTTTGAATTCAGCCCTGATGAGTTACTCACCAGGGCTGTATTCATAAAAAATGATGACCGTTGTGCATGATGAATGCATAAACAGCCTTTAAAGGGTTAATCCTTTGTTATATTTCCGTTAATAACCAGATGTAATCCAGGCAACATGGGGTAAAAAAAGACATCAATGTCTACGGTCTAAGCCAAGATGACCCCTTGGTTCAATTCATCCCCCCACGTCTACTGAGATTAAAGGTCATGCATATTTGCATCAGTAAATGTGCGTAAAGGCATATCTCAAATGCTGCTGCATCCATAAATATCATTTCTGGAGAAAGACTAATAGTGACGTGGACTTTGTCATATTACACAGAATTCATGTCTCAGCTGCCCATAGGTTTTTGAGTTTTTAAAATCAATCGACTAGATCAGAAGTTATTTCATTTTGAATTTTTCTAGCAGATCCATAAAGTCTAGGTGCGTCTTGAATACGGTAGGAGACAGTTATATAGATGCATGTATATAGGCCGGAAACTGACTCTTACCATAGTACACCCTCATACAGGAACTTACTAAATTTAAAATTGCAAGAATTGTTATCCATGGTGTTTCATGAACCTTAATTTATCATCTTTATACAACGAATTTGACCTTTGCAGTGTTTTTTAGCACATTGTAGCACTTTTTGCACTGGGACAACTGGGTAACACCCACTTCACTGAAGATACTAGGCGGTCAACAACCAGCCAGGGACCCACTGTGACTAAAAATGGTCAGGACATAATCCCTTCTGGCCAAAGATCAAGCAGCCAGACAAACCAGGCGTTATTGGAAGCAGGCATGGTTCTGAACCAACTCTTAAAGGATCCTACTAACTCTGCAGCACTAGGTGAGCAGCTGAACAAGTGGTGCCAAGGACATGTCCACCTAAGGACACATCACTTGGTTTTACTGGCAGCAAAACAAGTGGGGCACAGGGTTACAGACAGCCCTCTGGAGTTACATGAACAAGTCGCCAGTAAGAACAGCTTAAACAATGGAACCCATATAAATCATGAAATTAGATCAAATGGTGCCTCTAAAGACTCTCAAGCACAAACTAAAGTTTACACATTGCCGTATGCAAAATGGATTAGAAAAAAATAGTGTTAACTTTTAGCACCTACATCATAACATTCTCCCACCACAACGTGAAAAATAAATGACCCTATTAACATGGTAAACACTGGCAAGCCACCTGTGCCATATGTTTCAAGATCAAAGAATCAAACCGATTGCAGTAGCTTTTTCTATACGCTGAGTATGCGCTGAGTATACCAGCCTTTAAAGGGTTAAAGTGTGACCAGTGGGTGTCCTGTTCTACCAGCCTTTAAAGGGTTAAAGTGTGACCAGTGGGTGTCCTGTTCTACCAGTCTTTAAAGGGTTAAAGTGTGACCAGTGGGTGTCCTGTTCTACCAGACTTTAAAGGGTTAAAGTGTGACCAGTGGTTGTCCTGTTCTACCAGCCTTTAAAGGGTTAAAGTGTGACCAGTGGTTGTCCTGTTCTACCAGTCTTTAAAGGGTTAAAGTGTGACCAGTGGGTGTCCTGTTCTACCAGTCTTTAAAGGGTTAAAGTGTGACCAGTGGTTGTCCTGTTCTACCAGTCTTTAAAGGGTTAATGTGTGACCAGTGGTTGTCTTGTAATACCAGCCTTTAAAGGGTTAAAGTGTGACCAGTGGTTGTCCTGTTCTACCAGCCTTTAAAGGGTTAAAGTGTGACCAGTGGTTGTCCTGTTCTATCATCATTTAAAGGGTTAAAGTGTGACCAGTGATTGTCCAGTACCACCAGTCTTTAAAGGGTTAAAGTGTGACCAGTGGTTGTCCTGTTCTACCAGTCTTTAAAGGGTTAAAGTGTGACCAGTGGTTGTCCTGTTCTATCAGCCTTTAAAGGGTTAAAGTGTGACCAGTGGTTGTCCTGTTCTACCAGCCTTTAAAGGGTTAAAGTGTGACCAGTGGTTGTCCTGTTCTATCATCATTTAAAGGGTTAAAGTGTGACCAATGGTTGTCTTGTAATACCAGCCTTTAAAGGGTTAAAGTGTGACCAGTGGTTGTCTTGTTCTATCATCATATAAAGGGTAAATGTGTGACCAGTGGTTGTCCTGTTCTACCAGTCTTTAAAGGGTTAAAGTGTGACCAGTGGTTGTCTTGTTCTATCATCATTTAAAGGGTTAATGTGTGACCAGTGGTTGTCCTGTTCTACCAGTCTTTAAAGGGTTAAAGTGTGACCAGTGGTTGTCTTGTAATACCAGCCTTTAAAGGGTTAATTTGTGACCAGTGGTTGTCTTGTTCTATCATCATTTAAAGGGTTAAAGTGTAACCAGTGGTTGTCCTGTTCTACCAGTCTTTAAAGGGTTAAAGTGTGACCAGTGGTTGTCCTGTTCTATCATCATTTAAAGGGTTAAAGTGTAACCAGTGGTTGTCCTGTTCTACCAGTCTTTAAAGGGTTAAAGTGTAACCAGTGGTTGTCCTGTTCTATCAGCCTTTAAAGGGTTAAAGTGTAACCAGTGGTTGTCCTGTTCTACCAGTCTTTAAAGGGTTAAAGTGTAACCAGTGGTTGTCCTGTTCTACCAGTCTTTAAAGGGTTAAAGTGTGACCAGTGGTTGTCTTGTAATACCAGCCTTTAAAGGGTTAATTTGTGACCAGTGGTTGTCTTGTTCTATCATCATTTAAAGGGTTAAAGTGTAACCAGTGGTTGTCTTGTTCTATCATCATTTAAAGGGTTAAAGTGTGAACAGTGGGTGTCCTGTTCTACCAGTCTTTAAAGGGTTAAAGTGTGACCAGTGGTTGTCCTGTTCTACCAGCCTTTAAAGGGTTAATGTGTGACCAGTGGTTGTCCTGTTCTACCAGTCTTTAAAGGGTTAAAATGTGACCAGTGGTTGTCCTGTTCTACCAGTCTTTAAAGGGTTAAAGTGTGACCAGTGGTTGTCCTGTACCACCAGTCTTTAAAGGGTTAATGTGTGACCAGTGGTTGTCCTGTTCTACCAGTCTTTAAAGGGTTAAAGTGTGACCAGTGGTTGTCCTGTACCACCAGTCTTTAAAGGGTTAATGTGTGACCAGTGGTTGGCTTGTTCTACCATCATTTAAAGGGTTAAAGTGTGACCAGTGGTTGGCTTACATGTATTACACAGAGAACCATGGCCCCTCTTGTCCCTCTGTGTGTTGTATCGAACATGCACAGAATGCTGTCCCTCTAGGAATGCATCATTAAAACTCACCAGGACTAGGAGGAGCAGTATCTGTTAGCTGTCCTAATGATTAACCCTTTACAGGCGGTTCATGTAGGAGCATGTATGTTTGTTGCCATGATTCACCAATGAAGCGCTGGCGAGTGTCACTTTGGAATCTACCATGTATCCTCGTAAAGTTGAATGGTGAACCACAGTGTAGGTTTTACAATGAGGCCCTAGATGGCAGCACAGTAAAGAACATTTTCTTTACAGTACTCCACAGCAGAAGAAGCAGGCACATCATGATGTATACACTTTATGTGCTGATGATGCATTAATGCATCATTGGTCGTCATGATGCACCAATGCAGTCTTAGCACCTAACTTGTCAGTACTGCATCCATGCACTATGGTTTGATACGCTCTCAGCGAGTCGACATGATGCTCCAATGAAATGCTGGCAAGCAGACTCGCCAGCATGCCATTGGCGCATCACAATGACCAATGGGCATGATGCATTAATGCATCAGCAGCCCTTAAAGGATTAGACACTAAGCAGATCAGTTGTCAGACAACCAAGGGTGGCATTTGTTTATGTACCAATGCGCAGGTTGTATTGTTGCCAATCATAATATGTCTGAGATCAGTAATTCTATACAGGTATGAAGCTATGTCCCACAGTCCTATACCATCCACTATGGGGTATGTAACATATGGACAATACATGAGAGGGTGCTGTGGTCAAAGTGTACTGTGTTGACATTTTGTAGCATCTTGTGTGGACTTCTATAGAAGTTTATTATGGGAACACTTTGTGCTGTGTGGCTAAAACAGCATAATATTAGTTACAAATTCCCCTGATTTGTTTCCCCAAACTGTTATGTAACATTACATATTAAGTTATCACTACTAATTATGATATTATATTTCATATCGTTTTCTCTAATATGCATCTAAATATATTATCATATTCATAATTGTATCAATTCTCATAGAGCCAAGTGAACCCCATATGTCAGACAAAGAATATAGTATAAATTAGCGCATCTTCAGGTTAGTATCATATCCTACTTTCTGCCATTTTGCATTCTTAAGGAGCTCATTTCGGACTATCTCATATGCTCTCTTAAACTGATCTCTATGAGATTCCACAAACATTACTGTACATGGGGCTTCAAGGTTTACCCCTATAACTCCATATACTAGATCCGCGGGCATTATGATATCCTCCCCAAATACTAACAGGTTTGGAGAGCAGTTTGTTGCAGAATGTACAGTGCTATTATGAGCATGTACCACAAAATCACATTGTTCGTCCCAATCATCCTGGCAAGAATTCACCAAGGGTTTTAGGACTTGTATCAATGTTCCATAAAATCTCTCTACCTGACCATCTTACTGGGGTCTGTATGGATTAGTTTGAGTTTTACAGATGGCTAAATAGTGGCACATCTCTTGCCACAAGTTAGACTCGAATTCTCTCCCTTGGTCACTGTGCATCATTAATGGGGCCCCTAAGTGTAAAACCCATCCCCTCACGAAAGCACTTGCACAAGTGGCAGCTTTATGATCAGGTAAAGGGTATACTCGAGTGTACTTGGTGTAGTAATCGGTCACTACCATCATGCAAGTGTTTCCACATTGAGTAGGTTCGGTCCCACTAATGATATCGATTGCTACTCGAGCAAATTTAACACCAAATAGTTCCTGCATCAGGGGTAATTTCCCTGTTCCAGGACCGGGTTTGTTCTTCCCACATTCAGGGTAAGTCATCACCTATCTCGTGATGTCTCTATGCATGCCTGGCCAGTAATACCTACGGGCAAGGCGTTCTAAAGTTCTCTTCTTCCCGAAGTATCCACTAGTTCTATGTCCATGACAATAGAACATAATATCCTGTCTTAGTGACATAGATATCACTATCTGTAGGAACTTAGTAGGACAGGTTTTCCATCGACACGGTAACCTGTCTCGAACTTCTAGCTCGGTCCATTGAGCCAAAAATTTACGAGTTTCTCTGTCTTTGAGAGATAATGCAGGCCTAGCATTAGTGGTCAGGAATGAAATCACTCTCTTGATTGCGGGGTCAGTTTGTTGGAATGGTTGTATGGTCTCTATTGGCCATTCTACAACGTTTTCCATACAGGCATACGATAGGGGTTCGAACTTCCTATTTCGAACTGCAGCAACTACCGCATTTTGAGCACCACAATCATCACAATCAACCTTTTGGCACTTTCTAATAGGCCTTCGGGATAAGGCGTCTGCATTAACATGCTTTGAACCCGCTCGATGTTGGATCTGGCTATGCTCCAACCCAAATTCTGACAAATGTGCCAGCCAGCGACCAATCATTCCTTCGTCGTCCTTAAAATTAAGGAGCCACCTCAACGAGGAATGGTCCATTCAAAGTGTAAAATCAGTGCCCCAGAGGAAGTGCCGGAACTTTTTGGTATACACCACTACAGCCAGTAACTCTTGTTTAGTGGTGCAATAGTTTCGTTGTGCCCTGTTCAATGTATTACTAGCAAAAGCAATAGGTACTTTGACTCCATCCTGGACCTGAGATAGAGCTGCACCAATACTATCATTGCTAGCGTCTGTGTCCAATATGAAATGATCATTCACCGTAGGATATTTCAATACTGGCATGTTAGCAAACAGGTGTTTTATTTGCTAGAAGGCTGCGTCTTGTTCGTCACCCCAGGGAAAGTGCTCCTTTGCTCTACCCGGGGTCCAATGTGCTAATACCTGCAAGGGGTAGCTCACTTTGGAGTAATTCGGAATGAAGGCTCGATGATAGGAGCAGAACCCTAGGAAGGATCTTATTTCCTTCACATTTATGGGTTTCTGCCATTCGGACACTGTCTGAAGTTTTTCAGGGTCGGCTTTTACACCGTCGGGAGTTATTATACGACCAAGATAAGTAATAGATGTTTTAAACAGATTACATTTCTTAGCCTTTAATTTCAACCCGTTGGCCAGTATGCTTTTGAGGACTAACTCAAGGTCGTTGATACAATCCCCTAAAGTCTTCCCAAATACTATGACATCATCCAGATATACCAAGCAACTCTTCCAGAGAAGGTCACTCAGCATTTCCTCCATCATAGCCTCGAAAGTGGCTGGTGCATTACACAGCCCAAAAGGTAAAACATTGCACTGGAACAAGCCCATATGGCTCGAGAAGGCTGTTTTCTCTATATCTCTTGGGTCCATCCCAATCTACCAATACCCGGATTGGAGGTCCAGGGTACAAAAGTATTTGTTCCCCCCAGCGAGTCCAACATCTGATCTATCCTAGGTAAAGGATAAGAATTCTTTTTAGTTAAGCCATTTAACTTTCGGTAATCTATGCAGAACCGAATGGATCCATCCTTCTTGGTAGTCATACACATAGGGCTGGACCAGGGACTTGTGCTAGGCACAATAACTCCCTTATCCAACTGATCAAGGATTTGCTCCGATAGGGTATCTTGAATGGCTTCGCGTCGCCAGTGTCAATCGTGTGCAACACCTTGCTAGTCCGACCTACTGAACCCCCAGGTTTTCAGAAGGCATCATAGTAGGTGGATAGCAAAGCTTGAAGTCATTCCTTCTCTGACTTTCTTGTCAGAGAAGAATCCTGTACCTTCAGGTAGTTCGGTCTGAAATTGGGCTTCCGAAATGTGTTCTATCAAGGACATTTCGCCGATTTTCTCATTTTTTTCAAATAAATAGGAGTTTGACCTCTATTCATAATCGGGACTACCGTCCATGATCCATAGGGCTGGACCAGGGACTTGTGCTAGGCACAATAACTCCCTTATCCAACTGATCAAGGATTTGCTCCGATAGGGTATCTTGAATGGCTTCGCGTCGCCAGTGTCAATCGTGTGCAACACCTTGCTAGTCCGACCTACTGAACCCCCAGGTTTTCAGAAGGCATCATAGTAGGTGGATAGCAAAGCTTGAAGTCATTCCTTCTCTGACTTTCTTGTCAGAGAAGAATCCTGTACCTTCAGGTAGTTCGGTCTGAAATTGGGCTTCCGAAATGTGTTCTATCAAGGACATTTCGCCGATTTTCTCATTTTTTTCAAATAAATAGGAGTTTGACCTCTATTCATAATCGGGACTACCGTCCATCATCCGTTTGCCACTAAAGGCTTGACAACACCTCAGGGTTAGGTTCGAACACAGCGTTCGAACCTCGGAAAGCATTGTTCGAAGAACACAATAAATCACAGGCCATTCCAGCTGGAATTTTCATAGTCTGTACCGTGGTGGCTGCCGAAGACACGTGTCTCAATATAATCTCGCAGTTGTATGGTTGCCGAATCTTCAACATGCCGAAACAGGGATCCAACACAGCACCATACAAACTTGCAAAATCCAAACCGATAATTCCATCGTCACTTATATTGGCAATGGTGGGACTCATCATGTACTCGTAGCCCCCCATTCCAATCTGTATTTACGTCTTGCCAAAAGTCTGCATCTGGCTACCGTCGGCTGTGCAAGCATTAACACCAACTGGTAGTGTTTCATGGTCGCCGGACACCAGACTGAAGAATTTTCTCCACCAGTGTCAATCAAAAATTCCCCTGTCCGGCCCTTCACCGATACAGCAATATACCAATGTTTCCCCCCCAAAGGAGAGGAGTTCTGTGCAAATCGGAGTTGTTTTTCTCCAGTCTTCTCTTCTAATTCTTCTATTTTGTTAATTAGTCGTTGCAGATCGATTTCATATTGATCACATTGTTTTTCCAGGTTCCTGAGTCTTAAGAATTTTCTTTCAGAGTCTTCGTTTCTTGGTAGCCCCTGGTGTAGTGGAACTTTATTTATTGCATCGTCTCTTAGCCTAGCTTGCTCATGCAAGTACTGGCTGCCGATTCATTTCTCGAGCCTCCTTTGTCAAACACCGAAACGTTTAAGGCATCCAAGGATCGTCTAGTATCAGGAGAGTCAGTTTCTGAAGTGGCCGAAGCTTTTCGGTTTTGGTTTACACCATCCACGTTATCATTCATTGTGGGTCCCGAGGTGTTCAAACTTCTTTCTCGTGATCCATCGTGCTCATGTTCGGCCTCCAGGCCTGCGCACTAAACACCTAGAACTGGTCATGGCACCAGTGTAGTGGTTCGAAAGTATGTCTTGTATGACTCGAAGCAAGACCAGACAATCTCCAGTTAGTGCAACAGGCACGTGTTTATTACAACGTAGGTTTTACATCCACCTCAAAGTTATGCGCTTAGTATAGTTCAAGCTCGGTGAAAAGTGGTCAGACTAACGCCTTCCCCGGCCCCAGGTAGGTGCTGGAGTGAGACGAACAGTGCTGCCACCACCCCGCAGCAACCAGGGGTCGTAAGGACCTCTAGTGACTACTGGTGATGGGCGCACCGCTCGAAACGCCCTCTCGAGGAAGATGCTCACATTATATCACGATCTACTAGCCCCTACAGTAGTTTTGGTTTCCCAAAATAGAACTTTAAGATGATTAAAAAAGATGATTTCATTTCACTATATATTCACAGATAAATGGGAATTTTCTGAGGGCCACCTCAGGGATGTGGATCCTTGGTCAACACAGTTCTGTGCTAAGTGCTGCCCTCTTGTTCATTGGCCCCTCTCTACCTTAGGTCGGGCCTCCCTAGCCCACTTAAAAGGGTCTATTTCTCCTCTTTCCTATCTCCTCAGGATGTGTGTGGTGCACATATGCGGGGGCACTGACACATTCCTCTGTGAAATTGTGTAATTTAGTTCTCGCCATGAATATGACCTTTGCTGTCGAAATGGCGTTAAACATCTATTACTCACTCACTCACTCTACCTTAGGTAGACAAGCATATACATGTATGTAAACAGACAGCTGACCGACTTCGTCAGGCACTGATGGATGATGTAGGGACACAGCAGATGGTCAGATGACCATTTGCCGATACAGTGCGTTCATCAACTCAACATTGTGACAACACCATCCTAGCCCATGAAGGTGTTACTGACGTCCATGGATAAAACTTTGATAAAACATACATAATCCCAGCATTTGTAACTATCACTTTAACCCCTTAAGGGCTACTGATGCATGATCGTCTTTAAGGGCCATTATTAATGCATGCCCATCGATCGTCATTATGCATGAATGCCACTCGCCAGGTGTTATTCATTTACATGTACTGTAATAAGGGTAAGACACTAAAGGCCCTGTGCTGCCCTCTGCCTCTGTCAACATGCTACCTCAATGAAGAAGTCTCACCAGCACTTTATTGGAGCATCATGTACTCAGAGTCATGATGCACTCCTTCATTAGCAGGCCTTATAGGGCTAGGACTGACACATCCCCAGGGCACCATGCCAACTACCCTGAAATGTATCAGTTCCATAGGGTTGATACATGAATGTAGCCCTGGTGATTTGAGCTCCATGCATTGATGCATCATGCTGATCCTAGCCTGGAGGGTGTTGCTCCTATAGTAAAAGGAAGAGCTGGCTAAAAATGCCTTCGTTTCAAGTCCTTTCTTTTTATGTAGCTATAACTTGTCCCTTTTGTTGCTCACAAGTGGTCAGTACAGTGCTAAAAAAGCCGCCTTTGAGTAGGTACCTAGTTGGGAGAAGTCAGACAGTATAACATACTATAGAGCATGTGACATGATTAGGTACCTGATAGTGCAGCTCTCTCTGTTCTAAACAAGGCAGGTGACTTCTGAGACTGAAGTGGTGAGTGCAAGTACTTAGGTGAAGCAGTGCATGACTTGTTTAGAAAAGGGGGCACATACTCACAGCTCATTTTACAATAGGAGCAACACCCTGCTGGTCTTAGTGTTGATACAGTCCTGGACGGTGGGCATGATGCACTAATAAGGCTTATGGAGTCAGTGATCTACAGCCAGTAAACGTGTGTCCTCCTTGCATTCACTTGTGTCCATGAACGCATATGGATTGCGTCCAACACAATACAAATGCAAGTGGACACAAGCAGACGCAGCATGTGCCAGACCTCAAGCTATAACGCCAAACTCAATCTCAAGTATAAACAAACAAACACAAGGCTATCTCAAATGAACGCTTGGGGACGCTTATTTACTGGGAGCACTCCGCATTGATGTAACATCATGTGAGGTAACTAGTTCATTTATCATCCTTGAATAAGAATATCATTAAAGAAGACAAAGTGGTTCGATGTGTGTCATTACTGCCCCCTACTAACTTTATAGACTTATTAAATCACAGCCCTCGGGACATACTAGTATCCTCTATAGCGTGTGTACAGTGCACGTGTGTGTGACAGGTTCTGACAAGTGTAGACTCAATCGTTCAGTATACTTGTACATGAAGATAGCAGCCTACTGCATCAACCAGCATTTATTTCATGCATCAACCAACACTTATTTTATGCATCAACCAACACTTATTTCATGCATCAACCAGCACTTATTTCATGCATCAACCAGCACTTATTTCATGCATCAACCAGCACGTATTGCATGCATCAACCAGCACTTATTTCATGCATCAACCAGCAGTTATTTCATGCATCAACCAGCACTTATTTCATGCATCAACCAACACTTATTTTATGCATCAACCAACACTTATTTCATGCATCAACCAGCACTTATTTCATGCATCAACCAACACTTATTTCATGCATCAACCAGCACTTATTTCATGCATCAACCAGCACTTATTTCATGCATCAACCAGCACTTATTTCATGCATCAACCAGTACTTATTAAATGCATCAACGAGCACTTATTGCATGCATCAACCAGCACCTATTCCATGCATCAACCATCACTTATTTCATGCATCAACCAACACTTATTGCATGCATCAACCAGCACTTATTTCATTCATCAACCAGCACTTATTGCATGCATCAATCAACACTTATTGCATGCATCAACCATCACTTATTTCATGCATCAACCATCATCTATTTCATGCATCAACCAGCACTTATTTCATGCATCAACCAGCACTTATTGCATGCATCAACCAGCACTTATTGCATGCATCAACCAGTACTTATTGCATGCATCAACCAGTACTTATTGCATGCATCAACCAGCACTTATTGCATGCATCAACCAGCACCTATTCCATGCATCAACCATCACTTATTTCATGCATCAACCAGCACTTATTTCATGCATCAATCAACACTTATTTCATGCATCAACCAGCACTCATGATAGTGCACACCTCCCTCCTTTTCTGCATCTTCTCAATATCTAATCACATATACTTTTTGTAATTTACATCAGAGATTCACAGAGTATACCTCATTTTTACCACACAGTTTGTTTCTTTCAATTTTATGGCATAAGAGGGACGGTTGCTAGGGATGGAATGCTAATGGAACATAAATGTAATTTTTCATTCCACCTTTTTTCCAACAGCTATATAGGATGACATACCATTAAAATTGATAGTTCTGATGAATTGAATGTAAGACTACATGGGACACCTTTCCCTAATAAATCATGATCTTGAGATAACATTCAAATCATCAGAACTATCAATTTTGATGATATTTCTTCCTATATGGCTGTGGGAAAAAAACAAAATGTGTTGTCAATATAAGTTATAATATGTGAATCTCTGATGTAAATTACCAAAATTATATGCAATTAGATATTCAGAAGATGTAAAAAGGAAGGGGGTATACACTATCCATCATGAAGCCCTCATTTCATGCTTTGAAATAATTGCATTTAGAGTAAACAGGACTGAATATACCACAGGTTACCCAAGGTTAAAACCTCAACACTCCTTATGAAATCTGCCTAAGGTCAAGGTGTGCCCTATAGGTGAGCTTTATAGAACAGAACTGCTTAAAACTGCTAATATGCAGGGTGCACCATATAATATGTAGTATATTACAATAATCAAAGACCCCTTTGCCTTTATTATGTTAGACACAGAAGGACTAGGTGCAAAAAGAAATAACTAAATGGCTTCCATGAATGTGTAGAATGTCTATGTTACTGAATATAATCATATAATCCATGACCCCCTCGTCCCCTGACTGTTATACTGTGACTAAAAAAGTATTGACTATGTGCACTTATCCTTCTGCATAGACAGCATTGATAAACCTCTACGGGCAGTATGTCTTGTAAAGGAAACATTTGTCGTCATGATGCACCAGCACAGTTCTTAAGTGTACTCGCATTTCAGTATCTGGCTAACCCTACAGGAGTGTCAAAAACCACATACATAGAGTTGGCATGAAGCATAAATTTAAATTAGGTGAGTAACTAGCCACTACTGCATTCATGCATCATGGCGGCATGATACATAAAGCATTATAGGACCTCAAAAATTACACAACCATATAAACCAAAATGTGGCTTAACTTGAGCGCTGCTTCATTTTATATATATATATATATATATATATATATATATATATATATATATAGAGAGAGAGAGAGAGAGAGAGAGAGAGAGAGAGAGAGAGATATGCTTAATCTCTAATGAACCATATATCACATGACAAAATTCATGTCAGCACTAGTCTTTCTCCCGAAGTTACATTTGATGAATACAGCGGCAATTTGAGATATGCCTTCATGCACATTTACTGATGTAAATATGTATGACCTTTAAACTTGGTAGACGTAGGGGGACAGATTAAACTGAGGGGTCAACTTGGCTAAGACTGCAATAGACTTTTGATATCTTTTTTCACCCCATGTTGCCTGGATAACCTCTGGTTATTAACAAGAATATAACGATGGATTAACCCTTCAAGGGCTGCTAATGTATAAATACATCATGCACAATGGTCATCATGATGCATGAATACAGCCCTGGCGAGTAACATGCCAGGGCTGTATTCATGCATCATGCTGAACCAACAGGATTGATACACTCCCCAGCGTGATGCTCCAATGAAGTGCTGATAAGCAGTCTCACCATGGGCATGATGCACTCCTGCATCAGCAGCAGTTAAAGGGTAAAGATGGCCTTTTGTACTCGATGGTCGTGTATATGCATAGAATAATGCATCCAGTAATATCAAATCTAGACTCCCTATGTGTATTTTTGCCCATGTACCCTTGGTGTATATAAGAAGATACACTCACTGTGTCACACATTCTCCCACACAGCTCTCAACATGATCCGCATCATCCTTCTTGCCGCTGTTGCCTTCTGCCTCACCGAGGCCTCTGGCTATGGTTACGCCCACGGCCAGCAGCGTGTTAACGCTATTGCCAACAGTATTGGAGCTGGAACTGGCACTGCCTACAAGGACGGTGTCCCTGGGACTCCCTATGGTGTGACGGGCCATGACAGATACTCCTATGGTCATGGACGTGGGTATGGTGGATATGGACACGGTGGGTATGGACATGCAGGATATGGAGGAGGTTATGCTGGACACTATGCTGGACACGGCTATGGTGGATATGGTGGCAACTATGGAGTATACTATTAGAAAGTCAGGTAAGTCTCCTTCTGATGCATTTGTAATTATGTAATGGGAAAGTATGATATCCTATTATTACTAGTATTATCATATTACCAGATTTAAAGATAATTTACAACTCTACCTATCACACATTACTCGGCAGGGAGCATTAAATCCATAGGCTGACATTAATGCACCACTGACTGGTCTATTAGCCAGGGCTGCATTCTTGCATCATGCTGACCCTAATATTAACATGAATGCAGCACTGGTTAGCCTATTAGCCAGGGCTGCATTCTTGCATCATGCTGACCCTAATAATGACATGAATGCAGCACTGGTTAGCCTATTAGCCAGGGCTGCATTCTTGCATCATGCTGACCCTAACAATGGCATGAATGCAGCACGGGTTAGCCTATTAGCCAGGGCGGCATTCTTGCATCATGCTGACCCTAACAATGGCATGAATGCAGCACGGGTTAGCCTATTAGCCAGGGCGGCATTCTTGCATCATGCTGACCCTAACAATGGCATGAATGCAGCACTGGTTAGCCTATTAGCCAGGGCGGCATTCTTGCATCATGCTGACCCTAACAATGGCATGAATGCAGCACGGGTTAGCCTATTAGCCAGGGCGGCATTCTTGCATCATGCTGACCCTAATAATGACATGAATGCAGCACTGGTTAGCCTATTAGCCAGGGCGGCATTCTTGCATCATGCTGACCCTAATAATGACATGAATGCTGCACTGGTTAGCCTATTAGCCAGGGGTGCATTCTTGCATCATGCTGACCCTAATAATGACATGAATGCAGCACGGGTTAGCCTATTGGCCAGGGCTGCATTCTTGCATCATGCTGACACTATGGCGACCAATCGGGAAGATAGGGTAGATCACCCCTGACTCGACCACTAGGCATGTTGATAGACATTATGTCAACCACCCCACAATTACAGGTTATTTTCAGAAATTATGAATAATACTTGGGGCATATGCAAGGTTTACTCATTTTAGCTAATGTAGTACAACCATTTAATAATTCGCTGCTATTTGAGAGAGGTTAGGCTGGGCTGGTCGACATTAGGTACCAACGTGCCTAGTGGTCGAGTCAGAGGCGACTTAACCTATGTGCATACAGACATGACACCAGTCATCTAGTAATTTCCCATGCAAATGTTATGGGCCTGACAAAATGACCTTGTTGACACTGTGGGGAAAGAGCGGTGCCCGTGATCTTGGACATGACTTTGGTATTGTGTTTGCTGGGAACTGTGATTGGCATGTACATTTCAATTTTATTCTCATTTCAGAAAGAATGGAGAGACTATGAATGCTGGCAGCAAGGACTCAAACCAACTTTGCCGGGAAAAAAATTATTGCCTCTAAGCCAATAAATTTTGAAAAAGAAAAGTATTTGACTTAGGAGTTGTATCTTAGATAAGACAGCAAAAATGTCACATGTTTTTTACCTATTTTCAAAACATGAGTAATCTATATTGTTGTGTCTGTGTTTAAACTTGTGCAAATGTTTTTTTTTCACGGACAGCCTGATATCATGAAAAAGATTTAATCCTGCACAGTTAAAAGAAATTCACTAAAAAAAATGGTTATTCACGGGCACCCGCATCATCATCAAAATACAGTGAATTCCCATTAAAGAAACTGTGGAGAATCCCCGTACAGTGACTCTAGGGTGAAACACTGTTATCAAAGGGGAAATCAACATTCTTTTAAATTAGAGTGAATCACTGTAAAATTTTACAGAGTTACCATGCTGAATTTAGGGAATTTATGAACATTGTACGACCCCTTCAGGACATGTATGCACGGATACAGCATCATATTCATGTATTATCCAATGTGTGATTTTCATGCAATGAAACTATTACTCACTCACTTATTCCTTCGGGGCACGTTTTCCCCTGACAGGCCACAGTCATTGGGACTTCTGCATGTCATAGGTCAAAAACATTGTATGATAATTAACTAAGCTTGCAGTATATTAAACAGGAGAAATGGAAATGTCACTTGATCTTGGGTCAAAATTAACATAAAATATTTTGACATCTTACCTGTCAACCTGTCAGTACTTAATAAGTTGACAAGTCTTAAAGGCTCACAGTTTGTCCCCTCATTGCAATAAGGTTGTAACTGACATTTTGGACAAATCATATTTTCTTCTGTTTTAGAATCTTTTGACTTGTATTGAAGCACTGTTTATTATATGTGTGACTACAGGTCCTGGCGCAATATTGTTGTATCAACTTCGTGCTATATTAATTGGAACACTTTTGCCCCTCCTGCAAATTTTGAAAAATGCAGTTACAACCTTGTTGCACTGAGACAAGAAGTGTCAGCATGATACACCAATGAAGGTGCTCCTCAGTAGCACCTTCATTGGTGCATCATGATGACCAAAATGGCCACCTATGTTAGATCATGTAAAATGACTTGAAACTATAGCGACACTTGGGGTTAGATCATAGGTGCAGACATATATACCCAAACCCCTGATTATGAGGACATCTAGTGGGTAAAAACAGCACTAGTATCAATGAATCCAGTGAATTGTATGCTGCCATGTGATGTCATCCACCTAAAATGAGACCAAAACTCTGAGCACAGCTCCATCTAGTGATAAACTCAACAACGGCAACCCTCCCTATATCAGTGACTCAAAATGTATCCCTATCACTTAAACTATAATAACACGTGTATAAGGCGCACACTGAGTAACCATATCAAGGTTTCTGTGTGCAGCCATGACAGTTCTGATCTCGGATTCGTTTGTGAGATTATGTTGGTACCAGACTTACAAGTAACATGACATGCCAGGAGTCGCTGATGTCAGCATGCACATGGTAAGGTTGGGAATCAGTCATCTCCTGATTCAGCGAGGAATCTGGAGTCTGTCTGTACGCAGACATAATCCACCAGATGGGAACTGACTTTCGCACACCACATAACCCGGTAAAAGGCTATAACATACATCTTGGGCTCGATTTTTCAGTAGTGTAATATTGTTATTTATAGTTTACTAAAGGTTGATATACTTCCAAGTAAGAACCAATTTATAGCTAGTTCCTTCCTCTGATTCCCTGGCCTACCTACTATGGGAAGCATTCAGGTGGAAGTGTTCATGGAACTAGTTCCCCCGACTTTTCTCAACACAGTGTGATTTAGGGGAAGTCAATTCCATTACAGTATAAGGCGGGGCATGGCTTCTCAGGATGGACAATCGCAGGGAACTGGAAGGTGAGTTAGCTACAGTGAGAACCCAATTCCATATCTTTTTGCAACAACCGGCAGATAAAGTGAACCACTGAAAGAAGCTTTAGAAGCAATATCGGCTGAGAAACACTGCAATTGCAAAATTAATTCTCTATAGAGAGAGAAGAACACCGATCGCTTTGATGCATACTGCACAGGTCCCAATTTGTCTCCCACATGACATGTATGAAGGCATGTAGAATGAGGTTGAAGCTCTCATACTTGGTTCGTTTACTCCACTTGACATTCGTAATGAAGACACGTCACATATTTCTGATCCATTCACCTGAGTGCTAGGTAATACTGTGAGTCAATTATGTAAGGGTCAAGAGCAGTCAATAGCTATGTACCAATGGTTCAATCAAGGCAGGCCTATAATAGAAGGCAGGGGATATCATAGTCCCACAGGCCTGCAACACTAAGGCACTTTTTCCTATCTACAGAACTTCTACTTGACTGAGGACCTTTATGCAGTCCATAAGACAAGGGCATGGAGGTGATATTCAATAACAAATGCAAATTTACCAATGAAATAGAATTCACTACCATTAGTTGATAGTATTTACAGACCTTGGTGATCTATTCTTCATGAAAACAGAATGACACAGATACATGAAATGTCTCAAGTGTTGGTAGTACCTCTTGGTAGTGATTAATCCTGGTACCAAAATGGTTGTTTGCCCCATCTAGCGGAATATCCTAGAACAATTATGTATGTCAAACCATTACATGTCAAGTGCCTTCAACATGGCCATGGCCCTAGTCAACTCCCAGATGACTCGGCAATTTAAGGCATGTCAAATCATATGACGATAACTCTGTGCTACAGTTGTCATGGTGACATATGTGCACATGTCCCAATAACGTGTATACATGTCACTTTGTCAGGAAGACTTTTTTTTCATTGATATATGCATCACATAACCCTATAGCTCAGGTCAAACAAGAGTTCAATCTACCAAATATTTGGAATTTAGATGTCAATGTTGAGAGTATTTCTTCTTTCAAGTCCTGCATGGGACCTTTAAATTTTGGCTGATGTGCTTTCTTCAAGCATTGATGTGTGGCCTACAGAATTCACAGAACTGTTAGAACACCAATTCTTGGCATACAAAAACTTTCACTAGCATATTCAAACAGCCTGATAACATTATCCAGTAAAAAACATCATCCGATAAAATCATCATCCAGCAAAAATGTCATCCAGCAAAAAAATCATCTGATAAAAAATCATCCTGCACAATCATCATCCAGTAAACATCATCCAATAAAACATCAACATTTTCATCAGCTTTGGCACAGCAGGTAGATGGCGCTAGTGGCGACCAAATCACTTTGCTACTCCTACAGGGGCACCATAATTTTATTTATTCCTTAGTGGGGGGTCCTATCAAACATTTCCATGGGGTTTGGAGGTGATATGTCTCAATTTACTTTTACCCTAGCCATTCTTCTAACTTGGAAATAGTGATGTAAGGCGCGTGATGAATCATTTATGGCATTAGATCAGTTATCAATATTTTATCCTCAGACTTCCTGTTTATCACCATCAAGGGGGTGTGTATAGGGGAGTTTTTGGTGAAAAGATTTTTTGCGTACCACACACCCTTTGCTTGACATACACATTCAAGTATTTTTCACCCCAATCCCCCTTAAACAGCACTTGTGTATGTACAGCCTACATTAATCATTTCTGGCTTATCTAACCCATCATTTGTGATGCATCCTTACCTTATCAGGCACATGTCAGGAAAATGGATTTCTGGATTACGGCCAATTTTCATCATTTCTACTAATCTTTTGCATTTATAATTTCACCAAATAAGAGGGATGATATTAATGAAAGCAAACATCCAGAAAAGACAAAATCACTTAGATCAGCATTTTTCACCTTTTGACCTTATTATCTCTGGTCTATAAGGGCTGAGATGGGCCTGATTTGGTTAGGATGCATCACATATCTATTGATGAGGTGCCATTTAAAAATAAGAAATCAGTCTCTACATGCCTTGGTTGCCCAAAACCAGATTGCTTGCCCGATGTAAGGTGCGTGATGAATCGTGTAAGGCGCATGATGAAATGATTTGTGGTCCCATACTTTTTCTGCCACACCCAAATACATGCACATCTGTGGTTTATATGATAGAATAAGGCCCTGGCTTTGATTTTAAGCATTTATTGGGCACCCCCAGCCATTCTGCTACTACCCAGCCTCTGCTAAGCACTCTTTTCAGCAGCCTTTTGCCTTTTGCAATCAAATTTAGGCCAATTATTCACTATTTAAATTTTTTTCTTTGGTTACAATACATCCTCTATGTGTTTCTCATTGTTGTAGTGAGTTAGATCACTGTTGGGTTGGGTTTTGTTATATTGGCACCGTGGCCATTATATTAAAATGTGTAGATGATTCATCACGCACCTTACAGAGTAAGGAGGGTCATTTTGAGAATGAACCATACAGAGCAAGTACTAAATAAGTGGTAAATGATGATCGTTACAAGAAGTGTACATGTTAAAGATGTAATAAATTGATCTTTATGCTTATCCTACAGGTTTTGAGTCTTTGAGACCAAAGTTAATATTGCGTGCATAAGTTTAGAAAAATCTCAATCTCTGCTATATAAGATATTGGAAAATTTTGGAAGTTTTCAAGCCACCGTTTTATTTTTTAGATACACATACTAGGGTATTGTACTAGTTTTGACATGTAATTTGGTAATGATAGGACGAATTTTAAAGGTGTAGTGTGTTCCACAAATTATGTGTAAGGCACGTGATGAACCAATTATGTGATTTTATGGCTACTGCAATAAAAACTGACCCACTGGGAGTTAATGACTTGAATGGACCTTTTTATAAAGCCAAGAAATATGGCTATCAATAAAACAAAGTCTTAAAATGTAATGCTGAGTTTGTCTTCTTGACCCCCTGACCCCCAGAGGTGGGAGGTTTCAAAAGAATCGCTCATAAATCATGGGACTAATCCGAGTGAATATAGTATAGGTTTAACAGACCTAGCCTTGCACTAAGGGGGCCGGCCGGGCAATCAATGGTGACATTGAGTGTGAGTGAAGACACTGTGCCTGGTGCTTAAGTTACACGTTACCTTAGGTGGCTGTAACCACTGCTAATGATCCATACCGATATCAGTGCATGGTTCCTATAGGCTGCTATGGGAGGAACCTGGGTGCTATATCAAGCCTTGGTAATGTGACCTCTGAGTATGATATTATTATATTATGTTGGTGGCTATACTAACCCTTCCACTGCTACTGCAGCTCTAACAAACCTCATCTGATTGATGACCAATCATAAACAGAAATCTTAGGCCATTTAGAGACAATACAGGTGGAGTTTAGAATTATATGCGATGTTAGCCACCTTAACATGTTCTGAAACAGCTTTCAGAATGAAAGGACTCATCAAAGGTATGACAGCTCTAGATCATATGATTGATCAGCAAGTTTTTTGAGTCATGCTGAGACTATTGCTATATGAGGAGTTTAAAAGTGTACGGGTCATGAGCCACCTTAACAAGTTCCGTAACAGCCTCCTGTATAGAGTTGGGCTGTGAAGGCAGTCTCTACTTTCCCTTTGGGCTCCATAAAGGTAAGAAGGAGGAGTGAGAGCATTTATGGCAGTTCTGTGGACTAGTCATTAAGGCACCTACCCATTGAGTGAGAGGTGCTGGGTTCAAACCCTTGTAAAACCAGAAACACATTTCATGGATCACCAAAAATATAGGAAGCAAGGAGGATACGTTTTTAACCAATGAGTTCCCTCCACTGACTATGGAATTCCTTTCTCAAACTGGTACCCAGCATGAACAGGTTCAGGACTAACCTGTTTCTTAGTATGCCCTGAGATTGAATGATAGTCCCTGGATCATGGGGTTTTACTAAGAACTTAGTACACTTGTTTATCATCAAATTTCTCTTACTTCTGCATCAAAATACATAATGCTGAAACCACCATAACTAAAAGGGGTCTATATTTCATAAATGCCTTTTTTTTCACTAAAATCTGAATATTCTCTGAGGAATGGCTATGTATGATTTTCCCCCAGTCTTGGTATACTTAAATCCATTCGCTAATTTTTTTTGTTAAATTTGCTAATAAATATGAACCCACGAGATTAGAGAATAGATAAATGCCTAAAAAATGATGTTTTCATTTTGGCTAAGTCATGTTTAATAAGGGAGTAAATGTATCATTTAATGTAAATATAAGTACCAAATGATGGAGTGGTTTCACCTTCCCACCTTTGACCCCAATAATGTATGCACAAGTAGGTGACATGGTCCACTGACCAGGGCTTTTATTGGCCCATACACCCGTAGAGGTGAGTGTCATGGTCCTGTCAATGGACCATTCTGGGTATTATTCATTATTTTACACATTTATTAAGTTCTTCGCCACACACGCTCAGGCCCTGCTCGCAAGGTTACAGCTCACCCCCCCCCCCCAGTGTGTACAGTGAGCTACTCTTACATCATCCATACCAGGATGTTATGAGAGCCGGACCCATTCCATTTCTGGGCACTAACTCACTGGGAGTATCACAACATACCGACATACCTGTGCACACGTTTCTAGGATGCAGGGAAATTCCACAATCTCCCTTCACCCTGATTGGTCCACATATAAATAGAATCATTACCGGGTATGATGGCGCATCAGCCTATATGTACACTCTGTCATCATGCAATAAACAAGGATCAAAGAACCTCTCTGGATTCAGTGTTCATCACAACATTGACTTGTAACGGTTCGTTGACAGTCCAGTGCACACACAAGGGTACTAAAATCCCAGTACATCCTAAGACTGTGCGTGGTATCAGAATCTTAGTACAGACTAAAATCAGACTGTTGTACTATGATCCTGCACAGAGAAAAGAAGACTGATCGCTTTGACACATACTGCTCAGGTCATGATTGTCTCCCACATGACATGCGTGAAAGCCAAGTTGAATGAGGTTGACACTCTCACATCTGGTTCGTCAACTCCACTTGACATGCGTAATGAAGACAGTTGTCATGGTGACATATGTGCCATGTCCCAATGACATGTGCTCTATGTGTCAAATCAAGTTGACATGGATATACATGTCATTTTGTCAGGAAGACTTTTTTCAGTGTGGTGTGTCCCAACATGATATTCCCGTCCCCAACCTGATGAAAGATGTCATCAGTGCCTATCCTTACAGTACCAGATCAAACAATGGTGGCCCTTTCTACCACTGTCTACTAGCCATGTGAATGGGGAATAGCACACCAGTTCATGGATTGTATACCCACGTACCTACGGTATTCATCCTATGATAAAACCCAGCATATACGCCGCAGCTTATAGACCATTTCAGACCCTGATTGCTGCTTATAGGATGTTTCTGAACTCAGGGTGCGCCTTATAAGAGGGATTTTGTGTACATAGACTATAGAAAGGAATGGGAACCTCTTCAGACCTCACATGTGGCTTCTAACATTGTCCTAAAGCCAGGATATGGCTTATATGTGGATGCGCCTTATATGCAGTTTTTCTGGTATTTGCTATGTTACCTCTAGTTTGTACAGCCCCTGTTAGAAGTACACATTTGATTACCAACTAAATGTACATATACACATCCCAACACTCTGTGAGTCACTCAGTACCTCCTTACCAACTATCTAAATGTATATCTACACATCCCACCACTTTGTGAGTAACACCTTACCTCCCTACCCACCACCGGAATGTATATCTTTACATCCCACAACTATATGAGTCACTCAGTACCTCCCTACCCACCACCTGAATGTATATCTACACATCCCACCACTCTGTGAGTCACTCAGTACCTCCCTACCCACCACCTGAATGTATATCTACACATCCCACAACTATATGAGTCACACAGTACCTCCCTACCCACCACCTGAATGTATATCTACACATCCCACAACTATATGAGTCACTCAGTACCTCCCTACCCACCACCGGAATGTATATCTACACATCCCACAACTATATGAGTCATTCAGTACCTCCATACCCACCACCTAAATGTATATCTACACATCCCACCACTGTGTGAGTCACTCAGTACCTCCCTACCCACCACCTAAATGTATATCTACACATCCCACCACTGTGTGAGTCACTCAGTACCTCCCTACCCACCACCTAAATGTATATCTACACATCCCACCACTGTGTGAGTCACTCAGTACCTCCCTACCCACCACCTAAATGTATATCTACACATCCCACCACTGTGTGAGTCACTCAGTACCTCCATACCCACCACCTGAATGTATATCTACACATCCCACCACTGTGTGAGTCACTCAGTACCTCCCTACCCACCACCTAAATGTATATCTACACATCCCATCACTGTGTAAGTCACTCAGTACCTCCCTACCCACCACCTAAATGTATATCTACACATCCCACCACTGTGTGAGTCACTCAGTACCTCCATACCCATGACCTTAATGTTTGTGTTCCTGATGTAACATAATGTGATGATATCATATTGTAGTACTGCATTTTTTTTTTTTTTTTGAAACATTTAAACTTTATTAGCCACAAAACTATACAATCATAAGTCTGGTCTTATCGGTACATACTGTGTTGTCAAATCTCAATATATTATTTTAAACATAAACAAAATCAGTATGCAACTATTATATAAACTTCATAACATTGGCTAACTAGTTCATGGAGGGACCATCAGTGAACTGATGTTATGGCCCCCCCATATAAAGATAAGTGTTCGTCATGAGAATTCCATCCTTTTGACAAGTACATTATAGAAAGAAGGAGTCAGTACAATCATTTTTTTTTTTTTAAAGATTTAAACTTTATTAGCCTAAACGTGTCATACATTCATATACAAGTTCATAGATACACTGTAAGCTCAACAATAGAAGATCAGTTTGTGGTACATCCTGGTAAACTATCATATAAAAGTATACAATAGATAAGAAATTTTTTAATCCACACATGAAGTAACAAAGTGTATCATTAGTACAATACATCACATTTGGCTAAGAAGTTCATGGAGGGACCATCAGTAAACTGTTGTTATGGTCCAACCATATAAAGATAAAGGGTCCGACATGAATTGTCTTTCCTAGTGACCTAGCATATACTGGAAAATGGAGTCAACCTTCATACACTTTAAGCCTTTCATACCCCTGTATCCCCTTTAAAAAAAGAAATTGTTAAATGAACCCTACAAGATAAAACCCCAAAATATACACACTCATATTAGCAGCAGTGATAGTTCTACAACGGGGTATTACATAATGGTGTCTTGCATTTCCTTTTTCATTTTGTCTTTGAAAGTATCATAATCTTCAATATTACGTACACTTGATGGAAGGGCATTCCAAGATTGTCCACACAAAACTTCTGGAGACATTTCATATGATAAACAATTAATTCTTGAGTATTTTAATACTGGCGCTAGGGAAAATCGTGTAGTTCTGACTTTGTCAGTTAAATTAATAGGATTTTGGGCCTTCTTAAAAGCATGACACTTAACATGATATTCTCTCCTATATTTAAGTTTAGGCACGTCAGCTTTTACATGCACCGTATTTGTATTAGCCAGTATGTGTAGATCAAAACATGTCTTCAAACATTTGTTCTGCATCCGTTGAAGCTCATCTAACAAAGTTCCTTTGGAGCCAATATACAGGATATCACAATAATCTATGACTGGGAGAATGTGTGATTTGTACATTTTAAGTCTAGCTGATTGAGACATGCACTTTCTTGTCTTATACAATAATAATGATTTATATCTAATACTCTTGATAATTTGAGATACATACATATTAAAATTTAGTTGTTGGTCTAATAATACACCAAGGTATTTATAAGAAATAACAGACATAAGTTCCTTACCATTTAATTCAATCTTAGGTTTTATATAATGATACTATTTGCTTTCCTGGCTTCTGCCAGAGCTGCATTTTTATCATTAATTCTTTCGATTAAATAATTTGTCATCCATGGTTTAGGCTTGTCCAATACTTTAAACTGTTTAACAGGGCATTGAGTATCTAAAACTCTTTTTAAAATGTTTTCCAAAGTAATCCAACATTTAGTCGGATCTTGACATTGATCAAAATAGTCCCAATCAATTTCATCAAGGTCCCTTAGGTATTTTGCCATATCTAAATTTTTATAAGATCTTCCCATGAAGGTACGATATGAGTTTTTTACGTGGACATGTCTTTTTGTAAAATGAACCGGTAGATGATCACTGAGATGTATATTCACTGGGCCCGAGGAAATAACAGTATTTGAATTAGTAAAAATTAAATCAATACAGGTATTTGAACCAGATGTAGTAGTAACCTTGTTTACAAGTTGAACCAGATTAAATTGATCCATGGTTTCATACAGTAGACGTTTACTATATTAAATGCCCAGGTGGGTCTTTACAGTAGACTGCTTTTTGGGCCTGAAAGGCCTGCTCAGCACAACAATAGTCCACTCCCTCCATTTTGAAGGGTGACATATAGAGGTTTGACAGTCTATTATATGGAGACCTATACATTACCCCATCAGGTGTACTGGCTGTTGTGGCCTTTTCCATGTTTAAGTCGTCGTATGGCAGGGCATTTAACAAGTGATGTCCATAGGATTTACCTTCAAGGATTATAGAACGTTGTCTAAGTTGAACTCGATACCCACTCGCCTTTGCGTGAAAGTACATACATCTTAGGTCATTAAACCTCTTGAATTCCTTGTCGTTTAATTCGTCACCGATCGATACTTTCATGTATTCCTGCTTGCCCTTGAGATTTTTCAGTTTTTTCATCATTTTCGCTTTAATATCAGGTCTTTTAAACACTAGCCGGACAGGTATATTTGTTTTCGCCTGGGCGCCGCCATCTTGGATCGGGGTATCATCGCGCATGACACTTTCTACGCAAGAGATGTCCCATTCTGCGCGAATATCTCGGAACAATTTACCAACCTTTTCCAATAAATTCTCATCAGCGCTGTATGACAGTCCTTGAATAATTACAATTTTCCTTCTCTCATTGACCATGAACATTTAAGCCATCCATATCATGAACATTTAAGCCATCCATATACCCAGTACCCTCTTAACAAAAATAATACTTAAAAACCCTATAAATATTAAACCCACAGTCTACTCCTTTACAATATCAGTAATGTCGTGTGGTTCAGTCAAGATTTTCAATAGTATCGAGCATTTTTTGCTTCATTTTGTCTTTAAAGACATCATATTCAACAATGTTTCTCACGTCAGGTGATAGGGCATTCCACAACTGTCCACACCGTACTTCAGGACTCATCTCATATGCTTTACAATTTATTTTCTGATACTTCAGGATGGGAGCTGATGAGAACCTCGTTACCCTTTGCTTATCAGAGAGGTAATCATTATGTAATGATCTTTTGAATGCATGACATTTAATATGAAAAGTTTGTTGCCGTTAAGATATGAAAATTAAAACAGGTTTTAAGACACTTGTTTTGCATACGTTGGAGCTCTTCTAAGAGAGTGCCTTTTGCACCTACATATAAAATGTCACAATAATCTATCACAGGAAGTATATGTGCTTTATACATTTTTAGCCTGGCTGTCAGGGTCATGTGCTTTCTAGTTTTGTGCATTAATAGAGACTTATACCGTAAGCTATTTATGAGATTTGACACATGCTTATTAAAATTCAACTGCTGGTCTAAAGTGACCCCTAGATACTTGTAAGATATAACTGACATTAATTCCTTACCATTCAATTTAATTCTTGGCTTTTGCAGCTTTTTTAGTTTAATGGCGGAGGCAAATAACATAATTTTGGTCTTGGACTCATTCATGGTTAATTTGTTTGACGATGACCATTTATAAAACTTGTCCAACGCTGTGGTTAACTGAGCAGATAGAACATCAAGTGATTTGCCAGATACAAACAGTACTGAATCGTCAGCAAATAACAGAGTTTCATGTACATCAGTAGAACTAATACAGTCATTTATATATAAAAGAAAAAATAAAGGGCCCAAAATTGAGCCTTGTGGGACCCCACATGATAAACCTGCCTTAGTAGATCTACAATGGTTGGCAATTGAACATTGTTGGCGTCTTGAAAGGTAATTTTCTATTAATGTGAGATTTCTATTACGAATACCATAATTTTCTAATTTATTAAGTAATATTATGTAGTTAACGGAATCAAATGCCTTCTTTATATCAATAAAAGCTGCCAAAGTAATGTTGCAAGAATTTCTATTGCTTAACACATGGTTTACAAATTTAGAGATAGTGTCTAGGGTCGATTTATTTTTTTGATATCCTCCTTGATTTTTTGCCAATAAATCATAATTTTCAATGTGTCTCGATATTGCTGTATGGATCAATCTTTCCAAGATCTTGCCAGGTACAGGTAACACACTACCCAGCAAATTGTTGTTATCTGTCGCCATGATTGCTCATCAATGGTGACTCCTTTCTGAGTGATAACTCACTGCGTCATCTTTCGCCACTGTGTGTCAGTCTCACATGGCATGGTGATTTATCACAACAGTTGCCAACATGATCTCACTCACTGCGTGAGTATGTGCCACCCCTTGTCATCCCTCACAAAGCATGGAGATTTATCACAACAGTCGCCAACAGGATCTAACTCACTGCGTGAGTATGTGTCACTGCCTGTCAACTCTCAGTCAGAATGGCGGCTTATCCCAACCATCGCCAACATGGATCTGACTCATTGTGTGATTATGTGCCACTCCCAGTCAACTCTCACTCAGAATGGCAGCTTATCACCACCATCGCCAACATGGATCTCACTCACTCCGTCAATATGTGCCACTGTTTGTCAACTCTTATTCTGAATGGCAACTTTTCACCTGCATTGCCACATGGCTCTCACTCACTGCATGAGTTTGTATCACTCCTAGTTAATCTTCTCTCAAAATGGCGACTTATCACCACCATTGCCAACATTGGTCTCACTCAATACGTGAATTTGTGTCACTCCAAGTCAATGCTCTCTGAGGATTGCATCATCTGTCACTCACTCTCACTCACAGTGGCAACTTCTCACCACCATTGCCAAAGTTGTTGAGACAGCACCACTGTTCAACATGTAGCCTATCTAGGAAGTGTGGGCATGAAGTATAAGTCCCATATGTATCAAATGTGCTTTGTTTCACACTGATTTCCATGTAATACTTCAGAGTTGAATCAAACAAGATTATATAGAGAGAATATCAATTGATTTTAGATAGAGGTATCTCTAAAATGAAAGCAACTATCCATAAACACCTTTTTTCTGGTTATAAGGAAAAATACATAGGGAAATATCAACACCTTGTCTGTGGTTAGAGGGAAGATACATATGGGTCAGGTCGTCAGAAAGTGTAAGATTCTGCCCTTGAAGGGCCTTTAAAATTAATTTTCTAATTCCTTTATATAACCTTAACACAACTGTGAAGGGACTTCCGCTCAACTCAGAAAACCAAAAAATACCGATCTAGCCCATCCGGTTCCATTTTTATTGCTTGTTTTGTGTCATGTAACGTCCGGTACCAAAATAATGAAATATAGAGGTAATTGAAGTTGCTCTCAGTAATATAAGAATGTCCCATTATGCATAACAAACACATTAAT
Organism: Acholoe squamosa; assembly: GCA_949317995.1. NCBI lineage: Eukaryota > Metazoa > Annelida > Polychaeta > Phyllodocida > Polynoidae > Acholoe > Acholoe squamosa. The sequence continues at coordinate 64,915,666 of OX439049.1, read as the reverse complement.
TAACAAGGCCAATATGTCTATTATTGACTTCAATTACAGAATGGAACAGAATTTGAGTTATGTATGTACAGTAGACTGCCTCCTACATGATGATAAAAGTACCGGACGTTACGTAACGTCCGGTACTTTTATCAGAATTATTTCACATAAGCTGCTCTCACATGGAGACAAATGTGGCTGGACACACAATTTTTTCGCCAAAGTAGGGGATAATAAAGCCCTTCATATGGGTAATAACAAAGATTATGAAGATTAATTTTTTCCATGTTTTATAACTGATTTAGATTTTGGTATCGGACGTTACAAATTACAGATTTCCATTTTCAAAGACACACAATGAAAAATCCTCACTCAGTAACATGTTCAAACCTGATGGAAATGATACCTATGATCATATACAGTACAAAAAATAACTTTGGGTTACTCCAGATGTTCTTTATTCAATACAGAACATTTGTAAAAAGTACAAAAAAACAAAAAAGAACAAATTTGACTGTTTTTCTCACTTCGGCAAGCTATAAGTCTGAGAGTTTTTGATGGATGGCCACAAATTAACATCTTTCTGATAGCCCTTAGTGTTATCTATCAAATGAGTCTATGTAAAACAAGATTGATTTGCAACTTCTTTCTCTAGAACCATAAGAGTGCAAAATGACCCAAAAACACAAAATCTACTGCTTTCTGGCGACCTGACCCATATGGCAATATCTTCTCTGGCAAAACATACTTTGATCTGGCAGATGTGAGGCTGCATGATTACCAATGTCGATGATCATGAGCTTTTCATTTAACAAGGTGAGTAATCACCAGCGTCGCCATCACTGGTGAGTCTGAGTGATCACCACTCTCGCCATCCATGGTGAACCTGCGCTATGACGTGGTGCGCATTTCATCTAGCGAGGTGAGTGATCAACCGCCTTGCCATCCCTGGTGAGTGTGAGTCATCATGATCCTCGCCAACCGTGGTAAACATGCGCTATGGCATGGTGCACGTTTCATCTAGCCAGGTGAGTGATCACTTGTGTTGCCATCCCTGGTGAGTGTGGGTGATCAAGATCCTCACCATCTGTGGTGAACCTGTGCTATCACGAGGTACGTGTTTCATCTAGCGAGGTGACTGATCACAATCCTTGCCAACCATGGTGAATGTGCATTATGACGTGGTGTGCGTCTCATCTAGCGAAGTGAGTGATCACTCATGTCGCCATCCCTGGTGAGGATGAGTGATCACTCATGTCGCCATCCCTGGTGAGGATGAGTGATCACCATCCTCGCCATCTGAGGTGAGGCCATGTGATCACCACCATTGCTATTCCTGGTGATCTTGTGCTATAGCGACGTCGTGTTCCATCTAGCGACATGTGTGAGCCACTTCACACAGGTTGACGAGGAGTCACGACAATTTGCTGGGTAATGGGGCGATAATTCGATACATTAGATGGAACCCCCCCCTTAGGTAGGGGAGTTACTGTGGCTATCTTCCAGCAATCAGGTATAATACAAGTTGTGGTACACAGATTTATGATCTTAATAAATTTATCAGGCTTGTGGAGCATGGCTGATTTAACAAGAAATGCGGTTGTGACCACGTAAAAAAACGCCTCCCGCTGTTAATGTCGGTATACCAGTGTTTGATGACATGTCTCATAAAAGCAGACATAAAGAAGGTTTCACAATTATCAATTTCTCTATTCAGTAATTTTGTATTGTGAGATCTCATCACATGGGGCAAATGCAATCATCATAGCGCACTCCCGTACCGCTTCGCGGTACCGCCGCTACGCGGCGTGGGAGGCACTAAAAAATATGTGTAGGTAAGTATTCAATGGCGGATGATTTAGATGTGTCTATGTCCTTAATACATGCAATTATATCATCATCTGTAAAGTCAAGCTGAGGCATATCAATAGTGCAGCTCTTACCTGCAAAAACAAAGTCTCTCGTATGAGCTTCTGCTAATTTAGGACCAATTTGTGCAAAAAAATTATTAACATACTCTGCTGTACTATCCATTGTAATTGAATTACCATCTGAGTCCACCAAGTTGATTGTCTTGGTTGAATTCTTACTACCCGGTACTACCTCTTTAATTGAAGACCAGAACCGTTTTGAGTCTCCAATATGTAAATCAGTTAGATTGCAATAATAATCATTACGAGCATTTTCTATTTCCATATTAACAATATTCCTTAAAGCCCTAGCTCTATGCCATGTAATAATACTGTTACCTGTCCTAGCTTCCCGTAACAATGAGTTTTTATCATTTATTCTCTCAATAAGATAATTAGTTATCCAGGGTTTGGGTTTGTCTAAAACCTTAAATTGCTGTACAGGACATTGAACATCTAAAAGACGTTTAAGAATATTCTCCAAGGTATTCCAGCATTCTGTAGAATCTTGACAATTATCAAAATAAGTCCAGTCTACATTATCAAGGTCCTGCAAGTATTTTTTCTTATCAAAATTTTTATAAGACCTACCCAAGAAGGACCTGTATTTATTTTTAACATGAACACGACGCTTGGTAAAATGTATAGGAAGGTGGTCACTCAAGTGTATATCGACCAGTCCAGATGCAATCACATTGTCACAATTTGTAAAAATCAAATCTATACAGGTATTTGAGCCAGATGTGGTAGTCACATTATTTACGAGTTGGGTTAAATGAAATTGATCCATGGTCTCATACAGGATTCTCTTTTCCGGGGAATTCACTAATACATTTACATTAAAGTCTCCAATTAGAAACAAATCGTATAAATCAATGTTATTAATTTGTAAAAGTAGAGCCTTAAATATGTTACAAAACTCTTGTAAAGACCCACTTGGAGGTCTGTAGACGTTACAAATAATAGTTTTTTTAGCATGACCTTTAATTGAAATAAGCCATTGTATCTCAATATCATCAGTACACCTGTTTAGGTACTTAAATACATCAGTGGAACAAGACACCTGTTCATCCACATGAGCGCATAAACCACCCCCTCTAAAGATTGATACACGATCTTGTCTAAATAAAGTATATCTGGGGAATGAGTACAAATTACTATTATCTGTGTCATTTAACCATGTTTCTGAAAAAAAGAATGATATCAATATCATTACCACTTAATTCTTCAGTTAAACTGGTAAACTTATTTCGTACACTCCTGGCATTTAAATGAACAGTAGTAAAGCCCTTTTTGAACAATTTCTTATTCACGCCAAATACGTAGTGACATTTATCTCTATACGTCCCATTAGCTTTAGTGCAGAACCACAACGATTTTTTTCGTAAACACTCATATAATTCAGACAAAAATATAAAACAAAAAATGAAACCACCCTATAGTTTACCATACGGCTCTTGTGGCCTGGTAAGCAGTGTTCGACCATTGATTGGCAGATTTGGGCAGTAGGTTAACCAGAAATATAGTTCTCACATTTAGTTCTCACATTTTATAATGATATTATATTGTAGTAATGCATTAGTTCAAACAGTATGTGATGATATCATATTGTAGTAATGCATTAGTTCCTGATGTAACATTATGTGAGGTGACTGACTTATTAAATCATCCATGAATAAGACTATCATTAGAGCATACAAAGCGGTGTGACGTGTGTCGTTAGTGCTCCCCGGTAACCTAATACTACTATTTAAGTCACTGCCCCGGGACATGTCTTCTATATAAAGTGTGTACAGTGCATGAGTGTTTGACACGATCTGACAAGAGTAGCCTGACTCATGCAGTATACATAGTGTACATGACGAACACCTTACTGCATCAACCAACATTTCTTTCATAAATAATAAAGCACTCATTTTGTGTATCATGAAGCACACATTTTGTGCATCATGCAGCACTCATTTTGTGCATCATGCAGCACTCATTTTGTGCATCATGAAGCACACATTTTGTGCATCATGAAGCACTCGTTTTGTGCATCATGAAACACTCGTTTTGTGTATCATGAGGCACTCGTTTTGTGCATCATGAAGCACTCGTTTTGTGTATCATGAAGCACTGGTTTCTTGAGTCATGAAGCAATTATTTCGTACATCTGAAAACTCATTATGTGTAGCATGAAGCACACATTTTATGCACGGGCTTCCCTAGCCCACTTAAAAGGGTCTATATCTCCTCTTTCCTATCCCCTCAGGATGTGTGTGGTGCACATATGCGCGGGCACTGACACATTCCTCTGTTAAATTATCAACCTGTGAAGCACGGGATAGCCACTTAGTGCCGCTAAAATGCTGTAAAACACAAATCAATCAATCAATCAACATTTTATGCATCAACCAGCCCTCATTTCTTACACTATGAAGCACTCATTTCGTCATGAAACTTTCTTTTTTCATTATCTGAATAAAATTATTCTTGGGTATTTTTGTTTTTGCAAGACTCTGTCTGGGGCTGCAGAAAAGAAATTCCAAAGGACCCAGTGACCAAGGATGCATTAATGTATCAGAGACCTTTAAAGGTTTAAGCTGCAGAGCTTTTGGCACAGGCTTACCAGGCACATAATAAAATCAACCTATTAAAACTCCTTTCACATCAGCAATAGATTTAAGGAACATGGGACTCAATGTAGGGTAACAGAGTGTAAGGCACAGGTTATATGTAGGGATGATCCCACACTGAGCCTTATAGAGAGGGTTGCCGTCGATCCTAGCGCTCTCATAGTTGGGAGTTTAGCCTTGATTCAGGTGCCTGTGATGTCATGGATCAGACACTAACTGTTCATGTCCCATACCTCACTGGGCACCTTACATGTGGGGCTTATCTAGACTATAGTACCTCACTAGTCACATTACATGTGGGGCTTATCTAGACTATAGTACCTCACTAGGCACCTTACATGTGGGGCTTATGTAGACTATACTAACTCACTTGGCACCTTACATGTGGGGCTTATCTAGACTATAGTACCTCACTAGTCACATTACATGTGGGGCTTATCTAGACTATAGTACCTCACTGGGCACCTTACATGTGGGGCTTATCTAGACTATACTAACTCACTTGGCACCTTACATGTGGGGCTTATCTAGACTATAGTACCTCACTAGGCACCTTACATGTGGGGCTTATGTAGACTATACTAACTCACTTGGCACCTTACATGTGGGGCTTATCTAGACTATAGTACCTCACTAGTCACATTACATGTGGGGCTTATCTAGACTATAGTACCTCACTGGGCACCTTACATGTGGGGCTTATCTAGACTATAGTACCTCACTAGTCACATTACATGTGGGGCTTATCTAGACTATAGTACCTCACTGGGCACCTTACATGTGGGGCTTATCTAGACTATACTAACTCACTAGGCACCTTACATGTGGGGCTTATGTAGACTATAGTACCTCACTGGGCACCTTACATGTGGGGCTTATCTAGACTATAGTACCTCACTGGGCAGCTTACATGTGGGGCTTATCTAGACTATAGTACCTCACTAGTCACATTACATGTGGGGCTTATCTAGACTATAGTACCTCACTAGGCACCTTACATGTGGGGCTTATGTAGACTATACTAACTCACTTGGCACCTTACATGTGGGGCTTATCTAGACTATAGTACCTCACTAGTCACATTACATGTGGGGCTTATCTAGACTATAGTACCTCACTAGTCACATTACATGTGGGGCTTATCTAGACTATAGTACCTCACTAGTCACATTACATGTGGGGCTTATCTAGACTATAGTACCCCACTAGGCATCTTACATGTGGGGCTTATCTAGACTATAGTACCTCACTGGGCACCTTACATGTGGGGCTTATCTAGACTATAGTACCTCACTGGGCAGCTTACATGTGGGGCTTATCTAGACTATAGTACCTCACTAGTCACATTACATGTGGGGCTTATCTAGACTATAGTACCTCACTAGTCACATTACATGTGGGGCTTATCTAGACTATAGTACCTCACTAGTCACATTACATGTGGGGCTTATCTAGACTATAGTACCTCACTAGGCACCTTACATGTGGGGCTTATCTAGACTATAGTACCTCACTAGGCACATTACATGTGGGGCTTATCTAGACTATAGTACCTCACTGGGCACCTTACATGTGGGGCTTATCTAGACTATAGTACCTCACTGGGCACCTTACATGTGGGGCTTTATTTATCTAGACTATAGTACCTCACTAGGCACCTTACATGTGGGGCTTATCTAGACTATAGTACCTCACTAGACACCTTACATGTGGGGCTTATCTAGACTATAGTACCTCACTGGGCACCTTACATGTGGGGCTTATCTAGACTATAGTACCTCACTAGTCACATTACATGTGGGGCTTATCTAGACTATAGTACCTCACTAGGCACCTTACATGTGGGGCTTATCTAGACTATAGTACCTCACTAGGCACCTTACATGTGGGGCTTATCTAGACTATAGTACCTCACTAGTCACATTACATGTGGGGCTTATCTAGACTATAGTACCTCACTAGACACCTTACATGTGGGGCTTATCTAGACTATAGTACCTCACTGGGCACCTTACATGTGGGGCTTTATTTATCTAGACTATAGTACCTCACTAGGCACCTTACGTGTGGGGCTTTATTTATCTAGACTATAGTACCTCACTAGGCACCTTACATGTGGGGCTTATCTAGACTATAGTACCTCACTGGGCACCTTACATGTGGGGCTTATCTAGACTATAGTACCTCACTAGGCACCTTACATGTGGGGCTTTATTTATCTAGACTATAGTACCTCACTAGTCACCTTACATGTGGGGCTTTATTTATCTAGACTATAGTACCTCACTAGGCACCTTACATGTGGGGCTTTATTTATCTAGACTATAGTACCTCACTAGGCACCTTACATGTGGGGCTTTATTCATCTAGACTATAGTACCTCACTAGTCACATTACATGTGGGGCTTATCTAGACTATAGTACCTCACTAGTCACATTACATGTGGGGCTTATCTAGACTATAGTACCTCACTAGACACCTTACATGTGGGGCTTATCTAGACTATAGTACCTCACTAGTCACATTACATGTGGGGCTTATCTAGACTATAGTACCTCACTGGGCACCTTACATGTGGGGCTTTATTTATCTAGACTATAGTACCTCACTGGGCACCTTACATGTGGGGCTTATCTTATCTAGACTATAGTACCTCACTAGACACCTTACATGTGGGGCTTTATTTATCTAGACTATAGTACCTCACTAGACACCTTACATGTGGGGCTTATCTAGACTATAGTACCTCACTGGGCACCTTACATGTGGGGCTTATCTAGACTATAGTACCTCACTAGGCACCTTACATGTTGGGCTTTATTTATCTAGACTATAGTAAGGAATGGCAAAATTTACAGGCCTCATGTGTGGCCTATAGAATTTTGCTAAAGTCAGGGTGCAACTTATACATAGGAGCAGCATAAAAACATGGTTTTACTTTATGGAAGTACCAAAGGCAGCACGGAGAAGCATTCCTTCTCCTAATTGACCTGCAGCCAACTGATTCATTGCTGAAGAAACCTCGGGGGTAGGGCTATGTCTGCACCCATGATCTAACCCTAAAGGCCGCTATAGAAGTCTTGTAAGTGAGGATGTTATATTATAGAACAGTACCAGGTCTAGACATATATGTGTCTGCAGGGTGCACCATATATATGTGGAGCATTACAATAATCAATTGGGCCTTTGCCTTGGATGATGTTAGACACAGAAGGACTAGGTGCAAAAACAAAAATAACTAAATGCCTTCTATGAATGTGTAGAATGACTATATGACGGATTATAATCCATGACCCCCTCGACCCCTGTCTGTTATAAAGTGACTAAAAAAGTATTAACTATGTGTGCTTATCCTTCTGCATAGACGGTATTGATCAACCTCTACAGGCAGTTTGTCTTGTAAAGGAAACATTGGTCGTCATGATGCACCAGCACAGTTCTTGAGTCTACTTATATTGCAGTACCCGGCTAACCCTTCAGGTGTGTGTTGAAACCACATATATATATATAATATACATAATAGGGTTGGTAGGATACAATTAAATTTGTTGAGTAACTATACCCAGTACTGTATTTATGCATCATGACAGCCTATTGGCAAGATTCATGAAGCATATAGGACCTTCTAAGGTTTACCGTTTGTGAGTTTTTCCTCTGTGAATCTAAGAAAAAGTTACACATCCATAAAAACCAAAATATCACTAAAATTGAGCACTGGTTCATTTTATTGAATATACAAAGGGTATAGTTAATCTCTAATTATTTCTGTGTAATATGACAAAGTCCACGTCATCACTAGTCTTTCTCCAGAAATTATATTTATGGATGCAGCAGCATTTGAGATATGCCTTTACGCACATTTACTGATGCAAATATGCATGACCTTTAATCTCGGTAGACGTGGGGGGATGGATTGAACCAAGGGGTCATCTTGGCTTAGACCGTAGACATTGATGTCTTTTTTTACCCCATGTTGCCTGGATTACATCTGGTTATTAATGGGAATATAACAAAAGATTAACCCTTTAAAGGCCGCTTATGCACTCATCATGCACAACGGTCATCATGATTTATGAATACAGCCCTGGTGAGTAACTCACCAGGGCTGAATTCAAACATCATGCTGACCCAACAGGATTGATACACTTCCGTCAGGTTGGCATGACGACCAATGGGCATGATGCACTCCTGTATCAGTTGCCCTTTAAGGGTTAAGATGGACACATGTCTGCATTGAATAATGCATTGAGTAATATCAAATCCTGACTCGCTAAATGTATTTTTATCCATGTAACATTGAGTATATAAGACGGTGTAACACTCACTATGTCACACATTCTCTCACACAGCTCTCAAAATGATCCGTATCATCCTTCTTGCCGCTGTTGCCTTCTGCCTCACCGAGGCCTCTGGCTATGGTTACGCCCATGGCCAGCAGCGTGTTAACGCTATTGCCAATAGTATTGGAGCTGGAACTGGCACTGCCTACAAGGATGGTGTCCCTGGGACTCCCTATGGTGTGACGGGCCATGACAGATACTCCTATGGTCATGGACGTGGGTATGGTGGATATGGACACGGTGGGTATGGACATGCAGGATATGGAGGAGGTTATGCTGGACACTATGCTGGACACGGCTATGGTGGATATGGTGGCAACTATGGAGTATACTATTAGAAACTCATGTAAGTCTCCTTCTGATTCATTTGTAATTATGTAATGGGAAAGTATGATATCCTATTATTACTAGTATTATCATATTACCAGATTTAAAGATAATTTTCAACTCTACCTATCACACATTACTCGGCAGGGAGCATTAAATCCATAGGCTGACATTAATGCACCACTGACTGGTCTATTAGCCAGGGCTGCATTCTTGCATCATGCTGACCCTAATAATGACATGAATGCAGCACTGGTTAGCCTATTAGCCAGGGCTGCATTCTTGCATCATGCTGACCCTAATATTGACATGAATGCAGCACGGGTTAGCCTATTAGCCAGGGCTGCATTCTTGCATCATGCTGACCCTAATATTAACATGAATGCAGCACGGGTTAGCCTATTAGCCAGGGCGGCATTCTTGCATCATGCTGACCCTAATAATGACATGAATGCAGCACTGGTTAGCCTATTAGCCAGGTCTGCATTCTTGCATAATGCTGACATTATGGCATCAATGCAGCAGTCTATTGGCCAGGGCTGCATTCTTGCATAATGCTGACCCTATGGCGACCAATCGGGAAGATAGGGTAGATCACCCCTGACTCGACCACTAGGCATGTTGATAGACATTATGTCAACCACCCCACAATTACAGGTTATTTTCAGAAATTATGAATAATACTTGGGGCATATGCAAGGTTTACTCATTTTAGCTAATGTAGTACAACCATTTAATAATTCGCTGCTATTTGAGAGAGGTTAGGCTGGGCTGGTCGACATTAGGTACCAACATGCCTAGTGGTCGAGTCAGAGGCGACTTAACCTATGTGCATGCAGACATGACACCAGTCATCTAGTAATTTCCCATGCAAATGTTATGGGCCTGACAAAATGACCTTGTTGACACTGTGGGGAAAGAGCTGTGCCCGTGATCTTGGACATGACTTTGGTATTGTGTTTGCTGGGAACTGTGATTGGCATGTACATTTCAATTTTATTCTCATTTCAGAAAGAATGGAGAGACTATGAATGCTGGCAGCAAGGACTCAGACCAACTTTGCCGGGAAAAAAATTATTGCCTGTAAGCCAATATATTTTGAAAAAGAAAAGTATTTGACTTAGGAGTTGTATCTTAGATAAGAAAGCAAAAATGTCACATGTTCTTTACCTATTTTCAAAACATGAGTAATCTATATTGTTGTGTCTGTGTTTAAACTTGTGCGAATGTTTTTTTTGTTTTTTTTTCATGGACAGCCTGATATCATGAAAAAGATTTAATCCTGCACAGTTAAAAGAAATTCACTAAAAAAATGGTTATTCACGGGCACCCGCATCATCATCAAAATACAGTGAATTTCCATTAAAAAAATGTGGAGAATCCCCGTACAGTGACTCTAGGGTGAAACACTGTTATCAAAGGGGAAATCAACATTCTTTTAAATTAGAGTGAATCACTGTAAAATTTTACAGAGTTACCATGCTGAATTTAGGGAATTTATGAACATTGTACGACCCCTTCAGGACATGTATGCACGGATACAGCATCATATTCATGTATTATCAAATGTGTAATTTTCATGCAATGAAACTATTACTCACTCGTTTTCCCCTGACAGGCTACAGTCATTGGGACTTCTGCATGTCATAGGTCAAAAACATTGTATGATAATTAACTAAGCTTGCAGTATATTAAACAGGAGAAATGGAAATGTCACTTGACTTTGGGTCAAAATTAACATAAAATATTTTGACATCTTACCTGTCAACCTGTCAGTACTTAATAAGTTGACAAGTCTTAAAGGCTCACAGTTTGTCCCCTCATTGCAATAAGGTTGTAACTGACATTTTGGACAAATCATATTTTCTTCTGTTTTAGAATCTTTTGACTTGTATTGAAGCACTGTTTATTATATGTGTGACTACAGGTCCTGGCGCAATATTGTTGTATCAACTTCGTGCTATATTAATTGGAACACTTTTGCCCCTCCTGCAAATTTTGAAAAATGCAGTTACAACCTTGTTGCACTGAGACAAGAAGTGTCAGCATGATACACCAATGAAGGTGCTCCTCAGTAGCACCTTCATTGGTGCATCATGATGACCAAAATGGCCACCTATGTTAGATCATGTAAAATGACTTGAAACTATAGCGACACTTGGGGTTAGATCATAGGTGCAGACATATATACCCAAACCCCCGATTATGAGGACATCTAGTGGGTAAAAACAGCACTAGTATCAATGAATCCAGTGAATTGTATGCTGCCATGTGATATCATCCAGCTAAAATGAGACCAAAACTCTGAGCACAGCTCCATCTAGTGATAAACTCAACAACGGCAACCCTCCCTATATCAGTGACTCAAAATGTATCGCTATCACTTAAACTATAATAACACGTGTATAAGGCGCACACTGAGTAACTATATCAAGGTTTCTGTGTGCGGCCATGATGGTTCTGATCTCGGATTTGTTCGTGAGATTATGTTGGTACCAGACTTACAAGTAACATGACATGCCAGGAGTCGCTGATGTCAGCATGCACATGGTAAGGTTGGGAATCAGTCATCTCCTGATTCAGCAAGGAATCTGGAGTCTGTCTGTACACAGACATTAATCCACCAGATGGGAACTGACTTTCGCACAACACATAACCCGGTAGAAGGCTATAACATACATCTTGGGCTCGATTTTTCAGTAGTGTAATACTGTTATTTATAGTTTACTAAAGGTTGATATACTTCCAAGTAAGAACCAATTTATAGCTAGTTCCTTCCTCTGATTCCCTGGCCTACCTACTATGGGAAGCATTCAGGTGGAAGCGTCCATGGAACCAGTTCCCCCAACTTTTCTCAACACAGTGTGATTTAGGGGAAGTCAATTCCATTACAGTATAAGGCGGGGCATTGCTTCTCAGGATGGACAATCGCAGGGAACTGGAAGGTGAGTTAGCTACAGTGAGAACCCAATTCCATATCTTTTTGCAACAACCCGCAGATAAAGTGAACCACTGAAAGAAGCTTTAGAAGCAATATCGGCTGAGAAACACTGCAATTGCAAAATTAATTCTCTATAGAGAGAGAAGAACACCGATCACTTTGATGCATACTGCACAGGTCCCAATTTGTCTCCCACATGACATGTATGAAGGCATGTCGAATGAGGTTGAAGCTCTCATATTTGGTTCGTATACTCCACTTGACATGCATAATGAAGACACGTCACATATTTCTGATCCATTCACCTGAGTGCTAGGTAATACTGTGAGTCAATTATGTAAGGGTCAAGAGCAGTTAATAACTATGAACCAATGGTTCAATCAAGGCAGGCCTATAATAGAAGGCAGGGGATATCATAGTCCCACAGGCCTGGAACACTAAGGCACTTTTTCCTATTTACAGAACTTCTACTTGACTGAGGACCTTTATGCAGTCCATAAGACAAGGGCATGGAGGTGCATGGCAATGTCATCTGTCTCCATGTAATGAAGCTACCGAGATTATAGACTATTGGTTAGCATACAATCTTTTGGTATTTTCACTGACCCACACACAAGGTGTCTAACATCTCCAGTTGAAGAATTCAGCATTGTGGGTGTCTGTTTTGATATTCAATAACAAATGCAAATTTACCAATGAAATAGAATTCACTACCATTAGTTGATAGTATTTACAGACCTTGGTGATCTATTCTTCATGAAAACAGAATGACACAGATACATGAAATGTCTCAAGTGTTGGTAGTACCTCTTGGTAGTGATTAATCCTAGTACCAAAATGGTTGTTTGCCCCATCTAGCGGAATATCCTAGAACAATTATGTATGTCAAACCATCACATGTCAAATGCCTTCGACATGGCCGTGACCCTAGTCAACTCCCAGATGACTCGGCAATTTAAGGCATGTCAAATCATATGACGATAACTCTGTGCTACAGTTGTCATGGTGACATATGTGCACATGTCCCAATAACGTGTATACATGTCACTTTGTCAGGAAGATTTTTTTTCAGTGATATATGCATCACATAACCCCATAGCTCAGGTCAAACAAGAGTTGAATCTACCAAATATTTCGAATTTAGATGTCACTGTTGAGAGTATTTCTTCTTTCAAGTCCTGCACGGGACCTTTAAATTTTGGCTGATGTGCTTTCTTCAAGCATTGATGTGTCGCCTACAGAATTCACAGAACTGTTAGAACACCAATTCTCGGCATACAAAATCTTTCACTGGCATATTCAAACAGCCTGATAACATTATCCAGTAAAACATCATCCGATAAAATCATCATCCAGCAAAAATGTCATCCAGCAAAAAAATCATCTGATAAAAAATCATCCTGCACAATCATCATCCAGTAAACATCATCCAATAAAACATCAAGATTTTCATCAGCTTTGGCACAGCAGGTAGATGGCGCTAGTGGCGACCAAACCACTTTGCTACTCCTACAGGGGCACCATAATTTTATTTATTCCTTAGTGGGGGGGTCGTATCAAACATTTCCATGGGGTTTGAAGGTGATATGTCTCAATTTACTTTTACCCTAGCCATTCTTCTAACTTGGAAATAGTGATGTAAGGCACGTGATGAATCATTTATGGCATTAGATCAGTTATCAATATTTTATCCTCAGACTTTCTGTTTATCACCATCAAGGGGGTGTGTATAGGGGAGTTTTTGGTGAAAAGATTTGTTGCGTACCACACAACCTTTGCTTGACATACACATTCAAGTATTTTTCAAGTCAATCCCAACCCCCCTTAAACAGCACTTGTGTATGTACAGCCTACATTGATCATCTCTGGCTTATCTAACCCATCATTTGTGATGCATCCTTACCTAATCAGGCACATGTCAGGAAAATGTATTTCAGGATTACGGCCAATTTTCATCATTTCTACTAATCTTTTGCATTTATAATTTCACCAAATAACAGGGATGATATTAATGAAAGCAAACATCCAGAAAAGACAAAATCACTTAGATCAGCATTTTTCACCTTTTGACCTTATTATCTCTGGTCTATAAGGGCTGAGATGGGCCTGATTTGGTTAGGGTGCATCACATATGGCATATATCTATTGATGAGGTGCCATTTAAAAATAAGAAATCAGTCTCTACATGCCTTGGTTGCCCAAAACCAGAGTTGCTTGCCCGATGTAAGGTGCGTGATGAATCGTGTAAGGCGCATGATGAAATGATTTGTGGTCCCATACTTTTTCTGCCACACCCAAATACATGCACATCTGTGGTTTATATGATAGAATAAGGCCCTGGCTTTGATTTTAAGCATTTATTGGGCACCCCCAGCCATTCTGCTACTACCCAGCCTCTGCTAAGCACTCTTTTCAGCAGCCTTTTGCCTTTTGCAATCAAATTTAGGCCAATTATTCACTATTTAAATTTTTTTCTTTGGTTACAATACATCCTCTATGTGTTTCTCATTGTTGTAGTGAGTTAGATCACTGTTGGGTTGGGTTTTGTTATATTGGCACCGTGGCCATTATATTAAAATGTGTAGATGATTCATCACGCACCTGACAGAGTAAGGAGGGTCATTTTGAGAATGAACCATACAGAGCAAGTACTAAATAAGTGGTAAATGATGATCGTTACAAGAAGTGTACATGTTAAAGATGTAATAAATTGATCTTTATGCTTATCCTACAGGTTTTGAGTCTTTGAGACCAAAGTTAATATTGCGTGCATAAGTTTAGAAAAATCTCAATCTCTGCTATATAAGATATTGGAAAATTTTGGAAGTTTTCAAGCCACCGTTTTATTTTTTAGATACACATACTAGGGTATTGTACTAGTTTTGACATGTAATTTGGTAATGATAGGACGAATTTTAAAGGTGTAGTGTGTTCCACAAATTATGTGTAAGGCACGTGATGAACCAATTATGTGATTTTATGGCTACTGCAATAAAAACTGACCCACTGGGAGTTAATGACTTGAATGGACCTTTTTATAAAGCCAAGAAATATGGCTATCAATAAAACAAAGTCTTAAAATGTAATGCTGAGTTTGTCTTCTTGACCCCCTGACCCCCAGAGGTGGGAGGTTTCAAAAGAATCACTCATAAATCATGGGACTAATCCGAGTGAATATAGTATAGGTTTAACAGACCTAGCCTTGCACTAAGGGGGCCGGCCGGGCAATCAATGGTGACATTGAGTGTGAGTGAAGACACTGTGCCTGGTGCTTAAGTTACACGTTACCTTAGGTGGCTGTAACCACTGCTAATGATCCATACCGATATCAGTGCATGGTTCCTATAGGCTGCTATGGGAGGAACCTGGGTGCTATATCAAGCCTTGGTAATGTGACCTCTGAGTATGATATTATTATATTATGTTGGTGGCTATACTAACCCTTCCACTGCTACTGCAGCTCTAACAAACCTCATCTGATTGATGACCAATCATAAACAGAAATCTTAGGCCATTTAGAGACAATACAGGTGGAGTTTAGAATTGTATGCGATGTTAGCCACCTTAACATGTTCTGAAACAGCTTTCAGAATGAAAGGACTCATCAAAGGTATGACAGCTCTAGATCATATGATTGATCAGCAAGTTTTTTGAGTCATGCTGAGACTATTGCTATATGAGGAGTTTAAAAGTGTACGGGTCATGAGCCACCTTAACAAGTTCCGTAACAGCCTCCTGTATAGAGTTGGGCTGTGAAGGCAGTCTCTACTTTCCCTTTGGGCTCCATAAAGGTAAGAAGGAGGAGTGAGAGCATTTATGGCAGTTCTGTGGACTAGTCATTAAGGCACCTACCCATTGAGTGAGAGGTGCTGGGTTCAAACCCTTGTAAAACCAGAAACACATTTCATGGATCACCAAAAATATAGGAAGCAAGGAGGATACGTTTTTAACCAATGAGTTCCCTCCACTGACTATGGAATTCCTTTCTCAAACTGGTACCCAGCATGAACAGGTTCAGGACTAACCTGTTTCTTAGTATGCCCTGAGATTGAATGATAGTCCCTGGATCATGGGGTTTTACTAAGAACTTAGTACACTTGTTTATCATCAAATTTCTCTTACTTCTGCATCAAAATACATAATGCTGAAACCACCATAACTAAAAGGGGTCTATATTTCATAAATGCCTTTTTTTTCACTAAAATCTGAATATTCTCTGAGGAATGGCTATGTATGATTTTCCCCCAGTCTTGGTATACTTAAATCCATTCGCTAATTTTTTTTGTTAAATTTGCTAATAAATATGAACCCACGAGATTAAAGAATAGATAAATGCCTAAAAAATGATGTTTTCATTTTGGCTAAGTCATGTTTAATAAGGGAGTAAATGTATCATTTAATGTAAATATAAGTACCAAATGATGGAGTGGTTTCACCTTCCCACCTTTGACCCCAATAATGTATGCACAAGTAGGTGACATGGTCCACTGACCAGGGCTTTTATTGGCCCATACACCCGTAGAGGTGAGTGTCATGGTCCTGTCAATGGACCATTCTGGGTATTATTCATTATTTTACACATTTATTAAGTTCTTCGCCACACACGCTCAGGCCCTGCTCGCAAGGTTACAGCTCACCCCCCCCCAGTGTGTACAGTGAGCTACTCTTACATCATCCATACCAGGATGTTATGAGAGCCGGACCCATTCCATTTCTGGGCACTAACTCACTGGGAGTATCACAACATACCGACATACCTGTGCACACGTTTCTAGGATGCAGGGAAATTCCACAATCTCCCTTCACCCTGATTGGTCCACATATAAATAGAATCATTACCGGGTATGATGGCGCATCAGCCTATATGTACACTCTGTCATCATGCAATAAACAAGGATCAAAGAACCTCTCTGGATTCAGTGTTCATCACAACATTGACTTGTAACGGTTCGTTGACAGTCCAGTGCACACACAAGGGTACTAAGATCCCAGTACATCCTAAGACTGTGCGTGGTATCAGAATCTTAGTACAGACTAAAATCAGACTGTTGTACTATGATCCTGCACAGAGAAAAGAAGACTGATCGCTTTGACACTTACTGCTCAGGTCATGATTGTCTCCCACATGACATGCGTGAAAGCCAAGTTGAATGAGGTTGACACTCTCACATCTGGTTCGTCAACTCCACTTGACATGCGTAATGAAGACAGTTGTCATGGTGACATATGTGCCATGTCCCAATGACATGTGCTCTATGTGTCAAATCAAGTTGACATGGATATACATGTCATTTTGTCAGAAAGACTTTTTTCAGTGTGGTGTGTCCCAACATGATATTCCCGTCCCCAACCTGATGAAAGATGTCATCAGTGCCTATCCTTACAGTACCAGATCAAACAATGGTGGCCCTTTCTACCACTGTCTACTAGCCATGTGAATGGGGAATAGCACACCAGTTCATGGATTGTATACCCACGTACCTACGGTATTCATCCTATGATAAAACCCAGCATATACGCCGCAGCTTATAGACCATTTCAGACCCTGATTGCTGCTTATAGGATGTTTCTGAACTCAGGGTGCGCCTTATAAGAGGGATTTTGTGTACATAGACTATAGAAAGGAATGGGAACCTCTTCAGACCTCACATGTGGCTTCTGACATTGTCCTAAAGCCAGGATGTGGCTTATATGTGGATGCGCCTTATATGCAGTTTTTCTGGTATTTGCTATGTTACCTCTAGTTTGTACAGCCCCTGTTAGAAGTACACATTTGATTACCAACTAAATGTACATATACACATCCCAACACTCTGTGAGTCACTAGGTACCTCCTTACCAACTATCTAAATGTATATCTACACATCCCACCACTTTGTGAGTAACACCTTACCTCCCTACCCACCACCGGAATGTATATCTTTACATCCCACAACTATATGAGTCACTCAGTACCTCCCTACCCACCACCTGAATGTATATCTACACATCCCACAACTATATGAGTCACACAGTACCTCCCTACCCACCACCTAAATGTATATCTACACATCCCACCACTGTGTGAGTCACTCAGTACCTCCCTACCCACCACCTGAATGTATATCTACACATCCCACCACTCTGTGAGTCACTCAGTACCTCCCTACCCACCACCTGAATGTATATCTACACATCCCACAACTATATGAGTCACACAGTACCTCCCTACCCACCACCTGAATGTATATCTACACATCCCACAACTATATGAGTCACTCAGTACCTCCCTACCCACCACCGGAATGTATATCTACACATCCCACAACTATATGAGTCATTCAGTACCTCCATACCCACCACCTAAATATATATCTACACATCCCACCACTGTGTGAGTCACTCAGTACCTCCCTACCCACCACCTAAATGTATATCTACACATCCCACCACTGTGTGAGTCACTCAGTACCTCCATACCCACCACCTAAATGTATATCTACACATCCCACCACTGTGTGAGTCACTCAGTACCTCCCTACCCACCACCTAAATGTATATCTACACATCCCACCACTGTGTGAGTCACTCAGTACCTCCATACCCACCACCTGAATGTATATCTACACATCCCACCACTGTGTGAGTCACTCAGTACCTCCCTACCCACCACCTAAATGTATATCTACACATCCCACAACTATATGAGTCACACAGTACCTCCCTACCCACCACCTAAATGTATATCTACACATCCCACCACTGTGTGAGTCACTCAGTACCTCCCTACCCACCACCTAAATGTATATCTACACATCCCACAACTATATGAGTCACTCAGTACCTCCCTACCCACCACCGGAATGTATATCTTTACATCTCACAACTATATGAGTCACTCAGTACCTCCATACCCACCACCTAAATGTATATCTACACATCCCACCACTGTGTGAGTCACTCAGTACCTCCCTACCCACCACCTGAATGTATATCTACACATCCCACAACTATATGAGTCACACAGTACCTCCCTACCCACCACCTGAATGTATATCTACACATCCCACCACTGTGTGAGTCACTCAGTACCTCCATACCCACCACCTAAATGTATATCTACACATCCCACCACTGTGTGAGTCACTCAGTACCTCCCTACCCACCACCTGAATGTATATCTACACATCCCACAACTATATGAGTCACACAGTACCTCCCTACCCACCACCTGAATGTATATCTACACATCCCACCACTGTGTGAGTCACTCAGTACCTCCCTACCCACCACCTAAATGTATATCTACACATCCCACCACTGTGTGAGTCACTCAGTACCTCCCTACCCACCACCTGAATGTATATCTTTACATCCCACAACTATATGAGTCACTCAGTACCTCCCTACCCACCACCGGAATGTATATCTTTACATCTCACAACTATATGAGTCACTCAGTACCTCCATACCCACCACCTAAATGTATATCTACACATCCCACCACTGTGTGAGTCACTCAGTACCTCCCTACCCACCACCTGAATGTATATCTACACATCCCACAACTATATGAGTCACACAGTACCTCCCTACCCACCACCTGAATGTATATCTACACATCCCACCACTGTGTGAGTCACTCAGTACCTCCATACCCACCACCTAAATGTATATCTACACATCCCACCACTGTGTGAGTCACTCAGTACCTCCCTACCCACCACCTGAATGTATATCTACACATCCCACAACTATATGAGTCACACAGTACCTCCCTACCCACCACCTGAATGTATATCTACACATCCCACAACTATATGAGTCACTCAGTACCTCCATACCCACCACCTAAATGTATATCTACACATCCCACCACTGTGTGAGTCACTCAGTACCTCCCTACCCATGACCTTAATGTTTGTGTTCCTGATGTAACATAATGTGATGATATCATATTGTAGTACTGCATTTTTTTTTTTTTTTGAAACATTTAAACTTTATTAGCCACAAAACTATACAATCATAAGTCTGGTCTTATCGGTACATACTGTGTTGTCAAATCTCAATATATTATTTTAAACATAAACAAAATCAGTATGCAACTATTATATAAACTTCATAACATTGGCTAACTAGTTCATGGAGGGACCATCAGTGAACTGATGTTATGGCCCCCCCCATATAAAGATAAGTGTTCGTCATGAGAATTCCATCCTTTTGACAAGTACATTATAGAAAGAAGGAGTCAGTACAATCATTTTTTTTTTAAAAGATTTAAACTTTATTAGCCTAAACGTGTCATACATTCATATACAAGTTCATCAATACACTGTAAGCTCAACAATAGAAGATCAGTTTGTGGTACATCCTGGTAAACTATCATATAAAAGTATACAATAGATAAGAAATTTTTTAATCCACACATGAAGTAACAAAGTGTATCATAAGTACAATACATCACATTTGGCTAAGAAGTTCATGGAGGGACCATCAGTAAACTGTTGTTATGGTCCAACCATATAAAGATAAAGGGTCCGACATGAATTGTCTTTCCTAGTGACCTAGCATATACTGGAAAATGGAGTCAACCTTCATACACTTTAAGCCTTTCATACCCCTGTATCCCCTTTAAAAAAAGAAATTGTTAAATGAACCCTACAAGATAAAACCCCAAAATATACACACTCATATTAGCAGCAGTGATAGTTCTACAACGGGGTATTACATAATGGTGTCTTGCATTTCCTTTTTCATTTTGTCTTTGAAAGTATCATAATCTTCAATATTACGTACACTTGATGGAAGGGCATTCCAAGATTGTCCACACAAAACTTCTGGAGACATTTCATATGATGAACAATTAATTCTTGAGTATTTTAATACTGGCGCTAGGGAAAATCGTGTAGTTCTGACTTTGTCAGTTAAATTAATAGGATTTTGGGCCTTCTTAAAAGCATGACACTTAACATGATATTCTCTCCTATATTTAAGTTTAGGCACGTCAGCTTTTACATGCACCGTATTTGTATTAGCCAGTATGTGTAGATCAAAACATGTCTTCAAACATTTGTTCTGCATCCGTTGAAGCTCATCTAACAAAGTTCCTTTGGAGCCAATATACAGGATATCACAATAATCTATGACTGGGAGAATGTGTGATTTGTACATTTTAAGTCTAGCTGATTGAGACATGCACTTTCTTGTCTTATACAATAATAATGATTTATATCTAATACTCTTGATAATTTGAGATACATACATATTAAAATTTAGTTGTTGGTCTAATAATACACCAAGGTATTTATAAGAAATAACAGACATAAGTTCCTTACCATTTAATTCAATCTTAGGTTTTATATAATGATACTATTTGCTTTCCTGGCTTCTGCCAGAGCTGCATTTTTATCATTAATTCTTTCAATTAAATAATTTGTCATCCATGGTTTAGGCTTGTCCAATACTTTAAACTGTTTAACAGGGCATTGAGTATCTAAAACTCTTTTTAAAATGTTTTCCAAAGTAATCCAACATTCAGTCGGATCTTGACATTGATCAAAATAGTCCCAATCAATTTCATCAAGGTCCCTTAGGTATTTTGCCATATCTAAATTTTTATAAGATCTTCCCATGAAGGTACGATATGAGTTTTTTACGTGGACATGTCTTTTTGTAAAATGAACCGGTAGATGATCACTGAGATGTATATTCACTGGGCCCGAGGAAATAACAGTATTTGAATTAGTAAAAATTAAATCAATACAGGTATTTGAACCAGATGTAGTAGTAACCTTGTTTACAAGTTGAACCAGATTAAATTGATCCATGGTTTCATACAGTAGACGTTTACTATATTAAATGCCCAGGTGGGTCTTTACAGTAGACTGCTTTTTGGGCCTGAAAGGCCTGCTCAGCACAACAATAGTCCACTCCCTCCATTTTGAAGGGTGACATATAGAGGTTTGACAGTCTATTATATGGAGACCTATACATTACCCCATCAGGTGTACTGGCTGTTGTGGCCTTTTCCATGTTTAAGTCGTCGTATGGCAGGGCATTTAACAAGTGATGTCCATAGGATTTACCTTCAAGGATTATAGAACGTTGTCTAAGTTGAACTCGATACCCACTCGCCTTTGCGTGAAAGTACATACATCTTAGGTCATTAAAGCTCTTGAATTCCTTGTCGTTTAATTCGTCACCGATCGATACTTTCATGTATTCCTGCTTGCCCTTGAGATTTTTCAGTTTTTTCATCATTTTCGCTTTAATATCAGGTCTTTTAAACACTAGCCGGACAGGTATATTTGTTTTCGCCTGGGCGCCGCCATCTTGGATCGGGGTATCATCGTGCATGACACTTTCTACGCAAGAGATGTCCCATTCTGCGCGAATATCTCGGAACAATTTACCAACCTTTTCCAATAAATGCTCATCAGCGCTGTATGACAGTCCTTGAATAATTACAATTTTCCTTCTCTCATTGACCATGAACATTTAAGCCATCCATATCATGAACATTTAAGCCATCCATATACCCAGTACCCTCTTAACAAAAATAATACTTAAAAACCCTATAAATATTAAACCCACAGTCTACTCCTTTACAATATCAGTAATGTCGTGTGGTTCAGTCAAGATTTTCAATAGTATCGAGCATTTTTTGCTTCATTTTGTCTTTAAAGACATCATATTCAACAATGTTTCTCACGTCAGGTGATAGGGCATTCCACAACTGTCCACACCGTACTTCAGGACTCATCTCATATGCTTTACAATTTATTTTCTGATACTTCAGGATGGGAGCTGATGAGAACCTCGTTACCCTTTGCTTATCAGAGAGGTAATCATTATGTAATGATCTTTTGAATGCATGACATTTAATATGAAAAGTTCTTCTATGTTCAAACATAGGAAATTCAGCTCTCGCATGTACCAAATTTGTTGCCGTTAAGATATGAAAATTAAAACAGGTTTTAAGACACTTGTTTTGCATACGTTGGAGCTCTTCTAAGAGAGTGCCTTTTGCACCTACATATAAAATGTCACAATAATCTATCACAGGAAGTATATGTGCTTTATACATTTTTAGCCTGGCTGTCAGGGTCATGTGCTTTCTAGTTTTGTGCATTAATAGAGACTTATACCGTAAGCTATTTATGAGATTTGACACATGCTTATTAAAATTCAACTGCTGGTCTAAAGTGACCCCTAGATACTTGTAAGATATAACTGACATTAATTCCTTACCATTCAATTTAATTCTTGGCTTTTGCAGCTTTTTTAGTTTAATGGCGGAGGCAAATAACATAATTTTGGTCTTGGACTCATTCATGGTTAATTTGTTTGACGATGACCATTTATAAAACTTGTCCAACGCTGTGGTTAACTGAGCAGATAGAACATCAAGTGATTTGCCAGATACAAACAGTACTGAATCGTCAGCAAATAACAGAGTTTCATGTACATCAGTAGAACTAATACAGTCATTTATATATAAAAGAAAAAATAAAGGGCCCAAAATTGAGCCTTGTGGGACCCCACATGATAAACCTGCCTTAGTAGATCTACAATGGTTGGCAATTGAACATTGTTGGCGTCTTGAAAGGTAATTTTCTATTAATGTGAGATTTCTATTACGAATACCATAATTTTCTAATTTATTAAGTAATATTATGTAGTTAACGGAATCAAATGCCTTCTTTATATCAATAAAAGCTGCCAAAGTAATGTTGCAAGAATTTCTATTGCTTAACACATGGTTTACAAATTTAGAGATAGTGTCTAGGGTCGATTTATTTTTTTGATATCCTCCTTGATTTTTTGCCAATAAATCATAATTTTCAATGTGTCTCGATATTGCTGTATGGATCAATCTTTCCAAGATCTTGCCAGGTACAGGTAACACACTACCCAGCAAATTGTTGTTATCTGTCGCCATGATTGCTCATCAATGGTGACTCCTTTCTGAGTGATAACTCACTGCGTCATCTTTCGCCACTGTGTGTCAGTCTCACATGGCATGGTGATTTATCACAACAGTTGCCAACATGATCTCACTCACTGCGTGAGTATGTGCCACCCCTTGTCATCCCTCACAAAGCATGGAGATTTATCACAACAGTCGCCAACAGGATCTAACTCACTGCATGAGTATGTGTCACTGCCTGTCAACTCTCAGTCAGAATGGCGGCTTATCCCAACCATCGCCAACATGGATCTGACTCATTGTGTGATTATGTGCCACTCCCAGTCAACTCTCACTCAGAATGGCAGCTTATCACCACCATCGCCAACATGGATCTCACTCACTCCGTCAATATGTGCCACTGTTTGTCAACTCTTATTCAGAATGGCAACTTTTCACCTGCATTGCCACATGGCTCTCACTCACTGCGTGAGTTTGTATCACTCCTAGTTAATCTTCTCTCAAAATGGCGACTTATCACCACCATTGCCAACATTGGTCTCACTCAATACGTGAATTTGTGTCACTCCAAGTCAATGCTCTCTGAGGATTGCATCATCTGTCACTCACTCTCACTCACAGTGGCAACTTCTCACCACCATTGCCAAAGTTGTTGAGACAGCACCACTGTTCAACATGTAGCCTATCTAGGAAGTGTGGGCATGAAGTATAAGTCCCATATGTATCAAATGTGCTTTGTTTCACACTGATTTCCATGTAATACTTCAGAGTTGAATCAAACAAGATTATATAGAGAGAATATCAATTGATTTTAGATAGAGGTATCTCTAAAATGAAAGCAACTATCCATAAACACCTTTTCTCTGGTTATAAGGAAAAATACATAGGGAAATATCAACACCTTGTCTGTGGTTAGAGGGAAGATACATATGGCAATATCTTCTCTGGCAAAACATACTTTGATCTGGCAGATGTGAGGCTGCATGATTACCAATGTCGATGATCATGAGCTTTTCATTTAACAAGGTGAGTAATCACCAGCGTCGCCATCACTGGTGAGTCTGAGTGATCACCACTCTCGCCATCCATGGTGAACCTGCGCTATGACGTGGTGCGCATTTCATCTAGCGAGGTGAGTGATCAACCGCCTTGCCATCCCTGGTGAGTGTGAGTCATCATGATCCTCGCCAACCGTGGTAAACATGCGCTATGGCATGGTGCACGTTTCATCTAGCCAGGTGAGTGATCACTTGTGTCGCCATCCCTGGTGAGTGTGGCTGATCAAGATCCTCACCATCTGTGGTGAACCTGTGCTATCACGAGGTACGTGTTTCATCTAGCGAGGTGACTGATCACAATCCTTGCCAACCATGGTGAATGTGCATTATGACGTGGTGTGCGTCTCATCTAGCGAAGTGAGTGATCACTCATGTCGCCATCCCTGGTGAGGATGAGTGATCACCATCCTCGCCATCTGAGGTGAGGCCATGTGATCACCACCATTGCTATTCCTGGTGATCTTGTGCTATAGCGACGTCGTGTTCCATCTAGCGACATGTGTGAGCCACTTCACACAGGTTGACGAGGAGTCACGACAATTTGCTGGGTAATGGGGCGATAATTCGATACATTAGATGGAACCCCCCCCTTAGGTAGGGGAGTTACTGTGGCTATCTCCCAGCAATCAGGTATAATACAAGTTGTGGTACACAGATTTATGATCTTAATAAATTTATCAGGCTTGTGGAGCATGGCTGATTTAACAAGAAATGCGGTTGTGACCACGTAAAAAAACGCCTCCCGCTGTTAATGTCGGTATACCAGTGTTTGATGACATGTCTCATAAAAGCAGACATAAAGAAGGTTTCAAAATTATCAATTTCTCTATTCAGTAATTTTGTATTGTGAGATCTCATCACATGGGGCAAATGCAATCATCATAGCGCACTCCCGTACCGCTTCGCGGTACCGCCGCTACGCGGCGTGGGAGGCACTAAAAAATATGTGTAGGTAAGTATTCAATGGCGGATGATTTAGATGTGTCTATGTCCTTAATACATGCAATTATATCATCATCTGTAAAGTCAAGCTGAGGCATATCAATAGTGCAGCTCTTACCTGCAAAAACAAAGTCTCTCGTATGAGCTTCTGCTAATTTAGGACCAATTTGTGCAAAAAAATTATTAACATACTCTGCTGTACTATCCATTGTAATTGAATTACCATCTGAGTCCACCAAGTTGATTGTCTTGGTTGAATTCTTACTACCCGGTACTACCTCTTTAATTGAAGACCAGAACCGTTTTGAGTCTCCAATATGTAAATCAGTTAGATTGCAATAATAATCATTACGAGCATTTTCTATTTCCATATTAACAATATTCCTTAAAGCCCTAGCTCTATGCCATGTAATAATACTGTTACCTGTCCTAGCTTCCCATAACAATGAGTTTTTATCATTTATTCTCTCAATAAGATAATTAGTTATCCAGGGTTTGGGTTTGTCTAAAACCTTAAATTGCTGTACAGGACATTGAACATCTAAAAGACGTTTAAGAATATTCTCCAAGGTATTCCAGCATTCTGTAGAATCTTGACAATTATCAAAATAAGTCCAGTCTACATTATCAAGGTCCTGCAAGTATTTTTTCTTATCAAAATTTTTATAAGACCTACCCAAGAAGGACCTGTATTTATTTTTAACATGAACACGACGCTTGGTAAAATGTATAGGAAGGTGGTCACTCAAGTGTATATCGACCGGTCCAGATGCAATCACATTGTCACAATTTGTAAAAATCAAATCTATACAGGTATTTGAGCCAGATGTGGTAGTCACATTATTTACGAGTTGGGTTAAATGAAATTGATCCATGGTCTCATACAGAATTCTCTTTTCCGGGGAATTCACTAATACATTTACATTAAAGTCTCCAATTAGAAACAAATCGTATAAATCAATGTTATTAATTTGTAAAAGTAGAGCCTTAAATATGTTACAAAACTCTTGTAAAGACCCACTTGGAGGTCTGTAGACGTTACAAATAATAGTTTTTTTAGCATGACCTTTAATTGAAATAAGCCATTGTATCTCAATATCATCAGTACACCTGTTTAGGTACTTAAATACATCAGTGGAACAAGACACCTGTTCATCCACATGAGCGCATAAACCACCCCCTCTAAAGATTGATACACGATCTTGTCTAAATAAAGTATATCTGGGGAATGAGTACAAATTACTATTATCTGTGTCATTTAACCATGTTTCTGAAAAAAAGAATGATATCAATATCATTACCACTTAATTCTTCAGTTAAACTGGTAAACTTATTTCGTACACTCCTGGCATTTAAATGAACAGTAGTAAAGCCCTTTTTGAACAATTTCTTATTCACGCCAAATACGTAGTGACATTTATCTCTATACGTCCCATTAGCTTTAGTGCAGAACCACAACGATTTTTTTCGTAAACACTCATATAATTCAGACAAAAATATAAAACAAAAAATGAAACCCCCCTATAGTTTACCATACGGCTCTTGTGGCCTGGTAAGCAGTGTTCGACCATTGATTGGCAGATTTGGGCAGTAGGTTAACCAGGAAACACAGAAATATAGTTCTCACATTTAGTTCTCACATTATATAATGATATTATATTGTAGTAATGCATTAGTTCAAACAGTATGTGATGATATCATATTGTAGTAATGCATTAGTTCCTGATGTAACATTATGTGAGGTGACTGACTTATTAAATCATCCATGAATAAGACTATCATTAGAGCATACAAAGCGGTGTGACGTGTGTCGTTAGTGCTCCCCGGTAACCTAATACTACTATTTAAGTCACTGCCCCGGGACATGTCCTCTATATAAAGTGTGTACAGTGCATGAGTGTTTGACACGATCTGACAAGAGTAGCCTGACTCATGCAGTATACATAGTGTACATGACGAACACCTTACTGCATCAACCAACATTTCTTTCATAAATAATAAAGCACTCATTTTGTGTATCATGAAGCACACATTTTGTGCATCATGCAGCACTCATTTTGTGCATCATGCAGCACTCATTTTGTGCATCATGAAGCACACATTTTGTGCATCATGAAGCACACATTTTGTGCATCATGAAGCACTCGTTTTGTGCATCATGAAACACTCGTTTTGTGTATCATGAGGCACTCGTTTTGTGCATCATGAAGCACTCGTTTTGTGTATCATGAAGCACTGGTTTCTTGAGTCATGAAGCAATTATTTCGTACATCTGAAAACTCATTATGTGTAGCATGAAGCACACATTTTATGCACGGGCTTCCCTAGCCCACTTAAAAGGGTCTATATCTCCTCTTTCCTATCCCCTCAGGATGTGTGTGGTGCACATATGCGCGGGCACTGACACATTCCTCTGTTAAATTATCAACCTGTGAAGCACGGGATAGCCACTTAGTGCCGCTAAAGTGCTGTAAAACACAAATCAATCAATCAATCAACATTTTATGCATCAACCAGCCCTCATTTCTTACACTATGAAGCACTCATTTCGTCATGAAACTTTCTTTTTTCATTATCTGAATAAAATTATTCTTGGGTATTTTTGTTTTTGCAAGACTCTGTCTGGGGCTGCAGAAAAGAAATTCCAAAGGACCCAGTGACCAAGGATGCATTAATGTATCAGAGACCTTTAAAGGTTTAAGCTGCAGAGCTTTTGGCACAGGCTTACCAGGCACATAATAAAATCAACCTATTAAAACTCCTTTCACATCAGCAATAGATTTAAGGAACATGGGACTCAATGTAGGGTAACAGAGTGTAAGGCACAGGTTATATGTAGGGATGATCCCACACTGAGCCTTATAGAGAGGGTTGCCGTCGATCCTAGCGCTCTCATAGTTGGGAGTTTAGCCTTGATTCAGGTGCCTGTGATGTCATGGATCAGACACTAACTGTTCATGTCCCATACCTCACTGGGCACCTTACATGTGGGGCTTATCTAGACTATAGTACCTCACTAGTCACATTACATGTGGGGCTTATCTAGACTATAGTACCTCACTGGGCACCTTACATGTGGGGCTTATCTAGACTATAGTACCTCACTTGGCACCTTACATGTGGGGCTTATCTAGACTATAGTACCTCACTGGGCACCTTACATGTGGGGCTTATCTAGACTATAGTACCTCACTAGGCATCTTACATGTGGGACTTATCTAGACTATACTAACTCACTTGGCACCTTACATGTGGGGCTTATCTAGACTATAGTACCTCACTGGGCACCTTACATGTGGGGCTTATCTAGACTATAGTACCTCACTAGGCATCTTACATGTGGGGCTTATCTAGACTATAGTACCTCACTAGGCACCTTACATGTGGGGCTTATCTAGACTATAGTACCTCACTAGTCACATTACATGTGGGGCTTATCTAGACTATAGTACCTCACTAGGCACCTTACATGTGGGGCTTTTCTTATCTAGACTATAGTACCTCACTAGACACCTTACATGTGGGGCTTATCTAGACTATAGTACCTCACTAGTCACATTACATGTGGGGCTTATCTAGACTATAGTACCTCACTAGGCACCTTACATGTGGGGCTTATCTAGACTATAGTACCTCACTGGGCACCTTACATGTGGGGCTTATCTAGACTATAGTACCTCACTGGGCACCTTACATGTGGGGCTTATCTAGACTATAGTACCTCACTGGGCACCTTTCATGTGGGGCTTATCTAGACTATACTACCTCACTGGGCACCTTACATGTGGGGCTTATCTAGACTATACTATCTCACTGGGCACCTTACATGTGGGGCTTATCTAGACTATAGTACCTCACTGGGCACATTACATGTGGGGCTTATCTAGACTATAGTACCTCACTAGGCACCTTACATGTGGGGCTTATCTAGACTATAGTACCTCACTAGTCACATTACATGTGGGGCTTATCTAGACTATAGTACCTCACTAGGCACCTTACATGTGGGGCTTATCTAGACTATAGTACCTCACTAGGCATCTTACATGTGGGGCTTATCTAGACTATAGTACCTCACTAGACACCTTACATGTGGGGCTTATCTAGACTATAGTACCTCACTAGGCATCTTACATGTGGGGCTTATCTAGACTATAGTACCTCACTGGGCACCTTACATGTGGGGCTTATCTAGACTATAGTACCTCAATAGGCACCTTACATGTGGGGCTTTTCTTATCTAGACTATAGTACCTCACTAGACACCTTACATGTGGGGCTTATCTAGACTATAGAACATCACTAGTCACATTACATGTGGGGCTTATCTAGACTATAGTACCTCACTAGGCACCTTACATGTGGGGCTTTTCTTATCTAGACTATAGTACCTCACTAGACACCTTACATGTGGGGCTTATCTAGACTATAGTACCTCACTAGTCACATTACGTGTGGGGCTTATCTAGACTATAGTACCTCACTGGGCACCTTACATGTGGGGCTTATCTAGACTATAGTACCTCACTGGGCACCTAACATGTGGGACTTATCTAGACTATAGTACCTCACTAGGCATCTTACATGTGGGGCTTATCTAGACTATAGTACCTCACTAGACACCTTACATGTGGGGCTTATCTAGACTATAGTACCTCACTAGGCACCTTACATGTGGGGCTTTATTTATCTAGACTATAGTACCTCACTAGGCACCTTACATGTGGGACTTATCTAGACTATACTAACTCACTTGGCACCTTACATGTGGGGCTTATCTAGACTATAGTACCTCACTAGGCACCTTACATGTGGGGCTTATCTAGACTATAGTACCTCACTAGGCACCTTACATGTGGGGCTTATCTAGACTATAGTACCTCACTAGACACCTTACATGTGGGGCTTATCTAGACTATATTACCTCACTAGGCACCTTACATGTGGGGCTTATCTAGACTATAGTACCTCACTAGGCACCTTACATGTGGGGCTTTATTTATCTAGACTATAGTACCTCACTAGTCACATTACATGTGGGGCTTATCTAGACTATAGTACCTCACTAGGCACCTCACATGTGGGGCTTTATTTATCTAGACTATAGTACCTCACTGGGCACCTTACATGTGGGGCTTTATTTATCTAGACTATAGTACCTCACTAGGCATCTTACATGTGGGGCTTATCTAGACTATAGTACCTCACTGGGCACCTTACATGTGGGGCTTATCTAGACTATAGTACCTCACTAGGCACCTTACATGTGGGGCTTATCTAGATTATAGTACCTCACTAGACACCTTACATGTGGGGCTTATCTAGACTATAGTACCTCACTAGTCACATTACATGTGGGGCTTTATTTATCTAGACTATAGTACCTCACTAGGCATCTTACATGTGGGGCTTATCTAGACTATACTACCTCACTAGACACCTTACATGTGGGGCTTATCTAGACTATAGTACCTCACTAGTCACATTACATGTGGGGCTTTATTTATCTAGACTATAGTACCTCACTAGACACCTTACATGTGGGGCTTATCTAGACTATAGTACCTCACTGGGCACCTTACATGTGGGGCTTATCTAGACTATAGTACCTCACTGGGCACCTTACATGTGGGGCTTATCTAGACTATAGTACCTCACTAGGCACCTTACATGTGGGGCTTATCTAGACTATATTACCTCACTAGACACCTTACATGTGGGGCTTTATTTATCTAGACTATAGTACCTCACTGGGCACCTTACATGTGGGGCTTATCTAGACTATAGTACCTCACTAGTCACATTACATGTGGGGCTTATCTATACTATAGTACCTCACTAGGCACCTTACATGTGGGGCTTTTCTTATCTAGACTATAGTACCTCACTAGACACCTTACATGTGGGGCTTATCTAGACTATAGTACCTCACTAGTCACATTACATGTGAGGCTTATCTAGACTATAGTACCTCACTAGGCACCTTACATGTGGGACTTATCTAGACTATAGTACCTCACTGGGCACCTTACATGTGGGGCTTATCTAGACTATAGTACCTCACTAGGCACCTTACATGTGGGGCTTATCTAGACTATAGTACCTCACTAGGCACCTTACATGTGGGGCTTTTCTTATCTAGACTATAGTACCTCACTAGACACCTTACATGTGGGGCTTATCTAGACTATAGTACCTCACTAGTCACATTACATGTGAGGCTTATCTAGACTATAGTACCTCACTAGGCACCTTACATGTGGGACTTATCTAGACTATAGTACCTCACTGGGCACCTTACATGTGGGGCTTATCTAGACTATAGTACCTCACTAGTCACATTACATGTGGGGCTTATCTAGACTATAGTACCTCACTGGGCACCTTACATGTGGGGCTTATCTAGACTATAGTACCTCACTGGGCACCTAACATGTGGGACTTATCTAGACTATAGTACCTCACTAGGCACCTTACATGTGGGACTTATCTAGACTATAGTACCTCACTAGGCACCTTACATGTGGGACTTATCTAGACTATAGTACCTCACTGGGCACCTTACATGTGGGGCTTATCTAGACTATAGTACCTCACTAGGCACCTTACATGTGGGGCTTATCTAGACTATAGTACCTCACTAGTCACATTACATGTGGGGCTTATCTAGACTATAGTACCTCACTAGGCACCTTACATGTGGGGCTTATCTAGACTATAGTACCTCACTAGGCATCTTACATGTGGGGCTTATCTAGACTATAGTACCTCACTAGACACCTTACATGTGGGGCTTATCTAGACTATAGTACCTCACTGGGCACCTTACATGTGGGGCTTATCTAGACTATAGTACCTCACTAGGCACATTACATGTGGGGCTTATCTAGACTATAGTACCTCACTAGGCACCTTACATGTGGGGCTTATCTAGACTATAGTACCTCACTAGGCACCTTACATGTGGGGCTTTATTTATCTAGACTATAGTACCTCACTAGGCACCTTACATGTGGGGCTTATCTAGACTATAGTACCTCACTAGGCACCTTACATGTGGGGCTTTATTTATCTAGACTATAGTACCTCACTGGGCACCTTACATGTGGGGCTTTTCTTATCTAGACTATAGTACCTCACTAGGCACCTTACATGTGGGGCTTATCTAGACTATAGTACCTCACTAGGCACCTTACATGTGGGGCTTTTCTTATCTAGACTATAGTACCTCACTAGGCACCTTACATGTGGGGCTTATCTAGACTATAGTACCTCACTAGTCACATTACATGTGGGGCTTATCTAGACTATAGTACCTCACTTGGCACCTTACATGTGGGGCTTTTCTTATCTAGACTATAGTACCTCACTAGACACCTTACATGTGGGGCTTATCTAGACTATAGTACCTCACTGGGCACCTTACATGTTGGGCTTATCTAGACTATAGTACCTCACTAGGCACATTACATGTGGGGCTTATCTAGACTATAGTACCTCACTAGGCACCTTACATGTGGGGCTTATCTAGACTATAGTACCTCACTAGGCACCTTACATGTGGGGCTTTATTTATCTAGACTATAGTACCTCACTAGACACCTTACATGTGGGGCTTTTCTTATCTAGACTATAGTACCTCACTAGGCACCTTACATGTGGGGCTTATCTAGACTATAGTACCTCACTTGGCACCTTACATGTGGGGCTTTTCTTATCTAAACTATAGTACCTCACTGGGCACCTTACATGTGGGGCTTATCTAGACTATAGTACCTCACTAGACACCTTACATGTGGGGCTTATCTAGACTATAGTACCTCACTAGTCACATTACATGTGGGGCTTATCTAGACTATAGTACCTCACTGGGCACCTTACATGTGGGGCTTATCTAGACTATAGTACCTCACTAGTCACATTACATGTGGGGCTTATCTAGACTATAGTACCTCACTGGGCACCTTACATGTGGGGCTTATCTAGACTATAGTACCTCACTAGTCACATTACATGTGGGGCTTATCTAGACTATAGTACCTCACTAGGCATCTTACATGTGGGGCTTATCTAGACTATAGTACCTCACTAGGCACCTTACATGTGGGACTTATCTAGACTATACTAACTCACTTGGCACCTTACATGTGGGGCTTATCTAGACTATAGTACCTCACTAGGCACCTTACATGTGGGGCTTATCTAGACTATAGTACCTCACTAGGCATCTTACATGTGGGGCTTATCTAGACTATAGTACCTCACTAGGCATCTTACATGTGGGGCTTATCTAGACTATAGTACCTCACTAGGCACCTTACATGTGGGACTTATCTAGACTATAGTACCTCACTGGGCACCTTTCATGTGGGGCTTTATTTATCTAGACTATAGTACCTCACTGGGCACCTTTCATGTGGGGCTTTATTTATCTAGACTATAGTACCTCACTAGGCACCTTACATGTGGGACTTATCTAGACTATAGTACCTCACTAGGCACCTTACATGTGGGACTTATCTAGACTATACTAACTCACTTGGCACCTTACATGTGGGGCTTATCTAGACTATAGTACCTCACTAGGCATCTTACATGTGGGGCTTATCTAGACTATAGTACCTCACTGGGCACCTAACATGTGGGACTTATCTAGACTATAGTACCTCACTAGGCACCTTACATGTGGGACTTATCTAGACTATAGTACCTCACTAGGCACCTTACATGTGGGACTTATCTAGACTATAGTACCTCACTGGGCACCTTACATGTGGGGCTTATCTAGACTATAGTACCTCACTAGTCACATTACATGTGGGGCTTATCTAGACTATAGTACCTCACTGGGCACCTTACATGTGGGGCTTGTCTAGACTATAGTACCTCACTGGGCACCTTACATGTGGGGCTTATCTAGACTATAGTACCTCACTGGGCACCTTACATGTGGGGCTTATCTAGACTATAGTACCTCACTAGGCACCTTACATGTGGGACTTATCTAGACTATAGTACCTCACTAGACACCTTACATGTGGGGCTTTATTTATCTAGACTATAGTACCTCACTAGGCACCTCACATGTGGGGCTTTATTTATCTAGACTATAGTACCTCACTGGGCACCTTACATGTGGGGCTTATCTAGACTATAGTACCTCACTAGTCACATTACGTGTGGGGCTTATCTAGACTATAGTACCTCACTGGGCACCTTACATGTGGGACTTATCTAGACTATAGTACCTCACTAGTCACATTACATGTGGGGCTTATCTAGACTATAGTACCTCACTGGGCACCTTACATGTGGGGCTTATCTAGACTATAGTACCTCACTAGTCACATTACATGTGGGGCTTATCTAGACTATAGTACCTCACTGGGCACCTTACATGTGGGGCTTATCTAGACTATAGTACCTCACTGGGCACCTTACATGTGGGGCTTATCTAGACTATAGTACCTCACTAGTCACATTACATGTGGGACTTATCTAGACTATAGTACCTCACTAGGCACCTTACATGTGGGGCTTTATTTATCTAGACTATAGTACCTCACTGGGCACCTTACATGTGGGGCTTATCTAGACTATAGTACCTCACTGGGCACCTTACATGTGGGGCTTATCTAGACTATAGTACCTCACTAGTCACATTACATGTGGGGCTTATCTAGACTATAGTACCTCACTGGGCACCTTACATGTGGGGCTTGTCTAGACTATAGTACCTCACTGGGCACCTTACATGTGGGGCTTATCTAGACTATAGTACCTCACTGGGCACCTTACATGTGGGGCTTATCTAGACTATAGTACCTCACTAGGCACCTTACATGTGGGACTTATCTAGACTATAGTACCTCACTGGGCACCTTACATGTGGGGCTTATCTAGACTATAGTACCTCACTAGTCACATTACATGTGGGGCTTATCTAGACTATAGTACCTCACTGGGCACCTTACATGTGGGGCTTGTCTAGACTATAGTACCTCACTGGGCACCTTACATGTGGGGCTTATCTAGACTATAGTACCTCACTGGGCACCTTACATGTGGGGCTTATCTAGACTATAGTACCTCACTGGGCACCTTACATGTGGGGCTTATCTAGACTATAGTACCTCACTAGGCACCTTACATGTGGGACTTATCTAGACTATAGTACCTCACTAGACACCTTACATGTGGGGCTTTATTTATCTAGACTATAGTACCTAACTAGGCACCTCACATGTGGGGCTTTATTTATCTAGACTATAGTACCTCACTGGGCACCTTACATGTGGGGCTTATCTAGACTATAGTACCTCACTAGTCACATTATGTGTGGGGCTTATCTAGACTATAGTACCTCACTGGGCACCTTACATGTGGGACTTATCTAGACTATAGTACCTCACTAGTCACATTACATGTGGGGCTTATCTAGACTATAGTACCTCACTAGTCACATTACATGTGGGGCTTATCTAGACTATAGTACCTCACTGGGCACCTTACATGTGGGGCTTATCTAGACTATAGTACCTCACTGGGCACCTTACATGTGGGGCTTATCTAGACTATAGTACCTCACTAGTCACATTACATGTGGGGCTTATCTAGACTATAGTACCTCACTAGGCACCTTACATGTGGGGCTTTATTTATCTAGACTATAGTACCTCACTAGACACCTTACATGTGGGGCTTATGTAGACTATACTAACTCACTTGGCACCTTACATGTGGGACTTATCTAGACTATAGTACCTCACTGGGCACCTTACATGTGGGGCTTATCTAGACTATAGTACCTCACTGGGCACCTTACATGTGGGGCTTTATTTATCTAGACTATAGTACCTCACTAGGCATCTTACATGTGGGGCTTATCTAGACTATAGTACCTCACTAGGCACCTTACATGTGGGGCTTATCTAGACTATAGTACCTCACTAGGCACCTTACATGTGGGGCTTTATTTATCTAGACTATAGTACCTCACTAGGCATCTTACATGTGGGGCTTATCTAGACTATAGTACCTCACTGGGCACCTTACATGTGGGGCTTTTCTTATCTAGACTATAGTACCTCACTAGGCACCTTACATGTGGGGCTTATCTAGACTATAGTACCTCACTAGGCACCTTACATGTGGGGCTTTATTTATCTAGACTATAGTACCTCACTAGGCACCTCACATGTGGGGCTTTATTTATCTAGACTATAGTACCTCACTAGGCACCTTACATGTGGGGCTTATCTAGACTATAGTACCTAACTAGGCAAATTACATGTGTGGCCTTTCTTATCTAGACTATAGTACCTCACTGGGCACCTTACATGTGGGGCTTATCTAGACTATAGTACCTCACTAGGCACCTTACATGTGGGGCTTATCTAGACTATAGTACCTCACTAGGCACCTTACATGTGGGGCTTATCTAGACTATAGTACCTCACTAGGCACCTTACATGTGGGGCTTATCTAGACTATAGTACCTCACTAGGCACCTTACATGTGGGGCTTATCTAGACTATAGTACCTCACTGGGCACCTTACATGTGGGGCTTATCTAGACTATAGTACCTCACTAGTCACATTACATGTGGGGCTTATCTAGACTATAGTACCTCACTAGACACCTTACATGTGGGGCTTATCTAGACTATATTACCTCACTAGGCACCTTACATGTGGGGCTTATCTAGACTATAGTACCTCACTAGGCACCTTACATGTGGGGCTTTATTTATCTAGACTATAGTACCTCACTAGGCACCTCACATGTGGGGCTTTATTTATCTAGACTATAGTACCTCACTGGGCACCTTACATGTGGGGCTTATCTAGACTATAGTACCTCACTAGACACCTTACATGTGGGGCTTATCTAGACTATAGTACCTCACTGGGCACCTTACATGTGGGGCTTATCTAGACTATAGTACCTCACTAGACACCTTACATGTGGGGCTTTATTTATCTAGACTATAGTACCTCACTAGACACCTTACATGTGGGGCTTATCTAGACTATAGTACCTCACTGGGCACCTTACATGTGGGGCTTATCTAGACTATAGTACCTCACTAGGCACCTTACATGTGGGGCTTATCTAGACTATAGTACCTCACTAGGCACCTTACATGTGGGGCTTATCTAGACTATAGTACCTCACTAGGCACCTTACATGTGGGACTTATCTAGACTATAGTACCTCACTAGACACCTTACATGTGGGGCTTATCTAGACTATAGTACCTCACTAGGCACCTTACATGTGGGGCTTATCTAGACTATAGTACCTCACTAGACACCTTACATGTGGGGCTTTATTTATCTAGACTATAGTACCTCACTGGGCACCTTACATGTGGGGCTTATCTAGACTATAGTACCTCACTGGGCACCTTACATGTGGGGCTTATCTAGACTATAGTACCTCACTGGGCACCTTACATGTGGGGCTTATCTAGACTATAGTACCTCACTAGGCACCTTACATGTGGGGCTTTATTTATCTAGACTATAGTACCTCACTGGGCACCTTACATGTGGGGCTTTATTTATCTAGACTATAGTACCTCACTAGGCACCTTACATGTGGGGCTTATCTAGACTATATTACCTCACTAGACACCTTACATGTGGGGCTTATCTAGACTATAGTACCTCACTAGGCACATTACATGTGGGGCTTATCTAGACTATAGTACCTCACTAGGCACATTACATGTGGGGCTTATCTAGACTATAGTACATCACTAGGCACATTACATGTGGGGCTTATCTAGACTATAGTACCTCACTAGGCACCTTACATGTGGGGCTTATCTAGACTATAGTACCTCACTAGGCACCTTACATGTGGGGCTTATCTAGACTATATTACCTCACTAGGCACCTCACATGTGGGGCTTTATTTATCTAGACTATAGTACCTCACTGGGCACCTTACATGTGGGGCTTATCTAGACTATAGTACCTCACTAGGCACCTTACATGTGGGGCTTATCTAGACTATATTACCTCACTAGGCACCTCACATGTGGGGCTTTATTTATCTAGACTATAGTACCTCACTGGGCACCTTACATGTGGGGCTTATCTAGACTATAGTACCTCACTAGACACCTTACATGTGGGGCTTTATTTATCTAGACTATAGTAAGGAATGGCAAAATTTACAGGCCTCATGTGTGGCCTATAGAATTTTGCTAAAGTCAGGGTGCAACTTATACATAGGAGCAGCATAAAAACATGGTTTTACTTTATGGAAGTACCAAAGGCAACACGGAGAAGCATTCCTTCTCCTAATTGACCTGCAGCCAACTGATTCATTGCTGAAGAAACCTCGGGGGTAGGGCTATGTCTGCACCCATGATCTAACCCTAAAGGCCGCTATAGAAGTCTTGTAAGTGAGGATGTTATATTATAGAACAGTACCAGGTCTAGACATATATGTGTCTGCAGGGTGCACCATATATATGTGGAGCATTACAATAATCAATTGGGCCTTTGCCTTGGATGATGTTAGACACAGAAGGACTAGGTGCAAAAACAAAAATAACTAAATGCCTTCTATGAATGTGTAGAATGACTATATGACGGATTATAATCCATGACCCCCTCGACCCCTGTCTGTTATAAAGTGACTAAAAAAGTATTAACTATGTGTGCTTATCCTTCTGCATAGACGGTATTGATCAACCTCTACAGGCAGTTTGTCTTGTAAAGGAAACATTGGTCGTCATGATGCACCAGCACAGTTCTTGAGTCTACTTATATTGCAGTACCCGGCTAACCCTTCAGGTGTGTGTCGAAACCACATATATATATATATATAATATACATAATAGGGTTGGTAGGATACAATTAAATTTGTTGAGTAACTATACCCAGTACTGTATTTATGCATCATGACAGCCTATTGGCAAGATTCATGAAGCATATAGGACCTTCTAAGGTTTACCGTTTGTGAGTTTTTCCTCTGTGAATCTGAGAAAAAGTTACACATCCATAAAAACCAAAATATCACTAAAATTGAGCACTGGTTCATTTTATTGAATATACAAAGGGTATAGTTAATCTTTAATTATTTCTGTGTAATATGACAAAGTCCACGTCATCACTAGTCTTTCTCCAGAAATTATATTTATGGATGCAGCAGCATTTGAGATATGCCTTTACGCACATTTACTGATGCAAATATGCATGACCTTTAATCTCGGTAGACGTGGGGGGATGGATTGAACCAAGGGGTCATCTTGGCTTAGACCGTAGACATTGATGTCTTTTTTTACCCCATGTTGCCTGGATTACATCTGGTTATTAATGGGAATATAACAAAAGATTAACCCTTTAAAGGCCGCTTATGCACTCATCATGCACAACGGTCATCATGATTTATGAATACAGCCCTGGTGAGTAACTCACCAGGGCTGAATTCAAACATCATGCTGACCCAACAGGATTGATACACTTCCGTCAGGTTGGCATGACGACCAATGGGCATGATGCACTCCTGTATCAGTTGCCCTTTAAGGGTTAAGATGGACACATGTCTGCATTGAATAATGCATTGAGTAATATCAAATCCTGACTCGCTAAATGTATTTTTATCCATGTAACATTGAGTATATAAGACGGTGTAACACTCACTATGTCACACATTCTCTCACACAGCTCTCAAAATGATCCGTATCATCCTTCTTGCCGCTGTTGCCTTCTGCCTCACCGAGGCCTCTGGCTATGGTTACGCCCATGGCCAGCAGCGTGTTAACGCTATTGCCAATAGTATTGGAGCTGGAACTGGCACTGCCTACAAGGACGGTGTCCCTGGGACTCCCTATGGTGTGACCGGCCATGACAGATACTTCTATGGACATGGACGTGGGTATGGTGGATATGGACATGGAGGATACGGAGGTGGATACGGAGGTTATGGTGGCCACTACAATGGGCACGGCTATGGCGGATATGGCGGTAACTATGGTGGATACTATTAGAGACTTAGGTAAGTCTCCATCTAATCCATGTGTAATTACATAGTCGTGAAAGGAAGACAGCCTTTTATTACTCCAATTATCATAATAATTATCGGACAATTTGTAATACTATCTATCACATAGTGAATTATATCCATTGGTTTGCATGAATGCACCACTGACTGGTCTATTAGCCAGGGCTGCATTCTAGCATCATGCTGACCCTAATATTAACATGAATGCAGCACGGGTTAGCCTATTAGCCAGGGGTGCATTCTTCCATCATGCTGACCCTAATAATGACATGAATGCAGCACGGGTTAGCCTATTAGCCAGGGGTGCATTCTTGCATCATGCTGACCCTAATAATGACATGAATGCAGCACTGGTTAGCCTATTAGCCAGGGCTGCATTCTTGCATCATGCTGACCCTAATATTGACATGAATGCAGCACTGGTTAGCCTATTGGCTAGGGGGGCATTCTTGCATCATGCTGACCCTAATAATGACATGAATGCAGCACGGGTTAGCCTATTAGCCAGGGCTGCATTCTTGCATCATGCTGACCCTAATAATGACATGAATGCAGCACTGGTTAGCCTATTAGCCAGGGCTGCATTCTTGCACCATGCTGACCCTAATATTGACATGAATGCAGCACTGGTTAACCTATTGGCCAGGGTGGCATTCTTGCATCATGCTGACCCTAATAATGACATGAATGCAGCACTGGTTAGCCTATTAGCCAGGGCTACATTCTTGCATCATGCTGACCCTAATAATGACATGAATGCAGCACTGGTTAGCCTATTAGCCAGGGCTGCATTCTTGCACCATGCTGACCCTAATAATGACATGAATGCAGCACTGGTTAGCCTATTAGCCAGGGCTGCATTCTTGCACCATGCTGACCCTAATATTGACATGAATGCAGCACTGGTTAGCCTATTGGCCAGGGCGGCATTCTTGCATCATGCTGACCCTAATAATGACATGAATGCAGCACTGGTTAGCCTATTAGCCAGGGCTGCATTCTTGCATCATGCTGACCCTAATATTGACATGAATGCAGCACTGGTTAGCCTATTGGCCAGGGCTACATTCTTGCATCATGCTGACCCTAATAATGACATGAATGCAGCACTGGTTAGCCTATTAGCCAGGGCTACATTCTTGCATCATGCTGACCCTAATATTGACATGAATGCAGCACTGGTTAGCCTATTGGCCAGGGCTACATTCTTGCATCATGCTGACCCTAATATTGACATGAATGCAGCACTGGTTAGCCTATTAGCCAGGGCTACATTCTTGCATCATGCTGACCCTAATATTGACATGAATGCAGCACTGGTTAGCCTATTGGCCAGGGCTGCATTCTTGCACCATGCTGACCCTAATATTGACATGAATGCAGCACTGGTTAGCCTATTAGCCAGGGCTACATTCTTGCATCATGCTGACCCTAATATTGACATGAATGCAGCACTGGTTAGCCTATTAGCCAGGGCTACATTCTTGCATCATGCTGACCCTAATATTGACATGAATGCAGCACTGGTTAGCCTATTAGCCAGGGCTACATTCTTGCATCATGCTGACCCTAATATTGACATGAATGCAGCACTGGTTAGCCTATTGGCCAGGGCTACATTCTTGCATCATGCTGACCCTAATTATGACATGAATGCAGCACTGGTTAGCCTATTGGCTAGGGGGGCATTCTTGCATCATGCTGAACCTTCGCATCACTGGAGCAGTCTATTGGCCAGGTCTGCATACTTGCATCATGTGATACACTCCCGAAGAATGAGGCAAAGTACCAAACAGTGCTTCCACCTGGAATAGAATTCATCCATTGTGACAGCAAATTTACCATTTCATGCACTATATCCAACAGTTATCATGACACCTGAATGCAGCAGCTGTGAAGAGTAACTAGCCCGGAATGCATTCATGCATCATGCTGACCCTATGGTCTTAAA
Source organism: Acholoe squamosa (assembly GCA_949317995.1). Lineage (NCBI taxonomy): Eukaryota > Metazoa > Annelida > Polychaeta > Phyllodocida > Polynoidae > Acholoe > Acholoe squamosa. Next base: position 64,872,669 of record OX439049.1, on the reverse strand, counting down.
GCACTCAACTGGATGCACCAACGGAGTGCTTGTGAGCAGGCTGCTCAGCACTTAATTGGTGCATCATGACAACCAATGGACATGATGCATGCCCATGCTAGCGACCGTTAAAAAATGAAGTAAGACATAGAGATAAACATGTCTACCAATAAAAAACAATCTGCTTATGGTTACTTTTTTATCTCATTTCAGAAAGGATGGAGTGATAATGAATGCTGGCAGCAAGGACCAATTTGCCAAATAAAATTCTTGCCATCTAAGCCAATAAATTTTGAAAAAGAAAAGTATTTGACTTATGAGTTGTATCTTAGATCCCTATTTTCAAAACATGAGTAATCTATATTGTTCTGTTTGTGTTGAATTTGAAACTTGTGCAAATGTTGTTTTTTTTTTTCATGGACAGCCTGATATCATGAAAATGAGGTAATCCTGTACATAAAAAAAAATCACTAAAAGAATGTTGATTCCTGGCACCCGCATTGCCAGTGAAAACTTTTATAACATTTTGGTAAATGTTACATCTTTCCATTTTGTGAAAAAAAATACATAGGTTAAAGCTGTGTTTTAACATGTATTCTATGTTGTACAAATGGAAATTTTGTGAGTAAATTTGTAAAAACAAAAAAACTTTCAAGTTATTTTTCACATGTGTGCTTGTATTTTTAACAAAGCACCAACTTTGTGACAACGTTAGTATCATTTTAGCAATGTAGTAGAAACATAGTAGAAAAGTAGGTTCAAAACATATAACGTAACCACGCGCCTTTGATTTAGGAAACATCCACGACACCCATAAACAAGCAGACTTAGCGATGCACACCACTGTTTATTTTCTGCTGCAGCAGTTGGGACCTAGCTAAGATTTAAAGGTAAGCTAGGTTAAAGTAGGTAGGTAGGTAAAATAGGGTAGGGTAGGGTAAAATAAGGTAGGGTTGGGTAGGGTAAGGTTTACAGTAAGGTAGGTAGGCTATGGTAAGTATTTTGTGGGGGGCCACATACCCACACACGCGTGTGTATAACACACGCACACCCTCACCCTTTATAAACCTACCCCCTACCTACATACCCCTACCAACCTACCTACCCACCCCACTATTGTTAAAATAAGCGCTCCCTACCATTTGTTTATAGATTACATAACAACCAACAGCCAATCAAAGCTCAAGAGAAAAACTAGGTCACATGCCCATATATGGTGATGGACGTGGTCATGCCAACAATACAATTTGCATAAATTATATTTCAACCAATCAGAGCTCAAGAAACTAGGTCACATGCCTATATATGGTCACTTCCTGTTTCAAAACTAGGTCACTTCTGGTTCGTAAGTAGGTCAAATTCAGTAGCTGTTCCTATACATGTGCTGAGTTTGCACCTATATATTACTCTTACTAGTCGGTATGATGCACCAATGAAGTGCTGGTAGTTTTGCTCATCTGCACTCCATTATTGCATCATGGCAGCCTTAGGGAGTGTATCAACCCTGTAGGGTTGGCATGATGCATGAATGTAGCCCTATCAAGTACTTGCTTCATCCATGTATCATGACCAATAAGCATGATGCATTATCATAAATACACTATGATCTTTGGCAGAGCAGAGTAGTGGTGCATAATGACATGTACACCTAATAAACATGGAATTCTGCATTCCCTTACATTGGCTATGAGGCACATGACAACAGGCACAATGCCGATCGTCAGCTTCATGTCAACAATGTGGCCAACCACATAGGATCTCAAACCGGAACTGCCAGCAAGGACGGCATCCCCGGCACTCCTCTTGGTGTGACCGGCCATGACAGATACTCCTATGGACATTGGTATGGACATGGATATGGCTATGGTGGATATGGCAGATACTACAGTGGATACTATGGTGGATATTAGTGGATAATGTCCAGTACTAGAGTATGTGTTTATGTTTAAACAATCCAGAAAGTTATTCCTTTCATATATAGCTATTCGGTTCTGCAGATTTTAGTATTCTCCAGGTCAAGACCGATTATGACTAAGATCATTTATCTTTAAATTACAGCCAGACATTCTATTCTGCAGTCTAGCAATGTCAGCGGGTCCGGCGGTGATTTTGCTGGCAAAATCAAGTGTTCTGCAGGTTTTCATATTGAATGCCAATCTCTATAGAAATGCTGATATAAAAGCATTGTGTTCAATGATATTTCAGCCATTTCTATTATGTTGAATAGGAGAATTCTTAGTTTTTTACACTTATTAGGGAGCATTCATTATTTATGGCAGGGGGTGTGCCAATTCGGCAGAACGAATACGAAAAAAAAGAAATGACCCCCCTTCGGGAATAGGTTGATAAAAAGTGACCCCCCTCTTAGGAATGGGTTGAAAAAAAATGCCCCCCCCCTTAGAACTGATTGAAAGAAAATGATTCCCATCACATTACCTTATAGATTTAACCATGTTTAACAATGTCTATGTACATCAGGTCTCCTCATTCATGTCATATTAGGAGAATTTGAGGGAATTTGTGTGCCAGCTAAAGTGTATTCTACCTAAATTTAAACCATTTCAATTATGTGTAAAAAATGGGGTGGATGTTGAAGAATGTCGTAAAAGCTATCAGCCGTTGGCCAGCTTTCATTTCGCATAAATGAAAAGCCTATTTCTAAATGGTTCCAATCTTTTGAAAAATTGAGTGTGAATACCCTGCCATTGACTGATTGACATCTGTAATAGTACCTATTTTGAAGGCTTCTCCATAGGGGGTGCAAGCATGGGCCACTACTGATGCTGTTTAAGTGGGTACAATATTTCCCGTTGTATGGCCTCTGTGCTCAATGATAAAGCATTTTGGACCATTACTATACTTTTATATGGTAATTATATATTTTTTTCAGCTATATCAACCCATATATTTGTTGCAAATAAAGATAAGGGATTATAGAAAATGTCTAAAGAATGATGTACAAAGCATGGATAAGTCTTGAGCAAACTGTTTGTCATTCCCTCATTAATTCATGTAGAGAAATATAAGCATGCCCTGTGCATATTATAAAGCCTGTCCTATTTATAACCCTGGTAAATTTGCCATTTAGTGTGTTTACAAGCCCGTACAGGCTTATATACAGGGAAATACAGGATGCCTTAGCCAGCTATATCATGCGACCTATTCCTGACTTCCTAGTGATTGAGGCACTTGCAGCTATCTTTTTCAAAATTTGCACATACAAAGAAAAAATTTCTGACATTTTTCTTGTATTTCAATTTCATTCTGATCTCAATTTTTAACATCAATTTAGTAGGTGTGATGAATATTAATCACAACAGCATCGATTTCAAAAGTGAAACTAAGGGTTAGAAACGGGAGGTTCTGATCAGTAGTTGCTGTGATTATAGTAGGTGACATTTTTACCACCGAAAACTTAGCTGGCACCTCTTAGCTCAAGGAACATGCATCAGTCCTGTTTGTGTCATACCGATGCCAACCCCTTTTCTATGTATACTTCTAGAAAGCCACTGCTGTCATCTATTCTGATGGTCCACAACAGATTGGAAAATGTTTACCATTCTCTCTTTCTTGACAGAAGACCCTTGCGCCAGATATAAGAAGATAAGGTGATTTGATAATGGTTCACTGCTCCTGACACCCTGAACTAATAACCCGGTACATAGAATAAGAAAATGGTAATTGGAATTACAGGAAAAAATGCTTTGTGATCTCTTTTGGCCCCCAAAATTATTGAAAATTATATCTGCTTGTCTTTTTCAAGAGTTTTCCTACAAGGACAGCTGAAAACCATAGTGATTACAGTGTGAGTCCCAATCATATGTCATGCCTTGGAAAGGAGATTCACTTCTAATTTAGATCTTCCCTAAATAACGCTACATAATTACCTTAATCTCCTGTGTATATAAGGTGCAGCTCACATATAAGGTGCACCCCTAACTCAGGGATGTGTGTTTTGCATATAAGGCACACCTACTGCATCTGGATTGATATTTTGAAAAACCCTTGTATAAGGTGCACCCAAACCTTTTGACATATGCTGTAAGGCATAGCCTCCCCAACTTTTGTAAAAGCCAACCTACATGTACATTGAATAGGCCTAAGTTGTGGGGAACGCTTGCTAAGGTGTTACTGCGACATTGGAGGGTGTGAGGGCAGCATGGGATGGAGTGAGGGTGGTATTGGATGGTGTGAGTGTCACATGGGAAGGTGTGAAAAGCTATGGCCACCATAGAGTAGGGGAGACCAGGGCACATTGGGACACTTTTGGTCAGTTTTGCTCTCTTGTGAAGATTCTTCAGAGAAACAAACAACTATTGTTCTGAAAAAATACCCTTGAATATTGGCTACAATCGTAGAATAATAATGAACTTCTAAGTAATTTACATTTCATGGAATTGAAGTTTTCTTGGAAAAAATAATACGTCCCACTGTGCCCCGATATCGGGGTACAGTGGGACACTCTATGGAGCAAAGTAGGACATCAGCTCCCTCAATTGCCATGATCCCTCCCATCAATTTAATGTAATTTTTCTCAGCATCATTAAACTATTCTACACCATTATCATCATTTCACAACTGTGCTATTTGCTGTCAGTTGCTGTTTTTTTCCCCAAAAGTATATAACATTCACTGCCCAGCAAATGGACTGCTATGATGATTAAACTTGAAATGTACAGCAGTGCCTCTAATGGAAATTATTATGAGGAATCTGGCTTCATTATTTCCCAGCTCCACCTTACTGACTATTCTATAAACTTCTTACTTTTCAATTACCTACACCAGTCTGATAACCCCAACCCTCTTCTGCAATGGAAAGATAAAATGGAGAGGGTCTGACAAACATGACAGTGCTGGATCAAGGAAATGATATACATGTTCACGATTATTCAAATCTCATTTTCCAAGCACCTACATTACAGATTTATTCAGATATGAATTATTTTCCAGTGGATATCCTCAGTATTGACACTTTTATATAAACTGGTTATTGAGAACATGTTAGTGAATATCAGTATAAATTTGTAGAAAATGCTAAGGCACCATCGGACACCCCTGTGTGACTTAATCAAAACAGGGAGTATGTTTATCTCTGTATATAGCTTGTTCAAAATCTCTATAAATCTTATATTTTTAGCTTAATCCTTAGGAAAAAGATTGTTGGGGCACACAGTGCCAGCCAGGACATAATTGGATGTGTCCCACTGTGCCCCAAAAATGACTGTCCCACTGTGCCCCAGCCAATTTTCCTTAAGATTTAAGGGTGTAGTTTATGGCACATATAACTTGGTGCTGCTACACTCATGCCAAAGTTGACATTTTTAGTGGTTATTACATGAATGAACTCCATATCTTTAAGAGTTTAGAGAAGAGGATGCTGATAGTTCATTGATAGAATCTCACCTTGACCCCCCCAAAAGTGACAAAATAGCCGGCCAGATAGAGTGAACCAGAGTGTAACCAATAGTCTAGTATAGAAAGAAGGGAGCCTCCCTGTGACTGTCTTTGATAAGGAGACTTATATCCTTTCTATTCCTAGAGACAGGAACCACTGTCCCCCTGTGCCCCATGTCCCACTGTGCCTTGGTCTCCCCTACTGGTAGGGTGCGAGGGGAGCCAATATCGCATGAACACCTTTACAGCATTTATTAGCTTTACCCATAAGTCTGATGGAGTCGGGGGGCTATTTACATGTTTTTCAGGGTATATCATTTTATGTATCAAATGATATTTGCATTAACCCCACATATAAGATGGTGGGGCATTGTGAACTTTGTGACGTGTCGCGAGAAAAATCGCATTGTGTTGTGAAATTTTGCATTGTGTTCGCAAATACCCCCAAAAAAGGAATTGCCCCGCCCCTCAGGAATAGGTTGAAAAAAAATGACCCTCCCCCCTCTAGATACCTCTAAAGATTTTGACCCCCCCCCCATTTGCTCGGCCCCCCTGCCATAAATAATGAACGCTCCCTTATTGAGATACAAATCAAAGTTGTGAATATGATTATTGGTAACATTAGCTTTGTATCATAAAGTGTCTTCTAAATGGACACTTCTGTAGCTAGCTAGTCAATGTTCATAACTTGTCCTTATTGATTAAATTTTCATTCTGTATCTATTTCCAGAGAGAGAGTGCACATCTGCGAAGTACAACGTACATCATGCAGTATTCAGCTGCCTCTCTGTACCTAATAAAATCAAGAATGAAAATAGAATAATGTCTCTGTAATTGTACTTAGAAGTGCTTGATGTTAAATATGAGTAATGTGGAAAAATAGCCACAGGCTATACCTGAGAATTACCGATCAATCAAGAACAATTGAATACATTGTATTAAGGCTAGACACATCTAAGATAATAGAGGATCTCTTTGTAAAGAGGGTACCATACAGGTGAAGTTAAGATTTTTTGAGGTTGTGGCATACAGATGAATATGGTAGGTTCAGCAGACCCTAGGCATACATAATACATGACATGAATGACATGGTAGCAGATGAGGGGGCCGGGCAATCAATGGTGACATTGAGTGTGAGTGAAGACACTGTGCTGGTTACTAAAGTTACACCTCACCTTGGCTATCTGTAACCACTGCTAATAGTCTATAATAGCCGTGTCAGTGCATGGCACCTGGGTGCATTTTCTAGATAGCGGGACTGCTTTGTAATTTGTCTCTGTTTATGATGCTATCACATACCCCTGTTAGTTGCTACTTACCCCTGCATGGCTATGACAGCTCTAAAAAACCTCTTGTAGAGACTATAGCAGTACAGGTGGAGTTTAGAATTGAATATGATGTTAGTCGCCTTAATGTGTTCTTAAACAGCTTTCAGAATGAAAGGACTTGTCAAAGTTATGACAGCGTTATCAGACCTCGTATGATTGATGACCAATCATAAACAGCAAGTTTTTTTGATTCATGCTGAGACTATGGCTATGAGAGGAGTTTAACCTTTTAAGGGCTGCTGATGCATTAATGCATCATGCCCATTGGTCCTCATGATGCACCAATGAAGTGCTGGAGAGACTGTTTGCCAGCACTTCATTGGAGCATCATGCTGACTATCTGGGAGTATATGGATTAACCCGGGAGGGTCGGCATGATGCACCACTGAAGTGCACTTCATTGGTGCAACATAATGACCAATGGGCATGATGTGCTCCTGCATCAGCAGCCTTAAAAGGGTTAAAAGTGTATGGGTCGTGAGCCACCTTAAGATGTTCTGTAACAGCCTCCTGTATAGAGTTGGGCTGTGAAGCAATCTCCACTTTCCCTTCACACACCGTACCAGTATACAGGAGAAGTGACCCCACCTAGGGCAGTTCTGTGGACTAGTGGTTGAGGTACCTACCCATGGTGTGAGAGGTCCTGGGTTCAAACCCTGGAGAAACCAGAAACACATTTCATGGATCACCAACAATATAAGAAGTTGCATGGATAGTATATCCACGTAGCAGATCATCTAATGGGTGCGGCCATTGCTGGTTACCAGCAGTTACTACTGATAACAGCTATCAGATGGGTACTATCGGCCTACCATGAGGTCTGCAGTGAATAGTTGGGGTTATTTCATTGGCTGATAATTAATCCCGCTAAGTGGGTATACATAGTTAGAAAACCATAGCAGACATACACACATTGTCAGTATTGGTGCAGTACATACTGGAGGTATGAGGTGTATATGGATCCTTCTACCACTGCTCTTCACCTCTACGGCTGTGGCATGGAGGAGAAATCACCTAAACACAAACCTCACAGGTATACAACTACTGATTATTCAGTCATACTTCATTTGATATATGTATCTGATATATAATTTTTAATTCCATTGTTATTATCATTGATAAAAAAGACACAATGTTATTGATAACAAATGTTATTTTCTAAAAACTTGGTTTAGTTTTATGAATGGCATGAGAGAGAGAGGTTTCACTAAGTCCCTAGCTTGCTGGGGGCACAATAATTTGTAATCATTTATAGTGTTTAGGCCCCCCTGTCTGATTGAATTCATCCTACCATAAAACCAAGCATATAAGCCACAGTATACACTATTTCAGACCCCTTAGTACGGCTTAGTTTAGTTCCTGAGCTCAGGGTGAGGCTTTTCCAAGGGTTTTTTTATATCTAGACTATGGGAAGGAAGTGGAACGTCTTCAGGCCTCAGATGCAGCTTATAGCATTCTCCCAAAGTCAGGGTGCAGCCTATATGCAGATGCGGCTTATATGCAAGGTGTTCTGGTATATGCTATGGTGCCCCTAGTTTGTACAGCCCCTGCTACAAGTACACATTTGATAACCCTTGTTTGCTACATTAATTCTGGTTTTCACAGCTCCTGTTAGATTCCACAGATCCCACAAATTGTGTTGTCAATCAATGCATTTAGCACACTTGGTATTCATTGGGGAGACATCAATGGTGATAGTATGATTTATTCATTAAGTAAACTTGGTGTACATATCAGATGTTAATGCCGTAATCTCCTGTCATGTGCAAATATGATGCACCAATGCAGCGCAGGCAAGTCTGTCTCCCAGAATTACATTATAAATGATGCCTGCTGATGCAGGAGTGCATCATGCCCATTGGTCATCATGATGCAGCAATGAACTGCTGGTGAATCTGATCACCAGTACTTCATTGGTGCATCATGTTAGCCCTATGGGGTTGATATATATATATATATATATATATATATATATATATATATATATATATATATATATATATACTCCCAGAGGGTCAGCATGATGCTCTAATGAAGTGCTGACGATCAGTCTCGCCAGCAGTTCACTGGTGCATCATGATGACCAATGGGCTTGTTGCACTCCTGCATTAGCAGCCCTTAGAGGGTTCGGGCATATTAACATAGTGGGTAGAAGCCCTGGTGAGGTACTCAATGGGGCTGCATTTATACATCATGGTGACAAATGGACATAACACATCTCTGTGAAAATGACGACACCTATGTGAAAATAACAACACAACTTTGGCAACTTCGAGACAAGGAATCCTCCATTATTTCGCTGATAATTTTTTTACAGTGTGACTATGAACAACAAGTGTGTAAGCATCACAGCAACTTTTACAAGCTATTAAGCCCCCCCCCCCAAGGGTTAACCCTTGCAAGACCGAAAGCAAATCAATGATGGTCATTAACCATAACAATGCACCAGCTAAGTGCCGGTGATTCCTCTCAGCCTCTGGGAGAATATCACACTGTTAGGTATAGTATTAATGATGACTAATGGGCATGGTGCATAAAGGCACTATTGACCTTTCACTGTATACCCAGCAAAATTGCTGTCAGACCCGCACAAATTGCCAGACTACAGGATTGAATGTCTTGCTGTAATCTTGGGACTTTGGGCTACATTTTGGTTCTTACAGCTTCAAATCAGATAAATTTTAAGGTCTGAAATAAAAGGCATTACTGTTTGATAAGATTTAGATAGTTGAATGATTAAAATAAATTAATTAATTCTTGTTTCTTTCATGATAATAATGATATTGCGGTTGTCTAGTCCTACCAGGATCAATCTGGGCCTACAGAATGATATCTGTGGGACCCAATAATGGTGTGCTTCTCCATTTTCTTTTGTCTTGTTAAGAAGGTACTTTGACAGAAAACCATCCAATTCAGTAGGTTCTATTTCCTCTATGGCCCAGTCTTCTTGGCAATTTTCATGCAGCCACTTCTGGAATGTTCTTACGACCTTAAAAAAATTATTTTTTACATTTATTAATCAATATGTACCGGTACAAATTGTAAAGCTCATTTGCCATTTTAAAATTCTAGTGGAAAAACTATATTTTAGATCAAACCTACATATTCTCCCTACATCTGGGACTAAAAACTAATTTACCCGCCATCCCCTCCCCTCGAGTGTAGAAAAAAAAACATCACCTCAAGACATTGATAATCACAACAAATCAACCTTACCTTCCCTGTTTTCTTCACTGTATTGCAATTTTTTGCAGAGTTGACAAATTCTTTTAACTCATCCCTGCTTTCGTCGTCTGCTGTTGCTGCAGAAGGAACGCCAGCCTGCGGGGACTATGCAGCATCAATATTTGCCTTGAGATAATAATCAGCATACTGACAGCGACTGTGAGTTTTATTTCAGACCCAGTTATGACATCAACCCTCCCGCAGAGACTGACTTCCCTGAAGTATGTAGCAATCAGTCTACAGTTGGACCAACTCCTTCTTATTGGTAAGTCTCAAGTGTTGATTCCACCAAAGCCAAATTCTTATCCCCGATTTTGAGTTGGGAGCAAATTGGTCATCTTTGTCATGCATTTCCATCCACTTCCAGTCAAAGGAAAAGAATTAATTTTGCCGGCATTGTGGGGAAATATATCAGGAATCCATCATAAAAAAACAATCATTATTTCTCTGAAATCCGATGACCAATGATGATCAGACTATGCCACTTTAATGTCTATAGCCCATAGTCATTGATGAAGAAATTATGGACTATACATGCTTTATTTCCATATCTCATCTGGGTTTGTTCCCCAGGGCTTTGTGTAAACACATAAATATTGAATTTGGTGATAAATTAATATTCCCAATATAAGCTTTTATAGGAGGTTTGTCTGTTTGTTTGTCAATTTCCAAATGTTGTATCATATGTCATGAGGATGTTTATTATGATTTGATTGAAAGACAACTATTATGGATTATCACATGACAATTGCCCATCTCATTAGAAATATAAAGCTATGCTACTCTTCACTATTATATTAATTTTATTATAGGAGACCTTAAAGTCCCCCTCCATAACCGGGGTCACATGACCCATGTACACTATAACTGTGACACCATGCCTGTGATGACGTCACTACAGAGTCTGAAGGCCTTCCTGGGTACAAGTACAATATACAGAAACATAGCTATTGACTGTGATATCAGACAAACATTAAATGTGAGTACAGTCATGAACACTTCTGTCTGTTGATGCACGAATGCATCAAACCCATTGGTTGCCATGGTACATTAATGCCTCAGTTCTGGCCATCTTCATCTACGCATGTAGGCTACTGTATCAGAAACTACATGATCAATATCGGCTTGTCAAACTTCAGGCCATAGGTAGTAAGTAATACGCAAGAATATTCAAAAATAGCATAAAACTGTAGCACAAAGTTGGTGCTTATTCAAAAACAGTCTAAATTTGCTGTTCTTTATTCAAGACTTGTTAATTAGTTGTTAATACTTTGTCACTGCAACAGTCAGTTTCAGATTGAATACATGTTAACATTGCAGATGCTGGCTTCTTTGAACTACAGAAAGCATAACGTATCACAGTTAGAAGTACCGCGGGTTAACATCATCTTGTATCAGGATATTGCCATCCATGTTAGTGCTGAACTACTCAAACCATCGAGTCTTATTCAACACTATGTCACCATTAGTTATAAACCCATGGCTGCTATTAAAAACATGGTGAGTGTACTAAATAAGATGATATTATAATATTTACATGTCTCAAATTATCTTTTTTTTTAGGAGGAGACCAGTGTTGATTATCATCAGTTGTTGTATATGGAAATCTTTTATCTTTATATACATGATAATTCTATACATATTTCTATTGCTATACAATTGTAGAGGTCAGCAGAAAATGTCCTGGAGAAACTGGGAGTCGAACCTGGGACCCTCCAACCTGCAGGTGGAAGCGCTACCACTGAGCTACTTCCCCGTCTGACATTCTCTACCTTCCACCTACACGTGGATCAGTATGACACACACATAGGGGCAGCTACCACCAGGTGCCAGGTGGCTAGGCTGGTACACCCGGAATGGGGCAGCTGGCTTTGTAAGGCAGAGCTGGCCCCTACACTATGTATATCATAGTGCTATGTGTACACACACCCCCATAGTAACACATTGACACACTTGTTGGTGTTAGTCCCAATGTGTGCGTCAATAGGTGTCATATATCCCCTAGATAGCGCTTTATTGATGAGTCATGTTAACCAATGCACATGCTGCGCTACTGCATCTTAGAAACTGACGCCAGTTGTCGATCTAAATGGGGGCGTGCGCCCGGCACCCCATCCTTTTTGCCAGAACTTAACAGTTATTTGCATTTTTTGGACCCTAAGATTTACTCTGAAATAGAATTGTGCCCCCTTTTTTCCATGAAAAATATACCTTTATTACAGTGTGCAGGTTGCTGCATTCCAAGTACTGTGACCATCTACCTGCCCAGGATTATGTCGTCCATACACGTGGGGACCATGTCTACATCATGTACATACAGAGCTATAAACAACTACACACTGAGTGACAACCAGGCTCTAGAAGGGGTGCACCTAGTTATAGCTGCTGAACCGGTAAGGATAACTTTTACACACTTAATCAGTAACAACCGACTATCAGAAGGGGTGCACCTTGTAATAACTGCAGAACTCCTGTGTACAACCTTTATATATATGTGTGCACCTAGTTATAGCCACTAAACAACTTTTGTTCCAAACCTATGAAAAATATATCAACCAATTAGGACCCAAAATAAGGCTTCACTTTAGGTTGCCCACCCTAATGTCATCCCCTTATAAATTGTGAACCTTCAGATAATCTATGTAAATATCAAACTGTTGTTTTTAACCAAGAGTAATGTTTTGATTTGAGGAAGGAAAGTTTACAAGATAAAAGTGACATAATATACAAATCCTTTATCTCTATAATTGTACTTTCAGACTTTCCCATTTGTCATTCCCTACATGGTGAATGGCACATTGAAGATGAAGGGTTACTGTGGTGACATCCTCCACGCTCTGGTGGAAATCTTCCACTTCAAGTAAGTCAATTAAGCCTACAAGGAACAGGTCTACAATGGTACCACATCACTGTCAATGCCATTAATGGCAAGATGATAATAACATTTTGGATGCATAATTACTCTTCAGGTTGAGGATGAAACAGGCATAACAGAGTGATAAAACATATATTTCTTTACAATGAAAAATCATTACTCATAGTAGAGAAAATTTGGTTTGGAAAGTCATAACTTAGTTGTTCCACTTTACCTGGTGTCCAACTTTACCTGAATTTACCCTACTAGGTGAAGACATATTATTATCCCTTTAAAGCATGCTGACCAATGAACAACATGATGCACCAATGGAGTGCTGGTGATTGTTGCATCGTGTTGACATAAATGCGGCCCTGGCAGGTTAGCTGCCAGGGTTGCATCCATGTATCATGACGAACGATGTTATTTATAATACACTAATCCCCTATCCAACTTTACATGGTTAAGAACATGTTTTTAATGGCAGAATGGCAGGTCAGGTTCTGCTAATCCCTCAAAGGTTGAGTCAACTGGTGAGTTCAATGCTGACTTGACTGGTGGGTCAACTGGTGACTCGACTGGTGAGTTGCCAGGTATTAGTCCTTTCCGCTAAACCTAATACATTGGTGAAGCATGCCTTTTGGTTATCATGATACACTAATTCAGTGCAGGTGATTTAGCAAGGTGGACATATATACAAATTTCTCAACATTGGAGAAATTGTGGACTGTTCCCCTCATGGTAAATGCCTTGAACAACAGTGTACTCTCATCATCTGAGTCAACTTTCACTTTCATATCCTAGTTATACCATTGTGGGCTCCATTGACGGGGCATGGGGTGCCCGGGATGAGAAAACACATAAGTGGAACGGCTTGGTTGGAATGATCATTAGAAAGGTATGTTCATATAATATACATGTTTTCTTTGGATAAATAGAAGGGGAATGATTTTCATGACATGCAGCAAGCTGATTTGGGAGTTAATCAAGGATTAAGATGATTAAGAAGATCATGACATCAGCAATCTGATTCAAAACAGAAGTAAATTTTTTGACATACTGCAGGCTAATTCTTTAACATACAAGACACTGATTCAAAACTTAAGTAAAGTTTCTGACATACTGCAGACTAATTTCAAAACATACAAGACACTGATTTAGAAGTTAAGTAAGGTTTTTCTAACATACCACAGAATAATTTTACAACATATGAGAGACTTTTTTTATGAGAGAGGTTTTTCTGATGCACAGCAGGCTGACTTGGTACTGACGGGGCTCACCATCAGTAAGGCGAGGTCAGAGGTCATTGACTTCACCTTCCCATTCTGGGAGGAGCCCTCGGCTATCATCATAAGGACATGGGACAGGAAGGATTCATACTTCTACAAGTCATTTCAGAACGAGGTAACGATACGCTGACATGAAATTTAATGTACATGTAAGCTTCTCAATATTAAACATTGAACAGGAGACCTTAAAAAAGACCATGTCTTGTATGAGGGCTGATATAATGGCCCCTCAGAATCTATAAGCAGTGGGGCAGTTATTTATGATGATATATGTGTGCATGTTGAAACTACTTATAATTTTACAACTTTTCATGCTGCAATAGTAAGTAAATTATTACTTTTCTCAATAAAATCCATTTAGAGTATTATTTATTGCATACTTCTTACAAAGGCAGTACTATTTGATTCAGGTATGGCTAGTGACTTTGGCCTGTTTTGCTGTGGCTACAGTTTTCACCTGGTTCTTTCACAAAGTGTCTACAAAGCTCCACACGGCCTCCCCAGGGTTGTCCTTGTCCTATACATTCATAGAGATCATGTTAGCCATGTTCTCAACAACACTTCTTAAAGGTAAGTTTTCCTTTTACCTTTTAAGGTGCATGATGCTTCCAGATTCATGTTCCTCTATTATCTGGCTGTACTAATGGATGCCTAGTGTGGCAGCCCATTAGCACTGAATGAATGAGTACTAGACTTGCCAGGTCTGCCTTCGTTGATGATTGTTCTGAATTTTCCCTACTTGAGGGATAAAAGATATGGGCTTGCTATTTTATTTCAAATAGGATTCAAAAGAATAGATTTGGTATTCAGTTTTTCCTTTTGACTCTGTTCTATTTAGACCCACTGGAGTTTTGTTTCTGATTCATGATATTAAACATTTCATCAAATATTTTTATCGGAAAATCTGAACATTAGATTGTCTCAAACACATATACTATCAAACAATGAAATTCCATGTGAATGGGGTGTTGCTACCTTTGAGCTATTTCAATTATCAATGGTTGCCTAGCAACCAGCCAATTTTGACCAGCAGTACTTAGCAACAGATAGTTTCACTCCAGGTAAAAGGGAACCAATGTTTACTTAGTCCCTATAAACAGGTACCAGGGATTTTAGTGGTGTTAACATAGAAACCAGTTTATTTTATTAAAGGGGTTCTCAGACAATATTTTAAGATTCATTTACCATTAATAATAGTGATCTAGGGATCTCAATGGTATCATTGGCTAGTATCTATGGATAGTAGTTGCATAGCAACCAGCTGATTTCATTGAAAATGCTTAGCAAAAGTTATTTGGGTGGTAATTTCGGTTTGCCTTCCCCTACTAAATTGATCTCAGGGATTCCACTGGTACCATTCCCTAATTGCTGCAGCTAGTGGTTGCATAGCAACCATCTTGTTAGAAAATAAGGCAATTCTGCATGATAGCTTTATAGATACAGCATTGTCAATAACGATTTGATTGTAATGATTATAGGAGAGCAGTCGGTGCTTGTAGGCCGTGCAGTGCGCTCAGTGTGGGCCAGTCTATGGCTGATATCACTTGTTGTAGTTACCGTATACACTGGTAACCTAGTAGCTGCTCTATCCACCAAAAACATCAAACTACCATTCAGGACACTGCAGGACCTGGCCGAGGACACGGTATACACATTACAGGTGCCATTGGGCAGCGTGCACATGACACTTTTACAGGTACTTTCTTTGTCATTACATATGATTCATTTAGTTCTTCCAAACTCCAAATGCAGGCCACTCTGGCAAAGGCACCCCTCTTCCAAACTCTAAATACAGGCCAGTCTAGAAAAGGTACCCCTCTTCTAAACTTTTTACATAGGCCAGTCCAGGCATGGTGTACCTTGCAGACTTGCAGCAAAAACCAGTTTGGGCAAGGTCTCAATGTGGATCACTCTTTGCAGTTCTCCCCCAAACTTCAGGAAACATTGTCTTCCAAAGAGACCATGTTATACAATTTGCTGACAGTGTCTTATAATACAAAGTCAGTGTTTCTTTTTATTTGCCTTCTGCAGGAAGCAAAAACTGGCGTATTTAGCAGACTCTGGGAGAAGGTGTTGTCGCAGAACTCTACAGTAAAGAACAGTGAAGTAGGCATACTGAACCTTATCAACAGTCCTCAGCCTATAGCACACGCAGGTAGGTGTACTACATAGTGAAGTAGGCACACTGAACCTTATCTACAGTCCTCAGCCTATAGCACACGCAGGTAGGTGTACTACATAGTGAAGTAGGCACACTGAACCTTATCTACAGTCCTCAGCCTATAGCACACGCAGGTAGGTGTACTACATAGTGAAGTAGGCACACTGAACCTTATCTACAGTCCTCAGCCTATAGCACACGCAGGTAGGTGTACTACATAGTGCAGTAGGCACACTGAACCTTATCTACAGTCCTCAGCCTATAGCACACGCAGGTAGGTGTACTACATAGTGCAGTAGGCACACTGAACCTTATCTACAGTCCTCAGCCTATAGCACACGCAGGTAGGTGTACTACATAGTGCAGTAGGCACACTGAACCTTATCTACAGTCCTCAGCCTATAGCACACGCAGGTAGGTGTACTACATAGTGAAGTAGGCACACTGAACCTTATCTACAGTCCTCAGCCTATAGCACACGCAGGTAGGTGTACTACATAGTGCAGTAGGCACACTGAACCTTATCTACAGTCCTCAGCCTATAGCACACATAGGTAGGTGTACTATATAGTGAAGTAGGCACACTGAACCTTATCTACAGTCCTCAGCCTATAGCACACATAGGTAGGTGTACTATATAGTGAAGTAGGCACACTGAACCTTATCTACAGTCCTCAGCCTATAGCACACGCAGGTAGGTGTACTATATAGTGAAGTAGGCATACTGAACCTTATCTACAGTCCTCAGCCTATAGCACACGCAGGTAGGTGTACTACATAGTGAAGTAGGCACACTGAACCTTATCTACAGTCCTCAGCCTATAGCACACGCAGGTAGGTGTACTACATAGTGCAGTAGGCACACTGAACCTTATCTACAGTCCTCAGCCTATAGCACACGCAGGTAGGTGTACTACATAGTGAAGTAGGCATACTGAACCTTATCAACAGTCCTCAGTCTATAGCACACGCAGGTAGGTGTACTATATAGTGAAGTAGGCACACTGAACCTTATCTACAGTCCTCAGTCTATAGCACACGCAGGTAGGTGTACTATATAGTGAAGTAGGCACACTGAACCTTATCTACAGTCCTCAGCCTATAGCACAACCAGGTAGGTTTATTACATGCTGAACTACTGTAGTGGCCTGCTTAAGTGCCCGGGGCTTATAGATTTCAATTGCTGTTGACTTAGATCATTACCACTCCATCCTTGGTGCTTGTGCTAGACTGGCGCTTATTCAAGACATAGATAATGTGCCAATTCTAAACCCACTGTGCCCCTGGCGCTTATTTGAGGGTTCATTGAAAGACCCGTCGCTAAAACAGGTGACTACAGTAGGCATAGTCAATCTTATTTACAGCCCACAGCACATATAGTACAGGCTAACATAGGCACAGTCAATCTCAATTCCAGCCTATAGCGCATGTATTACGGGCTAAAATAGGCATAGTCAATCTCATTGACAGCCCATACCGCATAAATTACACACTGAACTAAGCATAGTCAATGTCATCGAAAGTATTATGGGTAAAATGGCAACGTTTATAATATTAAAGGGTTTCAGGCTATACCCTTGGATATTCTGAGCATTATAATCACTTCCATAATTTCGTTTAGAACATTTGAGGGTTATAAATATAAGCCATAAAAGAAAGTAAGAAAAATCTAAATTAAGTCTAGATGTAAATATGCACAAATTTCAAAGCATCACAAAATGCCTAATCTTCATCAAAATTACCTGCAATTTCTTGTGTGTATTAATGACTAATGTAAGTATGTGCCTACAAAATATGGTGCCATTCTAACTAATATAATCTATATGCGCAGAGACCTGCGCAGTGGGCTCATTTTCAACCAGTAGCAACCAACCTTAAAACCATTACACAGCCAGACGTGTCCTGTTTATCACTGTTACCCAGGGAGCTAAAGGCCCATTTTTGGGGGTTCGGGTGTTGGCTCTGCCGTAAAAGGTTGGCATCATATTTTTTTTATTACTAGGACCTATAATGAGTTGATTCTACTTTCACAACCTTTCAGAAAATCAAAAAAAAAAAAAAACTTCTCGTTGTGTTCTTGTTGGTTTCTAAATGTGACTCGTAACTTATAGGTTTTGGACCACTGGATGGTATTAACACTAGCAGTAACAGATGACAACAATTCAAATAAAGTTCAACTCTTTATTATATAAATTGTGTGATGAAAATGTATAGATATGGCATTGATGTTGTGAATGGATAAATGATTGAGTGCTTAAAGTTAACAGTTAAATAGTGACTAAATAATGAAGGGTCAGCCGCCAATTTAGAGTTATGAGAATTCTTTAATAAAGGCATAGCCGCTTGGGTAGGCTATGTTTCAGAATAAATGTCACTTGATAAAGGGGTAGCCGCTTGGGTAGACTATCAGAATTTGGAATAAATATCTATGAGAGAATAAAATGTCTTTTAGTGAATAAAATGTATCTATTAGTGAATAAATTGTCTATGACTAAATTAAGTTATTAAAGGTACACCCAAATTGTCTTCTGGCCTGGGACATAAATGGCATAGACAACCTGGACTAAAGCTGATCCCCAGTCCAAATTAGGGGCATGTTCTATGAGGGAACAGGACCTGGACTAAAGATGAGACCCCTGGTTAGGGCAGGTCCTGTTGGAGTTATTAAAGATGTAGAACTTAAAGACAGGACCTGGACTAAAGATGTCCCTAGAAAGGGCAGGCTCCTGTTGGTGGACTTGTAGAAATTTAGGAACAGGAACCTGAACTAAAGATGTCCCTAGAAGTCAGGTTCCTGTTGGTGGCGTTGAAGATCTTGAAGGACTGAAGGCATAGACTATAGTTGTCCCTGGATAGGGTAGGTCCTTGCAGTGTGAGCAGCTCACAGCTGCATACCTATTAGAAATAAAATGTCTATGAGTCAAGAAAATGTATCTATTAGTGAATGAAGTGTCTATGACTGAATTAGGTTATTAAAGGTACGCCCATGGAGTCTTCAAAATGTCTTCTGGCCTGGAAAATAAATGGCATAGACATCCTGGACTAAAGTTGATCCCCAGTCCAAATTAGGGCCAGGGTCTATGAGGGAACAGGACCTGGACTAAAGATTAGACCCCTGGTTAGGGCAAGTCCTGCTATTGAAGGAGTAGAACTTGAAGACAGGAACCTGGACTAAAGATGTCCCTAGAAAGGGCAGGTTCCTGTTGGTGGCGTTGAAGATCTTGAAGGACTGGAGGCATAGACTATAGTTGTCCCTGGATAGGGTAGGTCCTTGCAGTGTGAGCAGCTCACATCTGCTGCTTATATACAGCCCAGGGCTGTGCTGGCTGCTGGCTGGCTGGTCAGCTGACTGGTTTCATCCAATCACAGGCTGGGATTTTTGAGACTATCTGGTGGCAAAAGCACAAGAAACCCCAAAATAGGAAAAAGAGCTTAATTTCACAATTTCTAAGTAATGGCAAAGGAATCTAAATTAATAAATTAGCAGGAGACAAGTACCAGTTACTGTATGTTTGTATTGTAGGTGACAAGACGGGTGCCGTGCAGCAGTTGTACCAGTTACTGTATGTTTGTATTGTAGGTGACAAGACGGGTGCCGTGCAGCAGTTGTACCAGTTACTGTATGTTTGTATTGTAGGTGACAAGACGGGTGCCGTGCAGCAGTTGTACCAGTTACTGTATGTTTGTATTGTAGGTGACAAGACGGGTGCCGTGCAGCAGTTGTACCAGTTACTGTATGTTTGTATTGTAGGTGACAAGACGGGTGCCATGTAGCAGGTATACCAGTTACTGTATGTATGTATTGTAGGTGACAAGACGGGTGCCGTGCAGCAGTTGTACCAGTTACTGTATGTTTGTATTGTAGGTGACAAGACGGGTGCCGTGCAGCAGTTGTACCAGTTACTGTATGTTTGTATTGTAGGTGACAAGACGGGTGCCGTGCAGCAGGTATACCAGTTACTGTATGTTTGCATTGTAGGTGACAAGACGGGTGCCGTGCAGCAGTTGTACCAGTTACTGTATGTATGTATTGTAGGTGACAAGACGGGTGCCATGCAGCAGGTATACCAGTTACTGTATGTTTGTATTGTAGGTGACAAGACGGGTGCCGTGCAGCAGTTGTACCAGTTACTGTATGTTTGTATTGTAGGTGACAAGACGGGTGCTGTGCAGCAGTTGTACCAGTTACTGTATGTTTGTGTTGTAGGTGACAAGATGGGTGCCATGTAGCAGGTATACCAGTTACTGTATGTTTGTGTTGTAGGTGACAAGACGGGTGCCATGTAGCAGGTATACCAGTTACTGTATGTTTGTGTTGTAGGTGACAAGACGGGTGCCATGTAGCAGGTATACCAGTTACTGTATGTTTGTGTTGTAGGTGACAAGACGGGTGCCGTGCAGCAGTTGTACCAGTTACTGTATGTTTGTATTGTAGGTGACAAGACGGGTGCTGTGCAGCAGTTGTACCAGTTACTGTATGTATGTATTGTAGGTGACAAGACGGGTGCCGTGCAGCAGTTGTACCAGTTACTGTATGTTTGTATTGTAGGTGACAAGACGGGTGCCGTGGAGCAGTTGTACCAGTTACTGTATGTATGTATTGTAGGTGACAAGACGGGTGCCATGCAGCAGGTATACCAGGTACTGTATGTTTGTATTGTAGGTGACAAGACGGGTGCCATGTAGCAGTTGTACCAGATACTGTATGTATGTATTGTAGGTGACAAGACGGGTGCTGTGCAGCAGTTGTACCAGTTACTGTATGTATGTATTGTAGGTGACAAGACGGGTGCCGTGCAGCAGTTGTACCATTTACTGTATGTATGTATTGTAGGTGACAAAACGGGTGCCGTGCAGCAGTTGTACCAGTTACTGTATGTTTGTATTGTAGGTGACAAGACGGGTGCCGTGCAGCAGTTGTACCAGTTACTGTATGAATGTATTGTAGGTGACAAGACGGGTGCCATGTAGCAGTTGTACCAGTTACTGTATGTTTGTAATGTAGGTGACAAGACGGGTGCCATGTAGCAGGTATACCAGTTACTGTATGTTTGAATTGTAGGTGACAAGACGGGTGCCGTGCAGCAGTTGTACCAGTTACTCTATGTTTGTATTGTAGGTGACAAGACGGGTGCCGTGCAGCAGGTTTACCAGTTACTGTATGTTTGTATTGTAGGTGACAAGACGGGTGCCATGTAGCAGGTATACCAGTTACTGTATGTTTGTAATGTAGGTGACAAGACGGGTGCCGTGCAGCAGGTTTACCAGTTACTGTATGTTTGTATTGTAGGTGACAAGACGGGTGCCGTGCAGCAGGTATACCAGGTACTGTATGTTTGTGTTGTAGGTGACAAGACGGGTGCCGTGCAGCAGTTGTACCAGTTACTGTATGTTTGTATTGTAGGTGACAAGACGGGTGCCGTGTAGCAGTTGTACCAGTTACTGTATGTTTGTATTGTAGGTGACAAGACGGGTGCCGTGTAGCAGTTGTACCAGTTACTGTATGTTTGTATTGTAGGTGACAAGACGGGTGCCATGTAGCAGGTATACCAGGTACTGTATGTTTGTATTGTAGGTGACAAGACGGGTGCCGTGCAGCAGTTGTACCAGTTACTGTATGTTTGTGTTGTAGGTGACAAGACGGGTGCCGTGCAGCAGTTGTACCAGTTACTGTATGTTTGTATTGTAGGTGACAAGACGGGTGCCGTGCAGCAGTTGTACCAGTTACTGTATGTTTGTATTGTAGGTGACAGGACGGGTGCCGTGTAGCAGTTGTACCAGTTACTGTATGTTTGTGTTGTAGGTGACAAGACGGGTGCCATGCAGCAGGTATACCAGTTACTGTATGTATGTATTGTAGGTGACAAGACGGGTGCCGTGCAGCAGGTATACCAGGTACTGTATGTTTGTGTTGTAGGTGACAAGACGGGTGCTGTGCAGCAGTTGTACCAGTTACTGTATGTTTGTATTGTAGGTGACAAGACGGGTGCCGTGTAGCAGGTATACCAGTTACTGTATGTTTGTATTGTAGGTGACAAGACGGGTGCCGTGCAGCAGTTGTACCAGTTACTGTATGTTTGTATTGTAGGTGACAAGACGGGTGCCGTGCAGCAGTTGTACCAGTTACTGTATGTTTGTATTGTAGGTGACAAGACGGGTGCCATTTAGCAGGTATACCAGTTACTGTATGTTTGTATTGTAGGTGACAAGACGGGTGCCGTGCAGCAGTTGTACCAGTTACTGTATGTTTGTGTTGTAGGTGACAAGACGGGTGCTGTGCAGCAGGTATACCAGTTACTGTATGTTTGTATTGTAGGTGACAAGACGGGTGCCATGTAGGAGGTATACCAGTTACTGTATGTTTGTGATGTAGGTGACAAGACGGGTGCCGTGCAGCAGTTGTACCAGTTACTGTATGTTTGTATTGTAGGTGACAAGACGGGTGCCATGTAGCAGGTATACCAGTTACTGTATGTTTGTGTTGTAGGTGACAAGACGGGTGCCGTGCAGCAGGTATACCAGTTACTGTATGTTTGTGTTGTAGGTGACAAGACGGGTGCTGTGCAGCAGTTGTACCAGTTACTGTATGTTTGTATTGTAGGTGACAAGACGGGTGCCGTGCAGCAGTTGTACCAGTTACTGTATGTTTGTATTGTAGGTGACAAGACGGGTACCGTGCAGCAGGTATACCAGTTACTGTATGTTTGTATTGTAGGTGACAAAACGGGTGCCATGTAGCAGTTGTACCAGTTACTGTATGTTTGTATTGTAGGTGACAAGACGGGTGCCGTGCAGCAGTTGTACCAGTCACTGTATGTTTGTATTGTAGGTGACAGGACGGGTGCCATGTAGCAGGTATACCAGTTACTGTATGTATGTATTGTAGGTGACAAGACGGGTGCCATGCAGCAGGTATACCAGTTACTGTATGTTTGTGTTGTAGGTGACAGGACGGGTGCCATGCAGCAGGTATAACAGGTACTGTATGTTTGTATTGTAGGTGACAAGACGGGTGCCGTGCAGCAGTTGTACCAGTCACTGTATGTTTGTATTGTAGGTGACAGGACGGGTGCCATGTAGCAGGTATACCAGTTACTGTATGTATGTATTGTAGGTGACAAGACGGGTGCCATGCAGCAGGTATACCAGTTACTGTATGTTTGTATTGTAGGTGACAAGACGGGTGCCGTGCAGCAGTTGTACCAGTTACTGTATGTTTGTGTTGTAGGTGACAGGACGGGTGCCATGTAGCAGGTATACCAGTTACTGTATGTTTGTATTGTAGGTGACAAGACGGGTGCCGTGCAGCAGTTGTACCAGTTACTGTATGTTTGTGTTGTAGGTGACAGGACGGGTGCCATGTAGCAGGTATACCAGTTACTGTATGTTTGTATTGTAGGTGACAAGACGGGTGCCGTGTAGCAGTTGTACCAGTTACTGTATGTTTGTGTTGTAGGTGACAAGACGGGTGCCATGTAGCAGGTATACCAGTTACTGTATGTTTGTATTGTAGGTGACAAGACGGGTGCCATGTAGCAGGTATACCAGTTACTGTATGTATGTATTGTAGGTGACAAGACGGGTGCCATGCAGCAGGTATACCAGTTACTGTATGTTTGTATTGTAGGTGACAAGACGGGTGCCGTGCAGCAGTTGTACCAGTCACTGTATGTTTGTATTGTAGGTGACAAGACGGGTGCCGTGCAGCAGTTGTACCAGTTACTGTATGTTTGTATTGTAGGTGACAAGACGGGTGCCATGCAGCAGTTGTACCAGTTACTGTATGTTTGTATTGTAGGTGACAAGACGGGTGCCATGCAGCAGTTGTACCAGTTACTGTATGTATGTATTGTAGGTGACAAGACGGGTGCTGTGTAGCAGTTGTACCAGTTACTGTATGTATGTATTGTAGGTGACAAGACGGGTGCCATGCAGCAGGTATACCAGTTACTGTATGTTTGTGTTGTAGGTGACAGGACGGGTGCCATGTAGCAGGTATACCAGTTACTGTATGTTTGTATTGTAGGTGACAAGACGGGTGCCATGTAGCAGGTATACCAGTTACTGTATGTTTGTATTGTAGGTGACAAGACGGGTGCCATGCAGCAGTTGTACCAGTTACTGTATGTTTGTATTGTAGGTGACAAGACGGGTGCCGTGCAGCAGTTGTACCAGTTACTGTATGTTTGTGTTGTAGGTGACAAGACGGGTGCCGTGTAGCAGTTGTACCAGTTACTGTATGTTTGTATTGTAGGTGACAAGACGGGTGCCATGTAGCAGTTGTACCAGTTACTGTATGTATGTATTGTAGGTGACAAGACGGGTGCCGTGCAGCAGTTGTACCAGTTACTGTATGTTTGTGTTGTAGGTGACAAGACGGGTGCCATGTAGCAGTTGTACCAGTTACTGTATGTATGTATTGTAGGTGACAAGACGGGTGCCGTGTAGCAGTTGTACCAGTTACTGTATGTTTGTGTTGTAGGTGACAAGACGGGTGCCGTGCAGCAGTTGTACCAGTTACTGTATGTTTGTATTGTAGGTGACAAGACGGGTGCCGTGCAGCAGTTGTACCAGTTACTGTATGTATGTATTGTAGGTGACAAGACGGGTGCCATACAGCAGGTATACCAGTTACTGTATGTTTGTGTTGTAGGTGACAAGACGGGTGCCATGCAGCAGTTGTACCAGTTAGGACGGTGTGACTGGAGCATTGTACCAGAGGAGTATTTACCATCTGGTTATGGCATAGCGCTACCTAAAGGCTCTCCATATGAACCATTATTCTCTAAGGAGTATGTATATCATTCTTACTGTGGAATCATGCATTAAAGTGACATCATACAGTTTTCTTAACATTTCAACTTTGGTTTAATTATGTTTCAAACAATGCGAAAACATTATATTAAGGGGATAGTAGACTATAAATGCTTTTTGATGAGGATCCATGAAAGGGTGTGCAATATGCCCAGGTGGAGGTTTTTTACAGTGGCTATTATAATTATTGGTAGAATTATAGCTTGCACTTCAAATTGAAGCAGCAAAAAGCATATGATTTCTTCAAATATAAGCTAGATTATGGGATGAGAGTACATCTAGAATCCTGATTGATTTTTGAGGGAAATTACTTTTCCACCCAAATCATCAGCCTATGCAGTTACTTCCTCACTCCTGTTGATAATGATCTGTTATTCTTTACAGTTTATTTTCACCTTCAGGTTGATGTACATGGCACAGCACGGTCTGTATAAATACTGGAAACAGAAGAACTTCCTGCGCTCCCACTGTAACCAGAACATAAACTATGAGTCGGGTATCATCACTGTCTCTCACATGCAGCTCTTCTACTCTATCATTATCGGCTGTCTGGGGGTGGCACTCGTTATTCTATGTGTGGAAATAACGCTCGCTAAAAGGCAAACCATCAAAAGTACATGGAAAGCATGCCTGCCAAAAGGCAAACCATCATTTCTACATGGAAATAATGCTCACTAAGAGGCAAAACACCACCAATAGGACATGGAAATAATGCTCACTAATAGACAAATTGTCATCAAAAGGACATGGAAATGACACCTGTCGAGAGGCAAACCTTCACCAAAAGTAAATGGAAATAACGCTCGCTAAGAGCCATCAAAAGGACATGGAAATAATGCAGGCTAAAACTGCCACCAACAGTACATGGAAATAACACTCGCCAAACCGCCACCAAAAGGACATGGAAATAACGCTCGCTAAGAGGCAGACCACCATCAAAAGGACATGGGTTTAATGTCAAGCTGTAAGCTCTCATAGTTAGCTACACTGTGAAAAATAACTGTTTAATCTACCAGAGATCCTCGTAAAACTGTAGAGTCAACCACCATAATCATATATAGTATGGAGCCAGTGTAGATTTTACAAGAAGTCCCAGGTGGCAGTGGGGTGATTCAAGGGATATCTGTGAAAATAGTGACATCTTTGTGAAAATAAGGCCGGATCTCTGGCAACTTTGGGACGAAGATTCTGTCATTAATTTGACGGTGGCTTAGACAGTGTAGATACCTAAGTAAGCAAAAAGAAAAATTCCAAATGAACTTGAGGCAATGCTAGGAGCTAAATTTGACTTGTAACAAATCCCCAGTTGCCATGTAACAACCATTCTTGATGTTCTTCTTGTACACCATGCTTATTTTCAGTAAAACAAACCAGTAAGAATGGGCATATTTAACCCTTTATCTTTCCTCTCAGTAAGAATGGGTATATTTAACCCTTTATCTTTCCTCTCAGTAAGAATGGGCATATTTAACCCTTTATCTTTCCTCTCAGTAAGAATGGGTATATTTAACCCTTTATCTTTCCTCTCAGTAAGAATGAGTATATTTAACCCTTTATCTTTCCTCTCAGTAAGAATGGGTATATTTAACCCTTTATCTTTCCTCTCAGTAAGAATGGGCATATTTAACCCTTTATCTTTCCTCTCAGTAAGAATGGGCATATTTAACCCTTTATCTTTCCTCTCAGTAAGAATGGGTATATTTAACACTTTATCTTTCCTCTCAGTAAGAATGGGTATATTTAACCCTTTATCTTTCCTCTCAGTAAGAGTGGGCATATATGGAACAAGTAATTAATGGATATGTCATGACGCGTGACTGATATCTAACAATAACATGCAACAAGGGGGCGAAGCCCCGGAGTGGCATGTTATTGTTGGTTATTCTCGTCAGTCCCTGTGGCGCAGAACCCAGTCAGGCATGAAGCCCTACCAGCTCACCATTTAATGACCCTTACATGACCCTCACAAAAATCACATTTAGAATAGGAAATCAATAATGTATCAATGCATAATCAATACATTACATGCCTAAGATAAGTGGTTAGATATACCTTTAATTACAATCCTGATATGTAAGAAATTTCTGTCTGAATGGCCTACGTATTTGGGATGCAGGAAAGGAGGTTTTCACGTGAGGAACGTACGTTCTACCCCTCTACATCTCAGTGCTACGCTTGGGACTGCTAAACCTCCCTATGTGTAGCATTCTAACCAGGCAAACACACACCGTTTCTCGTCAGTAACGAGTCAAACAGTACCATATATCCTCGTGTTAAGGCCTGGTCAATTTGCCACTTAGTAGGTAGTAGGTAGTACTAATACAAACCCAGGCTTTTACAAGGGGAAATATGGTATGTTGCTGACTTAGCTATAGTGTTCTCCTAACCAAATTCTACTTCAGCTATTCTCGTCAGTCCTTGTGGCGCACTGCATAGGGATTTCGGATCAGGAGACTGCAGGTTCGACCCCTACCCTGGCAATAATAATTTTTGTACATTTTAACATGTAACATATGACATGTAAGGTGTGCATGTTATCCATGGATAACTGCACTGGGTGCCTGTTATCCTCGGATAACTGCAGACCTTACAAAGGTCATGATGCATGCATCATGCCATGCAATATTGACAGGTATGTGGATGGGAATATCCAGGAAAAGCACTCAGAATCACAGAACTTGTGTAATAAATATAGTTAACACTTTATCTTTCCTCTCAGTAAGAATGGGCATGGATAACCCCTCATCTTTCCTCTCAGTAAGAATGGGCATGGATAACCCCTCATCTTTCCTCTCAGTAAGAATGGGCATGGATAACCCCTCATCTTTCCTCTCAGTAAGAATGGGCATGGATAACCCCTCATCTTTCCTCTCAGTAAGAATGGGCATGGATAACCCCTCATCTTTCCTCTCAGTAAGAATGGGCATGGTTAACCCCTCATCTTTCCTCTCAGTAAGAATGGGCATGGATAACCCCTCATCTTTCCTCTCAGTAAGAATGGGCATGGATAACCCCTCATCTTTCCTCTCAGTAAGAATGGGCATGGATAACCCCTCATCTTTCCTCTCAGTAAGAATGGGCATGGATAACCCCTCATCTTTCCTCTCAGTAAGAATGGGCATGGTTAACCCCTCATCTTTCCTCTCAGTAAGAATGGGCATGGTTAACCCTATATCCCAAACCCCCTTAAACAACATTTCTAAAAATTCTAGATTTACACCTGAGGCCACAAAAAGCCCCAAAACCCCTTAAACTAGGGAGTTTGACGTCAATATTTCAAAACCTTTCTTGAGGGACCAGCCCTATCCCCTATCAAAAACAATGCAATTACAGGAACTGCTTGGAGCTTGAGCGTGCACAATTTCAGTCAGGCTTTTGGTAACTTGGTGAACTGTAACATACAAAGTTACTGATATCAAACCCATCACCATGTGCTCACCTCTGATTTGATGTGACCCCCATTCGTCATACTTTGAACTATCAAATGCAGTAAAAGTTTTAGCAGAAACTCCTTTGCTTATATGTGAGCTACATTTTCACTCTCTATGGAGAGATGAGTGGCTGTCCCCATTACCCATTCACATAACCATGAATTTACTAATGGTATAATGAAATTCTTTAAACTATACATTATGATATAAATATTTCATTTCATTTTTTTATTATTCTTAAAAAAAATTACAGCACCATGTACATGTAACGGTCAGATAACCCTTGGTATATGCAGTTATAGATCCCAGGGCTAAACCCCCCGTTTCCAAAATACAGGATCCGCCCCTGTTACCGCACAACCAGAATAAGCTCCTTCCCCATTCCCACCTACAGGCCAACCCTAAATGTCAATCGTCTCTCTAGGATTGATCACAGCTGGGTGGGGCCTAGCTGGTGTAAACTTCTTTAACCATTTAAGAGCTGCTGATGCATCAATTAAGTGCTGGTGAGAGTGCTTGCCAGTACTACATTGGTGCATCATGCCGACCATTCAGCCGTTTGTGTATCAACCCCTTTGGTCATCATGATGCTTGAATGTAGAGCTGGCAGATTACTTGCCAGAGCTGCATTCATGCATCATGAAGACCAATGGGTATGATGCATGAATGCATCAGCAGCCTTTAAATGGTAAATCCTCACTTATCCTGGTTTAGCACGTGTATTGAAATGTAGATGTCTGATCTAAGTGTAACACAGCCATTGACATTAAAGTACTGTAAGACATATTACATATAATACTTAATACATGAGTGATAAACTGTACCTAATAACTCCTTGGTGTTCACAAGACTACTACCTCCACACAATGGTGCTCACTACAAAGGCCGCCAAACACAATTTGTGTGATCTATACAAATAACAATTATTTTGCGCCGAGTTCTCCATTGCATCTGGTTTTATACATTAACTCTTTAAGGGCCGCTGATGCATTAATGCATCAAGCCCATTGGTCGACATGATGAATGAATGCAGCCGTGATGAGTAACTTACCAGGGCTACATTCATGCATCATGCCGACCCTACGGGGTAGATTGAGTCCTGGAGGGTCGGCATGATGCATTGGTGCATCCTGACAACTAATGGCCATGATACATTATTGCATCAGTGGCCCTTAAAGGGTTAAGACTTAAAGGCCTCACAACGTGTTAAGGTCCGTAGTCTTCCATCATTATGATGTAATAATACAGTGTTAGTGAGACGACAGACATATTGCTTATAATTTCTACCCATCGGGAACACTCCATTCCCTAGGGTTGTTATGAATGTATGGTGATGTAAGGCCAAAAAAAAGTTGGATTTCCAGTAACATAGTCAAAACTTTTGAGGTTGGAAGGTTGGATATGGACAAACTTTGCTTAGATTTCACTGATTATCATTCGAAAGCATCGTTTCCTGTACGAAAAGAGGGAAAATGATGATAGAATGTG
This sequence comes from Acholoe squamosa, assembly GCA_949317995.1. Lineage (NCBI taxonomy): Eukaryota > Metazoa > Annelida > Polychaeta > Phyllodocida > Polynoidae > Acholoe > Acholoe squamosa. Next base: position 64,842,706 of record OX439049.1, on the reverse strand, counting down.
TGTATTTATTTCAAATAGATAAGTTGATATAAAAACTGAAAAATGTTGAAAAGAAATCTTTAAAAGAAATCAAAAAAAAATTCTAAGGTCAGCACCTTTTAGCTGAGGTCAGTTGGGTGACTGGAAACCTTTTTTTTGTCCTAATTATACAGAGGTTGACACAGACACTGACCTGATGTCCAATGGCCAGTAGTTTTTGATTTGGGCACGCAATATTTTTCTAGAATCCCTTTGAAACTTGGCATTTGGCCAATATTTTGACTAAATACATTGCTATACATACTAACCCATGTGGCATAAGGCACAACATGTCAGTGTCTTCCCCTGTCATCTATGTGTAGGGGCAGTAATTCCCCATGATTGGTTGACCGTCCCTCAGCGGCGGGTCACTGGGTACTCACTGCCCCCTAGTGTGTATCATACCGACCCATGTCCGTTTGGAAGTTGAAAATGTCAGGTATGGGATCTATTTGTCTATTGACTCTCAGACGCTACTACTACCACCATCTGGTGTAGAACAGGCAGCTCACCCAGTGATTCTCACACTCTCTTCCCACAGTGGGGTTTGTAGCACATTCAGCAACAAGCAGCAGCCAAGCAGCCAAGTTTGTTTTTTCCATCATGAGAGTCATTTGTGACTCATGTCAGGCGTCATATCATAGCAATACCTGCAAACATCCTATCCCTAAGTGGGTTCCCAAACCCCTCATAGGAACTACGGTAGAGCAGGGAGGTCAGGGAGGACCACCATCAGCCATAAACTCAGCCAACCATGACGACTCTGACAGTCCAGGGGCCTTTTTCAATTTTGCAAAAGATAATTCTTTAAATGGTCGTAGAGAAAAAGTGTTTCTATTTTCGATAATCATGTAAAAATGGGGACCATTTATAATTGTCACAATAATTATGATGAGAGTCTCAAGGACCAATATAAGAGTCTCAAAAGCTAGAGATCATTTCATTTCTATCGTGGTTGTAAGGATAATGTTATAGTTCCACGACCAGATTTAAAGATTATTATGATGACTATACAGTCTTGCTGATGGATGGGGTTACCTTTTGGTGTAGACCTATATGTAAGTGGTATTTTATTTTTCTAAGACACAATGAATCTTTCGAAAAAGGACACCAAATGATCATAGGGTACTTATTCTTTAGATTAGAAATTTTTGAAACAAATTAACATTTGAATACGGGTATTAATCATGAAATGATTAATTGAATTTCAAAAAGTGTCAGGGACATTTTTTTCTCTTTTACAACGATTATTTGATGATTATCTGATGATTATTTTTCATCTGAGGATTATCTCCACAACTAGGTATTTCTAAAAGGAAAATTGTATGATTTTCTCAAAAGAAGCTTGAAAATGTGAGATTGTGTTTCAACAGCCCTGTGAACACAAATCACGTGCCTCTGGCGTCGGGATCAGTGCCATAGCGATAGAATTGCAAATGAGATCAGTGCCTCATGTTGGAAGCACCTGATCTCAGCAAGCCTCATTTTCAGATAATGAGGTCATGACGTCACAGGCAGCAATGGCAGCCAGCTGGTGGCTGGAGTCGGCCGCCAGTGTGTAGTGATAGTGGAATTAAAACCATTAGGGATGAATAGTGACCCAAATAATCATACTCCAAGCTCTAATAGAACTAGAAACAATTAAAGGGCTAATGATACTGTCACTACGCCATCCATCAGCGACTGACGGCCGTCAGGTAACCGTGAATCGGTGGTTTTGTTTGTCTTTACATCTCTGAGATCAGGTGCTTTTAGCATAAGGCACTGATCTCATTTGCAATACTATCGCTATGGCACTGATCCCGACACCAGAGGCAGGTGACAATGTGTTCAGAGGGGACGTTTCAAGCTCTTTCTGAGAAAATCTCACGATTTTACTTTTACTGTGTGAAGATGATGATTTTTTAGGATGATAAGAGTGATAATGGTCCATATAGGGAAAAATTGGGTTGACAAGTGTGCACCAGTTGTCTACCCATTTAGCACTGTGTTCCTGCCTACAACACAAGTATAAGTTGCAGTAAATACAAACTCGTCAGACATCAGCCTTTGTTGATAAAAGCTCCGCTGGGCCAGCAGGACCATTATTGGGCCTATACATGGGTAAAAATCGACACTGGGGACACAGGGGGTTTAAAGATCGACACTGGCAACACAGGGGTCTTCAAAATCAACACTGGCGACACAGGGGTTTTAAAAATTGATTGACAGAAAATTATGCAAAAAAATTGATTGACAGAAAATTATGCAAAAAACACTCTAAAAGATTTGTGACCCCATGTATATATAGGCACATTATTAAGGTTTTTACAGCCTAAAACAAAAGGTGCTACTTTTTGTTGAAATTTGAAGAGTTAAATGATTAAAAGGGTAAGTTAGTCCTTGTTTTTCCTTAATTCTTTCCTAACAATAATAATCTTGAGATATTCAGTCCTGCTCAAATGAATTTGTGCCTGTGGAATGATGAAATGTGCAGGACTGAATGGCCTGTGAGGGGTAAACCTTTGCGTATAGATGGTATAAGGCTACTACACAGCCCAGCTCTGCAGGGTCAGGTATACATGGAATGATTTTCTACTGTACACATTAACCCTTTAAGGGCCACTGATGCAGGACTGTATCATGCTTGGCATGATGCACTGATGTTGCAAAATGTTTCAGAACATTTCCCTATGGCTACTTAACATGGCAAGAAAGGGTGACTTTTTCATGAATGAATTTGTGTTAAGGTCAACTTTGGTGGAATGCTCATAACTTTACTTGTGGTGATGAGAATCACTTACACAAGACAGCTATCTTTCAAATAATGGGCCTGACAAGAAAAGTTTGCATGCTCAATAGATTTCCTTAAGGAAAGTCCAATTTTTTCTCTTAAAAGTCACCCTTTCTTGCTCTATTGATCTATAGTAGTTTGTTTCCTCAACTTAAATTTTGATTTCTGAACTTGATAGTTTGTTCCCGCAACTTCATAGTTTGTTTATGCACAGTTAATTAGTTATTAAGTTATTAGTTAGAATATCAAGTTGCAAAAACAAAGATATAGGTTGCAGAAACGAAAAAAAAAACAAGTTGCGGAAATTTAGAAAATTAGAGGACCTACATCCACTGCACTCTGGCAGAAGTAGCTGATTCAATTAAAGAGCTCTTTTAAGTTGCAGAAAGAAAATATTATCTTTTGGAAACAAAATATTAACTTGCAGAAATGAAAGGAACATGGCTCTGTGAAACAAGTTGATTTTGTGACAGCTTTAAAAAAAACATATCATATTTTATTGTTAACCCTTTCCTCATGGTGTAATTTAGGCCAAGTTCAATGCAGCAGAGACCTAACTGTAGGTACAAATAAGGCTGTGAGAAGTACACCTCAAAATAATAAGCAGCAAACACTGTTGTATGCAGAGTTTACATGTGACTCTTTAAACCTGTAGACATGGCCCCTTTATAGGGCTCCGAACCATCTTAAAATGTATATTTCATTCAATTTTTATTCCTAAACCACACAACCTTATAGGGGGCAATTCTGGAATTGTGTTGATTCCTACTTGGCACGTGACATAGACAAGGTGATCCTGCCCTTTACACGAGTGATGAGAGAGGACTTTTAACACAGCCCTATGAACAGTTATCACATACCTGAAGCACAGCGGTAATGGCTGCGTCAGATGTATTCATGACAGGTGATGGCGCACTGACGGCAAGCCTCAGGACAGTGATGGTGGCTAGCCTCATTTTGAGTCCAATTAGGTCATGAGGTCACACACTGGGGCCTAAGGATACTGTCTCTACGCCGTTCATTAGTGACTAAGGGAGTGATCATTTTTTAACAACAGGGGGAGTGGCTGGTGGGTTTGCGCACGGATGCGCGAAAAAAATTTCGACCCCCCCCTCTTGAGGGGGTAAAATTTTTTCGAACCCCCCCCCCCCATAAGGGACAAAAATCACGCGCGGTTGTCCCCTTTTAGCCTATAGTAATGCACGGGGTTTTCCACTGAAAACAGGTGAAATTATTTTGACCCCCCGATCAGAGGTATTGAAAAAATTCTGACCCCCCCCGGTCAAGGGGTTGACAAATTTCTGACCCCCCCCCTCAAACCCACCGGCCCCCCCTGTTGTTAAAAAATGATCACTCCCTAACATCCGTCTGCAGTTTATTTTGATTTTGGTTTAGGTGATCACATGACCATTCTGGCCTGAGGTATGCCATCAGGTGTGCCGTCACCTGCCACAAAGCACCTGAGGAATCCCATGTAGTCTAAGTCATATGGGACTTCAATACCTTACTGTCTGTGGACCCTATGTATGGTCATTGTTGTACTGAATCTCTAAAATATTGTAAAATATTGGTCGTTAATAGCCAGTCTATAGATATTAGAAAATTTTACCAAGTATACTAATTGAAAGACAAAGAACACAAATGAAACTTTTACTTAATATTTTATTTTGTGAAATAGCGGTATCTACTCTCCAGGTTTTGGTCATGATCTGAACATGGATCAGTAAAGGCATTGCCAAATCTTTACATCATAATTAAACCTTTCGGAGCCACTGATGCATTAATGCATCATGCCCATTGGTCGTCATGATGCATCAATGCACTATGGGGTTGATACATAAACTCCCGGAGAGTCGGCATGATGCTCCAATGAAGTGTTGGGGAGCAGTCTCGCCAGCATTCAATTGGTGCAGCATGACGACCAATAGGCAGGATGCATTAATAAATCAGCGGCCCTTAAAGGGTTAAGCCTATCAATTCATACACGGTTCTTAGAGTTAGAGAAGTATATCATTGTTTACAAATTACATGTTACAAAGATTATCCTCTCTAGGGTGAATGGAATTTGATACCGTAAAAAAGTGTCAATCAAGTACAATATACAGAGGAGTAGCTTGTGTTGAAACATTTTATTTAAATTTGCAAAATATGTAATATAACTTCATTGTAAATATAATTTCAAAGGAAAGGGGTTTTTGCACTTCAAACCAAGTTTCTTTTCAGTAGCTCTAGACTACATGGCATTCATCAACTTAGTTATCATTTTGATATGATTTGTACCATTATCGTTAAGATAGTGAAGTCTACTGCAGCAGAGATAAGCTAAAAACATTGAAAAACTACACTGAGATTTATATTGTATAGAGGAGATAATGAACACTCATCAGGTAGCCTTGGCTGGCCACCTTTCCTGTATATTGAGGACATGTATACAGGCAGGCCATGCCTACAAAATCCCCTATCAATCATGCCCTCTTTTCACCCTTACTCAGAAGAGGGCACCAAGGTAGGTGGAACATATGTAATAGGGACTACTTTTCTTTCCTATACAGATGTTTGGTACAGACACTGTGCTTGGATTTTATACAATGCCATCTAGTGGATTTCAGATGTACTTATCCCCACATCATGGGGAGAATGCCATTAGGTATGGCCAGCTGGTACTCTGTCCTCAATACCCATGGGCACCAGCATACAGGTAGCCTGACTACCATCATGATCAGGTATGGAGACAAACAGTGGCACCTACAGGGGTACTAGTTGCTATGCTACTATGGTGTCAGTTGCTATGCTACCATGGTTCCAGTTGCTAGGGTGCTATGGTGGTATGGTGCCAGTTGCTATGCTACTATGGTGTCAGTTCCTATGCTACCATGGTGCCAGTTGCTAGGGTGCTATGGTGCTATGGTGCCAGTTGCTATGCTACTATGGTGTCAGTTGCTATGCTACTATGGTGTCAGTTGCTATGCTACTATGGTGCCAGTTGCAAGGGTGCTATGGTGCTATGGTGCCAGTTGCTATACTACTATGGTGCCAGTTGCTATGCTACTATGGTGTCAGTTGCTATGCTACCATGGTGCCAGTTGCTAGGGTGCTATGGTGCTATGGTGCCAGTTGCTATACTACTATGGTGTCAGTTGCTATGCTACCATGGTGCCAGTTGCTAGGGTGCTATGGTGCTATGGTGCCAGTTACTATACTACTATGATGCCAGTTGCTATGCTACTATGGTGCCAGTTGCTATGGTGCCAGTTGTTATTCTAACATGGTGCCACTTATGCTACCATGGTGCCAGTTGCTAGGGTGCTATGGTGCTATGGTGCCAGTTGCTGTGCTACTATGGTGTCAGTTGCTATGCTACTATGGTGCCAGTTGCTATGCTACTATGGTGCCAGTTGCTAGGGTGCTATGGTGCTATGGTGCCAGTTGCTATACTACTATGGTGTCAGTTGCTATGCTACCATGGTGCCAGTTGCTAGGGTGCTATGGTGCTATGGTGCCAGTTGCTATACTACTATGGTGCCAGTTGCTATGCTACTATGGTGTCAGTTGCTATGCTACCATGGTGCCAGTTGCTAGGGTGCTATGGTGCTATGGTGCCAGTTGCTATACTACTATGGTGTCAGTTGCTATGCTACCATGGTGCCAGTTGCTAGGGTGCTATGGTGCTATGGTGCCAGTTACTATACTACTATGATGCCAGTTGCTATGCTACTATGGTGCCAGTTGCTATGGTGCCAGTTGTTATTCTAACATGGTGCCACTTATGCTACCATGGTGCCAGTTGCTAGGGTGCTATGGTGCTATGGTGCCAGTTGCTATGCTACTAGGTGCCAGTTGCTATGTTACCATGGTGCCAGTTGCTATGCTGCTAGGGTGCAAGTTGCTATGCTGCTATGGTGCCGATTGCTATTCTTGGTGGGACTCATTTTATAACAATAGTTCCACTTGCTGTGAGTAGGAAAAGTCCAAGTCCCTTCCCATCTAAAAGACATCAGGTCTTTTCCCACTTGGCCTAAAAATGTTTTTTCTTAGGGTTCCTAATTTTGCCAAATGTTTAAACTGTCAAAAACCATTGAAATATACTTTTGGATGTTCTATAAAAATATCTTTTATTTTAGGTTAAATAAAACATTACTTAAGAATGTTTTATAAAGATTTGGTCAATGTTCAAAAACAAACATTAAAAATACATTTAAAAACATTTTGTCAATGTAAGAAAAACATTTTTCACAAATGTTTTTTACCCAAACCTAATAAAAACGTTTGCAACCCTTAAAATTTTTTTTTTTGCCAAGTGGGTTTGGACCTTTCTGGTTTTAGGTCTTACACTTACTGAAAAATGTCTTCTTCACAGATTTTCTGTAGAGAGGCATGAAGCTAGCATAGACGAAGGGATTCACCACAGAGTTTATGACAGAGAAGAAGACTGCCACCTTCTGAATTGGGGAGTTGAACACATATGGTACCAAACCTATGTGAGCAAAGAAGTAATAAATTACATCAAAGCCAAGGGCAAAGACAAAGATAACAGTCACAATAATGGCTGTTTTAGTAAGTTCTGTGGTTGCTTTGGAAATGACAGTTGCAGTGGTTGAAGCTCCCAGGTCTGCTTTGGCCCGCTTGCGAAAGGTGAAAATGACCAAACCATACAAGACAAAGAACAACAGACAAGGGACGGCATAAGATGCCAAAAAAGTCCAAAAGGAAAAGAAAAAATAGAATCGTGCCATTGCTGGGGTATTAATTAATAGCTCACTGTGGCATGCGCCATCACGGTAGCGGGTTTGTATCGCAGAGGGGAAACCCAAAAAAGCATTGCTTATAAATATTGCAATCATAACATGCATGAAACCCTTCTTCGTCATAGCTTGGTATTTGAGTGGATGGACCACACACAAGTACCTCTCTGCCGCCAAGGTGACCAGGTTGTGCACCGAGGTTACAACAAGAAGCCAGAATATGTACTGACCATGCCATAATTGGCAAACAATGGTGTCAAAGATGGTGTTACCAACTGTCCACATTGGGCGAAAGCTGAAGAGCAGTGCAGCAGTCAGGCACACCAAACAGTCCAGGAATGACTGGTACTTGAAGAGCATCCGGATGATATCAGAGAAGTCTTCCCCATTGATGGTCAAAGTGATGATTGTGACAAGGTTGGCAAAGATACCCACAATCGACCCGGATAGCTGAACTGCATCAAGGATTGTGATCCATAGTGGTGTTTCAGCAGCTATGGACATAGTACCATTCCCCATACCACTTGTATTGGTCCAAGGACCTCCCATCTCTTCACCGACTGTCATGTTGGACGTGCTGTTTGAGGAAAGGACACATACATAAAATTTGTGAAAAGAATGATGCTGGGGTGCACAAAACTGATATACAGGTGATTTTGGGCATTTCCCATTTAGAAGCCGTGGTGACTTCTGTGATTGAGGAATATTGTTGGTTATCATAGCCTTGAAAGTGTAGAATAAGAATCCTAAGTAGTATATAGTATATCGGAACGGGACTATAGCTAATCTAAGGAAATTGTTCACCCGGGATGCAGCCAATCAGAGGCCTCCCTTTTTAGTGGGAAATTCAAATGGGGGTCACGTGACCTAGACCCCCTGTGGTGTGGTGCCAAAATGGACCAATCAGAACCCTCCCTTTTGGTGGGAAATTCAAAATGGTCACGAGACCCAGACCCACTGTGTTGTGCCGCCAAAATGGCACCCTCTGATTGGCTGGCTGTTTAGGTCAAATGACCTCTATTATGCAAATAAGGTCACACAACCCTAATTTGAATGGTCCAATCAGAGTTCATTATTTTTGAGGGAAATTTGAAATTTGGTTACGTGACTTTTTTTTAAATTTTCTGCCAAAATGGAGATACAAGGCTGTCCACACGTCATACCATCAGCTGTATGCAAGTAGTCACATGACCTTATTAGCATAAAGAGGTGTGGTTTATTATGTAGTTGAGGGTGTGACTATAGTGAGATATTTTTTTATAAATAAAAAAAGGCAAGCTGACAGCTTGCCAAAAAAAAAAAAAAAATTGAAAAACATTTGGGGGGTCTTTTGGGGGGTCTTTTGGGAGGCCTTTGGGGGGCCCTTTTTGGGGGGAAATTAATTATCTTAACCAAAGACCCATCCCTTGGGGCAGGGGCAGGTCCACTGGAAATAAAACTTACATAAGGTAGTTGAATATTAAATAGGAATACAATAGAACCCACATATGGAGTAGTACACATTCCACTTTTATTTGCCATAATTTCATTTTCGAGCGATTATATTTACATGTCATTAAATACAAGTCCACACTCTCTACATATCATAGTTGAATATAGGAAAGGAATATCATAGAACCCACACATGGAGCAGTACACATTTAACTTTTATTTGTCATAATTTTATTTCATATGTTTCATTTTGTTCAATTACATTTACAAGGCGGTGAATAGAAGCTCACATACAAACTATCTTGGTGTCTTATCTATACATAAATCATGATACATTGTGGTAGGTCCTTGTCCCTGGTGAATCTATGGTGGTGTCTGGTTTATATATGTTGTTCCTCATTTATCTACTGTGTTCTGCGACGCTGGTTGTCCAAAAGGAGAGACGTATTTCCCCACTTCTCAGTTCATTCTGAGAAGCTGCAACTCATTATCCAGAGAGTTTAATTTCTTTAGGATTTCCGTCAGCAAATTTTTGCTCAGTGAACTCAGCAGGTAGGAGAATGTCCGAAATGTTCCACGGCAAAGTGTGTATAGTGACTCCAGATTGGTAGCATTGAACAACGTCCTTACCTCCGATGTAAAAGAATCCGTGGGTGGCGAGTTTCTCTGAGAAAGAACGGGTTTATTACACATAAATGAGTTGAAAGTGTTGAGTCTCCTGGATAAATTGGCAAAACGTACATACTTGGTCATTCTCTTGTCGCACGTGGGCAGAAAGGTAGGTAGGTAATGTGGTGGGGCCAGTGAAGACGGTGGTAGTAGCTGTGTCAAGTGTGGATGTACCAGTGCCAGGCAAGGTGGTAAATGAGACACCATAGACATGACGTGAGTGCTTTATATAGGTGTGTTTAATCTGCTTTCCAGCTGCATACTCCCCGTCTCCATCACGACCCACCACCTTCCTGTGTAGCGACTTAAGATCAGGATCCCCGGGGTGCACACCCACGCCTCCTTCACATAATAGGCCACTCCCTTCCCACAGGTGGAAACTGTCTGCAGTTACTGTATTAGAAGGGTGTGCTTGATATATGTAAGTACGCCTTAAATCATGAAAATCGATTTACTTTCCACAATCATTCTCCAGGTGTCATCTCTTTTTCTTTGTTTTCAAAGTGAAGCAATATATATCTGGCCACGTCAACCCTTCTCATGTCATCCATCAGCACTCGAATGAGCTGACGATGTGTACTGCTGGGTTCAGCTTGCCACATTTTCAACACTTTGAAGGAGTGGAGAGATAGATCTTGTTCCGGTTGTTGAGCGATGGTAGTTAGTTTCTCAGACATAAATCCTAAATACAACCCCATATCTTTCCACTCCCTGGATAGAGATGGTGATTAAGTACCTCTCCATTAAAAACAGGTCAGGGTTGTTGTAATCCAAGTTGTACATCTTGAAAAAGTTCTACGACTGAAGCAACAGATCTTGTCGATGAACACTGATGTAGGCATGGTGGAGTTCTCCCCATCTGGCATGAGGCGTAGTTTCAGACCACCAAGTTTTGAACATCTCCATACACATATCCTGCACCGTCTTGATAACGACCAGCTTCTCCAGACGATCATAGGAAATCCCCAAGTAGATTCCAAAATTCCTCTAAGATCCAACTAGCTTCCTTCCTATTTCATGAAGCAAATGGTCACTGTATCCAAAATTCATCTCGCCCGTGATACCTTCAGCATGTGCACTCACTTCACATATGTCAGAGGAAGATAGGGAGGAAGGATTTTCAAGACTCATCTTGTCTGCAAAAACTTCAGAAAGCACTCAATGAAGGTCGGTAGGCAGGCAGGTAGCCAGGCAGCCGGCGGGTAGGTGATGTGGCGGTGCTGGTGACGGTGGAGGAACTGGTGGTAGGCGCGGTAGTCATAGTGGTCAACATTGATATATCCTTTCAAGAGAAATCGGGGTGCTTTATATAGGGTGATTTAATCCTATTTCCAGTTGGATACTCCCCACCACCTTTACCTTTCTGTGTAGCGACTTATCAGCATGACCCTTTGGATCTGTTGACATCAAACAGGAGGAAAGACACTGTGACAAGTGTATTTGGTGGGATTACGAGTGATTGCTTCCCTTCTGTGTAAAGGTATTGTGATAACTGTATTTAGGTGGGGTTACAGGGAGTTAAGACCTGTGATAATTATCTTAATGCGCTTTACAGGTGAGGTAGGCTCGCTCGTTAAGGTATTATGAGATTCCTTAATTTCTACTCCTCCCCTTGTTAACAGGGGGTGTGTAAATGGGACCAACTACTCTTTGAAGTTTTCTGATCCTATTCAGACTACCTTTCATCTGGATCCTCCTACGGTTTGGTTCACCTGTGGAAGGCAGGTGAAATCAGATTTATAGATACCCTACTGAGTGAGGATCTCTGTGATCATAGGATTAGAGCTAGATATCAAAAAGATATCAAAAACCGACTTTGATCCTGCTGGAACTCATTTTCCTCTGGACCGCCTTCCCTTTGATGATCTAAGAGTGGAGTGAAGTTTTCTAATTTTTTTTCATCCGGAATCTCCTATTGTTTATTTCCCATGTGGAGGACAGGTGAAATAGGATTTATAGGAGTCCTACCGAGCGAGGGTCTCTATGAATACAGGATTAGACCTCTTTTTCTAAGAGACGTCAAAGCCACCTTTCATCTATTCAAACTGCAGTAAGGGGTTTATCTCCAGAGGAGTACATAAGGGAGGGAGAAAATTTCATTCACTCACACTTTCTCTGCAACCCTCACCATGAGGAGAAGACTGACTAAGCTACAGCTCTTGAGGAAGATGAGAAGGACCAAGAGTTTATTGTTTTCTCCTGCTGCTGAAGATGCTACCGCAGCTGCTCCTGCTTATGACCCACATGGTGTAGCGGGCTCCTGCTACCGCTACTGCTGCTGCTACTACTGCTGCTGCTGATGATGATGACAACGGCGCTACTGTTGATGGAGGGTCTCATACATCTCCTTACTGGTCACTGATGTTTTATGCCCCCGCTGCTGCTGCTGCTGCTGATGCAGGTGCTACTACTGCTGCTGCTGCCAGTACATGGCAGGAATAGAGGGACAGGAGGGGGAGTTGACTTCTCCAGCAGTTGCTCAAAGATCACCCGATCTACTCACCACTGATATCGTGAAGTCTCTGAGAACCAACGGCTTCTGCAATCCACCAGGGGACACCGACATCGAGCAGAGTCGGAGCGAGTTTTTTCCTACCTCCCTGACTTACTCCTCCTCCAAGACCGACGGCGTGTGGTTATCCTGTTCCAAGAAGTCCCGAGATACCGACGCGTGCGTTGCTCCTGTTGCTGGTTCTGCTGATGGCCCTACTCTTCTTACTTTGAAACCCTCTATGGGTATCAAGATGAGTTTTACCAAAAGTGGCAACCAGGCGTCCAAGAAGAGAAAACCACTAGTGAAATGTGTACCACCAGCACCTTCAACAGTCCCCAGATTGGAGTTCTTCATCGACAGTTTGAAGTGACCTTCACCACTGACGCACTCCTCAAGCTAATAGCAAACATCACTGACGTCCAAGAGGAGGTAAGGATACGCAACAGATCGGTCTCCCAAGGACTCCCCAATCACATCACATGGTTTGTCGTCCTGGATCCGGAAAGTGAGATGTATGTAGCTGTCAGCTACTACAAGGGTAAGAACGTCATCCAGGTGCGCAGGTACGAAGGACCCCAGAAAACTCTGATACTGGACGGTGTGAAAGAACTGGGTAACAAAAAAGAGATTATCCTAGAATTTCTTGATAGAACTTGATTCAGACATGTGTGAGATAGTGTTGACGTATGTTTTATATGTCGTGTATGTAGGTGTATATACTTGTGTAGATATGTTGTGTATATAGGTGTACAGGTAGATAGATAGATAGATAGATAGATAGATAGATAGATAGATAGATAGATAGATAGATAGATAGATAGATAGGGTAAATGTAGGGTAATACCTAAAATTGGGACCCAGAGAATTCCCCATAGGGGGTGGGATTACCCAATCTTATCAAGAGAGGAGGTGTGTTAGATTTTCCCAACAGGGACAAGTTATGCGTCTTTCGCTGCATATCCTTTCACTTATACAAGACCGGCAAACATGCTTCAAAATTGTTGTGTCAGTTCGATTCCACTGCAAAACCTGAAACCCAGGTTTGATCATCAGGAACTTACCCACGTTAGAGAACTTGTTCGATATACAAATAGTGGTTTACACCACCCGTAAAGTGAGAGGTCAGTTACCCTGATCAGACCTCCTTCCAAAACTTCGGCCACCCGAGGTAAAGTCAACCTACACCTGTCCGCGAAACACAGCTTTCATGCGTCCCTCGTTACAGATTTCAATGAATACGGCAGCATCTACGAATGTCCCGAGTGTAAGTCGGTGTTCACGACTAAGTTCTTACTGAAAAGACACAGGAACCAACTTTCCCCTTGCAGACAAGTTGCCTTGAAATACGTAGGTGGAATCTACCAAAATTCGAAATCGATTTTCAAAGCTCTAGCAGATTTTTCCATTTTTCCTACCGATGGAAATTCGAAAATGTACCCTTACAAAATTACCATCGTTTTCAAAGCTTTCTTCAGACTGTCCAAAGAACTGTCGACCGAACATGTGTCAGTCCTGTGGGAACATGCCCCTCTGTCGGCTAGCGTTGCATCCGACTTTCCAGGACACGAAGGTCCGGTCTGCTTCGTGAGACAATCTGACGCAGATTCCGACCCCTTGTTGAATAGGGTTTTGAATTACATAAACAACACCGCCAAGGTCATCGGGGAAGCAGTGGTAGAACTTTACCGGCCGCCGTTAGCGAAGTTAGATGAGAGGATAGCTGAAGCTCTCCACCTAGAGGAGGCATTCAGTCCTCCTGGCAGCGACTTCACTGAAACTCGGAAAAGACACCCTTTAGTTGAACTGAAGAAGAGACTTTTGAGATATCTCTGCCAAGTTCCGGTAGTAGGTTTCAACTCGGGGCGTTATGACTTAAATCTGATCAAAGTACAGCTTCACTCGTTCTTCTCCTCCAAAGACCGAAAGAACGAAGAATTCAGCTTCATAAAGAGAAGTAATCAATACTTGGCGCTTTACACTCATCACACTGTTTTCTTGGACGTAGTAAACTATTTGGCACCTGGTTATAACTAGGCGAATTATTTACTAGCTTTCACCAGAAATCAGCACAAAGGTCACTTTCCTTACAAATGGATGACATCTACCAGGAAACTGGAAACAGAATACTACCACCAAGATCTGCATTTGACAGCAAACTTACTGGCACCAAGATGTCTGAATCTGACTACGCCAAATGTGAAAAGGTTTGGTCCGAACACAACATGCAAACTTTCAGAGATCTACTACAACAACAAAGACGTGAAGCCCTTTATAGAGGCACTGAATAATCATGCTAAATTTTTCAGGGATCGCAACATTGACATGTTCAAAGACGGAATCTCCCTTCTGGGTTTGACTTTACAGTTCCTTTTTCAAACCACAGAGACACCGTTCGTAACCTTCCACGAGTTTGACTGCCACCTCCACTCTCTGATTAAAAAAAAAATATGGTCGGGGGTACTTCCATAGTCTACCATAAATTTCATGAGAAGGATACCACGCTGATAAGGGAACACAAGTATGGCGAAGAAGCGAGAACATGCGAACACATCCTAGGTGTAGACGCTAACTCTCTGTACTTGTGCTGTATGAGCGAAGCACACTGCACAGGTTATTACCTGGTGAGACGACCCGAGACCGAATTAAAACCGAAAATTAGGCAAAGACACTCTAAGAGTGCTTTAGAGTGTTTGCGCTAAGTGGAGCACACCCAGAGCGTGAAACTTCGCCACGCTTTCAACAGAGGGGAGGTATCTCTAGGTTGCCAAAAAATTTGCGTAGAGGGTTTTCACCCGTCCTCTAACACCGTTTTCCAATTTCACAGGTGTTGGTTCCACGCTCACGAGTGCATACCGCTGCACAGATATCCGTGTGCTTCAGACAGGGACGAGAGACATGACAGAACAGCTAGAGTAAGCGCTTACTTTAAAAGCTCTGGGTCACAAGTTGATCGTCGTATGGAAGTTTGAATGGAGGAAGATGAAATGCCAGGATCCGCAGGTTATGGCATCCGAACAACACTGGAAGGTCGACAACTTGAAAGTGTTTTGAAATCCCATGACAGAGAGTGACATCATATCCTCTGTGAAAGACGGGAAAATGTTCTGTTTGATTCAGGTGGACATCACTACTCCTCACCTACGTGAATACTTCGAAGAAATGACTCCTATTTTCAGAAACGTGACCATTTCGAAATCCGACATAGGAACTCACATGTCAGACTTTGCGAACAACGAAAACCTGTTGAAAGCTCCTCAGAGATCCTTGATAGGTAGTTACCATGGAAAAAAGGTTCTCTTGGTAACACCTCTTCTTAAGTGGTATTTGGATCATGGTTTGATAGTCACCGAAGTGCAGATGTTCATAGAATACTTTCCTAGACAACCCTTCGCCGGTTTTGCAGACGAAGTAACCAGAGCACAAAGACGTGGTGATGTGAATGCGAACGAGAAAATTCTGTCAGACTGTTACAAGTTGATGGGGAACACCACATACGGTAAAACAATTTCCAACAAAGAAAAACACACCACTGTGAAATACACTAGAGGTCAAACCTTCGAATTATTAACCAATTCGTGGCGGTTCAAAAAGGGTACAGAGTTGATCACAGATCACTTTAAAGTCGAACTGCAACCGTAAACAGTCAGGAATCATACTTTAGAGAGAAATGGAACTGGATTCCAACAGCGGTGTGGGATGACAAATTAGACCCTTTTGTAAAGATAAAAACCGAAGGTGTGCAAGAATGGATCCCCCTCGCTTGTTGTCAGAGAAGTTACGTTCACAATCAGAGAACTCCGGGTCTTTTGATATCCGCATGGGAGGGTGATGGGATTCTAAGTCTCAACTCCAAGACTTACATTTGCTATGATAAAGACTCGATAGGTGAAAGAAAATCAAAAAAATGGAGTGCAAAGTGTGTCATGGAAAAACAAAACGTTCAAGAACACAAAGACTTCTTGGATGTTCTTTTGAAACAAAAAACTATCCATACTGTTAATACAAATTTCAAAGTAATAGGAAACAAAATTCACACTTACACGATAGAGAAAAAGGGACTGAGGTACTTATTATTCATGGATTGTAAGGTCTCAGTTTAAGGGCAAATTTTTTTTTTAATGTATTTCTAATAGATGCACCTTAATATGTGCCCACCAAAATGTGCACCTTGTGCCTAGACCAATGACCTAAATCTGTATGAAAAAGAAATGTGCAGTAAAGGTATGTTGCAAAGGTAGTCTGCCCTTGATGGCAAACTTCAAATAGGACTGATTTACTGAACCCAACCATTGGGTATACTAATAGTAGTCAATGCGAAGACTCACTGGACACCGGTTTTGCCAGCAGAAATCGTTGTGAGGCCCTCAGAAATTGCCAGACTGCAGGATCAAATATCTTGCTGTAATCTTGGGACCTTGAGCATTGGATTTTACTGCTTGCAAATCAGATAAATTATAAGGGTTCTCCGGTCTAAAATAAAAGGCATTACTGTTTGTTAAAATTTAAAGAGTTGAATGATTAAGATAATGAGTTAATTCTTGTTTCCTTTCCTAATAATAATAATCTTGAGGTGTTTGGTCTTACCACAATCAATATAGGCCTGCTCGATAATGAAATCTGTGGGACCAAATGGCCTAGGAGGTGAAAAAGTTTTCGTATGGACTGCTTCTAACTTTGACACATATAATGATTCAAGACTTGGCTGAAAATGATCTTGCAGTTTTAACATGAAGGCATTTCTGAAATAGCTGATCTAAAATAAATCTGGATGTTTGGTAATTAACTCAATCTGGCATGAAATGTGAACAAAGTGTAGATTCTAACAAAAACCGTCCATGTCCAAATGCAGTGTCCCTAGCCAAAGAAGATAATCCCAGGGCCAGTGGCAATGCCATTGGCAGTGTTCTATGTATAACTCATAATCAGGATCCATTCGCAAAACAATCAGAAATCAGATTGTCACAAAATTTGTTGTCAATTGAAAAATATTGTGATAATTGATGTATATATGTACTTACAGTGAGATTATCCAGAAGTGCTGAATGTTCTATCAAACATGGCTAGGAACTCTCACCAGTGAACATGCCTCACTATATTTATATACATTACATATAGTCTAGCAGTGATGAGGGGATTTTTAACCTAACCCAAAATTCTCTGATATGTATTTTTTTATCATCTACAAGGTCTCTTTGAACATTTCCAGTAGGGTGTGAGGATGTCACCCTTGAGCATTTTTGCTTATTCAAGATGGCCACCAAAATGTCAAAAAATCTGAAAAAGGATATCTCTGGTCATAATCAAGATAGAAACATGATTTTAAGTTCAGGATATATACATTTCTGAGGTCAAGGATTTAAAATTAGCAATTTGTCAAAAACTTGCTGGCAGCCATTTTGGATTTCTAATTAGGTCAGCACAAATTTTATATTTCTAGCTCCAACCAGTATAGACAACCAATTCATAGCTTAGGAAAAAATAATTCTAAAAGTATTAAGTTGAGATACATCACATATCAGTTGGTGGTAGGTACCCATTTTGATTATTTAATGTCACAAATGTCAAAGACGCATGTGTACTGACTCATGAGCTTTAGTTCAAATCAACATAGCATCAAGGTTTAGAGTGGAATAATTAACATGTCTGAGGGTAATTTCATCTACAGGGTCTCTACAAGTATTTCCAGTACAATGTCTGAATAACACTGTTGATCATCTTTGATTATTCAAGATGACTGCCAAAATTTCAAAAATCTTGAAAACGATATATCGTTGGTCATAATCAAGATAGAAACATGATTTTAATTCAAAATATACATTTCTGGGGACTAGACATTCCTATTAGCCATTTATAAAGAGCTAGGTGGTGTGAAGCATCAATACAGTTGATGCGATTATAAATCAGTAGAGGGAGCCCAGCCCACTCACCTGTACAGGTAAATCAGTGCAGGTGTGCTGACCTACTTATTGCCTGCACACTACATGCTTCATGCTAGCTCCATGCTTATCACAAAACTTTTTTCATTTTTGCTTTTTGCTTGCTCACTATGGCGGTTAATTGTAAAGCATGCAGGCAGGAATACCATGGGAACAATCGGGCATGTCCTGAATGTACGTGCCCCAACCCAAGGTGGAAGCCGGGGCATGAAATTGTGAATCATGAGAAGCCGGCAGATTCAAAATCATCTAACGATGACTCCAACAGGGAAGAGTCAGGGTCAACACAGCAGGACGGCACGGCCGGGAAGAACAGGGCGCCATGACGATCTACGTTGATGGTCCAAATGGTGCAACAATGACTTTTACCCCCAATGGTAGTGCTATGGAGCAAGGTACATACAGTCTGCCCGATGGTCTTAATGTCAGGGACTCTTAGCTACAGCAAGGTCAAACAGTCCTTTCGGGCCAAAGCGTCCTTGGAACATTGCTGGTACCTGGTGACACTGCCATTCTTATTAGCTATTATAAAAAGCTAGGTGGTAGCCATTTTTAAGACTTTTTTAACATTTAGGTGGCCATCTTAAATGATTAAAAATGCTCAAGTCTGACATCCTCACACCCTACTGAAAATGTTCATAGAGATCTTGTAGATGAATAATCAAAAGAGAGAGAAAATATATCTGAGAATTTTGGGTCAACCTGCAATTCTGCCAGACTAATACACTCATTTAGTAAGGCATGATAAGGTGTGGCTCCAATTCTATTGTTTGGTGCATATATCTTTAAACGGCCGAGGTGCGACAAGTCAAATGTCACAATGGGTGTGGTATAGGCGTTGAATCCATAGGTGAGAAAACAGACGGCTCCCTGACCTTTTACCATTGATTGTCATGATGCATATGTAAAGGTCGGTGAAAACATTTCTGGAAATGCTGGGATTGAACCCAGGTCTCTCAACTTACAAGTAAGTGCTCTACCACTGAGCTACATCCCCTGGCCTGATGTTTCCACCTTCGAATTCCCACCAAACCTGGATCAGTATGATACACACTAGGGGGCAGTGATTAGCCGGCGACCCACCCCTGGGGGTCGGTCAACTGAGCATAGGGAATTACTGCCCCTACACATGGATGTGAGGGGTAGACACTAACATTTTGAGTCTTATGCCACTTAGGTTAGAATATAATTATAGCAATGTAAATAGTTAAAAATATTCTGTCCAAATAGCCAATTTCAAAGGAATTCTAGAAAAAAAAATCACAGGCCCCATCCAAAACTACTGGCCATTGAACATGGGGTTAGTGTTCATGTCTACCTCTGGATGATTACCTCACCTGGGCTACATTCACTCATACCAACCCTTGGGTAAGGAGCGCTCCTGATAGGTATATATACTCTACATTCATGTAACTCACCAACACTGCATTATTAGATCATAATGATGGATGACTACGGACCTTAACACGTTGTGAGGCCTTTAAGTCTTAACCCTTTAAGGGCCACTGATGCAATAATGTATCATGTTCATTATTTGTCAGGATGCACCAATGCATCATGCCGACCCTCCAGGACTCAATCTACCCCTAGGGTCGGCATGATGCATGAATGTAGCCCTGGTAAGTTACTCATCAAGGCCGGGCCTGAAGAATCTGTGGGACCAAATGGCCTGCGAGGGGGAAAAGTTTTCATATAGACTACCTGACTAACTTTGACAAATAATGATTCAACACTTGGCTGAAAATGATCTTGCAGTTTTAACGTGAAGGTATTTCTGAAATATCTATCTATGATGAATCTGAATGTTTAGTGATTAACTTAATCTGGCATGAAATGTGAACAAAATGTAGATCCTAACAAAAACTGTCCAAATCTGGTGTTCATAGCCAAAGATGACAATCCCAGGGCCATTGGCAATGCTAATTGTTAATGCATTGTATGTATTACTCATATCAGGAATGTTTCATGTAACAAATGTAACAAATTGTCAGAAAATTTGCTGTAAATTGGAAAATATTGTGTTAATTGACGTGTATATACTTACTGTGAGATTATCCAGAAGTGCTGAATGTTTTATCAAACACGGTTCAGGACTCTTCTCACCACAGACCATGTCCCACTATATTTATAAAGATTACATGTAGTCTAGAAGTGAGGAAGGGATTTTTAACTTAACCCAAAATTCTCTGATATGTATTTTTTTCTCATCTACAAGGTATCTTTGAACATTTCCAGTAGGGTATGAGGATGTCACCTTTGAGCATTTTTGATTATTCAAGATGGCCACCAAAATGTCAAAAAATCTGAAAAATGATATATCTCTGGTCATAATCAAGATAGAAACATGATTTTAAGTTCAGGATATATACATTTCTGAGGTCAAGGAATTAGAAGTAGCCCTTGGTGGCAGCCATTTTGAATTTCTAATGAGGTCAGCACAAATTTTATATTTTTAGCTCCAACCAGTATAGACAACCAATTCATAGCTTAGGAAAAAATAATTCTAAAAGTATTAAGTTGAGATACATCACATATCAGTTGGTTGTAGGTACCCATTTTGATTATTTAATGTCACAAATGTCAAAGACGCATGTGTACTGACTCATGAGCTTTAGTTCAAATCAATATAGCATCAAGGTTTAGAGTGGAATAATTAACATGTCTGAGGGTAATTTCATCTACAGGGTCTCTACAAGTATTTCCAGTACAATGTCTGAATAACACTGTTGATCATCTTTGATTATTCAAGATGACTGCCAAAATTTTAAAAATCTTGAAAATGATAGATCATAATCAAGGTAGAAACACGATTTTAAGTTCAAAATATACATTTCTGGGGACAAGACATTCCAATTAGCCATTTATAAAAAGCTAGGTGGTAGTCATTTTACGACTTTTTTACATTTAGGTAGCCATCTTGAATGACTAAAAATGCTCAAGGATGACAAACACACCCTACTGGAAATGTTCATCAAGACCTTGCAGATGAATAATCAAGAGAGAGAAAAAATATATCAAAGAACTTTTGGTCAACCTGCAACTTCTGCCAGACTAATGGACTCATTTAGAGACGTTTGATAAGGTGTGGCTCTGATTCTATTGTTTGGGGAATATCTGTCTTAATCTACAAAGCCAGATGCAATGGAGCATTTGGTGCAAAGTAATTGTTATTCATATGGATGACACAATTTGTGTTTTGCGACCATTGTAATCAGCACCATTGTATGGAGATACGCCCTGTGAGCAGAAGTTATTGGGTGCATTACATTAGGTATTATATATGTGACATGTGACCCGTTTTACCAGTCTGATAGATAAGTCACCGACCTTCAAAAATTAGTTAGATATCAGTTGAGTAAGAAGTCATCAATACCTTTCATTTGACATATTGTATGAGTTGCTATCTGCTCTAAAAGTAATTTTATTTAATTTTCAAAGTTAAAAACACATGGAGTGTTGTTTTGAGCTACGCGCACATGAAGTGAGAGGAGCTGCTCACGAGCATCTTCTCTCACCATAACAAAGGGCATTAATATATGAGATATAGACACAATTCTTTTTCTGCATATAGATAAGGCTTATGGCTAGTACATATCATAGAACCAAGCACTTTGATGAAATATTTTTATTCATGCAACTGCAATAAAAAAAAAAAAACATGCGCTGACTCCTGGAAAATGTTAGTGTTTTAGTCAAGTCACATAGGTGTACTTTACCTGTCTCTTCTGCAGATTCTAGAAGACTTACACTCTTAAATGTTCTTGTATATCAGTGTATAATGTCATGTTAGTCACTCCATGCGCATATTGTACAATAAATAGTCACATGTATACATAGTACAGCAGGTGGAAATCCAGGTATATAGATCCAAGCTCCTTTGGTAATTACATCCACATGGTTACTCCAAGTTTTAAATCATTCCAACAGTCATGGTAACACTGTAACCTGTTGTCCATTCTAATACTAATTTATTAGATAATCTACATAGCATGATATACATGTGATTTACTTTTGAGTGGTCCGACCCCTGCGCTGCCGCTGTGTTGGAGGAAACCAATACATAGAGAGAACTAAACGACCATGGTGTACGAGGTGGCTGATCCACCACGAGACACCCCCCGAGGGGTTGATCAGCCACCGAGGACACCAGGGGAGTTTAGTTCTCTATTTATTTTATGTTTTTAGAGTGTTTAATTAACTGAAAATTAACAAAATCCGTTACCGTAGTTCACCGTACGAGCGCTGGTCTGCCATTTTGAATGTTTACATGCACCCGGAACCAAGCTACGGTACCGGATCGGTTGCTGTGGTGGATCAGCACACGTTACGCCATTGGGGGTGTGGCGATCGGTCCCTACGGGAAGAAGTTATTCACATAAAATTACATCCATAGCCATTGCCCTCATCATCTCTTCCTTCCCCTCAGAGTCAGAATCCTCTCCAGAGACTGGAGTCCTTTCTCTTCCTCTGCCATGCTTTTTTTCCTCTCCTTCTACAAGAGTCCCTTGGTCGACCACGCCCTCTTACTGGTTGTGGATTATCATCTAGCAAAAGCTGGTCCCCCTGCACACAAACTGTACCCCTACCCCTTGGCCTGCCTCTCCCTCTTCCTGTTGTGACACCTCTGTAAACCCCCAAAAATGACCCTGGATGAAAAATGACCCTGGTCTCTCTGCTTTAGAAGAATGTATTTTGTGTTTTTGGGTTACTTTTCTTTGTCTATCCACCATAAATCAATCAAATATGAAATGAGAAAGATGGATAATAGTGAAGAAGAATGTTTGATTACCTTTTAGTCATTTTCTTTTATATTTTTTCTGAATGATTGCAGTAGGTGTGAATGAAAATACATCTCTTGGCTCACAATAAAGCAAATGATATTTTATCATTGCACTGTAAACCCACCGCTATTGGAAAGTCGTCATATATGACGAGTTTAGGGTCATCAGGCCATTATGACTACCCTAAGTCGTCACACTGACCACATTGGCTTTACCAGTAGTCTGTTTATATACCATAAGAGGGCCCCACTATGCATTCCTGTAATATATTTGATCTTCCATTGGTTGTAGAGAGGCTCAAATATATACATTGTACTTATTGTATATTCTATCATGAAAAGGGGAAAATAATAATCATTTGATACAAAATACTTGTCGAAAGTTGGGAATGTTTTAGTAGAAATATAGAAAAGCAGATAGATCATTCAGGTAATAACACCTCTCTTATGGCTAGTGCTAGTGCTATAACTCCTAACTCATTGAGTGTGCTTAACATATAGTAGATCAGTGTACTCACACAGTTCTATGTAAGGTTCAACTAAACCTATGATAGTGGGTTAGGATCCCCCCCCCCCAACTGAATAAATACTTATTTATGGGTGAGGAGCTGAATATGATTTACAAACAAAAAACAATTTGGAACTCTGTAGAAGATGAAGAGGGATACTAGAATATCTATAATTTCAACTCAGGTTGATGTGGCTTTAAAGGGTGGCCATCCTGACGACTTTAGGTCATCAGGGACGACCCTAAGTCGTCCCCAATGACTACCCCCTGAGGACCTAAAGCTGTAGATTTAGGTATTGTCAACCTGAGGACCTAAAGTTGTCAGTATTGATGAGTTTGGGTTCCCGTAGGTTTTCAGTGTGATTGAACACATTTGTGATTGATAAATTACACACCACGAGAAATACTGACTTTTATTCTAGTCAAATCTAGACTAACTTTTGAATATGAAGTCTAGCAGTTGAGGAAAGACAATTTAAAACTTGGAAAAAGGGAGGGATGTGTACTCCAAGGGATTTCTGCACACACAGAGAAGGAGATGGGTGGGGGCATGGTCATAAATAACACTGGGTCAAAACTGACCCAGGGTCAAAAATGATTCTGGGGTGAGTGGGGGGATGGACCAGGCAGGGTCAAAAATTACTTCGGGTCAAAAATGACTCCGGGTTCATTTCTGTGCTTTTGCTTAGACCTGTCTACCTCTACCTCTGCCTCGAATTTGCTCTCCATTTACAACTGGATGAGGTAGTAGAGGTGGAGGTAAAGCCTGAGGTTCTGCAACTACCCCAGCTGTAACATCCTTTGGAATAGTTGCTTTTGGGCAAGTGATATTCTTTGTGTCCTCAGTATAGAATTCACGGATACTTTCAAACAAATACCACTGTCTTTGGGTAGACAAGCCTGGAGAGGGGGAAATGGCTGGCAGACCTTGGGGGACATGTCCTTGGTCAATATGTTGCAGGTGTCAGGTGCAGAGTTAACTAACTTCTTCATTACCACCTGGCCAGGCTTGTCATGTTTAAAGTCAAAGTGATGGTACTGCCTGATCCCCTTTACATGTTTGGTAATGGGGAGCAGAAAGCTTTGTCATTCATATGTTGGAACAGAGCAGTTACCATTCTCATCTCCCACTGAATGTGGGATCTTGACATCGGTTACAGTGCTCTCGTGTACCACCTTCTAAAACTGTGCAAGACTAAAAACATCAGACCTTCTAAACCTTTGCTTCAACAGGCAAAAACACCAGTCAGGTGCAAATTTGGTGTGCCCAGTAATTAAAAAGAGCAGAGATATTGACTTCTTCAGCCCCACAATACACCTCCACATGAGATGGGCGATCATGTACTTATTCTTGTTCTGCCCACTGCAGTTGTCACAGTGTAACTCCAGATGTTTTGGGACTAAGAAATAGAATGGGCCAGGCTGCATAGGGTAGGATGGAAGGTGCACTTGTTGAGCATAATCAAAACTCACATGGACTGTGTAGTCAACACCACAAGCAGGATGAAGGCCAAATGGGGGTCGATTTGCAAGTTCATAGTCCTCTTTTGCCTTCTTACACAACTATTGATAGAACGCCTGTTCCCTCCCCACTACTTCTAGGTGCTCAGTCTGCTTCCAAAGCTTGGCTTGTTTAACACAGTCTGGGAGACAACTAGAGTTGGTGATATCACAGTTGTTCTTTTGGCATTCCCAGCACAAGTCAGTCATTGGGCAGGAGCAGACAGTTTTGGGAAGATATTTCCTCCACAAGTTCCTGAATGTAGAGTCGGCTACAGTCCCGAGGTTCAACTTCTCTACATCCTCATTGCACTGCCTATATACTAGCCTTTGTACAAGTGGAAGGGAGGATTAAGATATCATCTCGCTTGTGTGTTGGGAGTCGGCCAGGGATAGTATGGCATATTTGAAAGAAATATACCAATGCCTAATGTGTGACAGATGAATTATTCACAAAGATTAGTATTATTACACTCACCAGTAGAAAAACAATAATGTATCCTGACACACCCATTTATTACCAACTCTGAACAAGCTACGGCAATGCTGCCAAGCCTTCCTACCCTTTTCCCCTTCTTTGCTGTGGAAAAGTTTTGACTAGTGTCGGTTGCAGATGCCAGGATACCCAGTAGCAGCATGTCCAATTCAGATAATGATGTTCCCAAATTATTGTTTACACTCAGGACAGCGTGAAGGGTTAAAAAGATGGCCTCTGATTGGTCCACAAGTGACTTTGAAATGAAACGAGTTCTGCCATTGGATAGATGAAATGGCGCACTACAGAAGCGTACCAAACATGGGTATGGGGCTCCAGTGAGGGGGTTCTGACAGAGTACACAAAATATGCAAAAATCACTCGCTGACACAATCTCTTGGCTCTTTGTTCTAGATCACCAGACCATGCCTCAAAAACACATGTAGAGGTCGGTGAAAAGGTTCTGGAGAAACCGGGGCTTGAAGACCGGGCCCTCCAACTTCGAAGCGGTTGCTCTACCTCTGAGCTACTTCCCCTTGGCCTGACATTTCTACCTTCCATCCACACCTGGATCGGTATGATACATACTAGGGGGCAGTGATTACCCGGAGGCCCGCCCCTGGGGGTCTGCCACCGAATACGGGGAATTACTGCCCCTACACACATTTAAGATTTTAGATATGGCTCGATAACTTGATGTAGGGTGAGACAAATAAATAAACTGGCAATAAATGCGAAAAACCAATTTTTGATTAAAATGATGTTTTCCCCTTCAGACCCCTGTATCTCAGTTTGTGCTGATGCGACTTATCTATCATGCAATAGGTCACATATGTCTTATAGTAATGTCGGTGAGTGTATTGTAGTTAGATCACACATCTATATTCTCATTCCCAGGGTAAATTAGGACTAAAAGCTTTACACCAGGTAGGCCCCACCCAGCTATGATCAATCCAGGAGAGAAGTGTGACATTTAGTTGACAATTAGGGTGGATGGGAATGGAGAAGGAGCTTACTATGGGCGGTTCCTGGATATATAAAGTGGGGGTTCAGTCCCAGAGGTCTATCACAGCATATGTATAGTTTAAAGAATTTTGGTGTACCATTAGCAGTAAATCCATGGTTATGAGTAAGGGGAACGAAAATATTATTTGATAACAAAAAAGTTTTTTGAGGGATGCGTTGGTGAAATTCTGGGGTAGGTAGGGTTTTCGGAAAGGACTGCAAGTCTCATGTGGTAATGCATTGTTTTTGAGGGGATATGGGGGTTGGTTGGTCCCCCTAATTATAAGATTTTTGAAATATAGTCAAACTCTTCAGTTTAAGGGATTTTGGTAGCCTTAGGTGTTAATCTTGTACTTTTAGATGTGTTGTTTAAGGGGTTGTGGGGGCCTGTCCCCACGTGCAAGAGAAATTTAGAAATATAGATGTCAATCCCTGAAGTTTGAAGCATTTTGGTTTAGCCCCACCTTCAGGAGTGAAAATCTAAATGTTTATGCAATGGTAATTGATGGGGTTAGCATCATCTAGGGAAATCTTAAAACATGATTATCAGACTCTTATTTATGATTTTAAAGTATTTTGAATTTTCAGAAAGAAGATGCAAATTTATGTCCTGATACATTGCTCTTTGATAATATTTGCAGGCCTAGTCCCCAAAGGACATTTTTTGAAATATGAATGTCAACAGATCTACTTTAAGGACCTTCTGTACCATTATAGGTATATACCGTGTACATTATGTGGAACACTAAATGAATGAGAACAACCCAAGTGAGTAGTGGTGCTTAACGCGCATGGCTGACTAAACCTGCCCTTTATTTCAAAACAAACAACAAGTAAAGTTGAAATTCGACTGTGGTGGTTACATGAGGAGCGTCTGGTGGCAGGGTGAGGTGACACTATAATAGGTTTAAACCTCTATAGACCCCTGACATCATTTATACAGTCAGTAAATCTTGTAGTTACAGAGGTGGGGGCGTAACTAATGTGGTTATGCATTGTTGGTTGAGTGGGGCGAGTGTCCCCCAAGAAAACTTTGGAAATTGGAATATCAAACTGTGAAGTTCAGAGCAGTGTAATGTAACCTTTAGGGATGTTTTTAGAAAATTAAAAAATTCTTGTGTGATGATGCATTATTATTCAAAAGGGATTTAGAGCCTTCCCAAAGAAATTTTGGAAAGATGGAGCAGGTTAGGTCTTAGACCTAAAAGACCCGAGTTTTTAATGCAATTTTCAATGCTATTTTCAATTCAACTTTCAATATTCAATCAGATATTGACAAATAGTGAGTAATTACTGAAATGTATTGACGAACTGCTGACAAATAGTGAGTAATTACTAATTATTTTGAGTAATTGCTAACAAATAGTGCACTATTATTACTGCATATATTGACTAATAATTGCTGACAAATAGTGAGTAATTACAAACATATTTTGAGTTATTGCTGACAAATAGTGAGTAATTACTGACATATATATTGACTAATTGCTGACAAATAGTGCATAGGTACTGACATAGTTTGACAAATACCAGTCAAGGCATGATGCACTAATGAATCAATGCCTATTTCTCTGCTGTTTATCGACAGGTTTCAATATGTAATAATATCAATCGCAAGGTTTTCCACTAGGCCAATTCTACTTTTTAAATTTTCAGACCCATACTCCTGATGGTTGCTGAGAATAGATTGCATCAAACCAGTCAAGGCAGGATGCACCAATGAATCAATGCCTATTTCTCTGCTGTTTATCGACAGATTTCAATATATATATATATATATATATATATATATATATATATATATATATATATATATACTAGTCATACAAAATATTCACTAATTTGATGTAATTTCAGGCATTTATTTCCACCTAGTTAGTGGTACCCTATGTCAACCACCAACAGTGCCTATGTACGATGGTGTAGGAGAAATCCATAATGGATAATAATGTGTAACCAGCGGTGCTGACAATGATAGGATATGTAAAGTAATTTAGTAGAAAGGCAAAAGAAAAAGGCAGTAAGGCAAGACAAAGTGATTAATGTTTATTAACAGACAAAAGAGTTGATGGCGTGTTCCGCAGAGATTAAGGTATAAATTGTCATGTTCAGGTCCATAATGAGATTTGAGACGGAAGGCTTGATGGCTCCAGTTGAGAGATGAAGGAGATAAAATTCCGAAATCCAATCTGAAAATGAAAGAGATAATTAGTTTAGGACCAGTAGAACTGGAGGGATTAATGATGAATAATGGGAAGAAGAATATTAGATTAGGACATAACTACTTTACAAAGTTGAGTAATGAAAAGGGAAATAAATGAGATGGTGATGTCATGAGACAAATACATGTCTCTGCGCAGGCGCGCCGGGAAAATAATAATACTTGAATAACATATTTGTAGAATTCAGAGTAGGAGACAGTGAGTTGGTTCAGAGGGAGCATGGAGACAGCATTGGAAGTTGGGCACTCATATCTAAGCTAACTGTTAGCAGCTAAATACCATTAGATCACAACAGGGAGTAGCCTACCTCTGTTAAGGAAAGGAGCATTTTAGTAGTGGAGATTCAACATGCAATTGTTAGTGATAACATCCTCACCTTTCACAAGCTGAGTAGATCTGGAGGTTGCTCAGACATAAGCAGTTGGGACTTAGAACAACACTACCTGGGAATGATAGTGTTTCAACTTATGAAATTAATACAAAATGGAGATAGCAATTAATAGCAGTAATTAACATCGTCGGACTCCAGGCCTGGGAAGGGCCTCTCCCTCTCCATGCAGGGAGGATCCCTGCATGGACTTAGGATCAACACTAAAGTTGGATCATCATAACAACAGTTAAGACTCTCCATGTGAGTACACTGCATTGTTTAATTAGGAGTTGAATTGGGCCAAACTTGCCTGCTGCCTTGCCTATTGTGTGGTAATGCGCGATCTTAGTAATTGGGAGTTAAGGCTGATGAGACTAAAGGTGAAGAGGAGATAGAGTTATTGTATCACCATGGTATGAACTAGAGGATATAATGGAGTGTTGATCATCGAAGGGTGCCGGAGTATTTGATGAACTGTTGTGCTCTTGTTGTGCTTGACGTGTTAGCAGCCGAGGAGGAGAAACAAATAAAGTCTTCAGTCAGGAGGTATCTCTCACTAGTTTTATT
Organism: Acholoe squamosa; assembly: GCA_949317995.1. Lineage (NCBI taxonomy): Eukaryota > Metazoa > Annelida > Polychaeta > Phyllodocida > Polynoidae > Acholoe > Acholoe squamosa. The sequence goes on along the minus strand of OX439049.1, from coordinate 64,813,216 downwards.
TGAGTAGGATCACTGCGCGGCTGATATGTGTACTGGGCTGAGGTAGTGACACACTCTACCATTTATAAGGAGCTAGCTCAAACCCCAAATGCACTTTACTACATCTATATGCAGCGATTAGAAAGCAAGGTCTAAATAACATCAAATTAATAGAGTGAACACACAGTACACCTATACAGATCTACGTGGTCACCGACCCACTCAAGTAGAGCACCACTGAGCTACCAGTGCCCTTCCACAGATGGAAACAGTGAGGGAGAGAGTGGTTGACTTAGAGTACATGGTGACAGATGGAAACAGTGAAGGAGAGAGTGGTAGACTTAGAGTACAAGGTGACAGATGGAAACAGTGAAGGAGAGAGTGGTAGAGTTAGAGCACAGGGTGACAGATGGAAACAGTGAAGGAGAGAGTGGTAGAGTTAGAGTACAGGGTGACAGATGGAAACAGTGAAGGAGAGAGTGGTAGACTTAGAGTACAGGGTGACAGATGGAAACAGTGAAGGAGAGAGTGATAGAGTTAGAGTACAGGGCGACAGATGGAAACAGGAGAGAATGGTAGAGTAAGATTACAGGGTGACAGATGGAAACAGTGAAGGAGAGAGTGGTAGAGTTAGAGTACAGGGTGACAGATGGAAACAGTGAAGGAGAGAGTGGTAGAGTTAGAGTACAGGGTGACAGATGGAAACAGTGAAGGAGAGAGTGGTAGAGTTAGAGCACAGGGTGACAGATGGAAACAGTGAAGGAGAGAGTGGTAGAGTTAGAGTACAGGGCGACAGATGGAAACAGTGAAGGAGAGAGTGGTTGACTTAGAGTACAGGGTAACAGATGGAAACAGTGAAGGAGAGAGTGGTAGAGTTAGAGTACAGGGCGACAGATAGAAACAGTGAAGGAGAGAGTGGTTGACTTAGAGTACAGGGTGACAGATGGAAACAGTGAAGGAGAGAGTAGTAGAGTTAGAGCACAGGGTGACAGATGGAAACAGTGAAGGAGAGAGTGGTAGAGTTAGAGTACAGGGCGACAGATGGAAACAGGAGAGAATGGTAGAGTAAGATTACAGGGTGACAGATGGAAACAGTGAAGGAGAGAGTGGTAGACTTATACAGGGTGACAGATGGAAACAGAATGAGAGAGTGGTTGACTTAGAGTACAGGGTGACAGACAGAAACCGTGAAGGAGAGAGTGGTTGACTAAGAGTACAGGGTGACAGATGGAAACAGGAGAGAGTGGTAGACTTAGAGTACAGGGTGACAGATGGAAACGGAGAGAGTGGTACGGTTAGAGTACAGGGTGACAGATGGATACAGAAGGAGAGAGTGGTAGAGTTAGAGTACAGGGCGACAGATGGAAACAGTGAAGGAGAGAGTGGTTGACTTAAGAGTACAGGGTGACAGATGGGAACAGTGAAGGAGAGAGTGGTTGACTTAGAGTACAGGGTGACAGATGAAAACAGTGAAGCAGAGAGTGGTAGAGTTAGAGTACATGGTGACAGATGGAAACAGAAGGAGAGAGTGGTAGAGTTAGAGTACAGGGTGACAGACAGAAACCGTGAAGGAGAGAGTGGTTGACTTAGAGTACAGGGTGACAGTTGGAAACAGTGAAGGAGAGAGTGGTTAACTTAGAGTACAGGGTGACAGATGGAAACAGGAGAGAGTGGTAGAGTTAGAGCACAGGGTGACAGATGGAAATAGGAGACAGTGGTTGACTTAGAGTACAGGGTGACAGATGGAAACAGGACAGAGTGGTAGAGTTAAAGCACAGGGTGACAGATGGAAATAGAAGGAGAGAGTGGTACGGTTAGAGTACAGGGTGACAGATGGATACAGAAGGAGAGAGTGGTAGGGTTAGAGCACAGGGTGACAGATGGAAACATAAGGAGAGAGTGGTAGGGTTAGAGAACAGGGTGACAGATGGAAACAGGAGAGAGTGGTTGACTTAGAGTACAGGGTGACAGATGGAAACAGTGAAGGAGAGAGTGGTTGACTAAGAGTACAGGGTGACAGATGGAAACAGGAGAGAGTGGTTGACTAAGAGTACAAGGTGACAGATGGAAACAGGAGAGAGTGGTAGAGTTAGAGCACAGGGTGACAGATGGAAACAGAAGGAGAGAGTGGTTGACTTAGAGTACAGGGTGACAGATGGAAACAAGAGAGAATGGTAGACTTAGAGTACAGGGTGACAGACAGAAACCGTGAAGGAGAGAGTGGTTGACTAAGAGTACAGGGTGACAGACAGAAACCGTGAAGGAGAGAGTGGTTGACTTAGAGTACAGGGTGACAGACAGAAACCGTGAAGGAGAGAGTGGTTGACTAAGAGTACAGGGTGACAGATGGAAACAGGAGAGAGTGGTAGAGTTAGAGCACAGGGTGTCAGATGGAAATAGAAGGAGACAGTGGTTGACTTAGAGTACAGGGTGACAGATGGAAACAGGACAGAGTGGTAGAGTTAGAGCACAGGGTGACAGATGGAAACAGAAGGAGAGAGTGGTACGGTTAGAGTACAGGGTGACAGATGGATACAGAAGGAGAGAGTGGTAGGGTTAGAGCACAGGGTGACAGATGGAAACAGAAGGAGAGAGTGGTAGGGTTAGAGAACAGGGTGACAGATGGAAACAGGAGAGAGTGGTTGACTTAGAGTACAGGGTGACAGATGGAAACAGTGAAGGAGAGAGTGGTTGACTAAGAGTACAGGGTGACAGATGGAAACAGGAGAGAGTGGTTGACTAAGAGTACAAGGTGACAGATGAAAACAGGAGAGAGTGGTAGACAGAGTACAGGGTGACAGATGGGAACAATGAAGGAGAGAGTGGTTGACTTAGAGTACAGGGTGACAGACAGAAACCGTTAAGGAGAGAGTGGTTGACTTAGAGTACAGGGTGACAGACAGAAACCGTGAAGGAGAGAGTGGTTGACTTAGAGTACAGGGTGACAGACAGAAACCGTGAAGGAGAGAGTGGTTGAATTAGAGTACAGGGTGACAGACAGAAACCGTGAAGGAGAGAGTGGTTGACTTAGAGTACAGGGTGACAGACCGAAACAGTGAAGGAGAGAGTGGTTGACTTAGAGTACAAGGTGACAGAAACCGTGAAGGAGAGAGTGGTAGACTTAGAGTACAGGGTGACAGACAAACCGTGAAGGAGAGAGTGGTTGAATTAGAGTACAGGGTGACAGACAGAAACCGTGAAGGAGAGAGTGGTTGACTTAGAGTACAGGGTGACAGATGGAAACAGAAGGAGAGAGTAGTAGACTTAGAGTACAGGGTGACAGATGGAAACAGTGAAGGAGAGAGTGGTAGAGTTAGAGCACAGGGTGACAGATGGAAACAGTGAAGGAGAGAGTGGTAGAGTTAGAGTACAGGGTGACAGATGGAAACAGAAGGAGAGAGTGGTAGAGTTAGAGTACAGGGTGACAGATGGAAACAGAAGGAGAGAGTGGTTGACTTAGAGTACAGGGTGACAGACAAACCGTGAAGGAGAGAGTGGTTGACTTAGAGTACAGGGTGACAGACAGAAACAGTGAAGGAGAGAGTGGTAGAGTTAAGGTACAGGGTGGTTAATCATGGTACCTATCATGACTTTGAATCGATATATATTCTGCCTCACATTTTATCTAAATATGAGATGTTAAGTATGGAGAGTACTGCTGGATTGCAAGCTTACTGACTTACCTACTTACAAAGACAAGCAGAAAGACAATGACTTGTTTCATGAATTTATTCCATCAATAATTCCTTTACCCATATCTGGTGGGACCTTTAGCAAAGTACCCACACACAACACATTAACTGTTAGCTTCCTTCCCAGTGTTTTATTGAATTATTTACATAATAATTGATGTCATATCATTGTGTGATATTTATTGGTTTACTCTCAAAGTGTGTTCCTGCTTGAAATAAAGGTTAACCCTTCAAGGGCCGCTAATGTAGGAGTGCATCATGCCCATTGCTCATCATGATGCACCAATGAAGTGGCGAGACTGCTCACCAGTGCTTCATTGGAGCATCATGCCGACCCTCTGGGTGTACATAAACCCTGCAGGGTTGGCATGATGCTTTTGAAAATGCAGCCCTGGTGAGTTACTCACCAGGGCTGCATTCATGCATCATGACGACCAATAAGCATGATACATTAATGCATCAGCAGCCGTTAAAAGGTTAATGTTTGATTCCCCAAATCTAGCAGACTTTATACTGGCCGTCGAAAACCCTGTCATAAAAACAAATCTCGATATGATACATCTTTGGCCTCAGTCGTGACTGATATAGAATGTGTAGGTGAGTCTTGAAGTTGGAGGCGTAGTGATTGCAGAATGAGTGTATACACATAAATAAAAAACAACTAAGGCATGAATCATGGTGGAACAAGGCTCTTCACAAAAACCTGAATCAGACATAATAAGGAAAACTTCATATTCTATAAAATGGTGAAGAGAATGAAATATTACATAGTGTTTTACAAAATATCTCTTTCACATGATCTGGTCTCTTTGTATTTCTTTCCTGACAAACACTTTAAAATTCAAACATACCAGCTCCTGAGGTAGAGACACTTATAGGGATAGTCGATGATTGTAAATTTCCTCCGCCACAGGTAGAAGCGGGTATATGCCAAGCTCTGAGACAGTGCGCCTACAATGATACATAGGGAGCCAAAGTGATTTCCGTGGGACTCTGATTTTATCCTCGAACAGGGGCGTTTTATGACATTACCTTGCCAGCCGTAAGTAGGTCATAATGCTGAAGGGATAGGGGCTTCAACCTAACTCAAGATATCTTCTTAAGTTTTATACAATTTTCAAAGGGCCTCCAGACCAAATATTGACACATATCATTTCAAAGAATCTCCACGAAAAAATCCAGTAACAGGGCTTCTAAAATCTTAAGGAAAATTGTGGCCCTATCTCTCACCACTGTGACCTACATTTGAGTGCCAGACTAATTTTTCCGCCATTTGTTAATCTTGCTGTGAACACTTCGGTCCCTTATTGAATCGTGTGATTTCTTGGTGTGCAGTGAAAGCTTCTCTATGTAATAATGAATGTTAGGTTAAAGCTGGTGTCAATGTGCACTTTGGTGCTGCCTACATTCCACTAACAACCCTTTGGTGATCGGAGTAATGCCCGTGGAATAGAAATCAGTCTTTGTCATTAACAATAATAATGTCCTAACCTCAGTAGGAAAAAACAATACCCTCTACAGCTTCTAAAACATTCATGGATCATGCCGACCCTACCGGTTTATAAAAGTGGACCTGTATGGTCAGAATGATACATTCATACATTAGTTGCTCTCAAAGAGTTAATCCAATTAGACTTTCTGCGCTTACACTTTATTCCTGATAGGTACATTTCTATGTGAAATCATTGCATGCAGTTGGTGTAAAGTGATTAATTAATATATCGCATAGATACAATAATTTGTTAACATGTGTCGTTTTGATGGCACCTTTATTCTCTGGATTCATCAAATACATATATACAAGTATCAGTCACAGCGACACTAATACGCAGGATGTCCATACGTAATTGACGCTGTAACACTTTAAAGGCGCTAATGCATCAATGCATCATGTCAACCCTTTTGAATTGATACTTTCAGGGAAGGTCATCATGATGCACCAATGAAGTGCTGGTGAGCAGACTCACCAGCACTTCATTGGTGCATCATAGGCATGATGCACTCCTGCATCAGCGACCCTTAAAGGGTTAAAGCACCATAGTTTAGCGCATCATGCCCTTTGATCATGACTATTTTAGGGCTTCAATGAATACTTCATTAGTAACTAAAAGACCACTTACATCCAATACTGCCAACATTCAATATTTGTAACAATCACAGTGTAACAACCACATCCGCAGTGTAAATCAACATCCCGCACCCCACAGTCCCTTGGTGAGGGCCCCCTTTTAGCCCACTCATTGTTAGCACTCAGGCTGTGCACACTATTGTTCCTCAGCCCGAGCCCCCAGTACCCCACTATTAGGACATGTGGCAGACTCGGGCTGCCCGTTCACCTTTTTATGTATATAACACTCCTGTTTACTCATAGCCTTAGGAATAACCTCGGCAGACTTGGTGTCGTACTTAGGGAGTAGATCCGGGACGTCGGCAGCACCGGAGCTGATCTCTGTGCACAGTTTCACCAGGTCGTAGTTAATGGTCTCCGTGACACGCGAGTCATGGGCGTAGTCAGCATGTGACGTCACAAACTCACGCAGGAAACGTGCCGTGGTCTTCAGCTTACCTGCAATATATCATAAAGAAGTTTGTATTTCCTAACTCGCTATGTGACATGGTGCCCTCATGCTCCTTTGTCTACGGCATCAATGTTAGTCTCTATAAGTGGCTGTCTGATGGAGTGAAACTGTGGCTCACATAGAAGCAAATGGGTTTCTGCAAATGCTTTGACTGAGTTTGATACTTCAAGGTATGCCGAATGGGGCTCACACCAAATTAGAGGTGAGCACATGGCTATAGACTTTGTACCAGCAATTTTGTATGACAGCTCAACTTCTTTAAGTTCCCAAAATGATGATACACCAATAATACACGTGCAGAACGGCCCGGACCCGCTCTTGAAGAAACGGTCGGCTCAAACTAATCATCGTTCAGCTTTACCATTAGACTGTATTGTGAGTAGGTATATTTTTTAGAATCAAAAGCTGAAAAAAGAATATATCAAGCCCTTTGGGGTTGAGTGAGCTTTCTGTCTGACTAATTTGTCATCATTCTATAAGGATCCTCCCAGATAAGTAAGGGCTGTATTCATGCAGCATGCTAAAAGAGCTTTATGCTGTTTTCATGCAGCATGCTAACAGAGCTTTATGCTGTTTTCATGCAGCATGCTAACAGAGCTTTATGCTGTATTCATGCAGCATGCAGCATGCTAACAGAGCTTTATGCTGTTTTCATGCAGCATGCTAACAGAGCTTTATGCTGTTTTCATGCAGGATGCTAACAGAGCTTTATGCTGTATTCATGCAGCATGCTAACAGAGCTTTATGCTGTTTTCATGCAGCATGCTAACAGAGCTTTATGCTGTATTCATGCAGCATGCAGCATGCTAACAGAGCTTTATGCTGTTTTCATGCAGGATGCTAACAGAGCTTTATGCTGTATTCATGCAGCATGCAGCATGCTAACAGAGCTTTATGCTGTTTTCATGCAGCATGCTAACAGAGCTTTATGCTGTTTTCATGCAGCATGCTAACAGAGCTTTATGCTGTATTCATGCAGCATGCTAACAGAGCTTTATGCTGTATTCATGCAGCATGCAGGATGCTAACAGAGCTTTATGCTGTTTTCATGCAGCATGCTAACAGAGCTTTATGCTGTTTTCATGCAGCATGCTAACAGAGCTTTATGCTGTATTCATGCAGCATGCAGCATGCTAACAGAGCTTTATGCTGTTTTCATGCAGCATGCTAACAGAGCTTTATGCTGTATTCATGCAGCATGCTAACAGAGCTTTATGCTGTATTCATGCAGCATGCTAACAGAGCTTTATGCTGTATTCATGCAGCATGCAGCATGCTAACAGAGCTTTATGCTGTTTTCATGCAGCATGCTAACAGAGCTTTATGCTGTATTCATGCAGCATGCAGCATGCTAACAGACTGTTAACGGTGTAAAGGGTTCATACATAAGGGGTACCACATACCTGAGGCTCTGTCACTGATGAATTTGAGGTACTGTGATATGGTGCAGCATGTATCTACGTCGTAGTCGTCCATACTGTTTACATACTTCTGTATCAGTGGCACCATCCCCGGGAACTCATTGGGCTACACAGATAAATACAGCATAAAAATTACCATTATTATTAGGAATAAAAATAATCATTATCATAGCCTTATTGATAAACATAGCATAACAATAACCATTACCACAAAGCCTTATCAACTGCACCATCCCGGGAACTCATTGGGCTACGGGAATAAAAATTGTACCAACCAGCAAATTGCATTGCTCGTAACTCGAAAAGAAATGAAACAATAGCCTTGAGCAAGTCTAGCTTGTGGTCTAAAATCAGCACTCCCTCACCAAGTTATTGGCACCACCAAGCCACTATTCGCATAACTCCCGTTAAAACTGCGCTATTCGCACCACATTTCCCAAAAGGGCGGGAAAGTTGATACATGAATCAACATCATATACCTTCACCATTGGAGGCAAAAAGCGTCTTATGGCTGCCAACCAACTGAGTCTGTACAATATTGAAAATTTCTCAAAATTTACAAAACTTTGTAATGAAATACCTTTTCCTGCAAGACCCCTACATCTCTTCCTTTAATGGCACTACAAATTCTTTAAGTACCGTAATCTCCCGCGTAGAAGACGCGGTGCGCATAGAAGACGCTCCCCAAACTCACGGTATGCTGAATCAATTTGTAAAAAAAAAAACGTACAAGACGCCCCCTGCAACTCAGCAGGGGGGGGGGTTCGTGTAAAAGACGCACCCCCCACCCCCCCAAAAAAAAAATTTAAAAGAAATGTTAAGTCTATGCTGTCGTCGGCCCATGCGTTCCCTACAACCCGGCAAGCCATGCCGCTTTGTCTATAGTGTCAACCTGTTGAGTCGATGCTGTCATCGGCCAATGCATTCCCTACACCCCGGCAGGCGTGCGGACCATTCCCCGGTCTGCCGCGGCGCTAGCGCTATGAGTCGATGCTGTCATCAGTCCACGTGTTCCCTACACCCCGGCAAGCCACACCGCATTGTCAACCTGTTGAGTCTAATAGATGCTGTCATCGGCGCACGGTTGGCTTGAACCTGCCAAGTGCGTCGACACCTCCCGGTCTGCTGCGGTGCTGGCGCTATGAGTTCAAGCTGTCATCGGCACACGGTCGGCGTAATGCCCGCCGAGCGCCTCTACACCGACCGGGCTGCCGCGCTGCTGGGTCTATGAGTTCAAGCTGTCATCGGCACACGGTGGGCGTACCCTATTTTTGGGGTGTTTTACCAATTGAGATGTTGGAAAACCCCGCGTATAAGACGCACCCCCAACTTGAGGAAATCCTATAAGACGCACCAGCCTTTTGTTTGGCGTAGAGGACACGTCTTGTACGTGGGAGATTACGGTAATTCTTCCTCTTTTATACAAAATTTCCATCATTTTTGAAACTTATTCGCACCACCAAAATGACTGAAAGTGCAGGGCCCCAGGGTGTCTCCTTATAACTCGCTTTTCGAGTTAATAACCATTATCACATAGCCTTATTGGCGGAACTATCCCCGGGAATTCATTGGGCTATAGGAATAAATATAGCATAAATATATTCATTATCACATAGCCTATAAACCTTGGGTTTGAAATATTGGGCATTCCCAAATAAGGGTACATCTTATATACCAGCTATATATTAGAGGACAGTACTAAAACTGCATAGTATAAGTTCAAAGTCATAGTCAGAAAATTGTATGTTGTGCTTTTAAGCACAGAAGCTCAGGGTTATATTTATATGGGTACTATGTGCTACCACCTGGCTGCTCTCAGGTAGAGGGAGTTGGTTAGGTTATTATACACAAGGTGGCACCAGGGGCGGTCCACGGCACACACCAGTCAACTGCGGCAGTCATTTAACTATATACAGGGCTCCTATCAAGTAGTACAACTCCTGATGGGATTGCTGTAGGTGTGTGACAACCGTCTTAAATTCAGAGTTGTCTTTGACTAGAAACACATAATATAAGAACAAAGAGAGAAATGTTTGCTCTCCAGCCGGAGAGGAAGTGGATGGGTCGTTGTCTTTTTTTAACTTGCAGTTTTCAAGGTGAAAGCAATAGTTTCCAACATTAATTTTGATACAAATAGTTTTATTAGACATTTGATGATATGTATATGATTTATTATGAAGAAAACTTTACATTTTCTATAGCAGAATAAACTCAGGGGGCCCCAGGTAACAAGATATAGTCAAAGAAAATGACATTTTATCCCAAATCTTGTCTGAGCTCATCATTAGAAAAGACCAATCATGTATCCGTTTGCTTACCTTGCCGTTGATAATCTCTTCTACAGTGAGAAGGGTGTATTTTGCAGGACAGCCCTGGGTGCACTCCCCGCACGCCTCCTCCGCCTCGGGAGGTGAACTTTCTGTATGAATAACGACATCGCTTTATTGAGATTGAGATTTGATAGCCTTTATTTCTGAATAACATAGACAAGTTTGATACAGAAAAATATTCATGTGTATAGTTGTTACAGAAACAAAGGCAGGCCGCTTTTATGCTTATTCAGCCCATTTAAGGCAGCAACCTCCGAGCCAATATTAAAGGTATGTCATGACCCCACAGGTACATGAATAGGAAAATACATTAAACAGAATATAACTTAACCTAGAAACTGGTGAAAAAGGTATATACATATTGTTGGTACTATTAAAACCTTGAACAAAACTTAGAAGCTGATTTTTAGCATAATTAACATGGTTAAACCATAATTTTCTTGATTTACTTGATATTATGCAAAAAGCCAAATGTGGGTTCTAATCTAGAGTTTTTGAAAGGCTCCTGAGAAGTTTTACGGTATCCAAGACCTAGCCACATAAAGATCCCTCGTCTAGCTAATAGTTTCCTTACAGATCCCGGCGGGGCTTATACATGGTTTTATGACAGTTATATTAAATTGATTTGCATAGTAAGCAGTCCATTCTGAGGTTTATATTTCCGGCCCCATTCTGTTAGAACATATAGAGCCTGTCGGTCTCGTACCAGCTTCAAAAGTTCATCTGTTTATATTGGGCATAATGTATTAGCCATGGTTCCCATGAGAATCCCGGATCAAAATTCCTTGACTTTTCCTTGACTTTCCCTCGACAAATTTGATTATTTCCTGACTAAATCATAATGTCGCAGAATATGAATGCCCTGAGGGAGACTTGTCTCAAATTAAACACAAGTGACACATTTTGGCAAATTTTTCCTGTCATTCCCTGACTCACAGAAAAAAAAAATCCCCTTACTTTCCCTGACCCCTTTATTTTCCCTGACTTTCCCTGACCTGTGAGAGCCCTGATTAGCCAGCACACCTCACTCAGGCATCTCGTCGTCTTCTCAAATTTTTTACCTGGCCGGAAGTGGACTGACGTCATACCGCCCCATAAACGTTTCATTCCCTGAGAGACCCATCCGGCCACATCCCCCGGGTACCCCCCCAACTACACCCGGTTAACATGGCCTATATAACACATTTCCCGCCTTTCAGATGAGATCTCATCTGAATAATAATCTTCCATGTAAGTTTCTATAAGTTTCTGATGATCTCATCTGAATGTAATTCAAATTCAGATGAGATCTGGCATATATCCTTGATCAGGGGCTCTGCCCCCCAACCCCTGTTTGGTCGGGCACCCCGGGAACCGCGGTAGCCGGTAAAAAAAGAAACATAGAGGGGAACTATAATTATTTGGTGAGACACGGAAGGGGTGGAAAGAGCCAACTGGTGGATGAAGAAGGAACTAAAGGCGACATCTAGCGGAGGAAGTGGGAAACAGAGGGCCAGGTTAAATCTGCAAGAAGTGACCCTTTTGCCTCACTCAGGGGGACTTCATGCAGGGTAGATGGAAAAGGTGGCATGATGATGGTATAAATAAAAGTGGCCTCCATGAGGTGCCTCTTCTTTTCATATATCCATACCTTGTTAGATATTGAGAAGGTATTATTTGTGAATACTGAAACCATTCAGGTATTCATGGATATATATCCATATAGGGATCTGTTGTAATTTATTGGGAAAGTATTATAAATGGATACCTGTACATTTGGGTATTCATGGATATATATCCATATAGGGATCTGTTGTAATTTATTGGGAAAGTATTATTAATGGATACCTGTACATTTGGGTATTCATTTTAAACTACTTAATGTGTTAACCTTGGATACCCATACATGTAGGTATCCATTGAACACTATTGGGAATGTGTTACTGAACAAGTAATCAATGGATAATTCATGACGTGTGTGTGTTAGTGATGGATAATTACACAAGGTCATGAATTATCCATTGACTTCTTATTTTATTCCACGAAACCAATAGATAATCAATAAAATACCAATAAATTCAAGTTGAAAACAAAAATTGTTCCCCTTCCACGGGACTCGAAGCCAGCCATTGTGTGTACACAATCGGTACATACACCTCGTCGCCCGGCAGGGGACAGCGACAGCGCCCGTCTCGGCTTGGCATTGAATGCATCTCGCGGATATGGCAGTGGCACACGGCGAAAAATAGTGTTTGTACACCTCGGCGCCCGGCTAGGCTTGGCTTTGCCTTTGTTTGAATGCGTTTGTGTATAACACACCTCGTCGCCCAGCAGCGGACAGCTACAGCGCACACGCCGAAAAAAAAACGCCCCCGGACCGTGACTCGACCCGCCTACCTCTGACGGCTGAGCGCAATGCGCTAACCACTAGACCACAGCGTCTCCTCCTTCAGCGCCCGTCTCGGCTTGGCTATGTTTGAATGCGTCCCGCGGTTATGGTAGCGGACAGCCCGCAGTCATTGCCTCCCCGGGCTTTGCAAGACGTGGTTCTAACCAAGCATTTCTCGCCAGTCCCTGTGGCGCACTGCATAGGGAGTTGGACTAGGGATCTTAGACTGCAGGTTTGAGCCCTGCCCTGGCCTTGAAAATTTTGTGGGTAACCGCACGGCGTGCAGATTATCCATGGATAACCGCACGCCTTGCAAAAGTGATGTTACAGTCTTCAGGGTGTGCAATATCGACAGGTACGTGCAGGGGAGTATCCAGGAAAAGCACTGAGAATCCCAGAAAACGTGGAATAATAATAGATACCTGTACATACAGGTATCCAATGGACACTATTGGGAATGTATTACTAATGGATACCTGTACATACAGGTATCCAATGGACACTATTGGAATGTGTTACTAATGGATACCTCTACATGAACCTATCCAATGGAAACTACCATAGTGCCTCGCATATCTATAATAAAGTAGCCCTGTGGCGGGAAATTCAAATCTACTTGGTTAGGGTGGCAATCCAGTAGTACAGCGACAATTCTTGAAACGTCACATTTTATAATTATTTTCACTCTATATATAGAGGAGAATCTAGTCATATTTTACACTTTCCTAGTTCTATCAGAAGTGAGGGATGCAATCTTGGTTCTAACCCCTTTCCAAGTTCTATTAGAAGTGAAGGATACAATCATGGTTCTAACCCCTTTCCAAGTTCTATTAGAAGTGAAGGATACAATCTTGGTTCTAACCCCTTTCCAAGTTCTATTAGAAGTGAAGGATACAATCATGGTTCTAACCCCTTTCCGAGTTCTATTAGAAGTGAGGGATACAATCATGGCTCTAACCCCTTTCCGAGTTCTATTAGAAGTGAGGGATACAATCATGGTTCTAACCCCTTTCCAAGTTCTATTAGAAGTGAAGTATACAATCATGGTTCTAACCCCTTTCCAAGTTCTATTAGAAGTGAGGGATACAATCATGGCTCTAACCCCTTTCCGAGTTCTATTAGAAGTGAGGGATACAATCATGGCTCTAACCCCTTTCCAAGTTCTATTAGAAGTGAGGGATACAATCACGGTTCTAACCCCTTTCCAAGTTCTATTAGAAGTGAGGGATACAATCATGGTTCTAACCCCTTTCCGAGTTCTATTAGAAGTGAGGGATACAATCATGGCTCTAACCCCTTTCCGAGTTCTATGAGAAGTGAAGGATACAATCATGGCTCTAACCCCCTTCCGAGTTCTATTAGAGAAGTGAGGGATACAATCATGGTTCTGACCACTTTCCGAGTTCTATGAGAAGTGAGGGATACAATCATGGTTCTAACCCCTTTCCAAGTTCTATTAGAAGTGAGGGATACAATCATGGTTCTGACCACTTTCCGAGTTCTATTAGAAGTGAGGGATACAATCATGGTTCTGACCACTTTCCAAGTTCTATTAGAAGTGAGGGATACAATCATGGTTCTGACCACTTTCCGAGTTCTATGAGAAGTGAAGGATACAATCATGGTTCTGACCACTTTCTGACTTCTATGAGAAGTGAAGGATACAATCATGGCTGTTAATATGGATAAAAAACAAGTTTGCTTAAAGGGCTATTAATATGGAATAGAAAAGAAAGTTGTGACATGATATGATAGAAGATAGAACTTGAAATGGGGTTAGAACCATGATTGTATCCCTCACTTCTAATAAAAATTCAGCTCTACAATTCTGAGATAGTGTACATGCTTTATCAGCTTCTACTTGTATAAGTTAGAGGCTTATATTTATGTAAACATAACCTAATTAAGTTAACCCTTTAAAGACCACTGATGCAGGAGTGCATCATGCCCATTGGTCATCATGTACCAATGAAGGGCTGGTAAGACTGCTTGCCAGCACTTCATTGGTGCATTATGCAGAGCCTTCGGGAGTATCTGATCAACCCCGTAGGGTCGGCATGATGCACCAATGAAGTGCTGGTGAGCAGTCTCGCCAGCCCTTCATTAGTGCATCATGCTGACCAATGGGCATGATGCATTCCTGCATCAGCAGCCCTTAATTGAGTTAAACATAGCACTGTTATTCCCACCTGTGATGACTTCCTTCCTGAAGTAAAACTTGTCGTTCAGCACGGCGTCCCGTTTCATGGCCGTCCTCATGTTGGCGTCCACCTACGGTATACAAACTCTGTTAGTAACACACCTAGAGATGGTCACAGAGAGTCATCATCATGTATTAATGTATATACCCTAAAACACTTTTTTATGCTATTCTTTTGCTATTTTTGAACAAAATCTCCCTCTGAATTCTTCATAAAGTCCACCCCAGGCAGGGTTTTATTACTATATATTAAAGAGAAAGTGTTGAAAATTTGTCACCAATGTAGGCTGATAATTTTTCCTAAAGTCTACCCCCGCCTTATGACTGAGGTCGGCTTATGAGTTGGGTTTTGCGGTAGCCTCAGGAAGTAACTCGCTGTGATACCAGAACACATCATGCCAATCCATCAAGGCAGTCCCTTTCAAATTAATTCTTTTGAAAAGGTATCAAATTTTACAAATTTCTCAAGCCGAATTATCAGAATTGTGCCTATACTATTTAAAGGCAGAGTTTAAATACATAAAAATCTATCATAAGGTCTACTCTTCTCTTTTATTTGTTCTTGGCTTATTTTGCAGGGCTTGATTGAACTTGTGTAGGAATTCACATACATTACACCCCATGCCAATATTTGCTGTCATCTGTTTTCCATTACACTTTTATAAATATTGTACATGTATTAATATCTTAAATATATAGGAATGGGCAGGATGAATTTGAATATTTTATTATAAATATAAATATTGTAGTGATACCTTAGATATAGGAATGAACAGGTTTAGTTTGGATATATAAGTATAAATATAAATATTGTAGTGATACCTTAGATATAGGAATGAACAGGTTTAGTTTGGATATATAAGTATAAATATAAATATTGTAGTGATACCTTAGATATAGAAATGAGCAGGTTTAGTTTGGATATATAAGTATAAATATAAATATTGTAGTTATACCTTAGATATAGGAATGAGCAGGTTTAGTTTGAAGGACAGGATGACGCGTGTCATGAGCACGATGAAGACGACAAATGCCGCATTCTCAAAGTCTGTCAGTTGGACCTGCAATAAAACAAATGATCGTAAAGTACTGATCTACTCATACAGGCAAATGAGAAAACGTGCTGATCTACTCATACACGCCAATGTCAAAACGTGCTGATCTACTCATACACGCCAATGTCAAAACGTGCTGATCTACTCATACACGCCAATGTCAAAACGTGCTGATCTACTCGTACACGCCAATGTCAAAACGTGCTGATCTACTCATACACGCCAATGTCAAAACGTACTGATCTACCCATACACGCCAATGTCAAAACGTGCTGATCTATTCATACACGCCAATGTCAAAACGTGCTGATCTATTCATACAGGCCAATGTCAAAACGTGCTGATCTACTCATACACGCCTATGTCAAAACGTACTGATCTACTCATACACGCCTATGTCAAAACGTACTGATTTACTCATACACGCCAATGTCAAAACGTGCTGATCTATTCATACAGGCCAATGTCAAAACTTGCTGATCTACTCATACAGGCCAATGTCAAAACGTGCTGATCTACTCGTACACGCCAATGTCAAAACGTACTGATCTACCCATACACGCCAATGTCAAAACGTGCTGATCTACTCATACAGGCCAATGTCAAAACTTGCTGATCTACTCATACACGCCAATGTCAAAACTTGCTGATCTACTCATACAGGCCAATGTCAAAACTTGCTGATCTACCCATACACGCCAATGTCAAAACGTGCTGATCTACTCATACACGCCAATGTCAAAACTTGCTGATCTACTCATACAGGCCAATGTCAAAACTTGCTGATCTACCCATACACGCCAATGTCAAAACGTGCTGATCTACTCATACACGCCAATGTCAAAACGTCTGATCTACTCATACAGGCCAATGTCAAAACGTGCTGATCTACTCATACACGCCAATGTCAAAACGTGCTGATCTACTCATACACTCCAATGTCAAAACGTGCTGATCTACTCATACATGCCAATGTCAAAACGTGCTGATCTACTCATACAGGCCTATGTCAAAACCCGTTCCTATTTGGAGACTTAATCCTTTAAGGGCCACTGATGCAGGAGTGCATCATGCCCATTTGTCGTCATGATGCTCCAATGAAGTGCTGGGAGCAGTCTCACCAGCACTTCATTGGTGCATCATGACAACCAATGGGCATGATGCACTCCTGCATCAGCGGCCCTTAAAGGGTTAGAATTGCTACTGGTATCTACCTACATCTATCTAACTTTATGTCATGGCTGATACGACCGTCACTATAGATTAGTGTAGGGGTATGGTATTTACACTTTACGTTCATGTACCCGTGAGACTCAGACCTAGGTCCTTCGGGTGTAGTGGGGGAATCCGGATGGCAGGTGGCAGCACCTGCCTCTGGGTTCGTATCCATTACACCAGGGGGCCTACCACTCGTCCGCCACACGTCACGTGGCCGGTCTGAGTTTCGCGGGCTTTTCCCCTATATAAGGCTGGTCCTAGCCCATGTTCTTCAGTAGTGGTTTACCCACTGCTCAACCAGGTCGTTACCCGAAAGGGTAACCGAATGCCCTAGTAGCATGTAGTCCTCTGAGGCTGTGATCGTATGTAACATAAGCTATGAAATAAAAGCTCGGTTGCCTACCCGGAAACTTTTCTCTCTCTTCGTTATGATTTAATCTAACTTAACGAGACGAACCACTACATTAGTACTAGAACCACCGTATTCAATGGGGGCATTGAATACAATGTGTCTGTATTCAATGGGTGTCCGCCATCTTGGATTTTGAACAGATCTGAGCTGTTTTTCTTTATTTAAAGGCAAAATAACCCCCTAGGCCATGACATAAATGCAAATGTCCATTCCAGGGAATAAATTTGCATCGTATTCACCTCGGTGAGGCCTGTCCGCATTCAACTCTGCCTTTAAGGCATCGTTGAATACGGACAGCCTCACCTCGGTGAATACGATGCAAATTTATTCCCTGGTCATGGACATTTGCTTATGTATCTAATTTGGGATGATTTAATAATGTATTGTGAGGTGAATTCTCAGTCAGGCCGTTCTTACAAATGATATTTAAATGCCATTTCATTTCCTCAGTGGATATCAGGAATGATCCTGGTGAGCACAACAAGAGCGAATTTCAACATTTCTGCTGAGATTTCACACCCACTGCTACTGATGATAAGGCCAGAAAAAAAGAGTTGTTTGTTTCAGGTAACATCATGAAAAAAATTGGGTAGGGTAGGTTGTTTTTTTTTTTCTATTTCACAAATTTTCTCTAACTGCTACAATGACTCAGGACGAGGCACAGTGACTCATGATCAACTAAAATTGACTCAAAACACAGCCAAAATTGTAAAATTTCTAAAAAAAAAATGAAGAGAAAAAATTTGGATCGGCCCTGGTTTGCTAGGTAGGTTTGGGTTACCTAAAACAATTCATTTTTTTGGCCTAATATGGAGTAATACTGTACACAGCGTTACATATATAGATGAACTCACCTCTGTAGGTCTGAACTCCACGCGCCATCCGATGGAGGAATGTGGAGGGGGAGGTTTGAAGCGCATTGTTTGCCAATTTGTAGACTGGATATTCTGTAAAGGGAAGCATGAATTTACATGTAAGTTTTTTCTTTGGGGAACGCTTGTGTGCAGTCTCTCTCTCTCTCACACACACACACACACACACACACACACACACAACAACTTTATCACAACTTTGTGGTCCCATAGCTATAGTTATAAGCAACACACCATGCGAACGACTTATTTCTCCCCCCCCTATGTGTTTTCATTTTTCATCATAACCATTGTTCACTTACAAGATACAGATATGGTCTTATCTGCCAGAATGGCATAAATGGCCCTGATGAGTGAATGTTTCGAGGTAAATGATTTAGGTCAACATAAAGGGTTGAAGTTTATTGGTTGTAACATATGCAGTCTATATGGGAAAACCATTAAAATCTCATACATTCTTCCATATGCCGATGTAATGGGTGTCTGTGAGACATGGTTAGACAAACATCATGATACATCAATGATATCATACCCTGGCTATAATATTGTAAGGCTGGATCGAAGCCCTTATGTTGATAAAGACTGTGGCGGATTACTTTTCTATGTCAAAGAGGATATTATCATAACTGAATGTCCACTTGGGTCAGCAATAACTCCAAATTATGAAGATTTGACTATTGACCTTGAGATCCACAAAGCTATATATAAGGTGATTCTAGTCTACAAGCCCCCTGAGGTAGGAAATCAACATGTTATTGACTACTTGATTAATCTACTTGATAAAACTGTACCCACTTGAAAGATTGTAATTATGGGAGATTTTAATATTGATTTACTTACACTGTCTGACATAAATCAAAAACGTATTAAGAGAATAACTAATGTCAATGGTCTTAAGCAGTATATTACAATCCTAACAAGAGTAAATGGTTTATCCAAAACCCTTATTGACCATATGTATACAAACTGTGACTATGTAAGTCACCATGGTACAGTTAATATTCGCCTAAGTGATCACATGCCGGTGTTTCTAATCTTATTAAAAACCATTAGGGTGTACAGAAATTTAGATATTAATGTCTTTCACCATGACTTTTGCAATAGCAATTGGGTTGACTACAATTATCACCAAGATGTTAATGGATTATGTTCGATCAATATGGCTAATTTCCTTGAAGCATTAAGTGCCACAGCCCCCTTGAGGACATATGTGTCAGTAGATAAGCCAGAATGGTTAACAAATGAGATCATAGGTGCAATGAGGCTCCGTGACAATGCTTATAAACAAGCCAAGCTGTACAATAACCCAGGTGATTGGGCTGTCGCTGATACATTTGCCAAGAGAGTTGATATTGCTATTGCTGTTAATAAAAAGAATATCCTGAGCAAGCTACTGGATAAGCATAAAACTGATCCTCCTGAATTCTGGAGAGGTGTTAGAAAATTGCAACAAATTGAGACTGGGCACAAATATGGTCCTGCTCAAATCCCTGGTTATATCAATGAATTTTTCACTAAAATTGGTAAAAAAAACTTGCAGATGTTTTACCCAAGGTATTATATAGGAGCAATATACCACAAAAACTTGTAAAGCATGACCTACTGTTTACTCTGTTTGATGAAGATGAGATCAAAAAAGCTATTGTTGAAATTGATGTCACTAAGTCATCTGCTATCACAAATGTGAAATCCTCTGTCATTAAGCAGTTATTACTTCGAGACTGTAGTAAGCTTAGGATGATCTTTAATAAATCCCTATTAGATGCAAGTTTTCCTGATGTGTGGAAACATGCCATTTTCACCCCCATACCAAAGAAACCCAATAGCAAATCTGTGAACTATCTAAGGCCCATAAGCCAACTCCCGCTACCTGGCAAAATTCTTGAAAAATTATTTATTACAAGGCTTAAAAACTATATGGAAGGCAAAAATTATATCACTTGTGCCCAACATGGATTCAGGAAAAATCACTCTACATTATCTGCTGTCAGTGCTTACTTGGATATGGTCTATGAAAACTTTAACAATAGGAAGACTACCTTCTCTATCTTCATTGACTATAAAAAGGCATTTGATACTGTTTCTCACCCTATACTAATACAAAAATTATCTGATTATGGACTTAGTGACAATACATGTGATTGGTTTAAGTCCTACTTGACAAATAGGACTCAGGAAGTTGGTGTGAATAACAAATTTTCTAAGACCTTGCCTATAACGTATGGAGTGCCACAAGGCTCAACAGCAGGTCCTATTTTTTTTCATTATCTATATAAATGACCTGGTGAAGCAGGTAGGAAACTGTAATATAGTTCTTTATGCTGATGATGCTGTGATTTCCTCCACTGATCCGAGAGAGCTACAAGTTGCTTTAAACAAGTTGTCAAGTTGGTGTATTATGAAGTCTTACGATAAATCAGAAAAAAACACAATGGATGTTCATAGGCCCACCACCGGCCATACATCCCAATTTCTATATTAGGGGAGTACAAATGGAAGAAGTACAAGCCTTCAAATATTTGGGTGTAATTTTAGATAATAACCTATCCTTCAATAAGCATATTAGTACTGTATATGATAGGGTAAACTCCCAAGGTTGCTAGAATAAGAAAATATACAGATGTTAATACTGCTCTAAATATCTATACCAGCACCATTCTTCCTCATTATGATTATTGTGATGTAATCTATGATGATAATTGTAAGGACCAACTCAAAGACTTGCAGCTCCTTCAAAACAAGGTGTTGAAAATAGTATATAATGTCGGGCTTGGACCTAACCAAAGCATGACCACAAGACAAACTCATGATAGGGGCAATGTCAAAAGTCTGAGAGAGAGAAGGTATATTCACCTAATTTACTATGCCTATGATCTAAAAATTAATGTTGATCTCAATGACAATAGGGATTTACCAACCAGGCGTTTCGACGGTACAAGGTACCGTTACACTCGTATTAAACATCCTGTATATGGTAAATCAGCTAAATTTAGAGCGATAAACTGCTGGAATAACCTTTGTGCAAAATACACAAATATTCTGCAGAAAGAATTATTCAAAAACACAATCCAAAAAGATTTTCAAAACTGTTTTATTATACCAATTGATACAGACTGGTTCAGGTAAGTCTAGTAGCTGGTATTACCACTTTTTAGACAATAATCTTATAATTTGCCACTGCAGCAGCTGGTATTTACCACTGTTCATTGTGTCATTATCTATGTCTTTTCATGCTGTATTATCTATGATATTATCACTGTTTTACTGTTTCTCCATATCTATGTCCTTAATATTGCATTCTATTTTCATCCTAGGGTATGATATGTGGTATTACCACAGTCATTATGGTGAACCGACATTTATGCTCGAGATTGATATGGGCTTTTCTCCTGTAATGTATGACCGTCGATGGTTCGGAAAGGATCACGAATACAAAGATATCCGGTTCCAAAAGGCAACAAGTCTTTATTCAGTATCCTAAGTTACAGGGAGCTAAATAGATTCCGTATGGTTGAGAGGCTGTTTGGATAGCTCGGATTTACGACTACCAGGTAAGGCTTCGGAGTCAGTAAAGTTCAGATGGTATTCCTAGGGAATCCGGTAGGATTCTCCTTCTCCTAGGTTCTGACCCGACTATTATATAGCCACAGGGGTTGGGTGGCGACCTCTCGTGTTTAACCCACGCAGCCCGGAGGGTGGTGCTGCCACCGCCCGCCAGGCGTACCAGGCTCCCAACCCGAAAGGCCGCTCCGCTCGGAACCTAGGCAACCCGTAAGCCATAAACACTACTACTAAACCGTGCCCCTACACTCCTATGATAAGAGGTCTTTTGGTAATGTAGTATTTACTACTATGCCAGATGTTCATACTATGCACACTTACATATCATTACACTATACTTATCTTATTTTTCAATATACCATATACTAAGTTGAATTCTCCAGGCACAGTATTAGATCTCTTCCTTATGATAATTTTCTTTTGCTTCCCTCTATCCCTGTTTCTATGTTGATGTCACTGTGCTAACAGCAATATATATACATATATATGTAGATTTTCCGGCACTGATTGAGCCAAACCTGAGTGTACTGGAGTCTCTATGAGCTGCAGGTATTATACTTCAGGATGTAAAATATCACACTATGACAAAATACTAAACTCCTTCCACATTTTCAATCTCCCTTCATCCCTCACCCCCCACCCCCCTCCCCTTCCCCAAGACCACTGAGTGGTTTCACCAATACTATAATATATGGTCTTACAGTGGCTATATAGCTCATAATCAATTTTCCCTGATACCAGCTGAACCTGGAGATAATAAGAAAATTATTGCAGCAATAAAGGTATCTAAATCATCAAACAAAGAACATATCCACCCTAGTATTAAAAGATGCCTTAACAGCGCTACCAACTCACCTACAGCATGTTATAAATTTGTCAATCACCACTTGCAAATTCCCTCGTAGTTGGAAGGAATCAATAGTTACCCCTATCCCCAAAGGTGGTGACCCCTCCTTAGTTTCTAACCTACGACCAATATCAATTCTCCCTTTAATCTCGAAATTATGTGAAAAAATTGTTCACAACCAATTGATGAAATATTTAAATGCAAATAACATACTCAATGCAAAACAGCACGGCTTTAGGCCTGAACACTCTACTATCTCTGGACTGCAATCTTTAACCGATGAAATCTATAAGGGAATGGAAAATCAATCAACTACCTTGGTCACATATTTAGATTTTGCCAAAGCTTTTGATACCATTAATCACACTATTTTATGTGAGAAGCTGAAGAAGATTGGATTTGATGAAGCCAGTCTCCGTTGGTTTAAATCGTATCTATCTAATAGGACACAAACCACAAAGGTCAATGGTATCTGCTCCTCCAAACTGGAAATTATATGCGGAGTACCCCAAGGCTCTATTCTAGGACCTCTATTGTTTTTAATATATATAAATGACCTTGATACCTCATTACAGTTTATGGAATCACAATTATATGCTGATGACACTGCTTTATTTCATACCTACAAAGAGCCCACACCTGACATAATAGCTGCTATGAACCAAGACCTGGAGAATGTAGCAAACTGGTGTAAGAAAAACAAACTATCCCTAAATATAAAAAAAAAAAAATATGTAATATATGGCACCAACCCCAGGTTGAAAAAACATAGAGAAATAAATATGTCAATTAACAACCAACCGATACCAGCTGAACTTAGGTAAACCAAATAGTTGAGAGCCTTCAACTATAGATACCTGGGCTTGGAACTTGATGCAGAATTAAGTTTTAAAAACCATACTAAAGTCATTTACAACAGTATGTCATATAAAACGTACTTGATGACTAAATTAAGGAGATATATTACACAGAAGGCTGCAAGGGACATCTTGGTATCCATGATTCTTCCCATCATCAAATATGCCCAAATTATCTATGGTAAAGTCTATATGACTGGCTGGGAGAGGCTAGAAAGTAGTCTTCAGAGATGTCAGTTGGGTATGGGCTCAACCTCTGAAATTTTTGGGTGTTAGCAAAGCACCCTTTTCTCTCAATTTATTATACTAAAAGCATCCATCTCATCTTCATTTCAACCTGTTCCTCTCATTAAAAACCTTTAAAACCATCTCTACATTGGATGGTGATAGAAAAACAATTAAAAGACTGCATTTGAATTTCAGCCAATCAGAAGCCAGCTTAGATTCATGTCCTCTGAAATGAGATTTCAGAGATCAGAGGATCTCTGAAAGGTGGTTTGTCCAGAAAAGGCTAGAGGGCAGCACAAGGCATGCTTAATTCCACCTTCCCTCTATCTATATTATGACCACAAGATGGAAGAAGCCTCTGACGTCTGACTTTTGGAAAAGTTTGAACATCTGAAAATAAACTGACCTCTGAAGGTCTGACATCTTTGAGTCTTAAACGTATTTTGAAAATATGCTACTACCCCATAAGACATGAAAGAATAGAATACATTAGAGAAGTTAGTAATATTAATACCCTTAGTAAAAGATGGGATTTTGCATTATGCATGGCTGCCTTCAAATATACCCAAACACCTGAAAACATTGATACCAGAAATATAAATACCAGAAAACATGACTCCAAGCTTGTGAAAACTAACTGACCTAAATTAACAAAAGCTAGACAATCTTATACCCATAGAGTGAGTCACAAATGGAATAGCTTGCCAACAAATATAAGGTGCATTGAGTCCCCATCGGTCTTTAAGAAGAAAATAAATGATATGTTAACTGTGTAGGCCTTGTCCAGGACTTTTCCCACTCCCTGCTCCTCAAACTTTTATCTTTATTACCCCCACCTGATTATTCCTTTTATAATATCTTAAGTGACATTGATACACCAACCCACTATACCAATGACTGATCAAATACTAACTATTAATAATGAGCAAGCTAATATACTTTATATATTGTATAAGCACACGTCCAACCTTAAGACTTTGTCCTACAGATTGTACTACCTATTCAAAAAGAATTGGAAAGAATTGAATCGAACTACTGTAACATACTAAAATTGTTATTGTATTAAAACTGTTATGTCAAAGTAGATTTGCTGTATCTGGACAACCCGGACCATTGTGTCCCCCTGATGCAGCCTAAATAAAGAAATTTGAATTGAATTGAATTGAATAATGCGTGTGCCTGGAGTCTTTTCTGATTTTTCTGTATGAATACGATTGTTAGAAGCTATTTTTTCTGCTTTATGGTCCACTGAAGATAATATTATTACTCGCCGCCGTACCAATTGTCAACATAGGAGGCTAAAATGTGGGCCCAGATGGCAGAACGGCCAGACCGAATTCTGGTATTTAACTTTAGACCAAAAAAAACCTTTTTAAAAAAAAAGTGTATATGACTCTACACCCTATAGATACAAGACTCTACACCCTATACATACATGACTCTACACCCTATAGATACATGAGTCTACACCCTATAGATACATAACTCTACACCCTATACCTACATGAGTCTACACCCTATACCTACATGAGTCTACACCCTATACATACATGACTCTACACCCTATACATACATGAGTCTACACCCTATACATACATGACTCTACACCCTATACATACATGACTCTACACCCTATATATACACGACTCTACACCCTATCCATACATGACTCTAAACCCTATACATACATGACTCTACACCCTATAGGTACATGACTCTACACCCTATAGGTACATGACTCTACACCCTATACCTACATGAGTCTACACCCTATACATACATGACTCTACACCCTATACATACACAACTCTGCACCCTATACGTACATGACTCTACACCCTATAGGTACATGACTCTAAACCTATACATACATGACTCTACACCCTATCCATACATGACTCTACACCCTATAGGTACATGACTCTACACCCTATACATACATGACTCTACACCCTATACATACATGACTCTAAACCCTATACATACATGACTCTACACCCTATACATACATGACTCTACACCCTATATATACATGACTCTACACCCTATACATACATGACTCTACACCCTATAGATAAATGACTCTACACCCTATACATACATGACTCTACACCCTATACATACACGACTCTACACCCTATACATACATGACTCTACACCCTATACATACATGACTCTACACCCTATACATACACGACTCTACACCCTCTACATACATGACTCTACACCCTATACCTACATGACTCTACACCCTATACATACATGACTCTACACCCTATACATACATGACTCTACACCCTCTACATACATGACTCTACACCCTCTACATACACGACTCTACACCCTCTAAATACACGACTCTACACCCTATATGTACATGACTCTACACCCTATACATACATGACTCTACACCCTATACATACATGACTCTACACCCTATACATACACGACTCTACCCCCTATACATACATGACTCTACACCCTATACATACATGACTACACCCTATACATACATGACTCTACACCCTATAGGTACATGACTCTACACCCTATACATACATGACTCTACACCCTATACATACACGACTCTACACCCTCTACATACATGACTCTGCACCCTATACATACATGACTCTGCACCCTATACATACATGACTCTACACCCTATACATACATGACTCTACACCCTATACATACATGACTCTACACCCTATAGGTACATGACTCTACACCCTATAGGTACATGACTCTACACCCTATACATACATGACTCTACACCCTATCCATACATAACTCTACACCCTCTACATACATGACTCTACACCCTCTACATACATGACTCTACACCCTATACATACATGACTCTACACTCTATACATACATGACTCTACACCCTATACATACATGACTCTACACCCTATACATACATGACTCTACACCCTATACATACATGACTCTACACCTTATACATACACGACTCTACACCCTATACATACATGACTCTACACCCTATACATACATGACTCTACACCCTATACATACATGACTCTACACCCTATACATACATGACTCTACACCCTATACATACATGACTCTACACCCTATACATACATGACTCTACACCTTATACACACATGACTCTACACCCTATACATACATGACTCTACACCCTATAGATAAATGACTCTACACCCTATACATACACGACTCTACACCCTATACATACATGACTCTACACCCTATACATACATGACTCTAAACCCTATACATACATGACTCTACACCCTATACATACATGACTCTACACCCTATACATACATGACTCTACACCCTATCCATACATGAGTCTACACCCTATAGATACATGACTCTACACCCTATAGGTACATGACTCTACACCCTATACATACATGACTCTACACCCTATACATACATGACTCTACACCCTATACATACACGACTCTACACCCTATACATACATGACTCTACACCCTCTACATACATGACTCTACACCCTATACGTACATGACTCTACACCCTATACATACATGACTCTACACCCTATACATACATGACTCTACACCCTATACATACATGACTCTACACCCTATATATAAAAGACTCTACACCTTATACATACACGACTCTACACCCTCTACATACATGACTCTACACCCTATACATACATGACTCTAAACCCTATACATACATGACTCTACACCCTATACATACATGACTCTAAACCCTATACATACATGACTCTACACCCTATACATACATGACTCTACACCCTATACATACACGACTCTACACCCTCTACATACATGACTCTACACCTTATACATACACGACTCTACACCCTATACATACATGACTCTACACCCTATACATACATGACTCTACACCCTCTACATACATGACTCTACACCCTATACGTACATGACTCTACACCCTATACATACATGACTCTAAACCCTATACATACATGACTCTACACCCTATACATACATGACTCTACACCCTATATATAAAAGACTCTACACCTTATACATACACGACTCTACACCCTCTACATACATGACTCTACACCCTATACATACATGACTCTAAACCCTATACATACATGACTCTACACCCTATACATACATGACTCTAAACCCTATACATACATGACTCTACACCCTATACATACATGACTCTACACCCTATACATACACGACTCTACACCCTCTACATACATGACTCTACACCTTATACATACACGACTCTACACCCTATACATACATGACTCTACACCCTATACATACATGACTCTACACCCTCTACATACATGACTCTACACCCTCTACATACATGACTCTACACACTATCCATACATGACTCTACACCCTATACATACATGACTCTACACCCTATACATACATGACTCCACACCCTATACATACACGACTCTACACACTCTACATACATGACTCAAAACCCTATAGGTACATGACTCTACACCCTATACATACATGACTCTACACCCTATACATACATGACTCTACACCCTATAGGTACATGACTCTACACCCTCTACATACATGACTCTACACCCTATAGGTACATGACTCTACACCCTCTACATGCATGACTCTACACCCTATACATACACGACTCTACACACTCTACATACATGACTCTACACCCTATACATACATGACTCTACACCCTATACATACACGACTCTACACCCTATACATACATGACTCTACACCTTATACATACACGACTCTACACACTCTACATACATGACTCTACACCCTATACATACATGACTCTACACCCTATACATACATGACTCTACACCCTATACATACACGACTCTACACCCTATATATACATGACTCTACACCCTATACATACATGACTCTACACCCTATACATACACGACTATACACACTCTACATACATGACTCTACACCCTATACATACATGACTCTACACCCTATACATACATGACTCTACACCCTATACATACATGACTCTACACCCCATACATACACGACTCTACACCCTCTACATACATGACTCTGCACCCTATACATACATGACTCTGCACCCTATACATACATGACTCTACACCCTATAGGTACATGACTCTACACCCTATACATACATGACTCTACACCCTATACATACACGACTCTACACCCTCTACATACATGACTCTGCACCCTATACATACATGACTCTACACCCTATACATACATGACTCTACACCCTATACATACATGACTCTACACCCTATAGGTACATGACTCTACACCCTATAGGTACATGACTCTACACCCTATACATACATGACTCTACACCCTATCCATACATAACTCTACACCCTCTACATACATGACTCTACACCCTCTACATACATGACTCTACACCCTATACATACATGACTCTACACTCTATACATACATGACTCTACACCCTATACATACATGACTCTACACCCTATACATACATGACTCTACACCCTATACATACATGACTCTACACCCTTTACATACATGACTCTACACCCTATACATACATGACTCTACACCCTATACATACATGACTCTACACCCTATAGGTACATGACTCTACACCCTATAGGTACATGACTCTACACCCTATACATACATGACTCTACACCCTATCCATACATAACTCTACACCCTCTACATACATGACTCTACACCCTCTACATACATGACTCTACACCCTATACATACATGACTCTACACTCTATACATACATGACTCTACACCCTATACATACATGACTCTACACCCTATACATACATGACTCTACACCCTATACATACATGACTCTACACCCTATACATACATGACTCTACACCCTATACATACATGACTCTACACCCTATACATACATGACTCTACACCTTATACACACATGACTCTACACCCTATACATACATGACTCTACACCCTATACATACATGACTCTACACCCTATACATACACGACTCTACACCCTATACATACATGACTCTACACCCTATACATACATGACTCTAAACCCTATACATACATGACTCTACACCCTATACATACATGACTCTACACCCTATACATACATGACTCTACACCCTATCCATACATGAGTCTACACCCTATAGATACATGACTCTACACCCTATAGGTACATGACTCTACACCCTATACATACATGACTCTACACCCTATACATACATGACTCTACACCCTATACATACACGACTCTACACCCTATACATACATGACTCTACACCCTCTACATACATGACTCTACACCCTATACGTACATGACTCTACACCCTATACATACATGACTCTACACCCTATACATACATGACTCTACACCCTATACATACATGACTCTACACCCTATATATAAAAGACTCTACACCTTATACATACACGACTCTACACCCTCTACATACATGACTCTACACCCTATACATACATGACTCTAAACCCTATACATACATGACTCTACACCCTATACATACATGACTCTAAACCCTATACATACATGACTCTACACCCTATACATACATGACTCTACACCCTATACATACACGACTCTACACCCTCTACATACATGACTCTACACCTTATACATACACGACTCTACACCCTATACATACATGACTCTACACCCTATACATACATGACTCTACACCCTCTACATACATGACTCTACACCCTATACGTACATGACTCTACACCCTATACATACATGACTCTACACCCTATACATACATGACTCTACACCCTATACATACATGACTCTACACCCTATATATAAAAGACTCTACACACTATCCATACATGACTCTACACCCTATACATACATGACTCTACACCTTATACATACACGACTTTACACCTTATACATACACGACTCTACACCCTATACATACACGACTCTACACCCTCTACATACATGACTCTACACCTTATACATACACGACTCTACACCCTATACATACATGACTCTACACCCTATACATACATGACTCTACACCCTCTACATACATGACTCTACACCCTATACGTACATGACTCTACACCCTATACATACATGACTCTACACCCTATACATACATGACTCTACACCCTATACATACATGACTCTAAACCCTATACATACATGACTCTACACCCTATACATACATGACTCTACACCCTATACATACACGACTCTACACCCTCTACATACATGACTCTACACCTTATACATACACGACTCTACACCCTATACATACATGACTCTACACCTTATACATACACGACTCTACACCCTATACATACATGACTCTACACCCTATACATACATGACTCTACACCCTCTACATACATGACTCTACACCCTATACGTACATGACTCTACACCCTATACATACATGACTCTACACCCTATACATACATGACTCTACACCCTATACATACATGACTCTAAACCCTATACATACATGACTCTACACCCTATACATACATGACTCTACACCCTATACATACACGACTCTACACCCTCTACATACATGACTCTACACCTTATACATACACGACTCTACACCCTATACATACATGACTCTACACCCTATACATACATGACTCTACACCCTCTACATACATGACTCTACACCCTCTACATACATGACTCTACACACTATCCATACATGACTCTACACCCTATACATACATGACTCTACACCCTATACATACATGACTCCACACCCTATACATACACGACTCTACACACTCTACATACATGACTCAAAACCCTATAGGTACATGACTCTACACCCTATACATACATGACTCTACACCCTATACATACATGACTCTACACCCTATCCATACATGACTCTAAACCCTATACATACATGACTCTACACCCTATAGGTACATGACTCTACACCCTCTACATGCATGACTCTACACCCTATACATACACGACTCTACACACTCTACATACATGACTCTACACCCTATACATACATGACTCTACACCCTATACATACACGACTCTACACCCTATACATACATGACTCTACACCTTATACATACACGACTCTACACACTCTACATACATGACTCTACACCCTATACATACATGACTCTACACCCTATACATACATGACTCTACACCCTATACATACATGACTCTACACCCTATATATACATGACTCTACACCCTATACATACATGACTCTACACCCTATACATACACGACTATACACACTCTACATACATGACTCTACACCCTATACATACATGACTCTACACCCTATACATACATGACTCTACACCCTATACATACATGACTCTACACCCTATACATACATGACTCTACACTCTATACATACATGACTCTACACCCTATATATAAAAGACTCTACACCTTATACATACACGACTCTACACCCTATACATACATGACTCTACACCCTATACATACATGACTCTACACCCTATACATACATGACTCTACACCCTATACATACATGACTCTACACCCTATACATACATGACTCTACACCCTATACATACATGACTCTACACCCTATACATACATGACTCTACACCCTATATATACATGACTCTACACCTTATACATACATGACTCTACACCCTCTACATACATGAGTCTACACCCTATACATACATGACTCTACTCCCTATACATACATGAGTCTACACCCTATACATACATGACTCTACACCCTATACATACATGACTCTACACCCTATACACACATGACTCTACACCCTATACATACATGACTCTACACCCTATACATACATGACTCTACACCCTATACATACATGACTCTACACCCTATACATACATGACTCTACACACTCTACATACATGACTCTACACCCTCTACATACATGACTCTACACCTTATACATACACGACTCTACACCCTATACATACATGACTCTACACCCTATACATACATGACTCTACACCCTCTACATACATGACTCTACACCCTCTACATACATGACTCTACACACTATCCATACATGACTCTACACCCTATACATACATGACTCTACACCCTATACATACATGACTCTACACCCTATACATACATGACTCTACACCCTCTACATACATGACTCTACACCCTCTACATACATGACTCTACACACTATCCATACATGACTCTAAACCCTAAACATACATGACTCTACACCCTATACATACATGACTCTACACCCTATACATACATGACTCTACACCCTATACATACATGACTCTACACTCTATACATACATGACTCTACACCCTATATATAAAAGACTCTACACCTTATACATACACGACTCTACACCCTATAGATACATGACTCTACACCCTATACATACATGACTCTACACCCTATACATACATGACTCTACACCCTATACATACATGACTCCACACCCTATACATACACGACTCTACACCCTCTACATACATGACTCTACACCTTATACATACACGACTCTACACCCTATACATACATGACTCTACACCCTATACATACATGACTACACCCTATACATACATGACTCTACACCCTATAGATACAAGACTTTACACCCTATACATACATGACTCTACACCCTATTCATACATGACTCTACTCCCTATACAAACATGACTCTACACCTTATACATACATGACTCTACACCCTATACATACATGACTCTACACCCTATACATACATGACTCTACACCCTATACATACACGACTCTACACCCTATACATACATGACTCTACACACTATCCATACATGACTCTACACCCTATACATACATGACTCTACACCTTATACATACACGACTTTACACCCTATACATACACGACTCTACACCCTATACATACATGACTCTACACCCTCTACATACATGACTCTACACCCTCTACATACATGACTCTACACACTATCCATACATGACTCTAAACCCTATACATACATGACTCTACACCCTATACATACATGACTCTACACCCTATACATACATGACTCTACACCCTATACATACATGACTCTACTCCCTATACATACATGACTCTACACCCTATACATACATGACTCTACACCCTATACATACATGACTCTACACCCTATACATACATGACTCTACACCCTATACATACATGACTCTACACCCTATACATACACGACTCTACACCCTATACAAACATGACTCTACACCCTATACATGCATGACTCTACACCCTAAACATACATGACTCTACACCCTATAGGTACATGACTCTACACCCTATACATACATGACTCTACACCCTATACATACACGACTCTACACCCTATACATACACGACTCTACACCCTATATATACACGACTCTACACCTTATACATACATGACTCTACACCCTCTACATAAACGACTGTACACCCTATAGACACATGACTCTACACCCTATACATACATGACTCTACACCCTATACATACACGACTCTACACCCTATAGATACATGACTCTACACCCTATAGGTACATGAGTCTACACCCTATAGGTACATGACTCTACACCCTATACGTACATGACTACACCCTATATATACATGACTCTACACCCTATAGGTACATGACTCTACACCCTATACATACACGACTCTACACCCTATACATACATGACTCTACACCCTATACATACATGACTCTACACCCTATAGGTACATGACTCTACACCCTATACATACATGACTCTACACCCTATACATACATGACTCTACACCCTATACATACATGACTCTACACCCTATACATACACGACTCTACACCCTATACATACACGACTCTACACCCTATATATACACGACTCTACACCTTATACATACATGACTCTACACCCTCTACATAAAAGACTCTACACCCTATAGACACATGACTCTACACCCTATACATACATGACTCTACACCCTATACATACACGACTCTACACCCTATAGATACATGACTCTACACCCTATAGGTACATGAGTCTACACCCTATACATACATGACTCTACACCCTATACATACATGACTCTACACCCTATACATACATGACTCTACACCTTATACACACATGACTCTACACCCTATACATACATGACTCTACACCCTATAGATAAATGACTCTACACCCTATACATACACGACTCTACACCCTATACATACATGACTCTACACCCTATACATACATGACTCTAAACCCTATACATACATGACTCTACACCCTATACATACATGACTCTACACCCTATACATACATGACTCTACACCCTATCCATACATGAGTCTACACCCTATAGATACATGACTCTACACCCTATAGGTACATGACTCTACACCCTATACATACATGACTCTACACCCTATACATACATGACTCTACACCCTATACATACACGACTCTACACCCTATACATACATGACTCTACACCCTCTACATACATGACTCTACACCCTATACGTACATGACTCTACACCCTATACATACATGACTCTACACCCTATACATACATGACTCTACACCCTATACATACATGACTCTACACCCTATATATAAAAGACTCTACACCTTATACATACACGACTCTACACCCTCTACATACATGACTCTACACCCTATACATACATGACTCTAAACCCTATACATACATGACTCTACACCCTATACATACATGACTCTAAACCCTATACATACATGACTCTACACCCTATACATACATGACTCTACACCCTATACATACACGACTCTACACCCTCTACATACATGACTCTACACCTTATACATACACGACTCTACACCCTATACATACATGACTCTACACCCTATACATACATGACTCTACACCCTCTACATACATGACTCTACACCCTATACGTACATGACTCTACACCCTATACATACATGACTCTAAACCCTATACATACATGACTCTACACCCTATACATACATGACTCTACACCCTATATATAAAAGACTCTACACCTTATACATACACGACTCTACACCCTCTACATACATGACTCTACACCCTATACATACATGACTCTAAACCCTATACATACATGACTCTACACCCTATACATACATGACTCTAAACCCTATACATACATGACTCTACACCCTATACATACATGACTCTACACCCTATACATACACGACTCTACACCCTCTACATACATGACTCTACACCTTATACATACACGACTCTACACCCTATACATACATGACTCTACACCCTATACATACATGACTCTACACCCTCTACATACATGACTCTACACCCTCTACATACATGACTCTACACACTATCCATACATGACTCTACACCCTATACATACATGACTCTACACCCTATACATACATGACTCCACACCCTATACATACACGACTCTACACACTCTACATACATGACTCAAAACCCTATAGGTACATGACTCTACACCCTATACATACATGACTCTACACCCTATACATACATGACTCTACACCCTATAGGTACATGACTCTACACCCTCTACATACATGACTCTACACCCTATAGGTACATGACTCTACACCCTCTACATGCATGACTCTACACCCTATACATACACGACTCTACACACTCTACATACATGACTCTACACCCTATACATACATGACTCTACACCCTATACATACACGACTCTACACCCTATACATACATGACTCTACACCTTATACATACACGACTCTACACACTCTACATACATGACTCTACACCCTATACATACATGACTCTACACCCTATACATACATGACTCTACACCCTATACATACACGACTCTACACCCTATATATACATGACTCTACACCCTATACATACATGACTCTACACCCTATACATACACGACTATACACACTCTACATACATGACTCTACACCCTATACATACATGACTCTACACCCTATACATACATGACTCTACACCCTATACATACATGACTCTACACCCCATACATACACGACTCTACACCCTCTACATACATGACTCTGCACCCTATACATACATGACTCTGCACCCTATACATACATGACTCTACACCCTATAGGTACATGACTCTACACCCTATACATACATGACTCTACACCCTATACATACACGACTCTACACCCTCTACATACATGACTCTGCACCCTATACATACATGACTCTACACCCTATACATACATGACTCTACACCCTATACATACATGACTCTACACCCTATAGGTACATGACTCTACACCCTATAGGTACATGACTCTACACCCTATACATACATGACTCTACACCCTATCCATACATAACTCTACACCCTCTACATACATGACTCTACACCCTCTACATACATGACTCTACACCCTATACATACATGACTCTACACTCTATACATACATGACTCTACACCCTATACATACATGACTCTACACCCTATACATACATGACTCTACACCCTATACATACATGACTCTACACCCTTTACATACATGACTCTACACCCTATACATACATGACTCTACACCCTATACATACATGACTCTACACCCTATAGGTACATGACTCTACACCCTATAGGTACATGACTCTACACCCTATACATACATGACTCTACACCCTATCCATACATAACTCTACACCCTCTACATACATGACTCTACACCCTCTACATACATGACTCTACACCCTATACATACATGACTCTACACTCTATACATACATGACTCTACACCCTATACATACATGACTCTACACCCTATACATACATGACTCTACACCCTATACATACATGACTCTACACCCTATACATACATGACTCTACACCCTATACATACATGACTCTACACCCTATACATACATGACTCTACACCTTATACACACATGACTCTACACCCTATACATACATGACTCTACACCCTATACATACATGACTCTACACCCTATACATACACGACTCTACACCCTATACATACATGACTCTACACCCTATACATACATGACTCTAAACCCTATACATACATGACTCTACACCCTATACATACATGACTCTACACCCTATACATACATGACTCTACACCCTATCCATACATGAGTCTACACCCTATAGATACATGACTCTACACCCTATAGGTACATGACTCTACACCCTATACATACATGACTCTACACCCTATACATACATGACTCTACACCCTATACATACACGACTCTACACCCTATACATACATGACTCTACACCCTCTACATACATGACTCTACACCCTATACGTACATGACTCTACACCCTATACATACATGACTCTACACCCTATACATACATGACTCTACACCCTATACATACATGACTCTACACCCTATATATAAAAGACTCTACACCTTATACATACACGACTCTACACCCTCTACATACATGACTCTACACCCTATACATACATGACTCTAAACCCTATACATACATGACTCTACACCCTATACATACATGACTCTAAACCCTATACATACATGACTCTACACCCTATACATACATGACTCTACACCCTATACATACACGACTCTACACCCTCTACATACATGACTCTACACCTTATACATACACGACTCTACACCCTATACATACATGACTCTACACCCTATACATACATGACTCTACACCCTCTACATACATGACTCTACACCCTATACGTACATGACTCTACACCCTATACATACATGACTCTACACCCTATACATACATGACTCTACACCCTATACATACATGACTCTACACCCTATATATAAAAGACTCTACACACTATCCATACATGACTCTACACCCTATACATACATGACTCTACACCTTATACATACACGACTTTACACCTTATACATACACGACTCTACACCCTATACATACACGACTCTACACCCTCTACATACATGACTCTACACCTTATACATACACGACTCTACACCCTATACATACATGACTCTACACCCTATACATACATGACTCTACACCCTCTACATACATGACTCTACACCCTATACGTACATGACTCTACACCCTATACATACATGACTCTACACCCTATACATACATGACTCTACACCCTATACATACATGACTCTAAACCCTATACATACATGACTCTACACCCTATACATACATGACTCTACACCCTATACATACACGACTCTACACCCTCTACATACATGACTCTACACCTTATACATACACGACTCTACACCCTATACATACATGACTCTACACCTTATACATACACGACTCTACACCCTATACATACATGACTCTACACCCTATACATACATGACTCTACACCCTCTACATACATGACTCTACACCCTATACGTACATGACTCTACACCCTATACATACATGACTCTACACCCTATACATACATGACTCTACACCCTATACATACATGACTCTAAACCCTATACATACATGACTCTACACCCTATACATACATGACTCTACACCCTATACATACACGACTCTACACCCTCTACATACATGACTCTACACCTTATACATACACGACTCTACACCCTATACATACATGACTCTACACCCTATACATACATGACTCTACACCCTCTACATACATGACTCTACACCCTCTACATACATGACTCTACACACTATCCATACATGACTCTACACCCTATACATACATGACTCTACACCCTATACATACATGACTCCACACCCTATACATACACGACTCTACACACTCTACATACATGACTCAAAACCCTATAGGTACATGACTCTACACCCTATACATACATGACTCTACACCCTATACATACATGACTCTACACCCTATCCATACATGACTCTAAACCCTATACATACATGACTCTACACCCTATAGGTACATGACTCTACACCCTCTACATGCATGACTCTACACCCTATACATACACGACTCTACACACTCTACATACATGACTCTACACCCTATACATACATGACTCTACACCCTATACATACACGACTCTACACCCTATACATACATGACTCTACACCTTATACATACACGACTCTACACACTCTACATACATGACTCTACACCCTATACATACATGACTCTACACCCTATACATACATGACTCTACACCCTATACATACATGACTCTACACCCTATATATACATGACTCTACACCCTATACATACATGACTCTACACCCTATACATACACGACTATACACACTCTACATACATGACTCTACACCCTATACATACATGACTCTA
Organism: Acholoe squamosa; assembly: GCA_949317995.1. Lineage (NCBI taxonomy): Eukaryota > Metazoa > Annelida > Polychaeta > Phyllodocida > Polynoidae > Acholoe > Acholoe squamosa. Next base: position 64,773,279 of record OX439049.1, on the reverse strand, counting down.
CACCCTATACATACATGACTCTACACCCTATACATACATGACTCTACACCCTATACATACATGACTCTACACTCTATACATACATGACTCTACACCCTATATATAAAAGACTCTACACCTTATACATACACGACTCTACACCCTATACATACATGACTCTACACCCTATACATACATGACTCTACACCCTATACATACATGACTCTACACCCTATACATACATGACTCTACACCCTATACATACATGACTCTACACCCTATACATACATGACTCTACACCCTATACATACATGACTCTACACCCTATATATACATGACTCTACACCTTATACATACATGACTCTACACCCTCTACATACATGAGTCTACACCCTATACATACATGACTCTACTCCCTATACATACATGAGTCTACACCCTATACATACATGACTCTACACCCTATACATACATGACTCTACACCCTATACACACATGACTCTACACCCTATACATACATGACTCTACACCCTATACATACATGACTCTACACCCTATACATACATGACTCTACACCCTATACATACATGACTCTACACACTCTACATACATGACTCTACACCCTCTACATACATGACTCTACACCTTATACATACACGACTCTACACCCTATACATACATGACTCTACACCCTATACATACATGACTCTACACCCTCTACATACATGACTCTACACCCTCTACATACATGACTCTACACACTATCCATACATGACTCTACACCCTATACATACATGACTCTACACCCTATACATACATGACTCTACACCCTATACATACATGACTCTACACCCTCTACATACATGACTCTACACCCTCTACATACATGACTCTACACACTATCCATACATGACTCTAAACCCTAAACATACATGACTCTACACCCTATACATACATGACTCTACACCCTATACATACATGACTCTACACCCTATACATACATGACTCTACACTCTATACATACATGACTCTACACCCTATATATAAAAGACTCTACACCTTATACATACACGACTCTACACCCTATAGATACATGACTCTACACCCTATACATACATGACTCTACACCCTATACATACATGACTCTACACCCTATACATACATGACTCCACACCCTATACATACACGACTCTACACCCTCTACATACATGACTCTACACCTTATACATACACGACTCTACACCCTATACATACATGACTCTACACCCTATACATACATGACTACACCCTATACATACATGACTCTACACCCTATAGATACAAGACTTTACACCCTATACATACATGACTCTACACCCTATTCATACATGACTCTACTCCCTATACAAACATGACTCTACACCTTATACATACATGACTCTACACCCTATACATACATGACTCTACACCCTATACATACATGACTCTACACCCTATACATACACGACTCTACACCCTATACATACATGACTCTACACACTATCCATACATGACTCTACACCCTATACATACATGACTCTACACCTTATACATACACGACTTTACACCCTATACATACACGACTCTACACCCTATACATACATGACTCTACACCCTCTACATACATGACTCTACACCCTCTACATACATGACTCTACACACTATCCATACATGACTCTAAACCCTATACATACATGACTCTACACCCTATACATACATGACTCTACACCCTATACATACATGACTCTACACCCTATACATACATGACTCTACTCCCTATACATACATGACTCTACACCCTATACATACATGACTCTACACCCTATACATACATGACTCTACACCCTATACATACATGACTCTACACCCTATACATACATGACTCTACACCCTATACATACACGACTCTACACCCTATACAAACATGACTCTACACCCTATACATGCATGACTCTACACCCTAAACATACATGACTCTACACCCTATAGGTACATGACTCTACACCCTATACATACATGACTCTACACCCTATACATACACGACTCTACACCCTATACATACACGACTCTACACCCTATATATACACGACTCTACACCTTATACATACATGACTCTACACCCTCTACATAAACGACTGTACACCCTATAGACACATGACTCTACACCCTATACATACATGACTCTACACCCTATACATACACGACTCTACACCCTATAGATACATGACTCTACACCCTATAGGTACATGAGTCTACACCCTATAGGTACATGACTCTACACCCTATACGTACATGACTACACCCTATATATACATGACTCTACACCCTATAGGTACATGACTCTACACCCTATACATACACGACTCTACACCCTATACATACATGACTCTACACCCTATACATACATGACTCTACACCCTATAGGTACATGACTCTACACCCTATACATACATGACTCTACACCCTATACATACATGACTCTACACCCTATACATACACGACTCTACACCCTATACAAACATGACTCTACACCCTATACATACATGACTCTACACCCTATACATACATGACTCTACACCCTATAGGTACATGACTCTACACCCTATACATACACGACTCTACACCCTATACATACACGACTCTACACCCTATACATACACGACTCTACACCCTATATATACACGACTCTACACCTTATACATACATGACTCTACACCCTCTACATAAAAGACTCTACACCCTATAGACACATGACTCTACACCCTATACATACATGACTCTACACCCTATACATACACGACTCTACACCCTATAGATACATGACTCTACACCCTATAGGTACATGAGTCTACACCCTATACATACATGACTCTACACCCTATACATACATGACTCTACACCCTATAGGTACATGACTCTACACCCTATACATACATGACTACACCCTATACATACATGACTCTACACCCTATACATACATGACTCTACACCCTATATATACATGACTCTACACCCTATACATACATGACTCTACACCCTATAGATAAATAACTCTACACACTATACATACATGACTCTACACCCTATACATACATGACTCTACACCCTATACATACATCACTCTACACCCTATACATACATGACTCTACACCCTATAGATAAATGACTCTACACCCTATACATACACGACTCTATACCCTATACATACATGACTCTACACCCTATACATACATGACTCTACACTCTATACATACATGACTCTACACTCTATACATACATGACTCTACTCCCTATACATACATGACTCTACACCCTCTACATACATGACTCTACACCCTATACATACATGACTCTACACCCTATACATACATGACTCTACACCCTATACATACATGACTCTACACCCTATACATACACGACTCTACACCCTCTACATACACGACTCTACACCCTCTACATACATGACTCTACACCCTATACCTACATGACTCTACACCCTATACATACACGACTCTACACCCTATACATACATGACTCTACACCCTATACATACATAATAATTCCACTTTCCACTCATATCTGGATTGGTGTGATACCCTAGGGGAACTGAGTTTACCCCTGACGACCCGCCCCTGGGGGTAGATCTACTACATACGGGAATCCATTTCCCTACCAATGTGATAGATATTGTCAAAAGCAGGCATATACGCATCCCCGCAATTTCAAGACAGCGATATAATCCTAGAAAGGTCTCAGTCTCAAAATTGTCTAAGCCCTGGTATATTCAATAGATTTTAGAGTAGATACGGGTGTGCAGTTTTACGGTATGTAGGGTAATAGAAATACGTCATGTATAAGGCGCACCCCCAACTTTTGCTGATACCCCACGTATATCTTGCACGTTCTACATCCGGTATTATGGTAATATTAACCCTATAAGGACCCCTGATGTATTAATGCATCATGCTGACCCAATGGCGCTGATATGTCCCCGGAGGGTCGGCATGATGCACCAATGAAGTGCTGGCGAGCAGCCTCGCCAGCACTTCATTGGAGCATCATGCCGACCATGATACACTTGTGCATCAGGGCCGTTCAAGGGTTGATAAAGCTTCTTGACTTACTTCAAAGTGGTCTGTGTCCTCCTCATCGTTCTGGTTCACCTTCTCACTAAACACGCTGATTGTATCACGGATAAACAGGTGTGCCACATGCTGTGCCAATAGGTGGTCGATACCTGACATGGAATAAATGTATTATATATCAATAGGTGGTCGATACCTGACATGGAATAAATGTATTATACATCAATAGGTGGTCGATACCTGCCATGGAGTGAGTGAGTAATAGATGTTTAACGCCATTTTGACAGCTAAGGTCATATTCATGGCGATAACTACATTACACAATTTAACAAAGGAATGTGTCAGTGCCCGCACATATGTGCACCACACACATCCTGAGGGGATAGGAAAGAGGAGATAAAGACCCTTTTAAGTGGGCTAGGGAAGCCCACCTGACATGGAATAAATGTATTATACATCAATAGGTGGTCAATACCTGACATGGAATAAATGTATTATTGAACAAGTAATCAATGGATAATTCATGAAGAGTGTGTGCTAGTGAAGGATAATTACACGAGGGCGTAGCCCGCGTGTAATTATCCTTTGCTAACACACACAAGTCATGAATTATCCATTGACTACTTATTTTATTCCACAATACCAATAGATAATCAATAAAATATCAATAAATTCAAGTTGAAAACAAAAATTGTTCACCCTCCCCAGGACTCGAAGCCAGTCATAGTGGGTTGGCATTCTAACGAATAGACCACCGGTACACACCTCGGCGCCCGGCAGCGGACAGCTACAGCGTCTCGGCTTGGCTTGCTTTGAATGTGTCTCCCGGTTATGTTTGTGTACAATCGGTACAAACACCTCGTTGCCCGGCAGCGGACAGCTACAGCGCACACGGCGAAAAAAGATGCGCCCGGACCGGGACTCGATCCGCCTACCTTTGACGGCTGAGCGCAATGCACTAACCACTAAACCACCGTGTATAACGCCGCGGCACCTGTCTCGGCTTGGCTATGTTTGAATGCGTCCCGCGGTTATGGCAGCAGACAGCCCGGACCGGGACTCGTCCCGCCTATCATATCAAGACGTGGTTCTAACCAAGCATTTCTCGTCAGTCCCTGTGGCGCACTGCATAGGGAGTTGGACTTGGGATTTGAGACTGCTAGTTCGATCCCTACCCTGGCCATGAAAATTTTGTAGGTTTTAACATGTAACATATGACATGTAAGGACATGGAAGGCGTGCAGGTTATCCATGGATAACCGCACCGGGTGCCTGTTATCCTTGGATAACCGCACGCCTTACAAAATTGATGCTACAGCATTCATGGTGTGCAATATCGACAGGTATGTGCATGGGAATATCCAGGAAAAGCACTGAGAATCCCAGAAATCGTGGAATAAACATCAATAGGTGGTCAATAACTGCCATGGAATAAATGTATTATACATCAATCGGTGGTCGATACCTGACATGGAATAAATGTATTATACATCAATAGGTGGTCGATACCTGACATGGAATAAATGTATTATACATCAATAGGTGGTCGATACCTGACATGGAATGAATAAATATAGGACTTGAAAATCCCTAAAAAGAGATGCCTAAAGACTTCCATCCATATGTAGCATCAATAGGTGTTCGATACCCGCCATGGAATAAATGAATTTCATCAATAGGTGGTCTATGGGGTCCTGTAAGATATGTACTCGAGACATGACAGGTGAGGTGTGGCCGTATCTGTGTGGCTTATCTTGAGTTGGGGAGTGTTTGATGCTTTGATGCCTTTCACTCCTAGATCAATATTCCTTTTACACATGTAGTTGAATCGTGTAACCCTTAAAATGTCTGATATGTCGTCGATGCATCATACCTGATGGTCGTCATGATGCGTGAATGAAGCCCTTCCCTTGGTTCATCATAACGTTTTAACGCCATAAAACAGGAGTGTATTAACCCTTGGTTCATCATAACGTTTTAACGCCATAAAACAGGAGTGTATTAACCCTTGGTTCATCATAACGTTTTAACGCCATAAAACAGGAGTGTATTTACCCTTGGTTCATCATAACGTTTTAAGGCCATAAAACAGGAGTGTTTTAACCCTTGGTTCATCATAACGTTTTAACGCCATAAAACAGGAGTGTATTAACCCTTGGTTCATCATAACGTTTTAACGCCATAAAACAGGAGTGTATTAACCCTTGGTTCATCATAACGTTTTAAGGCCATAAAACAGGAGTGTATTTACCCTTGGTTCATCATAACGTTTTGATGCCATAAAACAGGAGTGTATTAACCCTTGGTTCATCATAACGTTTTAACCCCATAAAACAGGAGTGTATTTACCCTTGGTTCATCATAACGTTTTGATGCCATGAAACAGGAGTGTATTTACCCTTGGTTCATCATAACGTTTTGATGCCATAAAACAGGAGTGTATTAACCCTTGGTTCATCATAACGTTTTAACCCCATAAAACAGGAGTGTATTTACCCTTGGTTCATCATAACGTTTTAACGCCATAAAACAGGAGTGTATTAACCCTTGGTTCATCATAACGTTTTAACGCCATGAAACAGGAGTGTATTAACCCTTGGTTCATCATAACGTTTTAACGCCATAAAACAGGAGTGTATTTACCAGAGTGCCTGGTGACCTTAACCCTTTAAGTACCGCTAATGCATCATGCCCATTGGTGCTGGCAGTAATCTCGCCAGCACTTCACCGGTGCATCATACCAACCCACCTGGAGGTTCGGCATGATGCTCCAATGAAGTGCTGGCTCACCCGCACTTCACTGGTGCATCATGACGACCAGTGGGCACGATGCACTGCTGAATTAGCGGTACTTAAAGTAGCAGGTTCGGCAGTAAATGCATATTTCATACATTTCAAAATAATATTTACTTCATTATAGAATACCTATGCAGATATTAAGATGTTTGAAAGAAATAATGTAAGATATTATAAATTCTGGGAGTTTTAGCTGTTTTTCATTCAATTTCACTACCGCTGATTTCTGCCAATACTAGCACTGCAGCAGTTGCCATGAGTGGGACTAGAGGCAGCCCCAGGCACACACAGGGCCCTGCCCCCATCAGCCCTGACCATCACCACAATGACAGCTACGGGCCTGGGTGACCACTCCGGCCAAGGTCTCTGAGGGGTGAAAACAGCCTGGAGCAGGTTGCTTTGCACAATAATGCACTTACATTTACAGTAATTGTGGAATGTGGATTCCTATCACCTATATTAGGGGCACATACTGAGATACAGGTAAAATCACTCTTTATGAGGTACTTCACATACAGGAAATTATGAGATAATTACATCAATAGAAAGCCATTTTTTCTCATACCCCATGTGATTTCATCTGGATATATTAATTTTAGACCTACTTTTGACCCATTGGTAACATTTATATTCTCCCTACGCACTATTGAAAGAGCACACGGGGCAGGCATTCTCACCGTCATCTATTTATATTAGAAAATGTCATGATAGCTGCTACATCATGCAGATTTACAGAGGTGAATAATCTATCCTTTTAACCATGTGTAGCCTATGGCGAAACATGGAACATAACAAGGTGCCGTGCATTATCTTTAATAGAGAATAGAAGGGTGTCTGGAATCCATTAAAAAACGAGTCAAGTAAATGGGCATATATAGATTGTATAATAGAGGTCATAGGCATAGGCCATAGGCCTTCAGTGTACGATGGGACAGGCTTGAGTCAGTCTATGATGCTATCTACAGAGGTAGGTGACTTGTGCTGCCCTCTACAGTGAACCTAGAAAACCTCCTTGGTGGTGCCATCTCATGGGGAGAAGAGGAACTAGAACTCAAAGCTAGTACAATTTACATTAAAGTGACATTTCTTTTAGACCTTCAGGAAAAAATGGAATCTATATATGAAAATAAAATGACTGCACCTTTCTGTTGTCATTTTCATAGAGATAACTTTAGAATAAAATTTGGCTGTATCCCTGTCTCTGTAAGGGTGTTATTTCACATTAAGTAGCGTTACTTTGTGACATTTTTTGGTAACTACTCGAAAAATAACTTTTTTTTTTAAAAAAATTTAAAAAAAAAGAAAAAAGAAATGAAAGATAAAACAAATATCCTATGACCTATATATCATTTTCAACTTGTTACATGCATATTTTCTAGGACATAGATCCATAAATGTAGAAATAGGACAGAAAACATTGATATTGAAAAGCCCCTTCAGAAAACGAGTTCAAGTAACCAACAGAGCCGTTAGGCGTAGAAGTGTAGATCTATGGTATTACTTGACTCGTTAACTAGTCAATCAGACCCATAGAAGAACACCTTCTTTAACACTGTGACAGATAGGGAGTAGCAAAATCCCCGAGCACCGAACTCGGTACTTAAAGGGTTAACGTGTATATGTGTGTTGTGTGATATCTAAGTATAGCGGTAATGGTGTGTACTTATAGTAACAGTTCAATATCTGTATATAGCGACACTTGATAAGACGACAGGTGCGCTATGTCCCTACCACACCTGTAGATCTATACTAGAACTGCTGTGTCATGATGAAACTACGTTATCTATACTAGAACTGCTGTGTCATGATGACCCTATGTTATCTATATTAGAACTGCTGTGTCATAATGACTCTATGTTATCTAAACTAGAACTGCTGTGTCATGATGACCCTATGTTATCTATACTAGAACTGCTGTGTCATGATGACCCTATGTTATCTATACTAGAACTGCTGTGTCATGATGACCCTACGTTATCTATATTAGAACTGCTGTGTCATGATGACCCTATGTTATCTATATTAGAACTGCTGTGTCATAATGACTCTATGTTATCTAAACTAGAACTGCTGTGTCATGATGACCCTATGTTATCTATACTAGAACTGCTGTGTCATGATGACCCTATGTTATCTATACTAGAATTGCTGTGTCATGATGACCCTACGTTATCTATATTAGAACTGCTGTGTCATGATGACCCTATGTTATCTATACTAGAACTGCTGTGTCATGATGACCCTATGTTATCTATACTAGAACTGCTGTGTCATGATGACAAAACATTATCTATAATAGAACTGCTGTGTCATGATGAAAAAACATTATCTATAATAGAACTGCTGTGTCATGATGACCCTATATTATCTAAACAAGAACTGCTGTGTCATGATGACCCTATGTTATCTATACTAGAACTGTTGTGTCATGATGACCCTACGTTATCTATACTAGAACTGCTGTGTCATGATGACCCTATGTTATCTATACTAGAACAGCTGTGTCATGATGACCCTACGTTATCTATACTAGAACTGCTGTGTCATGATGACACTATGTTAACACTTTAAAGGTGCCATTACGCCTTTATCAACCCTATAGAGTATGCATCGCCGGTCAATTCATCACCAGGGATGCATTTATACATCACAATGACCAATGACGTATCATCAGACTAGCAGGCCCTCAAAGGTTATCCCAACTTTCAATTAGGATAAAAGATACAATTTTCTCCCGCGTATAAGGCGCATCCTGTATATAAGAAGTACCTAGAGTTTTAGAATATTGTCAAGAATATGAAAAATTCATAACTTTTGTTCTACTGAATGGATTTTGAAAATTCATAAACCTGTGTGTAGCTAAGGACCTCCTGGACCCCCCAATATCACATAATGATTTAGTGGGAGTGTAACATATGAAAGGAAAGGTCTTGGTCTCCCCCTTGCAGACCAAGGGAGACCTAAAACCTTCCATATAAGATGCGCCTTATACGCAAGAGATTATGGTCAGATTAATTATGTACCTGCGTCTCTGAGTTGTTGGTAGGCGTCCTTATCGTACAGTAGTTCTGTGTCATTATACTTCTCCCCTTTAGCTGACAGGTAACTGTCTATAGAGTCGTAGCGCGACTTGGGGATACGGAATCGGTTCTCTTTAAGGGGCTGCAAGATAAACAGGAACAAATAAGGGTCTCTGCTCACCAGCACTTAATGGGTGCATCATGACGACCCATAGGATGTTATATTTAAGAAAAAAGTAATATTTTTGACTATGACCCCCCCCCCCATTTTTCTTTTACCAAGTGTTTGTATAGATGTCCTCTCTGAATCCAGTGAGTCTTTTTGAAAAATCAGTAGAGGGGCATTACATATGAAATATAATATGAAAAATCAGTTTTCCCATTCGAATTTATCATTAAGGCATTTTACACTTAAATTGTCATACTGCAAAAGTAAGCAACATGACTTTTTTCATTTTCTTATTGTTAGTACATCATACTAATATGACCCGCATTACGTAAGATTACCAGTAGCAGCACCAAATCCTGGGATATTGTAGCGTTAGTCTTTAATTAAGGGTTAAGCGAGTTAAACAAAGACAGTGATAAGTAGAGAGTACCTTTAGTCCTCGCTCCTCCAGTGTACGATCATCCACAGACTGAGAAATAATGTCCCAACGACAGTCGGTGTCCGCCAGCAGACCGCGATGTATCGGGGTGGCCGCACTCAGAGCCAACTGTAACACACCAATGTATGACATATAAACTCACAGGTACCAGCAAAACACACAAAGAATGAGGTACCAGCAAAACACAACAATGTATCACGGTACCAGCAAAACACCGCCATGTATGAGGTACCAGCAAAACACTGCAATGTATGAGGTACCAGCAAAACACCACGATGTATGAGGTACCAGCAAAACACCGCCATGTATGAGGTACCAGCAAAACACCGCCATGTATCACGGTACCAGCAAAACACCAAGATGAATGAGGTACCAGCAAAACACCAAGATGTATGAGGTACCAGCAAAACACCAACATGTATGAGGTACCAGCAAAACACCAACATGTATGAGGTACCAGCAAAACACCGCCATGTATCACGGTACCAGCAAAACACCGCCATGTATCACGGTACCAGCAAAACACCGCCATGTATCACGGTACCAGCAAAACACCGCCATGTATGAGGTACCAGCAAAACACCGCCATGTATGAGGTACCAGCAAAACACCGCCATGTATCACGGTACCAGCAAAACACCATGATGTATGAGGTACCAGCAAAACACCATGATGTATGAGGTACCAGCAAAACACCGCCATGTATGAGGTACCAGCAAAACACCGCCATGTATGAGGTACCAGCAAAACACCACCATGTATGAGGTACCAGCAAAACACCATGATGTATGAGGTACCAGCAAAACACCGCCATGTATGAGGTACCAGCAAAACACCGCTATGTATCACGGTACCAGCAAAACACCGCCATGTATGAGGTACCAGCAAAACACCGCCATGTATCACGGTACCAGCAAAACACCGCCATGTATGAGGTACCAGCAAAACACCGCCATGTATGAGGTACCAGCAAAACACCACCATGTATGAGGTACCAGCAAAACACCATGATTTATGAGGTACCAGCAAAACACCGCCATGTATGAGGTACCAGCAAAACACCACGATGTATGAGGTACCAGCAAAACACAGCCATGTATCACGGTACCAGCAAAACACCGCCATGTATCACGGCACCAGCAAAACACCGCCATGTATGAGGTACCAGCAAAACACCGCCATGTATCACGGTACCAGCAAAACAACACCATGTATCACAGTACCAGCAAAACACCGCCATGTATGAGGTACTAGCAAAACACAGCCATGTATCACAGTACCAGCAAAACACCGCCATGTATGAGGTACTAGCAAAACACAGCCATGTATCACGGTACCAGCAAAACACCGCCATGTATGAGGTACCAGCAAAACACCACGATGTATGAGGTACCAGCAAAACACCACGATGTATGAGGTACCAGCAAAACACCATGATGTATGAGGTACCAGCAAAACACTGCCATGTATCACGGTACCAGCAAAACACCGCCATGTATGAGGTACCAGCAAAACACCACCATGTATGAGGTACCAGCAAAACACCATGATCTATGAGGTACCAGCAAAACACCGCTATGTATCACGGTACCAGCAAAACACCGCCATGTATGAGGTACCAGCAAAACACCGCCATGTATGAGGTACCAGCAAAACACCATGATGTATGAGGTACCAGCAAAACACCGCTATGTATCACGGTACCAGCAAAACACAACAATGTAGGAGGTACCAGCAAAACACCACCATGTATCACGGTACCAGCAAAACACCGCCATGTATCACGGTACCAGCAAAACACCGCCATGTATGAGGTACCAGCAAAACACCGCCATGTATGAGGTACCAGCAAAACACCGCCATGTATGAGGTACCAGCAAAACACCGCCATGTATGAGGTACCAGCAAAACACAACAATGTATGAGGTACCAGCAAAACACCACCATGTATGAGGTACCAGCAAAACACAATGATGTATGAGGTACCAGCAAAACACCGCTATGTATCACGGTACCAGCAAAACACCGCCATGTATGAGGTACCAGCAAAACACCGCCATGTATGAGGTACCAGCAAAACACCGCCATGTATGAGGTACCAGCAAAACACCGCCATGTATGAGGTACCAGCAAAACACCACCATGTATGAGGTACCAGCAAAACACCATGATGTATGAGGTACCAGCAAAACACCGCCATGTATAAGGTAACAGCAAAACACCGCTATGTATCACGGTACCAGCAAAACACCGCCATGTATGAGGTACCAGCAAAACACCGCCATGTATCACGGTACCAGCAAAACACCGCCATGTATGAGGTACCAGCAAAACACCGCCATGTATGAGGTACCAGCAAAACACCACCATGTATGAGGTACCAGCAAAACACCACCATGTATGAGGTACCAGCAAAACACAGTGTGTTACAGTACCCACGAGGTATCACGGTACCATCAACTTTCCTATGGGGTCGATCAGAAATGCCACTCACTGGTCGACAAAAAAAAGACTTTTTCCCATGAATTTAACATAATCTAATACAGAAATCTTGGAATCAAAAACAGGAATTCCTGGTAAACCAGGAAAAGTGGCATCTCTGGTCGATCCACTCCTGGAAGGTCGGCATGATGCACCAAGACTGCTTGCCAGCACTTCATTGGTGCATCATGCCCAGAGGTCGGCATGATGCACCAAGACTGCTTGCCAGCACTTCATTGATGCATCATGCCGACCTCTGGGCATGATGCACTTCAGCAGCGGCACCATTTAAAGGGTTAAGTTTTCCAAGTCATTCTTACAAACTTCTGTCACGTTCTACAACTCTGAGACACTTCTATGGTAAATCTTATCTAAATGGACACCCCCTATCAACCTTATTTCTCTTTTCAACTCATTCCCTTTCCTTTTCAGATTATCATAGATGATAAGATATCTAAGGTGCTATTTTAAAAGATCGATGGCTCCCTACTGTTTTGCTCTCCATTCCAAACATTAATTTTAATCTTTCAGACATCATACATCCTTGCAGCCCCAAAGAATACAGGGAATAGGATTTTTTAGCGCCTCCCACGCCGCGTAGCGGCGGTACTGCGAAGCGGTATGGGAGTGCGCTATGATGATTGCATTTGCCTCACAATACAAAATTTCTGAATAGAGAAATTGACATTAACGGCGGGAGGCGTTTTTTTACGCAGTCACAACCACATTTCTTGTTACCCTTTTTGGTATAAACTAAGAGAAAACTGTTTTGTAGGACTGGTGGTCTTATTGGTATTGTAACAGGAACAAGCTGAAGTACTCTTTTTGAATACATTGTCATTGGGGGATTGCACTGACATTGTTCATTTACATTAAATGCTGTGGCACCTGAGCCGTGAGATGCAATTCATGTGCAACAATTTGCTGTATATCAAAGTTCAGACCCCTTTACTTATAATAACAGGACAGAGCGGCGTCCCGTGTATTACTTACAACAAGGGGTCCATGGTTAGGAGATTATGTTAAGGATTCAATTGAAAATTTAGAATCTAAGATCTATGATCAAGAGGCCCGTGTTAAGGATGCAATTGAGAGGATTCAATTTAGGATCTGTCATCTATGATCAAGATATTAGGGTTTCATATTTAAATTCGACGATCAATTCTGAGTTTAATATCAATTCTAAAAGCAGTTAAATTGCAGTGCGTTTCCCGGATTAGAAATTTATCCCATATTTTCGGCAAAGTAAACACAGCAAAGCTGTAATGCCGTGCATATTCATATCATGTTCTAAGAAGTATAGAATTGATTTACAACATTTTTAATATGATCTTAGATCAAAATTTTCAGAACAAATATTATTTTAATACGGAATCTAAAAGCCCTTCATATGTTGTGTGTTTTGCAATTTATTAATCTATAACATACTTTCAGGAAAGTAAACACAGCAATGCTGTAATGCCGTGCATATTCCTATTCTGATCCAAGGAAAAAAGATCATTATATATGAACTCTATGGCCTTTGGAATGGACCTATACTTAAATATATGCTCTGATTGTGGTGCTTCCTCGCTCTCCATGTAAAATCCTGTCCCATTGCTATAGTATGGAGTAAACCTATGCCTGGATTAAAATATGCAAATAAGGAATGTGTGTGAGGGTTGGGAGTAGTGTGGTGGTGGTATTGGTGGTGGTGGTGTCACAATGGTCACTAACATCCATCTGATAACTTTTGAAGATCAAAATTGACCATATATGGCCTGGATCCCTGTGATTCCTGAAACCATGATGGCCGACACACAAGGAAAACAAAAGAATTAGGTAGTTGAGGTGTCCCAATGGTCACTAACATCCATCTGATAACTTTTGAAGATCAAAATTGACCATATATGGCCTGGATCCCTGTGATTCCTGAAACCATGATGGCCGACACACAAGGAAAACAAAAGAATTAGGAAGTTGAGGTGTCCCAATGGTCACTAACATCTATCTGATAACTTTTGAAGATCAAAATTGACCACATATGACCTGGATCCCTGTGTTTCCTAAAACCAAGATGGCCGACACACATGGAAAACAATAAAATTGGGTAGTTGAGGTGTCCAAATGATCACTAACCATAACATATATGGAGAACAATAAAATTAGCTAGTTGAGGTGTCCCAATGGTCACTAACATCCATCTGATAACTTTTGAAGATTAAAATTGACAATATATGAGCTGGATCCCTGTGTTTCCTAAAACAAAGATGGCCGACACACATGGAAAACAATAAAATAGGCTAGTTGAGGTGTCCCAATGGTCACTAACATCCATCTGATAACTTTTGAAGATTAAAATTGACAATATATGAGCTGGATCCCTGTGTTTCCTAAAACAAAGATGGCCGACACACATGGAAAACAATAAAATAGGCTAGTTGAGGTCTCCCAATGGTCACTAACATCCATCTGATAATTTTTGAAGATCAAAGTAAACCATATATGGCCTGGATCCCTGTGTTTTCTAAATGATTGATTGATTGATTTGTGTTTTACAGCACTTTAGCGGCACTAAGTGGCTATCCCGTGCTTCACAGGTTGATAATTTAACAGAGGAATGTGTCAGTGCCCGCACATATGTGCACCACACACATCCTGAGGGGATACGAAAGAGGAGATATAGACCCTTTTAAGTGGGCTAGGGAAGCCCGCTGTGTTTTCTAAAAGAAAGATGGCCGACACATATTGAAAAAAATAGAATTAGCTAGTTGAGGTCTTTCAATGGTCACTAACATCCATCTGATAATTTTTGAAGATTAAAATTGACAATATATGAGCTGGATCCCTGTGTTTCCTAAAACAAAGATGGCCGACACACATGGCAAACAATAAAATTGGGTAGTTGAGGTGTCCCAATGGTCACTGACATCCATCTGATAACTTTTTAAGATAAAAATTGACCATATATGGCCTGGATCCCTGTCGACACACATGGAAAACGGTCCCAAGACTCCAAATAATCCAATGCCACGCCACTTAAAACTCCTAAAAAAGTGCATCATACTTATGTGTACATGTATACATAAATACATGTAGGTGGCCTTTAGTGGGTTAATAGTCAGTGGTGCTGAGAAATGCACCACCAGCAGAAGAGAACCACATGGTGCTGGGGGAGGTGGTGGCAGGCAGGTATGGGGCCACCCCAGGAGCACAGCCACCACCACCATTCAGAGGTGGGTGGGGGGGGGGGGGGGGGCTATATATGTACTATATACCATGGCTCTGCCTGAGGTGTCCAGGTCTACCCCCAGGCTGTCCCCAGGGTCTACAATAACATGTCCACCAACACCACCACTGCCACCACTTCTATGCTTGACTGATTAGCAGATTTTAATCCAGGTATAGGCATACTCAATACTGTACCTATGAGACAGGATTATACATGGAGAGCGAGGAAGCACCACTCTGAGAGCTTGTATTTAAGAATGGGTCCCCTCCTTTAGCCGTTCATTCCTAAGAATGAACGGCAATAACAGGACAGAGCGGCGTGAGTTGGTCGTAGAGGTCTCGTGTAGTACTTACAATAACAGGACAGAGCGGCGTGAGTTGGTCGTAGAGGTCTCGTGTATTACTTACAATAACAGGACAGAGCGGCGTGAGTTGGTCATAGAGGTCTCGTGTATTACTTACAATAACAGGACAGAGCGGCATGAGTTGGTCGTAGAGGTCTCGTGTATTACTTACAATAACAGGACAGAGCGGCGTAAGTTGGTCGTAGAGGTCTCGGGCTTCGTTAATGTTGACGGCTTGAAAGGTCATCTGTAAACACGAGCATCCCATCCCAAACCCCATAGCATCCAGGTAGATGTGGTCGGGTAACGCCTGCCGCCCCTGCTCTCCATCGTCACCCAGCAACGTGAAGTCATCTAAATATGGGGTCGGTGTGTTGGTATCTTTATATACTGTAAGAAACAACAAATCATGTATTAATTAGTTAATGTGGTCCGGTAACACTTGGCGCCCCGGCTCTCCATCGTCACCCAGGCTTGTGACGTCATCTAAGTACAGGGTCGGTGTATTGGTATCTTTGTATACTATAAAAAAACAGTAAAGGTAGATGTAGTAAGGTAATGCCTGCCATCCCCACTCACCATCATCACCCACGGTCGTGAAGTCATTTAAATAAGAAGGGCTATGTATACTCCCAGAGGGTCGGCATGATGCACCAATGAAGTGTTAGTGAGCAGTCTTGCCGGCACATCATTGGTGCATCATGACGACCAATAGGCATGATGCACTCCTACATTAGCGGTCCTTAAAGGGTTAAGGTAGAAGTGCAGCGTCATCGTCCGTTGTTATCCAGGTACTTCAAAGTATAACAGAATGTCGTCTCGTTAACCCTTTACAAGCTGCAGTCCAAACGGTTTAACCCTTTAAGGGCCAATGCTATGTTGATGCATCCTTCCTAAAGTTGTTATGATGTGCTGAAGCATGAATGCAGTCCTGGTTATGATGCACTGATACATGAATGCAGCCCTGGTTATGATGCACTGATACATGAATGCAGCCCTGGTTATGATGCAGATACATGAATGCAGCCCTGGTCATGATGCACTGATACATGAATGCAGCCCATGTTATGATGCACTGATACATGAATGCAGCCCTGGTTATGATGCACTGATACATGAATGCAGCCCTGGTTATGATGCACTAATACATGAATGCAGCCCTGGTTATGATGCACTGATACATGAATGCAGCCCTGGTTATGATGCACTGATACATGAATGCAGCCCCGGTTATGATGTACTGATACATGAATGCAGCCCTGGTTATGATGCACTGATACATGAATGCAGCCCTGGTTATGATGCACTGATACATGAATGCAGCCCTGGTTATGATGCACTGATACATGAATGCAGCCCTGGTTATGATGCACTGATACATGAATGCAGCCCTGGTTATGATGCACTGATACATGAATACTGCCCTGGTTATGATGCACAGATACATAAATGCAGCCCTGGTTATAATGCACTGATACATGAATGCAGTGCTGGTTATGATGCACTGATACATGAATACTGCCCTGGTTATGATGCACTGATACATGAATGCAGCCCTGGTTATGATGTACTGATACATGAATGCAGCCCTGGTTATGATGCACTGATACATAAATGCAGTGCTGGTTATGATGCACTGATACATGAATGCAGCCCTGGTTATGATGCACTAATACATGAATGCAGCCCTGGTTATGATGCACTGATACATGAATGCAGCCCTGGTTATGATGCACTGATACATGAATACTGCCCTGGTTATGATGCACTAGTACATGAATGCTGTCCTGGTTATGATGCACTGATACATGAATGCAGCCCTGGTTATGATGCACTGATACATGAATGCAGCCCTGGTTATGATGCACTGATACATGAATACTGCCCTGGTTATGATGCACTGATACATGAATGCAGCCCTGGTTATGATGCACTGATACATGAATGCAGCCCTGGTTATGATGCACTGATACATGAATACTGCCCTGGTTATGATGCACTGATACATGAATGCAGCCCTGGTTATGATGCACTGATACATGAATACTGCCCTGGTTATGATGCACTGATACATGAATGCAGCCCTGGTTATGATGCACTGATACATGAATGCAGCCCTGGTTATGATGTACTGATACATGAATGCAGCCCTGGTTATGATGCACTGATACATGAATGCAGCCCTGGTTATGATGCACTGATACATGAATGCTGCCGTGGTTATGATGCACTGATACATGAATGCTGCCCTGGTTATGATGCTAATACATGAATGCAGCCCTGGTTATGCACTGATACATGAATGCAGCCCTGGTTATGATGCACAGATACATGAATGCAGCCCTGGTTATGATGCACTGATACATGAATGCTGCCCTGGTTATGATGCACTGATACATGAATGCTGCCGTGGTTATGATGCACTGATACATGAATGCTGCCCTGGTTATGATGCTAATACATGAATGCAGCCCTGGTTATGCACTGATACATGAATGCAGCCCTGGTTATGATGCACAGATACATGAATACTGCCCTGGTTATGATGCACAGATACATGAATGCAGCCCTGGTTATGATGCTAATACATGAATGCAGCCCTGGTTATGATGCTAATACATGAATGCAGCCCTGGTTATGCACTGATACATGAATGCAGCCCTGGTTATGATGCACTGATACATGAATACTGCCCTGGTTATGATGCACAGATACATGAATGCAGCCCTGGTTATGATGCACTGATACATGAATACTGCCCTGGTTATGATGCACAGATACATGAATGCAGCCCTGGTTATGATGCACTGATACATGAATGCTGCCCTGGTTATGATGCTAATACATGAATGCAGCCCTGGTTATGAGGCACTGATACATGAATGCTGCCCTGGTTATGATGCTAATACATGAATGCAGCCCTGGTTATGCACTGATATAGAATGCAGCCCTGGTTATGATGCTGATACATGAATGCTGTCCTGGTTATGATGCACTTATACATGAATGCTGTCCTGGTTATGATGCACTGATACATGAATGCTGTCCTGGTTATGATGCACTGATACATGAATGCAGCCCTGGTTATGATGCACTGATACATGAATGCAGCCCTGGTTATGATGCACTGATACATGAATGCTGTCCTGGTTATGATGCACTGATACATGAATGCTGTCCTGGTTATGATGCACTGATACATGAATGCAGCCCTGGTTATGATGCACTGATACATGAATGCTGCCCTGGTTATGATGCACAGATACATGAATGCAGCCCTGGTTATGCACTGATACATGAATGCAGCCCTGGTTATGATGCACTGATACATGAATGCAGCCCTGGTTATGATGCACAGATACATGAATGCAGCCCTGGTTATGCACTGATACATGAATGCAGCCCTGGTTATGATGCACTGATACATGAATGCAGCCCTGGTTATGATGCACTGATACATGAATGTAGCCCTGGTTATGGTGCTGATACATGAATGCAGCCCTGGTTATGCACTGTTACATGAATGCAGCCCTGGTTATGAGGCACTGATACATGAATGCTACCCTTATTATGATGCACTGATACATGAATGCAGCCCTGGTTATGCACTGATACATGAATGCAGCCCTGGTTATGATGCACTGATACATGAATGCAGCCCTGGTTATGATGCTAATACATGAATGCAGCCCTGGTTATGATGCACTGATACATGAATGCAGCCCTGGTTATGATGCACTGATACATGAATGCAGCCCTGGTTATGATGCTAATACATGAATGCAGCCCTGGTTATGATGCACTGATACATGAATGCAGCCCTGGTTATGATGCACTGATACATGAATGCAGCGCTGGTTATGCACTGATACATGAATACTGCCCTGGTTATGATGCACTGATACATGAATGCAGCCCTGGTTATGATGCACTGATACATGAATGCTGCCCTGGTTATGATGCACAGATACATGAATGCAGCCCTGGTTATGCACTGATACATGAATGCTGCCCTAGTTATGATGCACTGATACATGAATGCAGCGCTGGTTATGCACTGATACATGAATACTGCCCTGGTTATGATGCACTGATACATGAATGCAGCCCTGGTTATGAGGCACTGATACATGAATGCTACCCTTATTATGATGCACTGATACATGAATGCAGCCCTGGTTATGATGCACTGATACATGAATGCAGCCCTGGTTATGCACTGATACATGAATGCTGCCCTGGTTATGATGCACAGATACATGAATGCAGCCCTGGTTATGCACTGATACATGAATGCAGCCCTGGTTATGATGCACTGATACATGAATGCAGCCCTGGTTATGATGCACTGATACATGAATGCAGCCCTGGTTATGGTGCTGATACATGAATGCAGCCCTGGTTATGCACTGATACATGAATGCAGCCCTGGTTATGAGGCACTGATACATGAATGCTACCCTTATTATGATGCACAGATACATGAATGCAGCCCTGGTTATGCACTGATACATGAATGCAGCCCTGGTTATGATGCACTGATACATGAATGCAGCCCTGGTTATGATGCTAATACATGAATGCAGCCCTGGTTATGATGCACTGATACATGAATGCAGCCCTGGTTATGATGCACTGATACATGAATGCAGCCCTGGTTATGATGCACTGATACATGAATGCAGCCCTGGTTATGATGCACTGATACATGAATGCAGCCCTGGTTATGATGCACTGATACATGAATGCAGCCCTGGTTATGATGCACTGATACATGAATGCAGCCCTGGTTATGATGCACTGATACATGAATGCAGCCCTGGTGAGTCTTGTAGCCAGGGTACTCTGGTCCCCACAGGTATTTGAGGGCATGATACCCGCTGGCCATGTCTGATGACATTCTCCCAAGATAATATGGAGAAGTACTCTTGAAATCCACTAGATGGGAGTATTTCTATTCTCCAATCACAGACTATATCCAAACATCTGTATAGGAGAGACAGGTTGACCATTGGGGTGTAAGGGTGCCCTCTGATTGACTGGTAACTTCTTAGACATGGGCTGCCTCTATGATGTCTCCAACATAGAGGTAGGTCACCAGCCAACTAGCCCGGGCTGCATTTATGCATCATACCAGTGCCAATTATCCTTATATCATGCATATATAATGCATTGAAAGAAATGCTATAATCAAGGCACAGTTGAGGCCAATATAGAAAAAGGTTTCACGAGTGTGGGGTCTGGGCTTCACGTCAGACCCACACGAGTGAACCTTTGTATTTACTTCATGTTATCTTAATCAGAAATGTTCAAAAATCATCTTAGATAATGTAAAACAATGATAATCTATCAGTTTTAGGACCATTTGGGGTGCTTTTACTGGCTATGCGATACAGAGTTATCTCATGGGGGGCGTGAGATGTTAAATCTATGGGACGTCTGTATTCCACTCCTTTCATCATGAAATAAAAGACGCACCCTGACTTTGGGCTGCTTTTATGAGGCAAATTGCCCGTCTGACTCATTATTTATAAGCTTTGGCTTATTCACGGGGTACTGCGCTGTTTCAAGCTTGTACAAGCGTGGTATTGTGCCCTGTAGGGACACTGTTGGCAATCGATGAGGATGTGCTCCACTGTCAGGGGGTTCTGACAGCGGGCACACTTGGGAGGGTTTTCTCTCCCTATTCTGTAACCATGGGTCAGTCTTGTGTGACCTATTCTGAGGCGGCTCATAGTTTTCTCTTCATTTCTAGACTTGCACTTGTAGGGTTTGGTCATGTTGACCTCCAATGAAGTGCTGGCAAGTCTACTCTCTAGCACTTCATTTGAGCATCATGCCGACCGTGCAGGAGTTCATCAACCCTACAGAGTTGAATGTAGCCGTGGCGAGTTACTCCCCATGCCAGCATGGGTGCATCATGATGACCAATGGGCACGATACATTAGTGCATCAACGGCCCTTCAAGGATAACCGGTTATAACCCATATCTCCCTTTAAAAATACCACAATAAACAACACTGAATTCCATTCCCTTGGGTGAAGTAGCCTTTAATCCACCCAGTTCCCAGGGGCCTATATTCAATAATATAATGTAGCAATGTAAATTGCTGATAATTCGAAAAGTGAAAAGCCTGTGATTGGCTCCCATGAGTTGTGCACTCATCCTGTTGCATCAGCACTCCCTTTGACTGTCACGCTGTCCTTTACAGGGGACGCCATGAAGTAGGAGTGTCATCGATACCTACCAAATTGATACGTTGCGATTTACGAAATCGCGATTATCGCATCGATAAAACCATTATATCGATACAGTCATTTGTTTTTCCTAAATGCACAGGATTTGGGCTTTCCAAATTTGAAAAAGATTTCCAGAAATTCCTATTAGAACCAAAGTTATGATAAAAAATGTATTGTGATTCAAATATATTTTGAATTACCCAAGCCCAACAATTTAAATTATAATTAATGCATCGTTCATTTCAGTTTGTCATTGCATTTTGCCAATAGATCAAATAATTCTGTAAATCTTGTGTACAGGGCAATATAATAACTCTAATTTGCCTATTAATTAGAGTCGCACCCTCTAATTTGCCTAGTAATTAGAGTATATGAAAAATTCTTTCCCTGTTAAAAGCTCATATCATGGCCATTTTGCTCTATTTAGCAATAATCGATATATTTGAAATATCAAGACCAAAATGATGATATTCATCATCGATATATATTGGATGTCAATGACACTCCTAACATGAAGTCAAGCACTCTCTGATCCAGGTTATTTGCACCAACAAGCCACTATTCGCATAACTCCCGCCAAAACTGTGCTATTCGCACCACATTGCAAAAAAAAGCGGGAAAGTTGATACATGGATCAACATCATATACCTTCACCAATATCTTTTCCTGCAAGTCCCCTACATCTCCTCCTTTAATGGCACTACAAATTCATTAAGTAATTCTGCCTCTTATATATAAAATTTCCATCTTTTTATAAACTTATTCGCACCACCAAAATGACTGAAAGTGCAGGGCCCCAGGGTGTCTCCTTGTAACTCGCTTTTCGAGTTAATTAGCTCTAATATCAACAGTATGGTAAACACTCAAAGCCTCCTCCCTACCTCCCCCCCCCTCACTCAACAAAATAGAACAACCCACATCCTCCCCCCCCCCACTTCCACAATATGGGACATGTCAATACCCCACATGATCCAAACACATGAAGAAAGGAAATACCATAAATTCTCGCGTATAAGCCGCATCCTCTACTTAGGGAGAAGCTATATGCATGGATAAAGCTTAGAAATTGGCAATTTAGTACTGTTTTATAGTATTGTAGTGTTCTACCCCTCGATGCTAATCGAATCTTTTGATAGACAACTAAGAACAACTAATCAGGTTCCAGTTAAAACTTTATTGTCAATGATAGTTTGCAAGTAGTAGTGTTTAACCACTAAATGTGGCCGTTGAGGAACCTTGATAGATATCGAATGTTACTCGAGGATGACTCGCGACCACCACAGTGTGAAATACCCTCATATAAGCCGCACCCTGAGTTTGAGCAATTCTTACAAAATTAATTTTTATTTAGATTCTCTAGTACATGTATTAGCCGCGGCTAATACGAGAGAATTTATGGTACTCCAAAATATCCTAATACCGTCAATTTATGCTCATGTATAGGCCGCACCCTCCTATAAGCCGCACCCCTGACTTCAGAGGAAGTTATACGGCACATCTGTCGCTTGAAAATGGTATGTTTAGTACTGTTCTATAGTGCCCTCCTATAAGCCACACTTCGACTTAGACCGCACCTTGACCCCATATGAATTTTGAAGATTCATTCATTAAAAAAAAGTAAACCATTTATTTATTTTTTCCACTTTTCCACAAACTCAAGGTGCGGCTTATTATAAAGGGTGCTGCTAATACTCAGTAATTTATGTAATTTGATAATTTGACTTACTTCATCCACAATTTTTCATTTAAAAATGGGAGATGTAGGATGGGCCAGATGGCATGTTGGACCGGTTCCTTTATCTATGGACAGCATCTGCGCTAACCATTACAGTAAATTACACCAGTGAGGTTACCTTCTAAGGTATGAGACGTGTGATACGACGGTCGGGTGGAAAATATCAAAATAAATTTCTGCGATGCTTAACTAATTACCGTATTCATTCTAATAAGCTCACATGTGCGGAAATTTAATTGTTAGATGCTCAAAACATCAATACAAAATTAATTCTAATAAGGGCACCCCCTTCTGCCTTGAAATCGTTGTTTCTGCTCTCAAAATCGCTGATTTTGACCTCAAAATCTCTGTTATTGCACTACATTTGCATGATTTGAGGTCCCAAAAGGTGGGGTGTGCGCTTAATAGAGCAGGTGCGCTTATTAGAATGAATACGGTAAATCATTTCGGGTTGGCCTATTTAGGTAATGTTGGGTGTCAACATAGAGAACCCTTTAACTCTTTAAGGGCCGCTGATGCATGAATGCATCATGTCCCCTGGTCATCATGATGCATGAATGCATCATGTCCCCTGGTCGTCATGATGCATGAATGCATCATGTCCCCTGGTCGTCATGATGCATGAATGCATCATGTCCCCTGGTCGTCATGATGCATGAATGCATCATGCCCCTGGTCATCATGATGCATGAATGCATCATGTCCCCTGGTCATCATGATGCATGAATGCATCATGTCCCATGGTCATCATGATGCATGAATGCATCATGTTCCCTGGTCATCATGATGCACCAATGGATCATGCCCCCTGGTCATCATGATGCACCAATGCATCATGTCCCCTGGTCATCATGATGCATTAATGCATCATGCCCCTCGTCATCATGATGCACCAATGCACCATGTCCCCTGGTCATCATGATGCACCAATGCATCATGTTCCCTGGTCATCATGATGCACCAATGCATCATGTCCCCTGGTCATCATGATGCATTAATGCATCATGTCCCCTGGTCATCATGATGCACCAATGCACCATGTCCCCTGGTCATCATGATGCACCAATGCACCATGTCCCCTGGTCATCATGATGCACCAATGCATCATGTCCCCTGGTCATCATGATGCATTAATGCATCATGTCCCCTGGTCATCATGATGCACCAATGCACCATGTCCCCTGGTCATCATGATGCACCAATGCATCATGTCCCCTGGTCATCATGATGCATTAATGCATCATGCCCCCTGGTCATCATGATGCATGAATGCATCATGCCCCCTGGTCATCATGATGCATGAATGCATCATGTCCCCTGGTCATTATGATGCATTAATGCATCATCAGTTTAACACGTAATGACATACCATACATAGCCGCATACCACCTCCCCCTCAATGAGACCAGCCGCACGCGGGGCTTTGGTGTTCATGTTTAACCCTTTAAAGGCTGCTGATGCAGGAGTGCATCATGTCCATTGGTCGTCATGATGCACCTACGAAGTGCAGGCAAGTCTGCTCGCCAGCACTTCATTGATGCATCATGACAACTCTATGAGGATGATGCATAAATTACCAGAGTGTATTCATGTATCATGATGAGCAATGGGCCTGATGCATTAATGCATCAGCGGCCCTTAAAGGGTTAATGCTTCCTGAACATTAGATATTGTACTTCTTGAAAAACTTTCCATGAAAGGTGCAACACAAGTTCGTGGATTTGTCAAAAGAAAAATATTTCTATCCTAAATTCTCATGTACAACCCAAATAGTACCAGAACCCAAATTAAAATGCGGCTTATAGGAATAGGCCAAAGTTGGGGTGTGGCTTATAGGGGGGTATTTGACACTATAAAACTGAACTGCCAAATGTCAAGCCCCAGATGCAGCTTATAGCGTCTCCCAAAGTAGGTGGTGCGGCTTATAAAGACGAGGTGCGGCTAATAGAAGATAATTTACGGTAGTCATCAAGACATCTATGCATCACTCTGACCCTCCGGGAGTGCATCAACCCTGTAGGGTCGGCATGATGCATGAATGCACCTCCGGGAGTGCATCAACCCTGTAGTGTCGGCATGATGCATGAATGCACCTCCGGGAGTGCATCAACCCTGTAGTGTTGGCATGATGCATGAATGCACCTCCGGGAGTGCATCAACCCTGTAGTGTCGGCATGATGCATGAATGCACCTCAGGGAGTGCATCAACCCTGTAGGGTCGGCATGATGCATGAATGCACCTCCGGGAGTGCATCAACCCTGTAGTGTCGGCATGATGCATGAATGCACCTCCGGGAGTGCATCAACCCTGTAGTGTCGGCATGATGCATGAATGCACCTCCGGGAGTGCATCAACCCTGTAGTGTCGGCATGATGCATGAATGCACTACATAACACTTATTAATTCTGAGGATAGTTGTCATCAAACTTACCTGGTATATTGATGGCTACCTTCTCTCCGCGACGCTGTCGGATATTCCGTGTTAAAGTTCTAAAGTAGTAAAAACATTCTCTCATACTTTGGTATCTTTTGGGAAGCATTTAATGCACTATTTTTTTTTGGGGGTGGGGGGATTCGAAACAAGTTTGTGATTTTACCTTTGGTAGTATCAAAAATAACTTAAATAAACCAAATATGCACACAAAATCAGACACGTTGATCTCAAATTTATTGTTCTTTGATTGGGGTGATATATATCAAGAGATGGGGGGGAGGGTGTTTTATGTTGGAATGTCATTTTATTACTCTTCTCCTGGCAATGATGAAAGTTTAAACATGTCTCGTCCTTACTGAGGTATGTGATAGGTCACGTTATGTGCCTTAACCCTTTAAAGGCTGTTGATGCAGGAGTGCATCATGCCCATTGGTCAGCATGATGCACCAATGAAGTGATCGCGAGCACTTCATTGGTGCATCATGACGACCAATGGACATGATGCATCAATGCATCAGCGGCCCTTAAAGGGTTAAACATAGATAATATAATACATGTTATATTACACCATCAATGCCTATATTAAGACTTACGTGAAGCGCGGATGACCTCCACAGATGACCTTGTCAGGGAAGAATAGTGAGCGGGACGCTCCAGACTCAGGTGTGGGTTTATGCGGTGGGTCGGTGAAATCTGGACAACCAGTCCTGGAGACAGAAATGAATGAACAATATACATTTATAAATTATCTATATAGTATATGTCTATATGAGTGTAGGGGGCGCAGTGAAGTCTGGACACCCTGTCCTAGGTGCATAAATATATAAAATAATGCACACGTATATATCATCCAGTGGCGGATCCAGGGCCTGCCCCCCCCCCACCACAAGAAAAAAGGAGAGGGAAAAAGGAGAAAGAGAGGAAAAAAAAGGGAGAAGAAAAGTGTAGAGGGGGGCGCAAACAGGGGGCTTGTGGTGCTCGGGGCCACATATAGTACCTCATGAGCCCTATCCAAGTCTTAAACACCCCCTTCTAGACAATCCTGGATCGGCAACTTAAACACCCCCTTCTAGACAATCCTGGATCGGCCACTTAAACACCCCCTTCTAGACAATCTTGGATCGGCCACTGGGACTCATCTATATAGTAATGTCTACATCTCTGAGTGTAGGAGGGGGGTGTCGGCGAGGTCTGGGCACCCCGTCCTAGGGACATAAAATGATATACATTCATGAAGTTTGAACACCCTGTCCTGGGTAAATGAATAATGTACACTTATTATATTATCTACATCGCTATACTAACCCTGCATCTGGAAGTTGCATACAAAACTGAAATTCACGGTGCTGGTAGAATCATGTTGAGAATGCTTGCCACATGGAAAGGAGTTGAACATTCCATACGGGTCCCTTGATGGGATTTCAATAAAACGCCAACAAAAATTAATAAGAGAGAAATATGAGAAACAACAATTAGATTTGATGAGCATTCTGAGGGACTCTTACCTTGGGAATGACGTCATAGACATGGGGAACTCGTTTTCACCTAACAACTTCTGCACTTCCTCCCGTCTGTAAAAGGACAGCATACAACAAGGGTACAACATTTGTGATATATATATATATATATATATATATATATATATATATATATATATATATATATATATATATATATATGTATATATATATATATATATATATATATATATATATATATGTATATATATATGTATATATATATGTATATATGTATATATGTATATATGTATATATATATATATATATATATATATATATATATATATATATATATATAATATACTTCAGTCACACAGTTTATGAATGAAGCACTACACAATTACTCTTTGTTCTCTTTTTAGCAAAATATTACTACTATATTTGAAATAGGTTAGTGAAAATTCTCGACTCCTACCGGGGGCGTCAATGCAGCCCTGGTGAGTTACTCGCCAGGCCTGCATGCATCATGCCAACCCTACTGGGGTGACACATACTCCCGGAGGGTCGGCATGATGCTCCAATGAGTCTCGCCAGCACTTCATTGGTGTTTCATGCCGACCAATGGGCATGATGCACTCCTGCACCAGCAATGGGCATGATGCACTCCTGCACCAGCAATGGGCATGATGCACTCCTGCACCAGCAATGGGCATGATGCACTCCTGCACCTTCAAATGGTTTAAGGATGGCTGGGTCTGTGGAGAGGTATCCGACCACTTGGAAGTTGTATTTACCGGTACATACCCTGGTATATAACTTTAATGGCACACACCCAATAAAGGCATCAGAGAGCCTCATCAAGCCAAGAATGTCACCTTGTGGTGGCTGCAGGAATACAACATGTGTGATGGATGTGTCATACTAGTAATTGTGCATGATCAAGTTGTCATATGAGAAATATCACAAGACTAGTGGTATATAGTGTAAATACATTAAGCTCTCATAAAATAGTGTTATTTCCAGTTGTCACTGGTTTATTCAGCTTTAGGCAACATGTAAGAAATATCAATCATACAGTAGTTAGCATGTAGGTAATTTGTACATACAGTAAATATACAGTAAGTTATAAAGTATAATGTTCTGTTCCACTCCACCTGTGAGGTAATAATAATACAATGTCCAGCATAGTTCTAGGTGGGTTCCCACACCTAGCTCCTGACCTGCTGCTTAGAGGAATAATGTAATAATGAATAACTTTACCCTCTGGTGGAAGTCTTGAGGAAGATACCCTCTGGCCACTAATGATAGAAACCAATGCCTGTCTAGCATAGTTTTACCATAGTGCAGTGGTATAGCAGGTAGCAGGAGATGGCTGGAGATGTTACCTCTAGAGCGGTTCTTGGTGTTCTGTCCTCTTGGAGGTGCAGACAGGCTATTTGTAGCAAATCTTGGAAAAGCACCTCCAGACTGACTGGGGCCAGTAGCATCTGCCTAACTCTGCAATTGTTTGAGGGGAGGCTTTCATGTGTCACTGGGTCCACAAAGGACCCCCATGGGCGCCGCTGTGTCCCCCTTTGTCTTGGTCGGTTCTGTGACTTCAGACCCTCATATCTCGGTCGTTTACGCCGCTATAACCGCCATTTTGCGCATGCGCCGAGTTGAATATGCCAAGTTTAAACTGCCCGCTGGATAGGCGCGTAACTCGCGCCGGTTTGTCTGTAGTGCACTCGGAGCTCCATTCAGTCTCCATGGCGTAACTTCCTTAATAATGGGAGTTCCGCCTTGATCTTGGGCTCATTTTGACCGTCTAATTATGGGCTTTCCATAGATGCTTTGATATTTGACCTAGCTCGCTCAGGAGCGACGCTAGAGCGACCGGACGGTTATGGCGTCGTGCTTATGTAACCCATTGTTCAGTTATTAGAGTGCTCAGACACTCATGACGGCGTCAGCGGTGCTCAGGCACCCGTGACGGCCGGTTGCATTCACTTACAACTTATTAGTTTGTGCACTGAACCATGAGGTCGCACACTGAGACCCTCATTTTTATTATATTGTGCAGTGAACCATTAGGTCGGACCCTTTGATGTCATAAACTCTGTCTAACTGACTTGGTTTGGTGTGCAGTGGGGCATGAACGCTCTTATACAAAGTTTGAGCACTCTTATAGCTCTTAGAACCAACCTATGTATTAATTTCTTAGATATTCTTTGATTAATACAATAATATGTTAGAATTTATGGGATAATAAAATGGTATATCATAGATGGTGAGCATTTAAGGGCGGCTGATGCAGGAGTGCATCATGCCCATGGGTCGGTGTGATGCAGGAGTGCATCATGCCCATGGGTCAGTGTGATGCAGGAGTGCATCATGCCCATGGGTCGGTGTGATGCAGGAGTGCATCATGCCCATGGGTTGTCATGATGCAGGAGTGCATCATGCCCATAGGTCGGTGTGATGCAGGAGTGCATCATGCCCATGGGTCAGTGTGATGCAGGAGTGCATCATGCCCATGGGTCGCTGTGATGCAGGAGTGCATCATGCCCATAGGTCGGTGTGATGCAGGAGTGCATCATGCCCATGGGTCGGTGTGATGCAGGAGTGCATCATGCCCATGGGTCGGTGTGATGCAGGAGTGCATCATGCCCATGGGTCGGTGTGATGCACATGGGAAGTTCTGGTGAGTCCGCTTGTCACAGTTTACCCCTGTTGTGGCTCTCTCACAAACTCAGAGTGTGGCTTACATGCGGGAGTGTACGGTACCTTTAATTAACCCTTTAAAGGCCGTTGATGCATTAAATAAAACATAATGCCCATTGGTTATCATGATGCACCAATGAAGTGCAGGCAACGCTGCCCACCGGCACTTCATTGGTGCATCATGACGACCCTCCAGGGTTGATGCATACTCCCAGAGGGTCGGCATGATGCTCCAATGAGTCTCGCCAGCTCTTCATTGGTGCATCATGACAACCAATGGGTATGATGCACTTCTGCATCAGCGGCCTTTAAAGTGTTATACATACTCCATGGTACTACGGCTAGCTGTCCTGGCACACGGCCAAATTACCACTCCTAGGCTTACTTAATACCATAAATCCCCGGTCATAAGCCGGCCCCGGTCATAAGCCGGGGGTAGAGTTTCAGGAAATGTTATAAGCCGATTTTGGTGCATAATTTTCCCTAATTCCTCTTTAATCTATTGTAAAAAAAAAAAGGTCATAAGCCGGGGGGGGACTTTGGGAAAAATTTAGAAGCCGGTTTGGGCCCAAAATAGAAAAAAAAATCCGGCTTATGACCGGGGATTTACGGTACATCTTTAGCAGAAAAGTAATTATATAACTTTGCACCTAGTATTTGGAGAAGATTTATGTTCCACATCACCCGGGCATTAAGATATATATATAAATAGGCCACAGTAGAAAGGGGGACTGGTTGTAGAAGTAGGCCATAGTACAATGTGTGGTCCCCGGGAACCAGGTATCCATCTTGGCATGTCTTATCTGTGGATTTCTCCTCAACCAGCAAAATTCAAAATGGTGGATCCTCCACAAGGTGTTCTTACTACGGTATCAATGCTCAATATTCAATACTCCATGTATCTTTGTGATGGTGACAATACCCCTTCATACACTGTAATAACCCAATCAACTGCCCAGGCAATCATTAATTTCAATACCTCTCTACCCCTGGCGCTTATTCCAATTAGACGCTAATTCCACTAACTTTACCAAAACGGCTACCCCGGAAGTTTTCCGCTTTGACGTGGGATGTTCCCGGAGTTGGCAACTCACACTCTGTCTGATAGCAACCAGCAAATGTGACCCAGTGAAATAGAAAACAGTAGAAGTTGTGTGACAAGCACAGAGTAACAACGGTAGAAGTTGCAATGCTTTTGGCACGTGGTGGTGCCACTTCTTTTCGTGCGAGCAGCGCCGCAGGCGCTGGCTTAGTGTTTAAGATTGTTTTCAATACCCCTCTACCCTGGAACTTATTCAATACCAGCCCATGTTTACACCAGCCCTCTATCAGGCCATTACTGTACCGGTAACCAAAACCTTTAGATATATGCAACAAGCAATTGCTTTCTCCCAGTTGATAATTATGATACACAAATTGTGAGTAACTCGCCTGGTGTGCATTCATGCATCATGCTGACCTGAATGGACTGATGCAACACTAAACAGTCAGCATGATGCACCAATAAACAGTCAGCATGATGCACCAATAAACAGTCAGCATGATGCACCACTAAACAGTCAGCATGATGCACCACTAAACAGTCAGCATGATGCACCAATAAACAGTCAGCATGATGCAACACTAAACAGTCAGCATGATGCACCAATAAACAGTCAGCATGATGCACCAATAAACAGTCAGCATGATGCACCAATAAACAGTCAGCATGATGCACCAATAAACAGTCAGCATGATGCAACACTAAACAGTCAGCATGATGCACCAATAAACAGTCAGCATGATGCACCACTAAACAGTCAGCATGGAGCACCAATAAACAGTCAGCATGTTGCACCAATAAACAGTCAGCATGATGCACCAATAAACAGTCAGCATGATGCACCAATAAACAGTCAGCAAGATGCAACACTAAACAGTCAGCATGATGCACCAATAGTCCAAGCGTGTCCTTCATCAGTGCATCCCGACTCCCCTACCCCACTTAATAGGGTCTATATCTCCTCTTTCCTATCCCCTCAGATGTATGTGGTGTACATTTACAAAAGGACATTCCTCTGTGAAACTGTGTGCTAATGTAGTACTTGCAATGAATATGACCTTAGCTGTCGAAATGGCGTTAAACATCTATTACTCACTCATAAGTGCATCATGGTGCATTGGTGCATCATAGTGCATTGGTGCATCATGCTGTATTGGTGCATCATGGTGCATTGATGCATCATGATGCATTGGTGCATCATGATGCATTGGTGCATCATGATGCATTGGTGCATCATGCTGTATTGGTGTATCATGCTGCATTGGTGCATCATGCTGCATTGGTGCATCATGCTGCATTGATGCATCATGCTACATTGATGCATCATGATGCATTGGTGCATCATGATGCATTGGTGCATCATGATGCATTGGTGCATCATGATGCATTGGTGCATCATGATGCATTGGTGCATCATGATGAATTGGTGCATTATGATGCATTGGTGCATCATGATGCATTGGTGCATCATGCTGTATTGGTGCATCGTGATGAATTGGTGCATCGTGATGCATTGATGCATCGTGATGCATTGGTGCATCGTGATGAATTGGTGCATCGTGATGCATTGGTGCATCGTGATGCATTGGTGCATCCTGATGCATTGGTGCATCCTGATGAATTGGTGCATCATGATGAATTGGTGCATCATGATGAATTGGTGCATCATGATGCATTGGTGCATCATGATGCATTGGTGCATCATGCTGTATTGGTGCATCATGCTGTATTGGTGCATCATGCTGTATTGGTGCATCATGCTGTATTGGTGCATCATGATGCATTGGTGCATCATGATGCATTGGTGCATCATGATGCATTGGTGCATCATGCTGTATTGGTGCATCATGCTGTATTGGTGCATCATGCTGTATTGGTGCATCATGCTGTATTGGTGCATCATGATGCATTGGTGCATCATGATGCATTGGTGCATCATGATGCATTGGTGCATCATGCTGTATTGGTGCATCATGATGCATTGGTGCATCATGATGCATTGGTGCATCATGATGCGCCGATGCAGTCCAAGCGAGTACTTCATAGGCTCATCATGATGACAGACACTGACCTGTATTTCATGTTGGCTTCCACCATGTTGAAGTGCGCGATGCGGTGTCCGTAAGGTTTGCCCGGCGTCCCTTCCACCATGTACTCCGCAAACTCTGGAACCCATTTTGTCGGGTTGTCTCTGAAAACACAAGTACAAAAGTTTTAACTCAGTCTTTCCTCAGCTTGGGGTCTGACCAATTCTCTCAGCACCTGCTGCTGCATTATCAGTACTAATGCGGCTATTCCACTGCCGTTGGTCACCCAAATTTTTGCTGATCCGAACGATTTTTTTGATACTTTTGCAATATCAAAAATAAAAGGATCAGCCAAATTTTGGCTGACTGACGACTGTGGAATAGCCGCTTTAGGTACACTACTGTAGTAACCTACAACGGAGCTGCAGCCCACTCATCTATCTCACCCTAATAACTACCACTCATAAGATGCACCAATCACGTGCTGCTGACTTACCAGCACCTGATTGGTGCATCATGCCAAGCCAGGGCATGATGCACTTCTACACATCAGCAATGATTAATGTGTTGATAACTGACAAGTGTTCATGTGTGGATAAAGGGGGTAACTGACAAGTGTTCATGTGTGGATAAAGGGGTAACTGACAAGTGCTTCATCTATGCCCTATTATGGATTTATGGAACCCAAATGAAAATGTTGATTATAGGGAGGCTCCTAAAGTCATGGTGTGGCTTATATGAGGTTATCTGACACTATAGAGAAGTACTAAACCATCAATTTTCACGCCCCCCAGATGCGGCTTATAACATTCCCCCTAACTCAGGGTGCGGCTTTTACGAGGGTGCAGCCACAGCCCCCGCCCTCTTTGAGAAAATACTGGAAACCGAATTTGGGCTCTAATCCTAAACTTAGCAGGCAGCAAGTGCAGGTTATTTTACAGTACCTTTATAGTGAGTGGTTAAGCCTTTAAAGGCCGCTGATGCAAGAGTGCATCATGCCCATTGGTCATGATGCACTCTTAAAGGGTTACTGATGGCATGGTGCACAAAGTGCTTGCAGGGTTTGATTACAATAAGTGTTGATGCATCATGCTGTCCTTACAGAGTTCACGTCTTGTGACATGGTGGTTTGATGGATGACGGTATGATGCGGTACACATGAATGTTTGTACACACTCACAAACAACTATGTAAAGACACAGTGTGTTGTGTTTAGCTCAATAAGGATTGCATCATGCCTCGCGGTCTATGTACATCATGATGCACCAATGCATGCATGATGCACCAATGCAGTGCATGATGCATCGGTGCATCATGACGACTCCCCTGGTGTGTGCTGCATAAAGAGGATTAGAATGATCCATGAACCCTGGTGAGTTACTCACCAGGGCTGCATTCACGCATCATAATAACATCAACAAGCATGATGCATTATCGCATCATAGAAGTGCAGAATAAAAAGCACTGTTTTGAATAAAAATGTCACTACCCCAGTAAAAACACACACATGTATTTACACACATGTAATGTTGTAACCCTGAAAAAAACACGCCCACACTGCACGCATACTGAGTAGGGGTACCACCGTACCGAGTACTACAAATATATGGTCCGCTGTTACCTGGTGCAGAGGTGCCACCACTTGTACTGCAACACCCAAGCCTTCCGTGCATTAATACATCATGCTGACCTTTTACTGCGGCCCCACAGGCCGACCAGGTCAGTATGTTACCCTAGAGCGGCACTGACAAGGCCCTTTTCCACTGCGCGTCATGTTATCTTGCAGTGCGGCACTGCGCGGTACAGCATTTATGGTACTATACTTGGTGTTCACATGAAAGCAGCAAAGTCTTGGCAAACTTCTGTAAATTGTAGCTCACCCATGATGACAAGGAAAACGAGCATAGATGTATCCCTTCGTCCATATACGCTCCACTCACAGTGAGTTGGTGACTTCTATCTATGACTTATAACTCACCTTGAGTTGGTGCCTTCTATCTTTGACTCACCCTGAGCTGGCGGCTTCTATCTTTGACTCACCCTGAGTTGGCAGCTTCTATCTTTGACTCACCCTGAGTTGGCAGCTTCTATCTTTGACTCACCCTGAGTTGGCAGCTTCTATCTTTGACTCACCCTGAGTTGGTGGCTTCTATCTTTGACTCACCCTGAGTTGGCAGCTTCTATCTTTGACTCACCCTGAGTTGGCAGCTTCTATCTATGACTCACCCTGAGTTGGCGGCTTCTATCTTTGACTCACCCTGAGTTGGTGGCTTCTATCTATGAGTTATGACTCATCCGGAGTTGGCGGCTTCTATCTTTGACTCACCCTGAGTTGGTGGCTTCTATCTATGAGTTATGACTCACCCGGAGTTGGCGGCTTCTATCTTTGACTCACCCTGAGTTGGTGCCTTCTATCTTTGACTCACCCTGAGTTGGCAGCTTCTATCTTTGACTCACCCTGAGCTGGCGGCTTCTATCTTTGACTCACCCTGAGTTGGCAGCTTCTATCTTTGACTCACCCTGAGTTGGCAGCTTCTATCTATGACTCACCCTGAGTTGGTGGCTTCTATCTTTGACTCACCCTGAGTTGGCAGCTTCTATCTTTGACTCACCCTGAGTTGGCAGCTTCTATCTATGACTCACCCTGAGTTGGCGGCTTCTATCTTTGACTCACCCTGAGTTGGCAGCTTCTATCTTTGACTCACCCTGAGTTGGCAGCTTCTATCTATGACTCACCCTGAGTTGGCAGCTTCTATCTTTGACTCACCCTGAGTTGGCAGCTTCTATCTATGACTCACCCTGAGTTGGCGGCTTCTATCTTTGACTCACCCTGAGTTGGTGGCTTCTATCTTTGACTCACCCTGAGTTGGTGGCTTCTATCTATGAGTTATGACTCACCCTGAGTTGGCGGCTTCTATCTTTGACTCACCCTGAGTTGGTGGCTTCTATCTATGAGTTATGACTCATCCGGAGTTGGCGGCTTCTATCTTTGACTCACCCTGAGTTGGTGCCTTCTATCTATGAGTTATGACTCACCCTGAGTTGGCGGCTTCTATCTCGATGAGCTTCCTGAGCACCTCGGTGCCTCTGAGCAGTAGGCGAGCAGTTCGTTCCTCTGGGTGCAGTTTCACCAACATGTATTCTACCTGTGGAATATAAAATACACACATGAATACATTTTTTTTCAATTGCTACAATGACTCACGATGAGTCTCGGTCAGTTGGGGTGACTCATGGATGACTGAAATTGACTCAAAATACACCAATAATTGTATAATTTTTTCGAAAATGAAAAGAAAAAAATTAAGGGCTTAATTAATTGCCATTTGTCAGCAATTAATTGCTGACAAATGGTGAGTAATTAATGACATATATTGACTAATTGCTGACAACTATAGCTCGATGCAGCACGTTGGGAGTGAGTGAGTGAGTGAATGAGTAATAGATGTTTAATGCCATTTCGACAGCTAAGGTCATATTCATGGCAAGAACGACATTACACAATTTCACTGAGGAATGTGTCAGTGCCCGCGCATATGTGCACCACACACATCCTGAGGGGATAGGAAAGAGGAGAAATAGACCCTTTTAAGTGGGCTAGGGAAGCCCAGTACGTTGGGAACCTAAAACTTAGTTTTTCTCGAATTTTCGCTAAAAAATGCTGTAGTTTAGCCAAAAAACATCCAATTTACACAATATTTGCAGCAAATGAAAGATGAAACTCGTCGCTTTCAGGCCAGGGTAGATAGTATTACATTAATATAGTGCACAGTTTACCACAGAAGTACAAATTAAAAATTTAAAAATCATTAGTTTAAAAAAATTGCTGTTTGGCCCTATATATTTTGTGAACAAATATTCTAGTGAATGAGTGAGTGATTAATAGATGTTTAACGCCATTTCGACAGCTAAGGTCATATTCATGGCGAGAACTACATTACACAATTTCACAGAGGAATGTGTCAGTGCCCGCCCATATGTGCGATAGGAAAGCGGAGAAATAGACCCTTTTAAGTGGGCTAGGGAAGCCCGCACAAATATTCTAACCATCAGTTTTTCATAGATAGTGCATGATACTGACCCATCAAGTTTATAAATGAGTATGCTTTTTTTCCTACCTCTATGGTGGCTCATTACTATGGGAGACATGTGATTTTTGTTAGTTTGCAAAAACTGTGATTTTCAGCAAAATTTCTGCTTGGTTTTTGATGTGGGACCACATAGATCACCATATATGGCCATGTGATCACCCACTGATACCAGAATTATCCATTTTTATATTCTACTCGATCGTCTTTAAAGGCATGTGAAATATCTAAGTGATACAATAAGTGTGAGAAGAATTAGCCACATCTTATGATTCTAGTCTTTGGTGTCGACAACGCTAAATAGCTCAATAGTGCACCATAATAGGCCTCACATGCCTAATATAGGGTTCTAATAGCATTTCAATATGGTTTTCAATGGGTCATTAGGTCAAAACAACAATTGATAATGGAATTAAATAGAAACAAAAGGGTATTGCACCATGGACTTGTTCACATGATTCAGGTCTTCAGATATTCTTTTCTTGAAAATGATGAAGATATAAGTAAGTGAATGTGAGATTGACCTGTAGTTTTGCTTGTGGTGCCCGAGTGGCGCATGCACACTCATTTAAAACGTGTTTTTTTTTGCCTTGCCCCACTTAAGGGCATCCACCGCCCCTTTATGGTCACAGTGTATTAAATAGTGGGAACCCTGTTTTGCCCTAGATAACATGGTGTGTAGCCCTATTATGATATTGGCTGCTTCGAGTTCAGTTATTATTAACTAACCATTCTTGTATACATGTGTCGCAGGTGGCAGTCATCCTTTGGAATGAACAGGAAGATGAAGATACTCATTTATGACTGCTACTATTCGTCATAAGCAAGCAACCCTGACCTGAGCAGCTGCGGTGACCTGATCTGCCATAGTCAAGATGCCAGGATCACAGTGCCCGGTTGATGGATGCCCCTGGGAGTCACAGGATATGGATGCCGCCTTTGCGGCTGCCCTAACAGCTGTGCTCCAGATCCATGACCGGTCAGCACATCCAGTGGCTCAAGTCCCACCTCCAGCAGCACCCGCAGCCACCCCCAAGCTCAAACTGGACCCTCCCAGTTTGTCTGCTGGGTGTGACCCTGACCAGTGGTCTGCATTCAAACAACAGTGGGACATGTATAAAGTGGGTATGACCATCAATGACACTATGATCCCCACAGCGCTGTTCTACTGCTGTGACCGTGACCTTCGCGACTACATCATGCGGGACATTCAAGATGATGTGGTCACCATGGCAGAGGCAGATCTTCTGAATGCCATCAGGAGACCAGCTGTCAAAGATGAGAACATTCTGGTCCATCGTATACGTCTCAGCAAGATGACCCAGTCTCCGGGTACAGGCATTTGGACATTCCTAGCCAGCCTCAGAGGTCAGGCAGCCCTTTGTCATTACTCGGCTGGGATCAAGCAACCGGGATGTGACCACACATTCGACTTCAGTGAGGAAATTATTAGAGACAATCTCATTCGGGGCATAGCTGATCCAGAAATTCTATCTGACCTGCTTGGCGACCCTAAAACTGACAGAACACTGGAGGAGACTGTTTCATTTATTGCCCAGAAGGAACAAGGGAAACTAACCAGGTGTGCAGTGGGGGATTCTACAGGTGCCTTGTACCACAATGCTAAGCCCGTTAGTCCAGGAGGTGTGTCAAAGTGTTGGGCATGTGGTAGCCCAGCCCATGCATCCAGAAATGATCGCAGAGCCAGGGCCCGGAGCTGTGAAGCATGGACCTTTACCTGTGGCAAATGCTGCGTCAAGGGCCATTTCACCAATTGCTGCAGCAAGTGCATATCCTGTGGTGCTTGGGGCCATCGGGACAAATCATCCAGAGTCTGCCCCAAGGGTGGGGGTAGGAAGGATGTCCAGAAAGAGGCCATTTCTACAAAACCCGAAACAAACTCAGTCCATGATAGTGCCTCCTATGCCTATGATCAGTTGTGCTCTGCCTCATCTGGCCTGCCGGACTCCCCAAGTGGTACTGGTCACCGCAAGTCTGCCTGTAGTCATGCCCCACCAATCGATCACTATGTGTTTGATGGACGCTGGATAGCCGGGCCATCCAAACCTCACCCGATGCTCTTGGTGAAACTGACGCCAATTCTTGGTGATCATGCTAATTTTGGGCACGCCATTGAACACGCCACCAACCTGTCATCAAGGCGGGGCCATCCATTCTACTTGGCTAATTTGTTATGTGTCTGACACAATGGTGAAAGCCTTCCTCTGCAGGGAGGCCCTGATTGCTCTGGGCATCATTCATCCTGACTTCCCGGCAACGGCTGCTCTCTCTACATTGGCCTCTATGGGGGACTCTGATTACCCAGATTGCTCATGCTCAAGACGCCAAGAACAGCCACCACCCCTACCCACCTGCTTGCCATTGGGCCTATCACCGACTGAGGACAACATGGGGGCTCTAAAAGACTGGCTCCTTGACTACTACAGCACCACCACGTTCAATTTGTGTGAGCATCAGCCACTACCCCTCATGCGTTGTGAACCTCTCCAGCTACATCCCAATGCTACACCAGTGGCTGTACACAAACCTGCTCTTGTTCCCATCCACTGGCAGGAAAAAAAGTATTTGTTGATCTGGAACAAGATGTACCCATAGGTGTACTTGAACGGGTCTGTCCCCACACCCCCACCACATGGTGTTACAGGATGGTGGTCACAGGCAAAGCCGATGGCTCTCCAAGGAGGACAGTGGACTTGCAGCCATAGAACCGGCACTCTGTCTGCCAAACCCATCATGTCCCCACACCTTTCCACCTGGCTGACCGCATCCCACAGGGTATGAGGAAGACCATCACAGATGCTTGGAATGGTTATCACTCAGTACCCATTCATCACATTACCACATTCATCACACCATGGGGTCGCTACAGGTACAAGGTGGCCCCGCAAGGATTCCTGTCGAGTGGAGATGCCTACAACCAACGGTTTGATGCCATTGTTAGGGGGAGGGTGAAACCACCCACTCCGAATAAATTTGGATTAGGGGGTGGAATCAAGTCCTTTCCCCTTAACATTTATATTACTCTTTATACTATATTCCAGTTACTAATAACTATCAAAATCCTTAGGATCTAAATGTATTACTGCATATCAAAAGGGAGCTAGAATGCAGTTTCATAATACATTTATTGGTGTTATTCACTATCTTGAGAGATATCTTTATCAATATGTCACAAATTATTCTCAATAGTTTCAATTATGTACAACTCTCAATTTACATTCCAAATGTCAAACAATATCTCCATAGCACATAGCTATATCACTCAGATTATAGCAATCTGCACCTACAAAACCATTAGCACAGTGGATGTACAACAACTGTTCCAACACCATAGAGCAAGGATACAATACAAAGCAGAATCAAAGTAAAGATCACAATACCTTATTGGGCAAAATGCCTTCCTAGCACCTCACCCACCCGAGACAGTCCAGGCTGGCCTCCTCAGTTCCAAGGTGTAACTCAACCTCATACCTGCCTAAGGTCCTTTTGTTGGGACTACTGCACCTATGTAACTGTTCCTGCCCCAGGACAGAGCTACACCCAAACCTCAACCATGCCTCCTCCATGGTGCTCTTGGCTGCTGTGTGCTGTCCTGATATCCTGTCCTGACTCTGGTAAGGGGTGTCTCTCCACTGAGAAGTCAACTCTATATATACTCCTCCTCTAGGAGATTTCACACATTGCTATTACACCTTCCATTATACCTAGCTTCCCACACCCTGAAGTAAGTCCCAGCTTGCACCACTACAGCCTGTATGGATTATGGCTAAATCTGACAAGTTTTCACACCTTTTCCTAACTCCACCTCCAAGCAGTCTGTAGTAACCACAGGCTACCACAAACATTTCAAAGTTAACAAGCAAATATGTATTAAAATACAATATTCTTATAATATCAAAGTTGATTCCACATATATAAGTTTCAATTTATATAATGTTACATCATCATAACAAATCCACGCAAATATATCCCAATATTACACCTCAGGAACTAAAATGCTTTGTTCCACTCAAAGCTAAGTATCACACCGTTATTTTATACATTACCGCTTTTATGAGAATTTTCAATTTTTTTTTTGTTTTTATATAAGTTACTAGGCTTGATCAGAAAAAAAAAATCCCATTTTCTGTACAAAACGTCTCATCCGGGATCTTATTGTAGATCCTACCTTGTCACACAAATAATATAAATACAATTATACACAATTAATGTCTTCACCAGGAAACATCTCCATTGTCCTAGTATAAATCAATAAAAATATATTCTTAGTCTCAGTCCTCTGATATTTGTGAATACATGTGTGATGTCCTATAACCCTTGAAATGTCTACACACCTCTCTGATGTATTGGATGACTGACTGATGCACTGGGCACCCCTCTGACACACTGGGCACCCCTCTGATGCACTGGACACCCCTCTGACGTTCTAGGCACACCTCTGACGTACTAGGCACCGCTCTGGAACACTGGACACCTCTCTGGAACTCTGGACGCCTCTCTGGAACACTGGACACCCCTCTGAATGCATCTCTGGAACACTGGACGTCTCTCTGGGACACTGGATGCCTCTCTGGAACACTGGATGCCCCTGACGTACTGAGTACCCCTCTGATGTACTGGGTGCCCCTCTGATGCACTGGGCAGTCCTCTGATGCACTGTTCGCCCTCCTGACATACTGCCAACCTCCCTGACGTACTGCCAACCTCCATGATGTCCCTGGTTGATTAATAACTCCATACCACTTTCTCAGAGTATTGATTACTTCACTCTGCCTATTAGTATCCATAATAGCACTGCTACCACTGCTCTATTTCATGCTCTGAACAATCTTTCAACCACTTGTGCTTTGGCCTATTGAATTTTGAATACATATTGAAATTTGTGAATAACCTTCCGGGTAACTCCACCAGCCATGTTAGGGGGAGGGTGAAACCACCCACTCCGAATAAATTTGGATTAGGGGGTGGAATCAAGTCCTTTCCCCTTAACATTTATATTACTCTTTATACTATATTCCAGTTACTAATAACTCTCAAAATCCTTAGGATCTAAATGTATTACTGCATATCAAAAGGGAGCTAGAATGCGGTTTCATAATACATTTATTGGTGTTATTCACTATCTCGAGAGATATCTTTATCAATATGTCACAAATTATTCTCAATAGTTTCAATTATGTACAACTCTCAATTTACATTCCCAATGTCAAACAATATCTCCATAGCACATAGCTATATCACTCAGATTATAACAATCTGCACCTACAAAACCATTAGCACAGTGGATGTACAACAACTGTTCCAACACCATAGAGCAAGGATACAATACAAAGCAGAATCAAAGTAAAGATCACAATACCTTATTGGGAAAAATGCCTTCCTAGCACCTCACCCACCCGAGACAGTCCAGGCTGGCCTCCTCAGTTCCAAGGTGTAACTCAACCTCATACCTGCCTAAGGTCCTTTTGTTGGGACTACTGCACCTATGTAACTGTTCCTGCCCCAGGACAGAGCTACACCCAAACCTCAACCATGCCTCCTCCATGGTGCTCTTGGCTGCTGTGTGCTGTCCTAATATCCTGTCCTGACTCTGGTAAGGGGTGTGTCTCTCCACTGAGAAGTCAACTCTATATATACTCCTCCTCTAGGAGATTTCACACATTGCTATTACACCTTCCATTATACCTAGCTTCCCACACCCTGAAGTAAGTCCCAGCTTGCACCACTACAGCCTGTATGGATTATGGCTAAATCTGACAAGTTTTCACACCTTTTCCTAACTCCACCTCCAAGCAGTCTGTAGTAACCACAGGCTACCACAAACATTTCAAAGTTAACAAGCAAATATGTATTAAAATACAGTATTCTTACAATATCATAGATGATTCCACATATATAAGTTTCAATTTATATAATGTTACATCATCATAACAAATCCACGCAAATATATCCTAATACCATCATCACTGACTTCCCGAACAAGGTAAAATGTGTGGATGACACATGCATGTGTGCGGAATCCATTGAAGCAGCTTTTTTCCAGGCCTGCGAATGGTTGGATCTCTGTGCTCGCAATGGCATCACCCTGAACCCTAAGAAATTCCAGTTTGCCCAAGAAACTGTTGACTTTGCGGGCCTCACAATCACTTTGACCAATATATGTCCCAGCGCCAAGTTCCTGGATGCCATCAGGAACTTCCCCGCCCTAGCTGACATCACTGGAGCACCAGCATGGTTTGGTTTGATCAACCAAGGAGCCTATGTATTTGCCATGACCCACCAGATCCACTCCACTAAGTTCCAGTGGACAAGAGAATTGGACCAGCTATTCCAGCAGTCCAAAGACATTATAATCGCAGAGATGAAAGAGGATGTTCGCCTCTTTGACCCCTCCCGCATCACATGCCTGGCCACAGACTGGTCAGTTGATGGCATTGGATATTTTTAATGCAGAAGTATTGCCAATGCCTCACCCGCACCCCTGCATGCTGCCATCATGGCTGGAAGTTGTGTCTTGTCGGTAGTCAGTTCACGCACCGAGCCGAGAGCAGGTATGCCCCTATTGAGGGGGAGGCTTTGGCAGTGGCATATGCACTCCATCAGACATGCTATTATGTCCTAGGCTGTGAGGATCTACTTGTTGCCACAGACCACAAGCCACTACTACAAATACTCAATGACAGATCCCTCACA
Source organism: Acholoe squamosa (assembly GCA_949317995.1). Classification (NCBI taxonomy): domain Eukaryota; kingdom Metazoa; phylum Annelida; class Polychaeta; order Phyllodocida; family Polynoidae; genus Acholoe; species Acholoe squamosa. Next base: position 64,728,294 of record OX439049.1, on the reverse strand, counting down.
GACATCAGTAATCGGCAGCTTCTGAATCTAAAGGAGAAAACCCTGGCCTACAGGTTTACGGTAGTTCATGTGCCTGGCAAAAAGAATCAGGGGCCCAATGCTGCCTCCACACATCCTGTCGGCCAGCCTGATCGCCTCTACATACCCGGTGAACCACCTGAATCCGATGTTATTGTCCACATCTCACCAAAGTCCCACCATGAGACACTACTCAGCCTGTGCTCTGAGGGCACGGACACATCGCCCGCTGATGATGTGTCTATCGTGGCTGCTGCCACATCTGCCCTAAAGGCCATCCACCCTGTGGTCACATGGGATATGGTACGTCAGGCCACATTATCTGACCCTACTTTTGTGGAACTTATCAGCCAACTAGAAAACGGGTTTCCCTCGGACTCACGTGACCTTCCGTATGACTTACGCCCATTCCACCGCTATGTTGACCACATGTGTGTGGTAGATGGTGTGGTTCTCATGGGTCAACGTATTATCATTCCACCCACACTCCGCCCAACCATCTTAAATGCCCTTCATGCTGCCCACCAGGGTGTCAGTGCCATGCGAGCACGGGCTGTGGACTCTGTCTATTGGCCAGATATCATTCTGGACATTGCAAGAATCAGAGATCAGTGCTCTCATTGCCACCGTATAGCCAAGTCCAACCCAATTCAACTGCCAGCAGAGATCCCTCGCCTGGTATACAAATTCCAGATGCTGTGTGCTGACTACTTTACTTTCAAAGGAACAGACTATGTTGTGGTTGTGGACAGTTACTCTAACTGGCCCATGGTGTTCAAGTCAGAGTCTGGTGCAGATGGTCTGGTCAGATGACTCTGTGAGACATTTTGTACAATTTGTCACATTTGGCATAGCTGAAGAGCTGACCTCAGATGGGGGCCCTCAGTTTAAGTCTGGGAAGACACAGGCCTTCCTTCAAGAATGGGGCATCAGATACCGCCTCACATCAGTTGCCAACCCACATGCTAACTGTCGGGGTGAGCTAGCAGTGAAAACAGTCAAACATATGCTGATGGATAACACAGGGCCTACCGGATCTCTAGATGTTGATAAATTCCAGCGTGCTATGTTGATATACAGGAACTCTGTTGACCCCGAGACAAAGGCCTCGCCAGCACTGATTCTATTTGGTTGACCCATATGTGATGCCATTCCTCTCCTGATGGGCCGGTATACCCCTCATGAGACATGGACAGAGCTGATGTCTCACCGTGAGAAGGCCCTTGCACAGTGCCACTCCCGAGAATGTGAGAATTGGAGTGCCCATACCAGACAGCTGCCTGAGCTCAAAGTGGGTGATCATGTTTATATACAGAACTTGCTGGGTAACCATCCCAAACGCTGGGAGCATACTGGTGTAGTGATTGAGGTTCGCCGGTTCCATCAGTATGCTGTCAGCGTGGATGGCTCAGGGCGGGTGACCCTACTCAACCGTCAGCATCTTCACAAGTTCACCCCGTTTCACACACCCACCACGTCACGTCCCTTGTTAGCTCACGGCCCAACGATGTCTGCACCAACCATGCCCACTGACTCGGCTTTGGAACCCCCTAGTACTGCTTCATTAGATCCAACACCGCCTGTGTCTATGTCTGGGGACGAGCCAGGGATGGATCAGCCATCCATGGATCCAGTGCCACTGCCTGCTCCTAGCTCTGCACAGGCCCCAGAGTCCTTGGGTCAGGAACCCTCAGCTGATGACAGCGCTCCACCAACAACTGCAGGGCGTCCCACCTTGCCAAGAGCCCTCTCTCGCCTACAGCCTCATAACAGGGCTGGTGCCAGGGAGCTCCTACCTGCCACTCAGCGAGGGCGCCGTGGACGTACGCAGGATTGTGAAGAGACTGCTTAAATATGCAACACTGACATTTTTTTTGCCTGCATTAAATTTTTATCGTACCCTCAAAAACTTGCTTCCCAGGGGGGAGATAACTAACCATTCTTGTATACATGTGTCGCAGGTACCAGTCATCCTTTTCCACACCCCTCCTGGTCATATCAACTGGGGGGAGGAGAGTGATATTCAAAGAACTGGACATTATTTTAGTTCATGGAAAATTGTACATGCAACCAGCATATCTTCTTTCTGTGTTCTTGGTTTTCCTATTCATGTATTATGTATATATCTGTTCACTTATGTGCTTGTCGTCGAGATGATCTATGTCAATGTGTTGGAAAAAGATTCACCCTTTGGAATAAACAGGAAGATACTCATTTAATTATAATATTATGTTCATATCCAGGGGGGTGGAAGGATCTCTTTACGGTATGCCACATGACGATCAGCAGCACCGATACCAGTAAGTGATGCGTCAACTTAAATAATTGTTAATAATTATTAATAATTGTTAAAAAATATTAATAATTGTAAATAATTATTAGTAATTGTTAAAAGATATTAATAATTTTAAATAATCGTTAATAATTGTTAGCGTGATGTCATTTGCCACTTGCCAATTGTTAAAGGGCGACAAGAACACTTATGCACACCCGCATTAAAAAATCATGTGACCACCCCTCGACCAATCAGATCGTCACAACTTTTCCGCTGGTTTCCGCGAATCTATCAATGATCTTTCGCCAAGTACCCATATTGTTAAAGTCCGTGCTAGCCCCCCCTTTAATTGTGTCTTTAATAGTCAGGAGTAAACTGGAATAGTCATTACGTCCTTATCTCGGTATCGTAAGGTGGCACCGACTGGCTGACTATGCGTACACTTTGCCAGTTGTTAACCCACAATTGATGAATGGTTATTAATTGGCAAATGGCAATTGGCAAGTGACAATTGGCAAATGGCAAATGAGAATAACAATTGGCAAATGGCAAGACATAAGTGGCAACTGGCAAATGAAAATAACAATTGGCAAGTGGCCAGACGTAAGTGGCAATTGGCAAATGGCAACTGGCAAATGACAATAACTTTAAATAACAATCGGCAACTGGAAAGACGTAAGTATCAATTGGCAATTGGCAAATGACAAATAACAAATGGCAACTGGGATGTGGCACCGGCCTTTCATAGAAACTAGTGAGGTTAATACTATCAGAAGGGCGGGGCACTGTACACTGTGCTGGGGGCACTACACTACAACCTACATCACTACTAGCCTCCTGCACGTCATAGAGCACCACTATGTCGCCCGCTGGACATCGCGCACTCACTTTGTGTTTTTTGTCGGGTAGGAGGCAGGGGCTAACAGTCTAAGGGTGGAGGCCATTGACTGGTAGTTTACAGCGCTGTTGTTTTGTGGAGGTCCCCACTGAGCAGGCGGTGGGAACACCATGTGCTGTGGTATAGGATGTGGAAACTGTTGTTGGTGTTTTGACCCTTGGAACTGATGGTCTTGGTTGTTATACTGTGATGGGCCCTGAGGTCCCCTGTTCCTACATGTACATGATGTAGTGGCATTGTGATGCGAGTATTTTCTCCACACCCCTGCTGCAATGTAACAGTGCGAGTAGAAGTGTAGGAATCTCGTGGTACTGTTGTTGTAGTGTTTTGCTGATGTGCAACCTTTGTGTGAATTGAAATCATTGCAAGTTGTCTGATGTTTGTGGTCAGAATTACTGTTGTTGTTGTTACTGTGTTGGGATGGGGGTGCCGTACGTCCCCTGATGGCGGCCCTCAACCGCTCATTTTGGAACCTTACGACGTACTGTTCCCACCCAATATCCTCATTGTCCATTCAGTCTAACATATCTTGTGACCACAGACGAACTATGTCACCGTCAACCAGTGATTCCTCTAACACATCCTCTAAATGCTTTAGATATTCAGGCCACTCTTGTTGCAATTCGGCCTTTTGATCCCTAACCATTCTCACATAACATAGGAGGTACTCTAAGATCGGCAGTGATGATTGCATTTCCAGTTTACGTACGGTTTGCGAAATACACTAGCCGAAAGCAACTCAGATATCTGGTCATCCTTACCATCAGTCCTTTTTTTTTTTTTTTTTTTTATTTTAAACTCATATACAGCCTGAGGATTCACATGATGAAACCGCTTCCCTCATTAATAGCACCCACAATGGGCCTATTTCCCACCTCTCCCATGTCAACAAATCAAATCTGTTGACAGCAAGAGGTATCCATGTTACCAGGTATCCATGTCACCTGATGACATCACGTCGCCATGGCAAAGAGGGGGTCTACTATAAAACCAGCCAACTTTTGGAATTGGTTCATTCGCGGTAGCTGTTGAGTAGAGTGAACATGGTATAGCAACGTTTTTTATCATTTTTACCATCAGTCCTTGGGACGTTGAACTTTTCTCTGTGAGGCTTGCTGACTTCTATCGGCAGGGGCAGTCTGTGGTGTAGGCCTAGGGTGATGCTGCCTTGGTACAAACTCCGGGTGTCCAGCATGGGCGCCCCAATATTGGCAAGAATAGTATAGGTTCCCCAGGATGTGTTACTCCATAGAGTCCTATAGTGCAAGCCACCCCCCTCTACCTCCCCCCCCCCCTTAAAAGTAGGCTACCTTTTATGTTCAGTACTGAGTCCTATGTAAGATAAGGTGGTTTATGGAGATGTCAGGAATCTTTATCAGAGTGATATCAAATGGAAACAAGGGGCCACCTACACCAAAAAATCCTGCTGAATCCAAAATTTGTGGTCTTGATTCTCAGAATTTGGCCAAAAGTACCTAAAAAGGAGGTGTGATGATGAGAATATTCTAAAACTGTAAAAACGTTATATTGAAAATGATTGGAACTTTTTATAGATGCAACATGCTAATCAAAGTCAGTACCTCAATCTACATATCCCAATGTTTGCCTATAGGCATATTGAGGATAGGTAAAATAATGGTAAGAATGTACAGAGAAAATTAGGTACAAAGGTGAGGGGTAACCTTTAATCCTTTAAGCCATTTGAGGGAAAACCTAATTAAACTCTAGATGTCTCAAGGGATAGGTAGTATGAGTGATAGGTAGACTAAGGGATAGGCAGTATGTGGGAGAGGCAGAGCCATACACAGGTAGAGTACTTATCAGGCAGACATTGGGATATGTAGATTGAGGTATTGACTTTAATTAGCATGTTGCATCTATAAAAAGTTCCTATCATTTTCAATATAACTTTTGTACATTTTTAAAATATTCTCATCATCAAACCTCCTTTTTAGGTACTTTTGGTCAAATTTGAGAATCAAGATCACAAATCTTGGATTCAGCAGGATTTTTTGGTATAGGTGGCCCCTTGATTCCATTTGATATCACTCTGATAACGATTCCTGACATCTCTATAAACCCCCTTATCCTACATAGGACTCAATACTGAAACAAAAGGGAGCCTACTTTTAAGGGGGGGTAGAGGGGGGGACTGTTACACTGTGTCCATAGGTAAAGCTGTGAGTTTCACCTCCTATCTATTGAAGCTTCTTCATATTGGCCGCTATGTTGTTGTACATTGTCATTGTGCAAATGGCCGCCCTCATGGCGGTCCTGTGAGCCGCCATCTTGTAATGGCGTGCTGGTGTTTTGGCGCGCACAATTTGCCGGGAAGGCGCCATCACGAAAATGCTGGACCAGTTTAAACATCTGTGTTGCAATGCCACTCACTGTGGCTTCAAGTGAATACACTGTCTCTTTATCAGAAATGTCATAACCATCGTCTGAATGTGTGTCAGAATGTGCGTCCGTCCGGGCACCAACCTGTTGGTCAAAATACATGTAGTGGGTGAAGCGCCAAATCCTTTCTGGACGGCCATCCCAACGCCCCCCCCCCCCCCGTTTTGCACCCACACATATGGACACCAGTTGCCCACATGCTCACCCCAAGACACAAGAAACCCCAAGCTTGTCGCCTTTTAAGAATCTGGTATGCCCGCTGTTAGTATGGAAGGAGATCCTTGTGGACTCCCAATGAAGTTATTCTGCTCCTCCATGCCCTCACATGAAGGTCCCCACTCCACAGGGGGAGGTGTCAGAGCGGCGTGTGGTGTATGCCGTGGCTCCTTTTTGAGGGGAGAGATGTGAATGTGTTAGAAGCCCATGACAAACTGAAGCAGGTAGTGTAGTATATGTAAAAGTTGTGAGGCGCTGCCGCAGGTGGCAGCACCAAAGAGAGGGAGGGGGGATCCAGTTGGAAGGGGGCACTAGGTGTGGGAATGAACTATAATACGCGATGTGCAGATTATAAGGCAAATGAAGAAAAAAGATCTAGGGTTGGCCCAAGGCCTAAAAAATTGTTGTTCAGGTAATGCTACCAACCCTAATTTTTTAGCTCAACCCTAACTTTTTTTGGGGCATTTCGGGGGGAAATCTGATATTTTGGCACTTATAAAAGTTTTTTTCACAATCTCGCACATCAAATTTGCGTCGCGTAGGCGCGAAAATTTAAAACCAGACTATAAAAAATTCTCCAAAACAAAATTCCCTACCTACCTACCCTAATTTATTTTGACCCCTTTACCTTAACATAACAATTTCCTTTTTTAGGCCCAATTTTGCTAGGTAAAGTTGGGTGACCTGAAACAACCAATTCATTTTTTTGGACCTGTAATTGGCCCCGCCTTCATTATTTTAAAGATCTACCCTAATACCCCACACATAAGGCGCACCACGTGTTTAAGTTGCACCCAGATTTTATGGATCTGCTAGAAAATCTAAAATGAAATAACTTTGGTTCTAATCAATGGATTTTCGAAATTCAAAAAACTATGGGTAGCTGGGACTTCCACCAATAGCATACAAACACTTTAGAATTCAGGGGAGGCTTTGAGAAGTTTTTACCTTGAAATTTCCTCATTCTATAAGGCGCACAAGCGGCATATCCTCGTGTTTAAGGCACACCGTATACCGTAAATTCTCTCGCACAAGCCACAGCTAATACCATAGTCCAAATCAAAATAAGGCTTATAGTATAGGTCCCTCCAAAGTCGGGGGTGCGGCTTGTACGAGACAATTTATGAAACACGAGGTATCATGGTACACATGTGGGTTTACGGTAGCCGTTATGTGAGAGATATTGTGTAATACAAAGATAAGAAGGCTGATAACAAGAGGTACAAAAGTAGACAATTACATTACACTTGTGTAACTCTATAACCAGGGCCCTGTTTTTCCTTATCTTACGGACACATGTATGTATATGGACGTCTGTGTTATATACGGGGGGGGGGGGGTACCAGGTGGTATCCTAAAAGTGACCTCCGTATGTCTGTGTATGTATTGTCCGTATCTGCTATGATTTTGTATCATTTTTTATATATTTTAACATAGGGAAAGAGAGGCCCCAGATAAAGACGCCTCATGTACCACCATGTACCTGGTATTGCCATATAAATGTACCATGAATTCCCCTCCAAATGGGGCTTGGAGGGTCAACAAATTCCGCCCCGGCTTATGTACTGATCAGCCTGGTCCAAAGAGTACCAAAAGCAGGACAAACCTTCAACAGGACTTAGGAGGTCCATCTTATTCATTACTTCCCCTCTCTGTTTTATAGATCATTAACATTTATCTTGTTTCCTTCTACATGAGAAAGACAACCCTTTCACCCCTTCTTACACATACATTTTCACCCCATCAGGGCACAACACCATCAATGTACAACACTGAAAGAGTTATTTGATACCTGCAGACCGGATACAATACTTGCATATGTCAAGAACCTGGGATACTACAGTCAAATTTAAACAGTAGAAACTTTCTTCCATAAAACCTTTAGGCACAAATAGCCATCACCAGTAGCTGACGTGCCGTAAAACACTAACTAACTAACTGTACCATGAATTCTCCTGTATAACTATAAGCCGCACCCTCGTATAAGCCGCAGCCTGACTTGAGGAGAGAGCTATAAGCTGCTCTTTAGGCTTAAAAAATTGGTAGTATTATTCTGTAGTGTCAAAAACCCTCCTATATGCCGCACCCTGCCTTTGGGAAACTTATACATAAATGAGGTTGACACTAAAAAGCTTACACCTTATACAAACGGTACACCTTATACACAGGGTACACCTTGTACACAGGGTACACCTTGTACACAGGGTGCACCTTATACACAGGGTGTACCTTATACACAAGGTGTGCCTTACACACAGGGTGCACCTTATACAAACGGTACACCTTATACACAAGGTGCACCTTATACACAGGGTACACCTTGTACACAGGGTACACCTTGTACACAGGGTACACCTTGTACACAGGGTACACCTTGTACACAGGGTACACCTTGTACACAGGGTACACCTTGTACACAGGGTGCACCTTATACACAGGGTGTACCTTATACACAGGGTGCACCTTATACACAGAGTGCACCTTATACACAAGGTGCACCTTCTACACAGGGTGCACCTTATACACAGGGTACACCTTATACACAGGGTACACCTTGTACACAGGGTACACCTTATACACAGGGTGCACCTTATACACAGGGTGCGCCTTATACACAGGGTGCACCTTATACACAGGGTGCGCCTTCTACACAGGGTGCGCCTTCTACACAGGGTGCACCTTATACACAGGGTGCACCTTCTACACAGGGTGCACCTTGTACACAGGGTACACCTTGTACAAGGGGTGCACCTTATACACAGGGTGCACCTTATACACAGGGTGCACCTTATACACAGGGTGCGCCTTCTACACAGGGTGCGCCTTATACACAGAGTGCACCTTATACACAAGGTGCACCTTATACACAGGGTGCACCTTACACACAGGGTGCACCTTATACACAGGCTGCACCTTATACACAGGGTGCACCTTATACACAGGATGCACCTTATACACAGGGTGCGCCTTATACACGGGCTGCACCTTATACACAAGGTGCACCTTATACACAGGGTGCGCCTTATACACAGGGTGCACCTTATACACGGGGTGTGCCTTATACACAGGGTGTACCTTATACAAAGGGTGCACCTTATACACAGGGTGCACCTTATACACAGAGTGCACCTTATACACAAGGTGCACCTTATACACAGTGTGCACCTTATACACAGAGTGCACCTTATACACAGGGTGCGCCTTATACACAGGGTACACCTTATACACAGGGTGCACCTTATACACAGGCTGCACCTTATACATAGGGTGCACCTTATACACAGGCTGCACCTTATACACAGAGTGCACCTTATACACAGGGTACACCTTATACACAGTGTGCACCTTATACACAGAGTGCACCTTATACACAGGGTGCGCCTTATACACAGGGTACACCTTATACACAGTGTGCACCTTATACACAGTGTGCACCTTATACACAGAGTGCACCTTATACACAGGGTGCGCCTTATACACAGGGTACACCTTATACACAGTGTGCACCTTATACACAGAGTGCACCTTATACACAGGGTGCGCCTTATACACAGGGTGCACCTTATACACAGGGTGCACCTTATACACAGAGTGCACCTTATACAAAGGGTGCACCTTATACACAGGGTGCACCTTTACACAGAGTGCACCTTATACACAAGGTGTGCCTTACACACAGGGTGCACCTTATACACAGAGTGCACCTTATACACAAGGTGCACCTTATACACAGGGTATACTTTATACACAGGGTGCACCTTATACACAGGGTGCACCTTATACACAGGGTGCACCTTATACACAGGGTGCACCTTATACAAAGGGTGCACCTTCTACACAGGGTGCACCTTATACACAGGGTGCACCTTATACACGAGGTGCGCCTTATACACAGGGTGCACCTTATACACAGGGTGCGCCTTATACACAGGGTGCACCTTATACAAAGGGTGCACCTTATACATAGGGTGCACCTTATACACAGGGTGCTCATTATACACAAGGTTCACCTTATGCACAGGATGCACCTTATACACAGGTTGCGCCTTATACACAGGGTGTGCCTTATACACAAGGTGCACCTTATACACAAGGTTCACCTTATACACAGGATGCACCTTATACACAAGGTGCGCCTTATACACAGGGTGCACCTTATACACAGGGTGCGCCTTATACAAGCACCATGGTTTGCCTTATACACAGGGTGCACCTTATACACAGGGTGCACCTTATACACAGGGTGTGCCTTATACATAGGGTGCACCTTATACACAGGGTGCACCTTATACACAGGGTGTACCTTATACATAGGGTGCACCTTATACACAGGCTGCACCTTATACACAGGATGCACCTTATACACAGGTTGCGCCTTATACACAGGGTGCGCCTTATACACAGGGTGCACCTTCTACACAGGGTGCACCTTATACACAGGGTGCACCTTATACACAGGGTACACCTTATACACAGGGTGCGCCTTATACACAGGGTGCACCTTATACACAAGGTTCAGCTTATACACAGGGTGCACCTTATACACAGGGTGCACCTTATACACAGGGTGCACCTTATACACAGGGTGCACCTTATACACAAGGTTCACCTTATACACAGGGTGCACCTTATACACAGGGTACACCTTATACACAGGCTGCACCTTATACACAGAGTGCACCTTATACACTGGGTGCACCTTATACACAGGCTGCACCTTATACACAGTGCACCTTATACACTGGGTGCACCTTATACACAGGGTGCACCTTATACACAAGGTTCACCTTATACACAGGGTGCACCTTATACACAGGGTGCACCTTATACACAGGGTGCACCTTATACACAGGGTGCACCTTATACACAAGGTTCACCTTATACACAGGGTGCACCTTATACATAGGGTACACCTTATACACAGGCTGCACCTTATACACAGAGTGCACCTTATACACTGGGTGCACCTTATACACAGGGTGCACCTTATACATAGGGTACACCTTATACACAGGGTGCACCTTATACAGAGTGCACCTTATACACTGGGTGCACCTTATACACAGGGTGCACCTTATACATAGGGTACACCTTATACACTGGGTGCACCTTATACACAGGGTGCACCTTATACATAGGGTACACCTTATACACTGGGTGCACCTTATACACAGGGTGCACCTTATACATAGGGTACACCTTATACACTGGTGCACCTTATACACAGGGTGCACCTTATACATAGGGTACACCTTATACACAGGGTGCACCTTATACACAGGCTGCACCTTATACACAGGGTGCACCTTATACACAGGGTGCGCCTTATACACAGGGTGCACCTTATACACAGAGTGCACTTTATACACTGGGTGCACCTTATACACTGGGTGCACCTTATACTCAGGGCGCACCTGATATATGGGGTACACCTTATACACAGGGTGCACCTTATACACAGGGTGTGTCTTATACACTGGGTGCACCTTATACACAGGGTGCACCTTATACACAGAGTGTGTCTTATACACAGGGTGCGTCTTTTAAGGGTGGCTAGCACGGATAAGACGTACTCGCGTTAGCAAGTCACATGACCACCCCTCGACCAATCAGGTCGTCGCAAATTTTTCACTGAGTCCCACGCATTTGTGCACAATCTTTTGGTAGGTACCCATGTTGAAAATCGCTGTGCTAGCCCCCCTTTAAAGGCGCTCTGAATCGAGGAGCTATGTCCGCCGACGTTAGCACTGTGGCGGACGTAGCCGATTCAGAGCTCCTTTAATATGTGAGGTGCGCCTTATACACAGGGTGCACCTTACATGCGGGGTGCACCCAGTATACCAGTACTTTAATGGTGCAACTTGTGCGCAGGGTATGGTATAATGTTTTTCTTTTTTTTATATATATATAAGTAATATGTACCGGTATAACAAGCCAGTTACAAGGTATATGAAATGTATAACACTAAGGAATTTTACTAGTGAACCATACCATGCAAATCCCATTGGAAGTTATTGACCTCTATGCACTTGATGTGCCCACAGTGACCTCTGACCTCTGACCTGCATGTAAATGTTAAAATGAGATCTCATTGGATCTGGATGAATCACCAGATTGACATTGGTGACTGGTGGAAAACTTGAGAAAACTTAGGAATAGTACCTAAATTAACTTATTTGAGTGACAGGTATCCATGGACGCTACCCGGTGACGCTATAACGGTACTGTAGTGTATGTTATGGTACCGGTAGTGTTTGACAAGTCACAACACTGACAAGTTTAGAAGTTGTTACGACCACAGTCCCTGGGTCTTGCCGCTTGCACAACAGGTTACAGGTCAACATTAATCAAAATATCACTGCCACCCACTCTGCAGCCACCCTGGACCCAACACTGTACAGGACAAGCTTAATCTAGTCACCTAGTGTAGGCACTTACCTAATTTTTCAAGACTTTGTCCCATTAAACCTATCTAATGATCAATGGATGGATCTTGAGAAAAGAAGTGGATTTGCTTTTTAAATGAAGTCTCTATGTCAATTTTAAGTGGAATTACGACTGGTCAAAGGTACCAAATCAGACCCAGAATTCTGCCATAGTTAAGAGTTTAATTTGGATCTAATTTTGTGATCAAGCAAGATGAATCCAAGGTATACTAGATCACTAAAATGATTATTTTGGGCAATTTTCTTTTCAGATAAGCAAGATATACCCTCATGAATGTAAATAATGATACATTTATCATAATCAAACAATGTAAAAGCAAATTTTTTATGTCATCTTTTCTCTTGAACTGTGCGTTCTGACAGAACCACGGCAGAATATCTTTGACTCAGGATGTTTGAATGATCATAACTTCCATTCAAATTGACATAATAACTTCATTTAAAAAGCAAAACCACTTATTTTTATCATACCTATCAATTTCCCACCATATAAAATACATACAATAAGGTCTTAATTGATAGGTAAGTGCCCACCTTTGGGGAGATTGGGATAAGTGTCCAGAGATAATCTCGCCCAAAAAGTTTGCAGGGTCTGTCAAACATACTGCAGCCCCTTAGAAAAAAAAATGAAAACATTTTCTAGATCATTTTTAACCATAGAACAGGTGGGAACCATTTATTTTTAGGTGCTCAATGGTCTTCTCATCATAAAATGGTTCTAAACTTTTGGTTGAAATTTGATGGGGTCAAAGGCAAAATTCCCTGCATTCAACCTTGTACAAAAAATAATCATTTTAAAGGTCTAGCCAAGCCTGTTAAAATGAGCCCTTGTTTGTAAAGATCCTCCAGTAAGGGAGTGGTCATTTATTATCAACAGGGGGGGGGGTGGTGGGTTTGAGGGGGGGGGGGCGTAAAAAATTCTGACCCCTCTCGAGGGGGGGCTTAAAAAAATTTTGACCCCTCTTGAGGGGGGGCTAAAAAAATTTACCCTCTTTTTAGCAAAAAAGCCCGCGCGCTACTATAGATCAAAGAGGGGGCGCGAAAACTCTCCGCGCCTCCGGCGCGGGGGGGCGCAAAATTTTTTTACTGCCGTCGAGGGGGGGCCGTAAAAAATTTTCGCGCATCCGCGCGAAAACCCACCACCCCCCCCCTGTTGATAAATAATGACCACTCCCTAAATAGCTTCAGAATAAGCTTAAGACTGCAGCAGACTCACACAGTGGAGGTATTTCAGTGCCTACCTAGTGTGGGGGTTTCCACAGCGTCTGCCGCTCAGGGAGCTCTGTAACATCATATGCCTAGGGACCGGTTGGCAGGTCTAACTTTAATCCAGCTACTTGCTACGTACCATGACATAACACTTTATAAAGCCTGTTACCGTGAATCCAACTATAGTCCAACACCCTAATAAAATACCAAATTGTTACACTACTGAGTGACTTGACTGACTGAGACTGAGTCAGTGAGCCCCACTCACAGGCAGAGTCTACACACAGTCTAGAGTAGTCTAGAGTCCAACTCACCTCGTCCCCCCACCGCAGACAGTCGCCGGATCTGTTTTTCAGCTTATGGTAGAGATTGATAAACTGTATAATCCCATGTTTACGGACATGATCTGCCAATTTCTTGGTTTCTTCCCACGATAAGGGGGAGCCTTCAGAGAGTAGCCCCATATCTGAGTTTGCCGACTGTCACTGACTGCGCTCACTGACTGCCACTCCTCTCTCTATCTCGTGGTACGCAGACCACATGTGCGCAGGCGCCGGCCTTGTTTACCCACGTGACATGATTCAGCAAAGTCTCACTGTAGACTTGCACATGGCTCCTCTGTGTATATTTTTATTTTCTCAAGTGCTGTATCACGGTTTATGACTTTATTATTTCATGTTTGGATCCCAAGATCACTGTGGGGATAGCGATGTCCGTTTTTCATTATGATTGGATGAGAAAAAGTTAACTTATCAAACATTCAATATTTTATAACTGTTAAGATCATCAAAATATGTATGCAAGTTAAATGGGTTAAAAGTATTAGGTGAGGTATTATTAGATAAAGAGGTGAAGGGCAGGTCATAAAGATACATTTTTTTTACCTTACACTTTGTTCCAATAGTAGTATAATAGTTGGTCTTTTCTGGATAATATCCAGATAATATCCAGAAAAGACCAACTATTTGGATTATTCAGAGAAGACTTAAGGATTATTCAGAGAAGACCTATGTTTTAAGATATTCAGAGAAGACCTTATTTTAGGAATATCCAGAAAATACCTTTATTTTCAAGAAAATGTAGATTGTGAGACATGTTATTATACTTTATAAGTAAAACGATAAGTCATAATATTTTTATAGTTTTTTTATTGTTACTTTTGAGAGACATTATACAGTGAGACAATCCCAAAGATAATCTAATTTATTCCTTTTTGGTGGTATCATTTCAGTTATATGTTTCCAGCCAGGAAAACAAGTAATTGATTCATCATTGATGAATAGTGAGGCGGTGAACGAGTTACATATATGTTTTAATAGACTTTGAAACTCACTTTTGAATGTAATTGTTTGATGATCTAAATATTGAAATTTTGCAGATTTTAATGATGTGATGAAATCTTTATATACTTTAGACATAAGCACTGTAGTTGTTTCTTTGATAGGATTCAGTATAGTTGTTTCATTGATAGGATTATCTCCATGGAATACTATAGATATCTTGCTGAATCTTGAATTTGCTCGAACCTGCCATTTAATTCCAAAGTGGTCTACAAAGTACATTGAATCAATGAACTTTCTTAAACTTTCTAATACTTCATTTAGAAAAGAAGAAGTTCCAATATTATCCTTTTCATCATAGTTTTTCCATTTGTTTAAAAATTTTTCTGCAGTATCATTTTTTAATGTGAAAGTAATTACTTTAGTATTCTTATATGGAAAAATATTTTGTGGTATAATATTATTATTATCGGAATTTTGAACACTGTAATTGGAATCTTGTAAGATGCTGAGTCTCCAATGTGAGACCTGTGGTCCTTCCTGGGGCTAGGCAATATGGCCGACTACAAAGGCCACCAGTGAAGGAACCTGTTACATAACACCTGAATGGAAGTGGTGACATCTGGTAATACATTGGGAACTGCTACTGCCCATTTATCACCACTTATATGCGCGCATATAAGTAGCTTCAAAACACAGATTTTTCCTCTATAGTCTTTGTCTATTACCCCTGCACTGACATCGATAGAATGGTTAAGAACAAGACCTGATTTAGGCGCTTTGCGACCAAGCATCCTGAAGGTATACCAAGAATTAAGTCAGTTTGTATTAACATTTTTTCTTCTACAGGAATAACATAATTATAAGCACTATATATAAGTCAAGTCCTGCAGATCCATTTGTGGATCTGCTTGGCTTTAATGCTCTTGGTGATGCTTTAACATAATACATAGTAGGCAGGAGGACAGGTTCATGTGGTAGTGTAACAGGACTTTTGCATGGCGTTATTAATAACGTATCTTCCTTATCCTTGACAAGGGTAATATAAAAAGAATGTGGTAGTGCCATTTTTTTTCTTAATTGTTCACCAAGATGATATTTTTCATCAAAGAGATGCTAATCACAGAGACATTTCTTTAAGTTCCTCAAAAAGATTTTCTTTGTAATAATCTTTATACATTTTGCTGTAAGTTTATTGAAAACATTTTTCAGCTTTTTCAGTACTTTCAAGATTAGAACATTCTTCTAACGCTACAGGATAATTTTTTTATAACACAAGTTGTGCAACAGCATCACCACTTTTTATTTCAAAGTTTTTTCCCCAATGTTCAATAAAATGATATTAATATTCCCTCTGTAATCTTTGTTTATTATTTTTGTGTTGATAACTATGAAGTTATGTTTTCTTGAACTACTTAATGGAGAAATTAAACCATAATAACCATCAGGGATAGCTACTTTGATACCTGTTTGAATCTAACCATTTTTTTTTTACTGAGAACACAGTAGTCGAAAGCGCTGTATAACTTAAACCCTATATCATCTTCCTCTTTTGTAGGAGAGAAAGTATCAGGAATTTTACTGTATCTTAAGAGAGGCATACTCTTTTTCTTTAATGTCATATGCATAGCATTCACAGAAAGGTTTATAAGACAAACAAAAAAATGTTTATTTATATAGTTTTATTTTTTTCATATACTTTCCTTTGATTGCCCTTATATGTCAAAACATTGAACAGATTTTTGAACAGATTTTTAGTTTGTTCCTGTTCTTTTATCAAATTCGAGGAATATCATATGTAGCACGTCATTTCTGTTGATATCGTGTACTGCTTTCATAAGTTGATGAGTAGCACTGTACTTTGATCTTTGCCACATTTTTAAGACATTGAAGGTTAATTGAGTTATGTCCTGTTCGGGCTGAGACGATATTGTTCTTCTTTCGTCAGTCGTAATATGTAGATATGTAGCTATATCTTCCAGTCTCTTGACATTTTTTACTCAATAAGCTGAAATACATTTGCACGGAGGTCGATTCCATGTCATACTCTTCCAATTATTTTTCTTTGAAGAAATCTTCAGTGAATTCCACCAAGTCTATTCTGTGGTTTTCCTTTAAACTTGTAATTAATTCGTCTGTTGGTAAATAGTAAGGAACTTGTCTCCACCATTTATTCAGCATCTCAATGCCCATAGCATTTGGAGTTTTTGTTTTGTTCATGCTTTCAAGTTTAGCGAGATGCCGAGGTATACTCCTAAAGTCATCCATTGACATGCTAACGATACAGAGATTTTTTGGAGAAAGATATCTGAATATCCTAAATCATCTTGAAAATAATAAGTAGGTAAAGGCATTTTTATGTTCAAAGGAAAATTATAAGAGTGACAATCAAAGTTATCTAAAGAAATAAATCTGTAAAAATCTAAAACATGTACTTAAGAAGTACTTCTTCAGCTACTTATAATATATGAGGCTCATATCTATCTCAAGTAAGTAAAATTATTTTCCACATTATTACGGAACAGCTATATCAGGTAAATGTATACAAAGTATAAAAAAAACATAATAATATAGAAGAAAAGAAAACAGGACACAAGATTATAACAGTTATTAATCCATTCATGAAATATTATATAGTACTTATAAATCCGTACATAGTACAATAAAAAAGAAAAAAGAACAAAATTTATATATATATTTTGAGACTAGTAATATTTTTTTTTTGTTTTTAGCTTTTCTTATATAAATATAATCATTTTTTTTTGTCTTCAATAACTAGGTATTTCTTTATTTTAATCATTCTTTAGTTAAGTTGCAAGATAGAATATCTTTCCACAAAGAAAGATATTGCTTTACTTTTTCTTTATCTTCTTCTGTATATCTTTCTAAGTAAATTGGATTTATGTCCAAAAATTTGATAACTGAATGATCTCCGTCTAAAATACCGTGAATGTTTACCTCTTCTGGCTATAGGTCTCGTTCTGCATGACAAGCTATCATGTCTATCACACTTTCAATTAAAGCATATTTTCCCATGTTTCCTTCTCTGTGATATTCAGGGTGATAATCATTGTTGTCATAATGATGATATAGTGCATTTTCCCAAATAATTTTTTCTTTAGAATTCTTAGGTCCATTTTTAGTATGGAACTTACAGGTATAGCCTATGGCTTCTCTTACTGAAAACTTAGATAAGTCATGCACCATTATTCGCTCTGTTAAGTGTATTTTATCTGTTTCATTAAATACATTTTCTAAAAGGTAAAAAGTGAAACATATCATTCTTCTATGTCTGAAAACTTGATCGAAATGCTGCAAAAGAAGTTTCAAGAAAGAGTTGCTACAAGTTATTTTTTCTTTTTTAGATTTAATGTATCTAATGGCTGTATCGTCTTCCAAGTTCTTATGTTTAAAAAGTTTTATTATTTTAAAAGTGTACTTTCCCATATTAGCGTCGCATTTTACTCCTGAAGCCAGATAAAAGTATTTCCTCTTTTTCTATAATTCGTTGCAGAAGAATATTTTTTTTATTTTCTAGAGATTTATTTCTTTCTTGATTCTCTTTCCTGTCTGCTAAAAGAACACAGATATATTTTTGTTGTGTGTTTCTTATTTCTTGAAGAGTTTTTATCTTATGTATGCAATCAGCACACACTCTATCTTCTACCAAAGGTTCCCATTTAGGATAAATGTTACTTTGAAACAAACTTATATTAACACGAAAGTAACAAAAGTCCATTCATTTGCTTATCACATTCATGTTTTTGTTTCCTAATCACTTTCATGATTTTTTTTTCTGAATCTGAAAGAAAAGCATTGTTTGGCACATTCCTATACATATTTCATTAAACTATTAGATGGTATAGAATCTGGAGGCCGTTTCACCGCGTTTATTATCCTTTTATTAAACACGGAGGTTGAAGGTGGACCCCTTTGTGGACTCCATAAAAAAAAATAGCAAAACCGTTTCTGTTGGTAATCCGTAATACCCTCCGTCTTATTGAAATAAACGCGGACCCTTTTTATTAAAGGCGGACATAAGAACACGGACGTCCGCGTTCAACCGTCCGCGTTTATTACAGTACCCTCTGCGTTTAATAGAAAGACAAGTGTACCCTCTTATGTATGGGTCCAAATCCATGATTTTTTATCGGGGAACCGCGGGAAACTCCCAGTGACGTCATGAATTATGGGATGTTGGAGGTCCGCCATCTTCTTCCGGTTTCCGCGGAAGGTTGTTTTCATGTCATTTTTCGGCGAAAGAAGAGTAAAGAAATGCCTAAAGCAGCAGACAAGGTGAGAGAAAACTTCTTATTTTCAAAGGAAGGTAGGTGAGGGGGCAAGAAGAAGGTAACGGTGTTCTCTTAGTGTCCTGTCATCGTCGCGCAGTGACACATTAAAGTTATTACCCGTGGCTGTCTGCTTAGCAGTCTCTGTCACTGTCACTCCTGTTAGGTCTACACCAAACGAAACACATGAAGAAGGCCTTCATATCGGGTTGGGAAGGAGGGGTGCTCTTTTTTTATCCTTGAGAGAAGAATGGAGACTGAGGGGTAGCACATAGGGTAACAGTTGCTTGAACAGGCCGGTCCAACTTGGAATACCTTTGATAAAAGGACAGGGTGACATACAGGGCTCATTTGGGTGAGAGAGTGTGTGTGGGGGGGGGGGGTCCTATTGTGGTTTTCATAATATCTATTCCATCTTAGGCTTTAAAACATGTTAATTTTTTTTTCTTTTTTCTGCAGAAGCCCCCATATGAAGATGAGGAAGACTACGATGATCTCGAGGAGGAGGAGGAGTACGTGGAGGAAGAGGAGGAGGAGGAGGAGGTTCAGGAGGTTAAACCCTCAGATTTTCCAGGGCTAGGTGGAGATCAGGACATTGAGTACATGTTCAACCTTTTCTATAATCAGTATATGAAAGACAAAGGTGTTAAAGCTCTTTCTGAAAAACGCCAGAAAGGGAAGGCTCCCAGCAGTGAACACTATTCCCATTACGGCCTGACTAAGAAGCCTCCTGCTCCCAGACCTGACCACGAAGACAGCCGCCATGACCCTTCATACCACCCCGATGAGGACGAGTTTGTCAGTCCTAGAGGCCGGGGGACTCTGAGAGGGAACTAGAGGCCGGGGCACCCGAGCTCGTGCTTCTTCCTTAACACCTGCCCGAGGAAGGGGACGGCCCCGTGGATCTGGAATGTCCAGCAAGGGAGGCAGAAGCACCCGGGCCAGGGGCCGAGCACGTGGAGCACGTGGAGCAAATTCTTCTAGGGGTGGTGCCGGTAATGTTTCCGCTGCCTCTGCTTCTTCTGAGGTGGCACTGAAGCACTGGAATCCTTTGGAACTGAGAGCCCTGATATTCGGAGCTAACCACCTAAAACCCGTCCTGAAAGGGAAGTTCAAAAGCAGCAGCGACGGGAGAACTATGAAGAAACTGGCGTGGGAGGAACTGTTAGGTAAGATATTATGGTTTTCTCTCTTCTGCTGTAATTGACTTACCGTGAAAATATAAATAGAAGCTTCACAAAATCTTATTGCATTTTTCTATTCCCATTGTCCACTACTTTTATTAATATATGGTTTAAGCAGTTGTCACCCTACTCTAGAATAAATATTTTTATTTCCTTGAGAAAAGATGTATTAGAATTATTTCATATAGAGGGACGTTGAATGAAAATACTTTCTTCCTGTGCAGAGTACGTCGAGTCCATAGGCAAAAGGGAGTGGAGCGTGAAGCAGTGTAAAGACAAACTCCTGTATTTCGGCCAGGATTCCAAAAAAAAGGTACGGTAATAGCTTCCTCATGCAAAAAATTATGCATTCAGGTAACTCCCACTCAAACTAAAAGTATATCTGTTTCTTCCCTTTCCCTACCTAAATTCCCTTAGTGTATTCTTTTGTGAGAGCTGTCCATTACCATAACACAAGTACCACCTCATAGGTTAAAAAGAAGGCTTAATTTAATTTTTTTTATTTATTTTTTCTTCAGAGGCAGAAGATAGACTCCAAATATCGTTCAGGCAGTGGTCAGCGCGACGAGAAAGACTATCTCACTGATCTTGAGGAGGCTATTCTCGATTGGGTAGGGGAAGATGTGACACTTGGTAAGTAAAATCCTGTGTCCTTTTTATGATGCCTGAAGGGTTAATGTGTGTGCCAAAGTTAAAAATATAATAAATCAGAATTATTTTTGTTGCATGCTTTTATTGAAACGTATTTGAATTAAATCTGCTTCGGCATATTTTATGGCTGGGGAATGGGAATTTCATAAGCAAAAAAAAAAGAACACAGTCATTTGATTTGATTTCAGGTATACCGGGCATGCAACCTCCTAACTTGAAGGGAGGAGGGAGACAAGACAAGCCTTGGTCCTGCTACGACCCACATTGCGAGAACAGGGAGGATTATGTGGCGATGCAGATGCCAAGTGACGCTCTACGTGCAGTGATGGAGGGGAACCTTCTAGCAGAAGACGAAGATGGAGGTAAGCCAAAAAATATTATATTGTCCTGTCAGAAATGATGTGTAATTAAAGCTATTGAAGAATTCATGTTTGTCAACAAAACAATAAATTAATATGACTTATTTTTATGATCGCAAACAATTTTAAAATAGACCTGCGCACAATTCCCTTTGTCTAATTAAATTATTTTATACCAAAATACATATATGCATTCTTTTTAAGTCTCTACATATTAAAAATTGAAACCAAACATGTCCGTCACCATGATAAGGAACCTTTCATGTATCTTGCTTACCTTTTCCACTTGCTTCTGGGTGTAGGAATTGTGTATGATGAATGATTATTTCTCTTATTCAGCTCCCATCTTGGATGTCGAAGAAGCAGACTACAATGAGGAAGGACAGGAGGAGGAGTCTGAGCCAGTCGACCACTATGATGGACAAGACGAGGCAATCTACTGTCCTGCATCTCCCCGAAGGAACATTGATGTGTCTTTACCGGATGACGACGATCTAAAAACTCCTCCACCCAAAAGTATAACGCGGACCACTATGTTGAATTTCAACAAGAGAGAAAACGACAAAAGGAAAGGTATTGTCAGTAAACCTAGGAACCCCGAAGACGACCTTTCGCCTCATGCTAAAGAGCGAAATGAGAGAAAAAAAGGACTTTTGGCTGCGGCTAACGAGATACTCGAGAAGAATACTCCCAACAAAGTCACCCCTGTTAAGAAATCACTCTTACCGGTACACAAACCAAAAGCTCCTGTCCATAATGCTCCAGTTCCATCTAAAAAACCTCCCCCTCGTAAAGAGTTAGATAAACAGAAGGCCCCACCTGTTAGGACACAGAAAATTAACCCACCAGTTGTTCACAAAGAACAACCTGCACGGCCTTCTTCTCACCAGCACCATGAAGAACTTCGTGAGACAAAACATTCACAGGAGGACGAGGAACTAACTGAAAAACCAGCCAAGAGGAAGCGGAACAGACCTCCATCTTTCTGCGGATTGATAGAAGAGGACATCTCTGGGGTCGAGCTGTGCCCTTCTTCCCCTGTTTTCAAAACCAGCACTCCATGTATGGGTGAGAAGAAGGCTAGAGATGATATGTTGTCCTCCACCAAAAGGAAATTAGACACGGATAACTCCAATTCTGAGGAAAAGAGGAGGAAACTGTTTGACAACAGCCCAAATGCTTCGCTGCCCTCTTTAAACAGAAACTCACCTTACGTTAAGACAGTGGATCAGCGGAGAGCTGACCTGGAATCCATTAAACGAGCTGTACTGGAAGAAAGTACAAAAGTAATGATAGAGCAGCAAAATAAAGTAAGTGAGTCCCTCCTTAAGCACCAGGATGAGGTCGCACAAAATGCCTGTGAAACAGCAGACATTGTGGTTAAGTGACTTAAAGGGGTTAGCACGGGAATAACTACAGCGCTACGAGATCATTCTCAACAAACAGCTGCTAATCTCCGAACGCAAGCAGATGTCATGCTGAACATGCAAAACAAGTTCCTAGCCCAACAAATGAAAGACCAACAGGAGGACAGTGAAACCCTAGCTAATATACATGCTGATATGACAAATAAAATAGTAACCAAACAAGTGCAGATGGTGAAGGCCATGGAAAAGCTGGGGGAAATTATGATAG
Organism: Acholoe squamosa; assembly: GCA_949317995.1. Taxonomy (NCBI): domain Eukaryota; kingdom Metazoa; phylum Annelida; class Polychaeta; order Phyllodocida; family Polynoidae; genus Acholoe; species Acholoe squamosa. The sequence continues at coordinate 64,705,434 of OX439049.1, read as the reverse complement.
AGAACACTGAGAAGCTTATCCAGGCACAAAGTAAACTTAATGTTGGGTTCATTGGGATGCAGGACTCCGTCGTGGCTTTGTCAAAATCATTCAGTACATTCCCTGCTAGCACAACTCATCCAAATGATGTCTTTTTTACGTAAATACGATCAGTTTTTACGTAAGAATGACGTCAATTACATGAGTAGTGCTAGCTGGGTTGCTCGTAGATGCAGATCACCTACAGCAGAGGTGCGTGACGGGACTGAAGATAGCTGAAACTGCAGACAAGATACTTCAGCAGGTGATAGGAACAGTCGAGAAATTGAATCAAGCTGTGACCTACTCCTTCAATCATAACTTAATACAAGGTGAGAAAATGATAATTTTTATTTTCATTATATAATGAGATGCAAATCTTAATTTTAAAAGGAAACGAGATGCAAACTCCACAATAATTAACCTTTTCTGTGGTCTATCCCTACACATATTAAACCTAATTATATCATAACCTTAACCTACTACCGTAATCTCCCGCGTATAAGGCGCAGCCCGCGTATAAGGCGCACCTAGAGTTTTGGAAAATTCTCAAAAAAATGAAAAATTCATAACTTTGGTTCTACTGAATGAATTTTCAAAATTCAAAAACCTATGGGTAGCTTGGGCCACCTTGGGCCCTCCTGGGCCCCCTTTTGTCCTATTTTGGCCAAGGGGGCATGTAAGATATCAAAAGAAAGGTCTTGGTGTCCCCCTTGTGGATCCAATGAGAACTAAAACCCCCGTATAAGACGCGCCTTATACGCGGGAGATTACGGTAGCAGAGAAAACAGGTGGTGCAAAAATGTTTTCAGATATTTAGGTTTGGAACGCTGTTCCCTTTAAACAACTAAAAATTCAAGATAAAGTTACCTTTGAAAATATATTAACTGAACAAATTTTCTGTTCCAGCTCCAGCAGTCCATCATCGAGGTACACTGTACGAGGCTCCGGAACCCAGGTCTGAGGAGGCCGAGGGCACAGCAGGGACTTCTCCTGACAAGTCTGAGGAAGCTGGGTTAAACATTCAAGATTCCCATGTGGGTGCTTTCCTGACCCATCCATACACCGAAGCAGGTACAGTGGAAACTAAGTTATTTACCTTTTGTGAACTAAATCTTTAACTGTCATACTTTTTGGTAAGAGCTGGTTTTGTCATAAAGTCAAATCAGGGTCCACGTTCAACCTCCATGTTTAATAATAGGATAATGAATGCCGTGAAAGGGAGGGTAGACTAGAATAATAACCGAAAGATTCTTAGTCCCTTCTGTCTCTTTTCACAGGACAGGGGACCTTGTACCAGACGTCTACAGAAGTCTTCAGCGACGGAGTCAATCCTTCAGCAACCCAGGCCAAGCTTCTCATTCCAGCCGCGGGTAAGTGAACTGTATACTGTATATAAAAAAAAAGGTTACATTTTGCCACATATCATATCTTTGATATTCTTTCTAGTGTAGGCACGGAGTATTTTTATGTCTTTTTAACTCAGGAAATTTTTTTTTAGAAAGGTTATTTGTTGAACTACACAAATGGAAAAGTTATTTCCCATATATATATATATATATATATATATATATATATATATATATATATATAAAAGTTATCTCGCTACCAGGGAATAAATATACCGGTAACAAATAGATAAGATAATAATAGTGAACAGGGTATACCGGTAATAAATAGGTGTTAATGAATATAACATGTAATAAATGACCTATGACAGAACACATGAGTTTGGTGGGTTACTGACCTTGCGGCTATCAGCACCATACATGCCTTTATTAAAACAACTATAATAATTAGTTGACAATAAGCATAGCCAGTAAATGTATAATATAATAACAATAGTATAATAACAATAGTACAGAATAAATATAATAACAATAGTATTAACAATAGTAAAATTTAAAATTCCAGGGAGCACCCAGCGTGGTGTTACCTGTACAGGTGAATAAGAGCCAATGACGGTTGCTTTGAACCCGCCCCCTTTTATACCAGTGGAGTTGTTGACCATGACGTCACACTATGACATCATTGGTATCCTTACGAGCTGCAAGTAGTCCCTAACCGTCCGCGGCTAATTATATGAATATACACGAGTGTATATAGTACCATAAGTTATCTCGCTACCAGGGAATAAATATACCGGTAACAAATAGATAAGATAATAATAGTGAACAGGGTATACCGGTAATAAATAGGTATTAATGAATATAACATGTAATAAATGACCTATGACAGAACACATGAGTTTGGTGGGTTACTGACCTTGGGGCTATCAGCACCATACATGCCAAAAACACACAAAAACACGGCAAACACATGTGAAAACACATATCAATCAGCATTGCAAATGAGATTGACACATTTTATCCAACTCCAACAGCTCCTCTTTGTAATTATGTAGATAACTATACACTGAATTGGATTTCCAATTGACCCTCTTTTTGATAGACTCTATACTGAGCCCCGCATCTTTTAATAGCGTGGCACCACCGTGCCTTAAAGAATGGGTAGAAACATGGCCTTCGATACCAGCCTGAATTGACAAAGACTTCAGCCTAGAATTGACGTATTGATACAGCAGAGGCTTAAACACATATTCATTCCTCCTCCTACCCATGCACAATTTTTTAAGACCTTGGTAAGGACATAACGAGGATTTAACATCCTTTGACAAATAAATAGTAAAAGAATTTTTACCAAGTTGATCCGTTTTTGAAGTTCTGATACACATAGACAGATAATCCTGGTGAAAAATAATATCACCAACATTTAAGGAGTGTGGAGACCTGACCACATGCCCCACTCGTAAAACACCTCTATAGCAAGTTAAAATTGCCATCCAAAATTTCCAGTCTGCTCTGTTGGTTAGATCCAAATTTGACCTCAACCTCAAGATGTCCTTTGGAGTTAAAGAATAAATTTCTTTAGTCGAACAGGTGGAAAACCTGTCAATGCCCTCTAGGGTCTTTTTTAACATGAAGTTACTACTATAATCAGGGAAACCCTTAAGTTTTTGAAAATACCAGACCGCAGACAAGTAATTTCTTACAGATGATGGCTTCATAAAATCTGATAAATACACAGCATATATAGAACCTTGGGAGGGAGAACAAGGAAAAGTTTGTAAACAAAATCTTTTACAAAATTTTTTATACCTTTTAAGTTGTTGGTTCCTTGCCCTCCTCGTATTTTCTGACACACCCTGGGCTAAAAGTAACCTTTTTCTGTTTAGTAACCTCTCCCAGTCTGGAATTAAAGCAACACATATAATTATCATGGAGAGAAGCTATACATTTGCTTGGAATACCCTTATAAGCAAGTCTAGAAAGTTGGTCGGCCAGGACATTGTCCTCCGACTTAATATAGGTTGCGTACACCTCCACATTGTTTATAAAACAAAGCCAGAAGATCTCTCTTAACCACTCCATACATAACTTATTCCTGGACCTACCAGTATTTATCATAGCTAGAACTTGCATATTATCGGTAATGCAATGGATTCTTTTATTTTTACAACCTGAAATCCAACGTTTCAGACCAACCATGACAGGATATAGCTCATACACATTTATATTCCTATGGTGATTTTTTAAGTTATCCAATATAGGAGGGAGAGAAAAATGGCCTGAACCCAAGTTGAACCTATCATGAGATGTCCAGTCACCATATAAATAATCTTTACCCATCCAAGCTCCGAAACCTCTAACAGAAGAATCGGAATACATAGGTGTATCAACCAAATCGTTCAGAATTAATCTCTTACAGTTGAAAACTTTACAAAAATCAAGCCACCACTGCATATCCTGACGAGTACAGGCTGAAACACTAATATAACCCCCTGGCCTAGCTCGCGCGCAGAGATAAAAAATTCTTCTGCTAAAGGTTCTACCACCCTTAACAACCTGTGAGCAGAAAGACATCAGGCCACCTATCCTTCCAAGATTCTTCTTAGAAATAAATTTCTTGTTAACATTTTCCACCAAAATACCTCTCATTTTAGTCACCTTATCCTCTGGTAAGGATAGTTCCAGATTAACAGAGTCTATATTAATGCCAAGAAATTTACAAGTTTGTGAAGGTTCCGTTACCTTTTCTCTCGATACCACAAACCCCATATGCTGCATGCATTCAATGAGGATATTTCTTTGACGTAGACATTCACCATAAGTATCAGCAATTATGATAAAATCATCTAGATAATTAACCAGTTTTTCTACGCCATAGCTCTTGGCCACCTCCACAATAAAATCAGATATTCTATTGAATATATAGGGAGCACATTTAAGTCCAAAGGTTAACCTGTTACTTACATAGAAACTCTCACCTTGACCCAAATCCCACCTAAAGCCCTGCATCGTAGTGTGAGGGCCATAAACATTAATGGTTCTATAGGCAGATTTTAAATCTACCACGCTCATAAAATTATTTTTATCTAACTGAGCTGTGACCGTACCAATATTATTGTAAGAGAAAGTAGAACTAGTCTTGTCCATATAGTTATTAATGGAATTTTTTTCCGGCATACTGCAGTCAGTTATAGGCCTTAGCTTGCCATTTGCCTTCTCCACACCGCCCAGGGAATGGATGCACTTTGGTTTGTTTTCAACTTTGGACACCAGACCCGCCTCTAACTCCTCCACTAATATGCTACAAAATTCCTTATAGAAATTGTATTGTATTGTAATTTCTTTTATTTATCCTGGAAGAATACATATCCAATTATAGAATGTATTTGCGTATTTTCCAGCCGTAGTAGTCATAAATTGATCCGTTAAGCGGGTTTTAAGTGACAAATGAATGTCACAGAAGATATGCAGTACTATGCAAAGGTTGCATAGTCCTGCATTTGGTTAGTAACTAATAATGTTTTGTTATTACATAATTTGAAAGAGATGAAAGATAATTATGATGCACTGAAATTTGAGGCTTGTTATACTAGTGTTTATAGTGCTGTGTTCTCTGGTGTTCCTAACAGCAGCCTCGATTAATAATACATTTAAAGGTCTGCAAAAAGCAGATAGAAAGAAAGGAGGGGAAAAGAATAAAGTAGAGAAATAGAAACATAAAAAGGACAGACAGGACAAACAATACATATAATAAAGGATTCATACCGGCCACATCAATGGCGGGTATGGATCATATGTGCAAAAAGGCCTAGATATTGCATTAAACTGAGAATCGATGTTAATTATAACAGACTTCATGTGTGTATGGTTTTACTTACCCACCCACCCAGGGAAGAGACACTACGAGCTGCAGCCAGGGCAGCTATATATCTGGTAGATCATTGATCTTTTTGTCATATTCTTTTTTAAGCCATGATTTGAATTCCGACATAGTAATGTATTTTCTAACTGCCACATCTAAACGGTTCCATGTTGTGGATGTCCTATATATAAGACTTTTTCTAAAGGCAGGATTATATGCATGGGGTACTTTCATTAATCTGGCATCATGAGCTCTAGTTCTAATGGGTCTTAAATCTTGGTTAGTGGGAACAAGGGATTTTTTAAAACTATGTGATAAAAGATGTTGTTCCCTTCTATGCTTCAACAGATTTAAATCTGCTAGCTTTGAAAGCTTTTCATGATTCCTGGTCCCTTTCTTAAAGTAAACCGATCTTAATGCATTATTGACCAATGGCTGGAGGATGTCGAGGGTAGTATCGGGAGCAATGCTATATACCAGGTCACCATAGTCCAATACAGGCAGTAACATAGTTTTAACCACCTTAAGACTAACCTTTTCAGAAAAATTTGGCCGGACTTTTCTGAACAGAAAAAGTTTATGTTCAACATTCCTTTTCGTAATACCAATTTGCTTTTTGAGAGTCATCCTATTGTCTAGTGTGACCCCAAGGTAATTGTAGGTGGGTGCAAGGTCGATATAATCACCTCCCAACTTGAGCTTTGGCTTCAACAATCTCTTACCTAGGGCCCTAGTAGCAAAAGTGACAGCTTTAGTTTTTTTGGCATTTAATGACAACTTATTACTATCACACCATTTTTTGACTGATTTAAGCTCTTGGTTTATTATCAAACTGGTTTGATGGTCATTTGGAGCATGTGGAATGTAAATGACTGTGTCGTCCGCATAATGCTGGACTTTTAGTGTATTGAGACATTGTCCGAAGTCATTAATGTACATTAAAAATAATAATGGGCCAAGGACAGAGCCCTGAGGGACACCACATATAATGGGATGCACATCTGAAATGCAATTATTGGCTTTTGTCCTTTGTTTCCTATTAGTGAGATAATTTCTGAAGAGGTTAACGGTATTGGTCTTAAAGCCAAGATGATGCAGTTTTTGGAAAAGAATGGAATGGTTTAAAGTATCAAATGCTTTTTTGAAATCGAGAAATATAGCAGTTGTACAGTGGTTATTGTTTAGATTTTGAAATATATTGTCCGTTAATTTTTCAAGACTATCAATGGTAGACCGTCCAGGTCTAAAGCCATCTTGGTTTTCGGATAAAAGGTCATAATTATTCAAGTAGTCGAGAGTCTGTTTGTGTATAATTTTTTCTAAAATCTTTGCTGGAAGTGGTAGAGTGGATATGGGTCTTAAGTTGTTAACATCTGTGGTGTCCCCCCCTTTTGGTAGTGGTGAGACGAGGGCTATCTTCCAACTGTCAGGAAACACTGATGTTCTCAATGATAGATTTACAATATGTAGGAAGTGTTCTGGAAGCTCCAATAAAACATCTTTAAGGACTTGGGTTTTTATGTGCTCAACCCCAGAGGATTTGCTAACATTGATTTTTCTAATATATGGTAACAGTTCCTCAATTCTAATAGGATGCAATTCAAAAGTTGGAGCAATGGCATCATTTAATGGTAACCATGGTTCCTGTAGGCCTGCAGCAAGTTTATCACCTATAGTGGCAAAGTGAGTATTGATATAACCTGCTGTGTTATCAGATGGGATATTAATATTATTCACCTTATCTACCAAGCAAAAATGTGGGTTTCCAGCCTTAGGGTTTATAACCTTATTTATACTCGCCCAGTAAGCTTTAGGCTTGTCTTTATTACTTTCAACCTCATTAAGATGAAATTCCTGCTTAGCTCTCCTACATTGGGCCCTGCATCTTTTCTTCAAATATTCAGCAATTCTAAGGTCATCCAGATCTAAAGTCCTTTTGGATTTTGCCACTGCTATATTTTTGTCCACAATATTCTGCAACAGGGCATCAGTAACCCAAGGTTTTTTCTGTTGTTTTATATTAAAATTCTTAATAGGGCACATGTAATCCAATTGAGCTGTGATGTGTGTAATCAATATATCCCAAGCTGCTTGGGGGTTGTGGGTTGCCCAAAAACTACCCCAATTTAGGTTTTTTAGACCAAGAATGAGATTATCCTTATCGTAGTTCATGTAGGATCTACCCGTAAATCTAAGCGGGATCTTTGGTACAGATATATGGCAGCGACTTACATAGATCATCTCATGGTCACTGATTCCAATACTATGGGTACCAGAAGCAGTGATATGCTGGGAATTTGTAAAAATCAGGTCAATAGTAGTATGGTTCCCATTTAGATTGAAATGAGTGATATTTTTTATAAGCTTTTGCAGCCCATGTGCTGAGGTCATAGACCTTAACTTATCCTGTTCTGGGTTTGGAATTCTAAAATTAACATTAAAATCCCCAATCATGATGATTTCAGAATATTTATTATGATCTAAATCATCAATTTTTTCCCTTAATAATTTTATTGCCCTAGGGAGATCACTATCAGTGGGGGGTCTATATACATTTAACAGCATAATGGGTTTGGACATACCCTTGGATATGGTGAGCATCTGTAGTTCCAAGTCATTGTCATTATTGTCAAGAGTACCATTAGCATAGCGACTGTAGGTGACGTCATCGCTTAAGTAAACCATGAGTCCACCACCAGTTTTGATTTCACCTTTATCATTAAGTGCCTGCCTATCATTGCGTATAAATTGATAACCTGGTACAGCAATGTCTCCATCACGGATGTCTTTGTGATACCAAGTTTCAGAAAGTGTTAGACAGTCAATATGCATATCTTTTATTTCCAAGAAAAATTGATGTCTAGAATGGACTTATAATTTCTGCAATCATAAGAAGTATTGCATTCAGGGTCAACTATCCTAAACCCCTCAACAAAACCTTGCCATAAGAATAATGCCTCTTTATCATCTATATTAATAACTCCTTTTTGGGTTAAGAATGGGGCCACTCTGCAAGGTAACACTTGAGACCTTTTACCATGAATATAATGTACACAATCACACACACCATTTATACAGCTTCATACACTTCGATGCTAGGTAAATTATTAATAGCAACCGTAAACAGTGGTTTAACCTCGCCCTGTACTGGGCCACTATATGATACATCCAAACCAACAGAGTTGGTTTTAATATTAATATCATTTCCAAATTTCGTTTGTAAACTTGCCACACTGACACCACTAGGGGGGACAAGTTCTACCACTCCAGCATTACACACACCAACACCCTGAGCTGGAGCAACGGGTGGAGGCGAACCAGGATCTACCAAACCTACTATACACGATTTTGGCATCGATACACTATCACATATAGGAACCTGGCCACCTGTACAATCCTAGTCAGATTTGTTTACTTGACAGTCCACTCTACTGTGGCCTGGTTTGGTACATGAGCTACATACATGTTTGTATTTGCAGGGATCCCTAGTACATCCCTCAGCCCTGTTAAAGGCATAACATGAATTTGTAGATACTTTAAATTTCCCAGAATTTTTTGACTTAGTGGAATAAGCCTTCTGGGCCTGTACAGTACCATCATACGACAAATATCTTAAAATATCTGAATTTTCAATGACATTGAAAGCATAGATACCATTCTCGTTAGCCCTGGATCTTACAGACTTGTCATATGCAGTAAGGGCTGGTACAGTATATATCTTAGTACCAGACTTCTCAACCAAAACCTGCAAATGCCTCAGCATCCCTTCAATATCAGCGCCCTTTCTATAATACTTTAGGGCGAATTTAAGGTTGACTAGAATAAGCTTCTCAATAGAGTCTATCTTATCCTTCTTTTCTACATAATTCTCTTGGTCAAACTCACCGATTTTGGTATGACGATGACGACCAGACATAGACGAATCCATTGACGATGAACGCGAGTAGCTGCGGCTGCACTGACGAGCTGTAAATGACGATCTAGACCGATGACGACCCCGTCGAGCGACTTTAACCCACTCGTCCTCGTCTTGCGCTGGCGGATAGCATGGCGACTGTTGTCTTGTCTCCTTGACTACCGGCCCGCGTCCCTGGCGACGTGACGTCATATCTTGTTTATCAACATATGCACGTGGTTTGCTCGAACCGCTTGAAGTACCATATATCCCATCTTTACGGTCCCCTCCGTTAACCACCTCTCGTAGTAAAGACTTGATATCCGCCAATTCGCCTTCCAGCTTCTCTAGCCTGCTGTTCCCCGTCTGGTCAACGACTGGACTGTCCAAATCAAGTGATGTGCTAAACAAATCCAAGTCGCTCGCTAATCCTGAATTGGCCGATTCAGGCGAAGTTTTTGCCGATTTAGCCGATTTTTTCGCCGATACCTTAGTCTTGGTATTTCTCGTAGACTTCCTACCCATTTTTGGGTAAAAACTGAGGCCCAAAAGACCTTAAACAGCGTTCAAAATTTAAAATTCCAGGGAGCACCCAGCGTGGTGTTACCTGTACAGGTGAATACGAGCCAATGACGGTTGCTTTGAACCCGCCCCCTTTTATACCAGTGGAGTTGTTGACCATGACGTCACACTATGACATCATTGGTATCCTTACGAGCTGCAAGTAGTCCCTAACCGTCCGCGGCTTATTATATGAATATACACGAGTGTATATAGTACCATATATATATATATATATATATATATATATGTGTGTATATATATATATATATATATATATATATATATATATATATATATATGTATGTATGCTATATGAGCATTAAAATGTGGGTCATAGGAATATGTTTTTTTTTGGTGTTATATTTGCTTTTCCTTTCAGCTATCTGTCAAGAGGCAACCGAAAGCAATGACGGAGTTGGGCTGCCGACCTTCACAGTAAAGAGCCGAGATGATTTTGTGATAGTGCAGGACAAGACTTCTATTCCTCACGCCTCTTCTTCACTGGAAACTGATACACCAGTTGATGGACTTCATGAAGTTAAGTCTCCGGCCACTCTTCCAGACCATGACTCAAATCATGGTACGCAGCCGCTTCAAGATAATGATTATAACACAGCCTACCAGTCTGCTGGAAACCATGACTTGAACACTGCCATAGAGACTGAAGTTGAAGGAGAAGGGACAGTGGACAATGCGGACACCGGGGAAACAGAAGGAATAGCCATAGACGAGGGTCAAGGGGAAGGTGTTCCTAAGCGTTCGGAACGCATAAGGATAAGAAGACAGTGTTTAGATTTGTAGAAAGGCAGGTGAACTTGTGCCACAAAAAGATGTCGACGTTTGTTTCATGACCCCAACTCTCTGTTCTCAGGAAAACAGTATTCCTTTTTGTGCAAAATGACATGTACGGGTAAAAAAAAAACATGTGAATCTTTGCAGCAAGAAGCATAGAGAAAAGGATTCTCTTTTTAGTCTAATAACTTACACGGGTGAATAGCAGGAAGAATTGTTCTTTCACAAGTTTACAGTTTTGTGATGAAAAAGTTTGTGCCACGTATATCATAAATGGCTTATTGGTTGTGCCTAAGGTATACTAATGATACATGTACATGTTATTTGAAGATATGGATGTGAAGGCAAAACCCATGTTAAAGAGAAATTACTTGTTTTTATTCTGATATGACGAGTCATAGATTTCAATGTTGTTAGTTGGAAAAGTACAGGTACTTCATATATAATATCGCAGGTGCCTTCAAGGAGATCTGAGTTTCATGGTAAAGGCAGTCTCAGAGTAAAACAGTACAAACCAATTCCCATTATATAACCAATTTCAATTGTAAAGATTCAGGTTATTATATCCATGCATGCTCTAAATATAAGTAGAAATATTTACAAAGATACCTTAATTCATTACTTTTCTTCTTCAATTGACATTGTGGTGTCGGTTTCAAGCACCAGGAAAATAAAATATTGAGAACTGATTTGTTTCAAAACACTTTTAAATAAATTTCAATTACATTCAGTTAAAGTTTATGTCAACTATGCTATATCTACATATGATATTATTTCTGACGTGAGACATGATTAAGTTAGAACAATTGTGAGAAGGGCTTCATTGCTGCTGCTGCTGTTGCTGCCGCTGACCCCAGCACTGAGGACCAAAATGTTCCTTGATGTAAGCCTCACGCAGGTTCTTGAAAGCTTGTCGAGGCTTGGGGGCTCTGTTGTCTGGTTGATCAATAGGTGGCATGATGCGTTTGAAGTTGTCCTTCGCAGGGAAATCACGCAGGAGTTTGATTTTGGCTATTCTCGCCACGTTATGAAGGCACACACAACTCTCGATGATGTACCCTGCCCGTGTAGGTTCGTGCTGCAAGTATCCACCGCTTGAATCAAGACATCTAAAAAATAAGACATGTCCAGCAATGTTATACTTATTTAAAAGTATTATCACACAGAAATTTTTTTTCTTTTCTTGTAAACAGGAATAAAACATAAAAACCAACATTTACCTCCACCTCTGCTTCAGTTGGCCTATGGTGCGTTCCACCTTGCTGCGGGTCTTTTTCTGCCACTTATTGAACTTTCCGTCTTCCTCAGTCACCTCAGGGTTGACAGGATTGTATAAGTAGTCCGTCAGCGTATACCTATTATAATAAAGTAACACATATAAAAAAAGACTGCTTTGGTCATGAGAAGGCTTCATGAGACATAAAAATATGAAAGAAATACACTAAAAAGGATGGAGACTGCTATAACAAAAGGGAAAAGGAAAATTTTTATGCTTACCCTCGGTCTCCTAGCAAGAAGAAGCCAGCAAAATCACCCCTCTCTCCCAGGTACTTCACCTGCGAGCCGTTCATGGCATAAACGTCATTGCACGAGCCTGGGTTACTTGCATTCACATGGAAAATGATGTAATCCCAATCGCAGATGATCTGTAGTTGGAAAAGAGTCATTTAATTTTTTTATTATTTCAAGTAATAGTTGTCTTAAATGCTTTTAAGTCAAACAGAAAAATACCTTTATAGTGATATGTTTTTTTTTTCAGTGAGATGGAGATGTATGTACATGTATTGTATTTTAGAATATCTTAGATATATGAAAGACCATATCTCACCATAGTGTTGATGGAATAGTAGCCTTTGTAGCAGTAATACTGGTTTTCATCTGCTACTACACCCTTGGGGCAGGCTATGGGGATGTGCGTCCCATCGATCAGTCCAAAAACACCTGGCTTTCTCTTCTCTCTATAGAAAAGCACGGCTTTGTTGTTCTTTTCCAATGCAGAATCTGGCCACACCACGTATTCCTCCAGTCTATCATGGAAATATTGGGTAATCTCTTGAACAGAGCGACACACAGTGGAAATAGAAACCCCGTGACAATCTCCTATGGTGGCATAGGTTGCACCGGTGGCGAAATAGCGAACAGCTATGCAGAACTGCAAGAAAGAAAAGAAAAGAATATGTCATGACAAAGGAACCTGATAAAGGTTTATGGTTATAATGGGAATTGAAAGCATAAAGACAGACTCGTCATATGAAGCACCTACTTCAAAGTATTTACCTATAGAAGAAGGGTATGTGGGGGGGGACTCTGGGGGGGGGACTCAACATTGAAGGGGAGGGGGGGGAATGATTTGTGTCTATGATGAAGGTACTCACTCTGATACGGTGGGGGACAGCATGCTTCCCTCTTAGAACTCTCCTCTTGCGGGGGAGGTATGCCACATAGTCCTTTATCAACTCTCTTGTCACACTCTTAGTCAGCCTGTACCGCTGCTGGAACTTTTTCTCTGTGTAGTAAGACAGGGGGTCACGTCTGCAGTAAAATTCCCTCTTCACACATAAGATGTAGTATCTGCCCATGTTGACAGCCTTTCGAAAATGGCGTCGCAGAGGGGTCAGGGGTCAAGGTCATGAACTTTAACTTCAATGAGGAGGGGTAAAAATAAACGCGGACCTAAAACTATGGTAAAAATACCCCAAAAAGGGTCCGTGTTCGAACACCTACTGGTCACCTACCCCTCCGCGTTCAAGGCAATTAAACCGGACTTAAAGTGGAGAGTGAGAGGGTCCGTTCTCTGAAACGGTTAAAAGTCCGCGTTTGAAGACGGAGGTCCGCGTTTGAACGCGGACCTCTGGGTTCATTTTATTTTTTGTAATAAAAGACGAACAGAAAAGGGAAAATTAAACGCGGACTCCGCATTTAATATACGGACCATATAATAAACGCGGTGAAATGGCCTCCTGGTACGTCTTCTGCTCCAATATTACTCTTTTCTTCTGAGTCATCACCATCTGCTACTGTAAGACCATCTGCTACTATACGACCATATGAAGATGAACCCGTTCTGATATGGCATATTCTTTCTGCTTTAGCTAAGTTGTGAGCTTTCCTGTGAGCCAATAAATTCATATTTTTGTTTTGAGCTTCTCTTAATTCTACAGTAAGATCATAGTTTTTCTCTTCTTCCTCTTTTATGATATTTATGTGTTCACGTCTTTCTTCTTCTAATAAAGATATATAAGCACCTTGATGTAAGCATATTTTTTCAAGTATTTCATTGCGCTTTATTTCAAACATATCACCGTTTCCTTTTGCATTCATTTTGGCAACGTAAGAAGGAAGTTTAAGCCTGTAATATTTGTGTGGAGGTTCTACTCTTGCTTGGATGACAAACGAGTCGACAAGAAGAGAATTTGGGTGTATGCGAACAGGTTTTATTTCGTATTACACAGACACGGCTATCCGGAGGTAGCTAGGGTAGCTCTCGAACATGTACCGGATACTCTTAGTGGTTTTCAGAGATCTTCACATGGAGGTGGTCAAGCCAACTCTGACGCGGCGGCTGAGCCCTGTCCCCCTTTTACAGGTAGGGACAGTGGCGCCACACCATGCCTCTCTCACACCTCCCGGATAGATGCTGCCACCTACCCGACAAGTTGAGGGCGAAGCCCGGCTGGCTGACTCACCCACAGGGCCAAAGGACCATAACGTTATTACATATTATATACATATACCTCTACACTACCCCCACTAGATGAAACTAGGGGGATAAATAAACTATTTAGAACCAACAATGGGGTTATGTTATAGTTATATCTATCGATACTAATAGAGGTTTAACATTATGGTTGTATGTGTATTAAACGATAATATAAATATTTATCCGGAAGAAGTGATATTAATAAGTAATATATGACATCATGCAGAATATCACAGGAAAATTATTGACATACATCCGGAATGGAAGATATATTGTATTTCACAATCGTCATACACCCTCGTTTTTTTTTTGTTTTTTTTTAAAAACATACTACAAATATATTAACAAGAAAGACTCAGTCATTATAGCACATCAATAGATAGTCATACACTATTCCAGATCACAGATCCGTGGCGATGAGAGACAAGGAAAAAAAATGGTTGAACACAATCTGGCTGGTCCATGAAGCAGGTTCGTGATCATGCACAAACAGTCCGAATAGAATATATATTTATATATCACGGTTCTAATATGAGAACACTGTCCAGTCATGAGATGTGGATCCTATAGTGGTAATCCTTGTGGTTTAATAGATGTACTGTAGTATATAGTATGTGAGATGATAGGGCAGCTACCCTGATCCTCTGCAGCGTGCTAAAGTCTTGTATGTTTTAATAATATAATAATTTAGGATAACATGACGACACTATCCATATGTGTGGAGGTCCTAACCACAGCTTTCGCGATGGGAGCAGATCCGGATTGATCTGGTCCCATGTGGACATACGGTACACCATCCGGAGTGGGGGGTAAGTGCACCTGCATTCCTAGCTTTAGGTAATGCTGAATTTGTTCGTCACTGGTTAAGGGCTGAATTGTGCCACCAACGGTGGGACTGCCTGCTGCTTCCGACGGCTTCCGACGTAACTTTCCCTTGTTACAGGGTGTCAAAACTTGACTTTCGAGACCATGTCCCCCCAAACCAGGGAACTGGCTGGGGTCAAGCTTTCCAGGTGTGGCTTCTGCAGCGGCCTTGTATGAACTTGGCCTGCCGGAATCATATTTCAAGCCCCTCGACACCTGTGATGGGTGTTTGAAGGTCACTTCTGTGGGTGCTTTCTCGGCATCATGGTGGACAAGGGGTGATCCACGGCTGCTATCCGGATGTCTTGGAGATTCCTCCCGCCGGACATCTTTCCTGCTTCGGCCGGACTGAACCAGCTTCTTTCCTGAGTTACAACACTCATTCCACTCCTCCTCATGGAGATCAAGTTTGCATCTCCCTTCGGTGATAACAAACCTCGCCACGAGTTTTTTACCGTGCATGGTGCCAGTGGTGCCGAATGATTGATCACTCGGCTTCACATTCGCCCAACGCTCGTTGTCCATCTTTCGGAACTCTACCATGAGCTCTTTATGCAGAGCCATGACTTGGTCACGGGCTCTGTTAAGTCCGGGCTGCAAGAGTACTCGGGGTGGTGGTGCATATGTTCCTCCACCAGGTGGCGTTGGAAACGTATCTGGGTGCCCCAGACACCTTCCTGCTCCATGTCACTCTTGTCCATGCAGATGGAGAAGGGGCATGTCTTCCGGGTCCTGGAATACCATTTATCCAGGGCCCACCGTAGTTTCTTCTTCTGTACCGGACTGTAGTATGTGTCGGCACAATTATTCAACAAGAGCCAAATACTTTGGTACATCTTGTTCGGGATCGGAACGCTGTCGGTCAGACGCATCTAATCTTCGGAGTTACCATCTTTGTTGTACCGTTTAGGGCAGGCATATTTGACCGTACCCTTCTCGGTGACACCAGTGACGCAGTCCTCCATGCAGGTCGGGATGCAGTCTTTAAACCCAATCTTAGCATTGGCCCATCGGTCTGCTTCGGATAGGGTCAGCGGGAACCGTCCCCGCTCGCTTCCCCGGTTCCTGCGAGCGCGCCTTCCCCACCTCCCCTCTCCTATCACAATATGAACAGAATCCCAAAAATGACCTTACTTCCTTTGGATTCTTTGGTATCCTCCAGTTTGTTACTGCCTGGATTTTTTCAGGATCAGCTTTTATCCCATCATCAGATATTATTCAGCCCAAATAATTTATGGACTTTTT
The DNA here is from genome assembly GCA_949317995.1 of Acholoe squamosa. NCBI lineage: Eukaryota > Metazoa > Annelida > Polychaeta > Phyllodocida > Polynoidae > Acholoe > Acholoe squamosa. The sequence continues at coordinate 64,689,145 of OX439049.1, read as the reverse complement.
AAACAGATTACATTTCTTTGGTTTTAATTTTATTCTTTCTAAAACTAGCTTGAGGTTGTGTGAGCATTCTTCAAAAGATTTTCCAAATACTATAATGTCATCAAGAGCACCTTTTCCATAATAGATCGCTTAAAAGTGTCTCCATCATGGCTTCAAAGGTTGCCGGAGCATTACATAAGCCAAAAGGCATAACATTATACTGGAACAGACCTACATGACAAGAAAAGGTGGTCTTTTCCATATCATCCGGGTTCATTCCAATTTACCAGTACCCGGACTGCAGGTCCAAGGTACAAAACCATTTATTACCTCCTAAAGAATCGATTGTTTCATCGATCCTCGGCAATGGATATGAATTTAGCTTCGTCAAACCATTTAATTTCCTATAGTCTATGCAGAATCGGATAGACCCATCCTTTTTAGTCACCATACATACCGGACTACTCCAAGGACTGTTAGAGGGAATTATTACATTCTGTTCCAACATCTTAGCTATTTGGGCTTCCGCTACCCTTTTCTTGGGCAGGGGTAACCTCCAATACGGGATCTTGAAGGGTGCTGCATCTCCCATATCAATGGTATGCAATACCTTCGTGGTCTTACCGAGCGGTACACCCGGTGCGGCAAATGCTTTCTGATCAATAACTCCTTAAGCGCTTCCTTCTTCGAAGGATCCTCTAAACTCGTATCCTCTACATTTTCTTCAACTCTTTGGTCCATTCCTGATCATCCGCTTTCACCGGAAGGTTCAGGGAACAACTCATCACTTTTTAAGCCAACGTAACCAAAAATGGATCCTTTCTCCAAATATAATGTCTTGGTACCTGGGTTGGAAACCGGTATGACTGACCATGCACCATTGGCTACTATCGTGTCAACCGATTCCAATCCTATAGCAGCCAGCATAACTGTATCCGGCTCAATTACTGTATCCTGATTCTTTAACTCGGAGTTACTCCGCATCAGAACGTCGCATGCTACTCCTGCAGGAATCTTTACAGTCTGGGCGACAGATGCCACACTGCTGACTTGCCTTAACACACATTGTATCCTAACTGGATAAGGATGCTTTACACTCAACACACCTGTCCATGGGTCTAACACTGCTCCATACAGTGATGCAAAGTCCAATCCTAATATCCCTTTATCCGCGTTGCCTGCAATCATGGTGGTTATCACATATTCGTGAGCACCCTCAAATTGCAATTTTACACACGTCCTACCATATGTTTGCATCTTACTACCGTCGGCCGTTTGGGCGTTTCCTCCCATTAAGAGAGTATCACGCACATCCAGTATAAGATCTGCTACCTTCCAACAGACACAGGAATGGCTAGCTCCCGTATCTACTAGGAATTCAGCGGGTCTTCCATTGATAGTAAGTTAAACATACCACCGCCTTCCATGTAACATGGAAGGTATATCAGTAACTACAGAAGCCTCATTGTTCACACCCGGGTCACATCCACATCCTTTTAGGTATTCCAGACAAGGATGGCCCGGGGGTAGTTGAGCACTACCAACTCTGGCCAACAAATGACCTCCTACCTCTAATCTGGTACCGGGTTTCCCCTGTGCTCCCTGGGCACCTGTTATACCGGATTCCCCAATCTTCTGAGTGGGCTCCCTAACCACCTCAGTATTGGGTGAATGTGTTACTTCATTCGGTTCTGCACCACTGCTGGTGATATCATGGCAAGTGACATTTCTGGGACCCTGTTGCTTGCCCGTAACAGAATCCCTCCCTAGTTTTCCTTATCTTCTATAGTAGAAAAATTCATCCCCGTCCTATATACCGGTTTCTCTGCTGTACATTCGGCAGCGAAATGACTGAGTTCCTGACACCGGTAGCACCTCCTCTGGGATTTATCTACCTGTGGGCGTCTCAGAGCATCCGTTAACCGGGTAACCAAATTCTCCATAAAATCACCCTGAGCAGTCGATACTGCTACTTGAGGAGTAGAGAATGTGGGTAACTGTGGTACTGGTAGTTGTGATACTGGTTTCTGCGGCACAGGTAGCTGAGGTGCTGCTGGTGGGGCATTTCTGGTAGGTTTATTGAAGTTTGTTCTCTTCTTCAAGCCTACCTTTCGGTACCTTTTCTGCTGATAGTACTTACCGGCAATCTGTACAGATCCGATATACTCTCCGTTCTCATCAAAGACATATTCATGATCAGAATCCAATGATTCGGGTTCGACAGCAGCGGTATATTCCGGTGCGGGTGGATCGCTTTTAACTGCCGAAGCTCTTGCAAGGGGTGAGTTAGCACCTAACAATCACTTCTTTCTATCATAATTCTCTATAGCCAGGAACAGATCATTGAAAGAAGTATCATCTTTGCATTCATCCCAGGCTATTGTCTTGTGCTCCAAGTCTCGGAGACCGGCGATGAATTGAGTGAGTAGCTCCTGTATCCAACATTCATCATCGTATTCCCTATTAGGTCTAGCTTTACTAAGCAAGTCCTGTAATTCTAACCTGAAGACCTTGTGAGATTCTCTGGGTTTCTGTGTCCGTCTCTTGAATGTGATCCAAGGATCTTCCCGGACAATAGAACCGAATAGGTAGCAGGCACACTCCAACAATTCGTCATAGGTGCCATCGATTCCATATTTTTTTGTCTACCTGTTCAGGGCTACTTTACCTCCCTTACTAAGCCAGCAGACTAAATACGCCAATGCTTCGTCTTTAGTCCATCCGCTACAATTTACCTCGTCTACAAAGATTTGGTAATTGTCCTTCCAGGGTTCATTCGGATCGTATGGTGGAGGTATCCCAGCCATACGACGCGCATGATTGGAGCAGCCTTTAAGCCGGTTAGCTTCCCTCAAGCTCCAATCCATTACTTCGATACCATCGGCTCCTTTGCAATAGCAATCGATTCCCAATCCCTGGATGCATTTACTTTTATCAAAAATTTCCTGCATCCCGGGAGACATGGAAGTGCACCTATTCATTTTCTTAGGCCTTTCTCCGTCTCCTTGACTCGCACCATCTGGGGTATTACCTCTACCCCCTGATCCTCCTGGTGGATATCCACCACCTCCGGATCCTCCCGGTGGGTAACCTCCACCTCTGGATCCTCCTGATGGATAGCCACCACCTCCGGATCCTCCAGGTGGATATCTACCACCTCCGGATCCTGCTGATGGATAGCCACCACCTCCGGATCCTCCTGATGGATAGCCACCACCTCCGCATCCTCCTGATGGATAGCCACTACCCCCGGATCCTCCCGGTGGGTAACCTCCATCTCCGGATCCTCCTGGTGGATATCTACCACCTCCGGATCCTCCCGGTGGGTAACCATAGCTGTAGCCTTGGTTAGCTCCTTGCCCAAAATAATTTGAGTTTTGGGTGTAGGTATAACCAGTATCTCTACCGTAGCCGTAGCTATTTGCTTGGTTTACTCTGAAACCACGGTAGTCAGTCATCGGAGGCTGACTACCATCGGCCTGTAAAAATGTAGGTGGGCTGTATACATATTGTGATCCTGTTTGCGGATTACTTGTATAAGCCGGGCATGGTGGGGCATTCTGAGAAGATGCATCCGGCATGGCGTTCCTTGTCGGAGGCCGTGGGGTACTTGCTCCAGGACCAGGATTTGAAGGTCCCGGGATGGATTTGGGTGGGTCCGGTTGTTTCCGGTCCCTGTTCCAATGTCTATCCAATCCACCCGAACCATCATTATTTGGATCTTTTGGATCCCCGGCTCCACCAGTAGCTGACCTTTTATTCGTCAAAAAAGTCAGGTTCGGTATTGGTGGGGCCTTTGCACCGTCTACGGGTGGAGTCACATGGGGACTACTTGCGGGGGGTGCTGTTGCTCCAACAGATGTAGTTGGTGAGCCATCTCCAATAGGGGGCATATTTGGTTTATAAATTCCCCCTGCTACATGTTACAAAAGGATTGTACCGAGTAGGGCCAGCCGCAGGTGCCGCATTCTGCATATTACCAGCAGTATCATCTCCTATTGTGGCACTAGTCTGTAGGCGATTAGCCAATTGTACGATGACCGTATCAGTGGGCCAATTGCCTGTTGGGTTTGTTCCACATAGTCACCCAATGCTGCTGCAGTATTTTGTAAATCCTGCAGTTAGAGTAGGTAATCATCCCGATCAGTCATTAGCTGCTCGTTATATCGGAGAATACCCATCCGGACAGTCTCATTGTCCTCGGCCTGTTTAACACAACATTGTTTTAGGCGGTCATATTCTGTCTGTAGCGATTGCCTTGCATTTAGGAATTGAATTTCTTCCTCATGCAAACGCTCTCTCAGAGTTTGTCTCTCCTGTTCAAAGTATGTATTGGTGGTTCATTTCATCCATTTCCCGATAATATTTATCATGATCCGGAACAGTGAAAGTTACATTCCCAGTTGTTATAGCACTACAGCATAGTGGTGGTAACTGTCCTGGGACATTGTAAGGAAGTTCACCGAATGTTACCTTCCTTGGCAAAGGAGCTGGATGATTTGGATCATGGCTCCCTCCTGTCTCGAACAAAAAATCTGCTAATTCCAAATTAACAGAATAATGTTGGTTAACTCGTTCAACCCTATGCTTCACTAGGATTGAATCCGGGACATTCTCCTCACTATCCGCATAGTGGGGTTTCGTGTCCCTCCATTGCTGGTCCCTGGAGGGCACACCATTTTGTGCCGGATTCTCCCGGGACCCATTCGGATTGGCGTTATACGCCAATCTTGTTCCTGCCTGTTCGGACACTATGTGTCCGGGCTATACATGTTATCGAACCCACTGGTCACGGCACCAGTGTGGAGGTTCTACTCTTGCTTGGATGACAAACGAGTCGACAAGAAGAGAATTCTTATTCTCTTATACTCTTAGTGGATACTCTTAGTGGTTTTCAGAGATCTTCACATGGAGGTGGTTAAGCCAACTCTGACGCGGCGGCTGAGCCCTGTCCCCCTTTTACAGGTAGGGACAGTGGCGCCACACCGTGCCTCTCTCACACCTCCCGGATAGATGCTGCCACCTACCCGACAAGTGGAGGACGAAGCCCGACCATAACGTTATTATATATTATATACATATACCTCTACATTTGTTTGATATCTCAGGTGAAAATGATGTTTTAACTTATAATTCTTTTTATATCTCAGGATCTTTTAACTTACAACATTAAGAAGGAAAGATTGCTGTTTGTTTAGTAAATACATTTGAGTCATGAGAACTTTCTAAAGTTGGTAATTCACACAAAACCGGACACAGAAATAAGGGTTGAAATTTATTCTGATAAAGTAGAGGTGGTACAGTGGAAGAAAAAGTTCATGTATTTGAACATAAGAAAACTGATCTCTATGTTTTGAGCACTTTAAGTGTCCTTCATCAGAACTTTCTTGATTTGTTATGGTTGGATCATTTTTTTCATACATTTCATGACTAGGTTTTTGGTTTCTGTTTATTTGATCAGATTTTAAGTCATTTTTTACACCTTCAGAAACAGAGGATCCTATGACAGGATAAGACCATGTTTTTTTGTGGTTTATGTTAGTTACAAAACAAGTCAGGAAAGTACGAGTTTTTTCATGGTTATGATAAATATTTCTGCTTTCTGTACAAGATAAAAATATTTCATCACCTTTTTGCAAAGAAGAGGAGATGGATTGTTTACGTGTTTCTAATATAATGACGATAATACTTAAAATAAGGGTAAAAATTACTCCACCTGCTCCTACTTTACCATTAGAAATTAGATTATTTATTTTGCTTAAACCTTTCATGCTTCCTTCTTTTCTTTTGTGTTCATTCATTTTTTAAAAAAGATATCTTTTTATAATAATTAGATCCAATAAATCAACAAATAATTTCCAAGATAAGGTGAACAGGAAATGATACATAAATCTTATTTTCCTTTTTGAGTTGTCCTTATAAAACTATTTTTTGTTGAACAAATTTGATTGTTACAAAACAAGGATTTCTTTTTAATTTTTTCTTTTTGATTTTTCTTAAAAAAATATCGTTTCACTTTATTATCATTATAATTAGGATCTGAAGTGAAGCTAGATACAACTTCTTGCTTCGACTTATTCTCAGCTCTTTTTTTCTAAAAAGAACAAGCAATATAAACCTCAAGTCACAGAAAAAAGTCCTTGAATAGAATGAGAGGAATATTTATATTTTTTTGGCAAAGCTTTCAAAAAGCTTTTTCGTGTAGGACTAAATCCATATGAATCAAAGTATTCAGCAAGTTTACGAGGTTTTTCAAAATAAAAAACTACCCAATGTTCTCCTGGTAAGTTACTGTCATTGGTATTAACTACATAACCTGTAGGAAATGATTTTACAACAGGTATGGTATCAGCTGAATAAACTCCGTAATTTCCTTTTTTTTTTCTTTTTTTAAATTTTTTGTAAAAAAAAAATTTATTTCCGCTCCGTCCATTTTTATGAATTATGCTATTTCAGATTTTGCTCTTAATATGTTGCTAGAATCTAATCACAGGAGTTCATAATGTTCTAGATATATCACAGCTGCGACTCCATGGTTTGATTCTTCTTCTAGTTTAATGACAAATCCTAAAGAACCATTTTCTGAATATTCAAATGTTCCTGAAGTTATTCCATTTTTAGATATATCAAAACAATAAAGGCAGTATCCATTTTTGAATTCTTCAAAAGAAATATCTAGTGTTTCATCTCTGAAAATTGGACCTGTTGATCGAAGAGCCAGGTAGGCCATGTTGTATAAATCATTGGTGTAATCTAATTCATAGTGATAAAACGGAATTCCGCCATCGTTTACCTTTAATTCTATTTCCTTTGCTTTGAAGTGTTCAAATCGAAAAGGATTACGGTTATTACTTCCTGTGAAGGCCTCTAAATGAACTAACCCTATGATAACCCTTTTAGGAAGAGGAGTATTATTTACTATATGCGAAGTTTGTAAAATTGATTTATGAGGACCAAAAGTGACATATTTCATGTCTACTTTGTTGACAGGATAATCCCAATACGGAGTTACCATTCTAGCATCCATTATTTTTTTATGAAATTTTTCAGACACTCTTATTTTTTTAATATATAAATGTATGCTATGTATGTCTATTATGTATTTTTGTGTACCTAGTTTAGACATTAAACAAAAGTCTTCATCTGCTCTATCAAATTCAATAGTAAGAGGTAGATCTCCAGGTAATACTTTGATTTGTGCGAAAAGGTCATTATGAATTCGTCCGATTAATTCAAATAATTTTCCATCCGTGACTCTCACGGGGTGGAGGACACAAGCGGGGACACAGACGGGGCCGTGGGTGGACTACCCAAGCAAGACGACACAGTGGACGTCTCTCAAACGGACGTCAATGACAGTGTGGGTAAAAGTGATTATTTGGGTCCCAACGGAGATTTATTGAGGCAGATTGATCAGGAAAGGACTAGAAAATCTAACATTGATCAAATATCTCGGAAGAGAGAGTTAGAGCTTGAGTTAGCCAGCCTGCAAGCCGACAACAACCGATCTCTCAGGCAACTCGACGACGGGATACGAGCCTGGCATGGTGCCATGCGGGCGTTCGATTCAAATCCTAAGTCCTTTACCACAGACCCAACAGGCCTGTCTTCAGCTGAAATAAATTCAGTAACCTACCAAAGTGGGCCCTCGAACGCACCATATGTCAACATACAAGATGGCAGTGCAGGCCTTCCGGTACTCGGTTCTGCGGCCTATACAGTGACAAATCAGGGTAATTACTCGTAGGTCAATCTGGCCTTAATACAACTTTAGAAGGCTCTTCCCTGTCTAATCCTACCGTGGTTTTACCTCCTGGGGCCGTGAACACCCAGAAAAACAAGTCGCTCATCGGCGAAAATCAACTGCTTACCTGCGAACATCACCCGGTCCTGTCAGCAATGTCAGCTATGAACAATCTGAACCTAGGGGAGGTAGCAGGGGCTGCCAATGTAATTTCAGGTAGTGTCAGTGCACCCCAAGGTTTATCTACAGGTTTGCAACTCTTGAATATGCCATTGGGGGAGGTAGCAGGGCCTACTACCATGGATCCTAGTAGTGTCAGTGCACCCCCATCTTGGTTTCAGCATTTAAGTGGTAATTTGGTTTGTAATAACACCACGCCCATGGGTTCTCGACCGACAGGCATTGTAGAGGCAGCTGCAGCCCTTGGGGGGAGTGTTCCCACTAATTCCACTTATTCAGTTGCAACCTCAGCAGAGTATCAGGAATTCTTGCAGTGGAAACAGGCCAGGTTACAGGAGCACTCGTGCCAACAGCTTTCACAGCAACAGTCTCTACAACAGCAGCAGGCCATGTTACAGCGCCAACAGATAAAACGCCAATGGGACGCGTTGCAACAGCAACAATGCGCACTTCAGCAACAATGGTCTTCTATTCAAGCAGGCGGTCCTGTCGTATCCACAGGGGCAACACCCCAAACGACAGCTCTGCAACCGCCAGCAGCACAGTCTACTAGACCATCTCACCAGAATCTGGAATTGGGTTCTTATACACTTAACTCTGTGGGAGTTACAGCAGGTTCCCTAGGCCTGAAAGGGAATTTTGGCAGCCTCTTTGAGGTTCAAACTTCTGATCAGGGTATGTTACAGGAAGCCGAACTCATTTCTAAATTGAGATATCTCTCCGACTCGAGTAAGAAAAAACGCTCTAATAATTGGTTGCGTCCTGATCACCACATTGAAACCGACAAAAAGTATGATGAAATATCCTTTCAGGAATTGATGTAGGGTATGAATTGTGTTCGAGATAAAATCAGGCAGGCTAATATCCCTGAAATCAATGTTCGTGATTATGAATCCAACATGTCCTTTGTATCACTTAAAGCCCAAACAGGTGCTTTCAGCGCTAAGGCGCTTGTCCGCTATGATCACAAGTTGGTGACCCGGTTCATTGAAAGGGAGATCCCTACCTTTGTAGCAGCCAATCCAGCTTCAGTAGAAGCTCACCTTAGTGCAGAGCATATATGGTATGTTGAAAATCTTTTGGCCAACCAGAAATCTCAGAATAATCAAAATTCCAATCAACAGAGTAACCCGAGAAGGGGCCGTAGGCAGAGGGTTGGCTACCGCTCAAACCAAAACCGTGATCCAAAGAAGGATCATATCTGTAGAAAATGGAATTTCACCTTATGTGATGACACTGACTGCCGGTGGACCCACATTTGTTATCACTGTCAGGGACCCCACAAGGGGAAGGAATGTAAGCTCGATCGTAATAAGACAGGCAATCAGAATCCGGTCCCAAATACACAGGCATGACTTGGTAATAATTCAGGTTTTCGGTCTTTCAGTGAAGGTACTTACAATAGGAATCTCGAAGATAAATGGCCTGACTCGTACCAGAATATTATATGTTCTCCAAATTTGAGCAGTCTGCTAGATGTTCTTACGGGCTATACCCCCCTTTGGTCAAGTGAGGGCATTTCTCATTGGGTATGAGGTGTTAGGGCTCAACTCTCTCCTAACGGTTGGCGAGAAATGGCACTGACATGGTTTTTGGTGAGAGTAGTTGGGACCCGGACGCTCATTTTATACTCGATAGGATATGTCACGGCTTTAAACTGGTTGACCCAGACGCTCAAATTGGTGGCTATTTTGGTACCAATTACAAATCTGCGACTATCACGGATAAGACAGAAATTAATAACCTTATCTGTAAAGAATTAGGTAATGGTAAATTGTCGGCTGTTAATCAGGTACCAAAATGTGTGCATTCATTGGGACCTGTACCCAAAGCTACAGGTGGGTTCAGACCCATCACAGACGCTAGTAGACCTGAGGGTCTATCTATTAACAGTTATATGGAAAAAACCTTTTCATCTTTTAGTTACAAATCTTTTGACTATGTATCTGAGTTGCTGAACCACAACGACTTCATGGCAGTGACTGATCTGGCTAGTGCATACCGTTCCGCATTGATCAGACCCTGTGACAGGACTCTTCAGGGTTTAGTCTGGTCCATGGAGGACCACAATACAATTATTCAGGACAATTTTTTGTCATTCGGAACACGAGTCGCCCCTTTCATATTTAACAGACTGACAGATGCAGTGGCAAGATTTATGACAGCGAAAGGATATTTCTGTTGTAATTATCTTGCCAATATACTCGTAAAGGCCCCCACCTATGACGAGTGTGTTCAGGCGCAGTTGGAGTTACACAGAGTTCTCAGGTCCTTAGGTTTTCACATTGAATACGATAAGGTCCGTTCTCCATCTAGAATTCAGACATACTTGGGCATAGAAATTGACTCGCTACATATGAAGTTAAGGCTACCTGCGGAGAAGATCAGTAGGCTACACAGAGAGTTAGCTTTTTTCACTGGTTGGCGACGGTCAACAAAAAAGCAGTTACAACATTTGTGTGGCATATTGTGTCATTGTGCTACTCTAGTCCGCGGCGGACGGACTTTCTCTCACAGAGTGATCGCCTTACTTAAGCAGTTTAGTCCGGGTAAAAGATATGTGACTTTGTCAGCAGCTTTAAGAGAAGATCTGAATTGGTGGCTTCGATTTGCCAACTGGTTCAACCGGGAGGCTCATATTGTTCAACCATCACACGAGCAAATGACCTTGTACACCGATGCTTCAAACACTGGGTTTGGGGCCTTCTCCAATGATGATTGGTTTGGTGGCAGATGGGACTCTGATATATTCATGGACGTGGACATGCATGGGCATTGTGTTCCGATGCCATCTCGTTACATCCCAGAGAACATCAATGTAAGGGAATTATTCCCTGTATTAGAGGCTGTGAAACGTTGGGGTTCAATGTGGCGGAACCACAAAGTAGAGTGTATATCTGATAACACACAGGTAGTAGCAGTGATCAATACCGGGAAGTCAAACAATGAGTCGTCCATGGCCATGCTCAGGGAAATCTTTTGGCTTACGGTCGAATTCAATTGCCACCTAGTGTCAGTTCATTTACCGGGCAAATTGAATATAGTCGCAGACACTCAGTCTAGACTAGAATGTGATTGTGTTACTCAGATCCCCTTATTCTTATGTTGTAGCCACAGCTCAGGAGAGAAGACATTTGGATTTGAAAGCGGCGGAACTGAGGGCTCAAGCATGGTCTCCAGGTACATGAAAGACCAAGACATCACAGTTGAGGCAATACATTAAATTTTGTGCTAGAATCAAATGCGCGGCCCTTCCCACGGACACCAAATTGATGTGTAGATATATGGTACATCTATCCGACTCACTTTGTTATTCTACCATACAGAACTATATAAGCGGAGTCCTGTCCTTAAACAAATATTTTGGACATAATGTGAATTATATTAGGTCGGATTTTGAACTTATTAGTACTTTGGCCGGCATTAGGAGAACACTTGGTGACCCGACACCTGTCCGACCTTCTCTGACCTTTGATAATTTGTTAAATATTAGCCATGAAGTAGACTGGTCAGATCCCAACCAAAGGTCGATATGGGCTTGTCTTGTCCTGTGCTTCCGCGGTCTGTTGCGGAAGAGCAATGTAGTACCCGACACAGTGAACCAGTTGGAAGGTCACTTTATGAGGAGAGACTCAGTTATGGTTACTAGTTGGGGCCTGGAACTACACATCTCTAGTTCTAAAACAATTCAGTTCCGACAATGGGTTCATAAAGTTCCTATCACCACGACCCCCAACTCGCCATTGTGTGCAGTTTCTCTCTTGCACCAACATTTTCTGGATTTTCCATCCAGCGATCCTTCTTTACCTATGTTTCTCGTAAACAAAAAAGGAAAATCAGTTCCTCTGACTTATAGCATGGTTTTGTCTTTCATCAAAAGCCTGATGATCAAAGCCAAACTCTACCCAAATCGCGCAGGAATGCACTTGCTAAGGAGAGCTGGCGCTTTATATATGTACAGTATGGGTCTTAGCATCGAGGACATACGACAAGCTGGCGATTGGCAGAGTATGGCAGCGCTGGCTTATCTAACAAAACCGTTCTCTATGAGAATTGACACTGACTTAATTGTATCTCGCTGTCTTTCACATACTCTGGTGGTTTGATAATTCAGCTTCTCGCGTTATTGTATTTATTCATATGTTGGTTACTCACTTGTTTATTCAGTTTGTGAAAAAAAATAAAAAAATGTTTCACCAATTATATTGTTTTCTCGGAGGTTGCCGCGTCTTAGGACAGCGTGCCCGAGTCCATATACTCGTCTGTTACACTCTGTCCCTCCTCGAACCAATGTTACCATTCAACCAAACATAGGTTGAATGGTGTATTGGTGAGTATGTGGGACATATGGTCTCGGCACTGGCACTACCTCTGGCGTCAAACTAGGACACCACAGTTGGGTTACATGTTTGTGATGTCATACAATCAGGTTCCATGTTGGCTGTGAGCTGTTTGCTGTTATGCTTGACTTTACTTTTTCTTTTCTTTATTAATAAATAGGCCGCGTCTTAGGACAGTGTGCCCGAGTCCATATACTCGTCTGTTACACTCTGTCCCTCCTCGAACCAATAACGTACTTTGACTCCAGTGTTATGATCATCACTATTAACATTTGTTACTTCATTGAAATCTTTATCATCTTTATAATACATAGCTAAAGCTCCCAAGTGTTTGGCAGTAATTGGATTATAACTTAAAATATATTCCAAGATAGACCTATAACCGTGCAAATCATTGCTGTCTGATATTCTTATTCCTGCTATGGAAAGTTTTACATTTTTAAACATAGTAGAAGAAAAATAATTAACTGGGAAAACTTTAGCTTTATCATTTATAGTCCCATCAGCAGCTGCTGCATCTGGATTTTGTTTGTCAGCTTTTAATATTTTGCCAGATACTCGAATAAAACTGTCATGCAAAGAAATGAAATCTGTATGTTTAGATTTTAAAGTGAATTGAACTGTTGTGCTCGACCTTTTCATAATAAGTTTTAATTCTACTAATATCTGTTGGAGGAACTTGAGTGAAATCAAATTCCGAGGCTACACAATAACAATTATCTTCGTCTAATAAAGACATTTTTATGTGGATAAATAAAAACCAAAATATTTGTTTCTTTTTTTCTTAGCTTATTTTATGTTAACCAAAGATATCTTTTTTGTAATTTCTTTTATTTATTTTTTTTTATTTCTGCTCATTCTGTTAACCTTTCTTTTTTTGTATACTTGTGAAATAACTTTATTGCCTAAATCCGATAAAGTTTCTTGAGCTTCTCCTTTTAAAGCTTGTTTAAAGTTTTCACCTTTCATTACATTTTTTGCTACTTTATTCCCACCTGTTAAGGCTCTTTTTCCTATTCCTTTTGCAGCTGATGCCACAACAGGTTTAATTAAAGGAATTACCTTTTTGGATAATCCTTTCAAGATACCTCCTAGCCCGTAACCTTTTTGATTCCTGCATGAAAGGAGTCAAAGAAAAGTATACTTTCCCATACTGTGCATTATAAGGATAAGATCGCTTATGTAGTGGTTCGAATATATGTCTTGGATGGTTTGAAGTCAAAACCAGACAAGGGATCTTGGGTTAGTGCAACTGGCACTTGGTTATTTCAGTGTATGGTTTACATCTACCTCGATATGAGTTGCCTAATGAAATGTTAAGCTCGGTAAGAAGTGGTCCGACTCCGTTGACAGGCAGAGCCAGACTAACGCCTTCCCCGGCCCCAGGTAGGAGCTGGAGCGAGGCGAACAGTGCTGCCACCACCCCACAGCGACCAGGGGTCGTAAGGACCTCTAGTGACTACCGGTGGTGGACGCACCGCTCGTAACGCCCTCTCGAGGAAGACGCTCACACTATATCACGATCTACGAGCCCCTACACTACCCCCACCAGAATAAGGAAAGGGGTGTGTAAAAAAGACATATTAACAGTAGAACGAATTTGTTATTCTACATTAAAGGGCTCGAAGTAAAAAAACAAGAGTTCGAAGTAGAAAGTGATATGTTATTTGTGTGACGTCTTAGTAGTAGGAGTCGGCCACTTAGAATTATTTAAGGTAAATTAAACATATTAATACACTTATAAACACCATGGGAGAGGGATTGGGACAATTTTGAAAGAACATGTTCGAATCCGTATTTAACATATGTTATTAATGACATACTAAGTTTGTAATTACATATGATAATATATGTTACATAACCCGAAAAGAAAATTTTTTATAGTTCACATATAAACCCTATATAATAGTTTTTTTTAACACAGTTTACAGTAACTGTGGGTTTGTATAAGTTACAGATCTCGTAGGTTTATAGCACCAATTAACTTCTTACTAGTGATAAATAGAGAAATATTTATGAAATTGAACCTAGTGGACGATGTTAGGGTCGATATTTCAATAGAGTAAATACTGTACATGAGGTAGGAAAATAGTGGTTAACTATACAATATATAATATATAACTCTATAGCAGCCCACCAGTGTAGTGGGTCTGCTGCACAATAGTAATGTACTTCGGGGATGTCTTCGAGATGTTCACTGCTTGTCTGCAGATCCAATCGGCGAACGATGGACTTGGCGGTGGCAAGCTGCGTCGCTGTGTGGTGTGCCCTGATCAAGATGGAAAGATGTAGATTCTTCCATTGGGTTTTCCTGGGTCTGCATCCGTCAGGGATCCTTCGAAGTGGGGCACAGTTTGGGTGTTCGATAGTTCCCTGTAGAGAGTAGGGTCAATAACTGCATATGCTTACATCTGGAACTTATAAGTCTGTCTCCATTACCGTTTCACCGGGGCTGGTTTCAGGATCGGAGTCCAGACTTATTAAGTTGTGGACGACTGGGGCTGAATCAGAGATTACGGCCGCAGTGGCTACTCCAGGGGTGGGTTCGGGGTTTCGGTTGGCTTGACTGTGGTAGTAGTCGGGGCAGCGAGGGCAGCTTCGGGTTCCCTTGGGGGTTCGGCTGGGGCTCCAGGCTCAGTGGCAGAGCGTTTCGGGGTAGACATACTCATGAACCCAAAGGATTCAATGTCCGCCTCAAGCTGTCTGGCCTGGAGTTTGCACTGGAGCTTTTCGAATGCACTTTCCGGGGTGCCGTCCCAGTCCTTCATGAAGCCGAACACTGCCATGAATCGAACGTCCTGATGGTCATACTAACTTCTTAGCTCCTGAAGCTCGGTCTCATACTTCAGTTTCATGGCCTTAGCCTCGTTTTCACGTTGGAGTGAGGCCCGAAGTTGGTCCCTCGCTTGCCCCTGCATGTCCTGCGAGATCCGGGATATTTCCCGTCATTGTATCTCATGCAGGCATTCGAAGACACCTTCGGTCACGCCCCGAAGGTATCCAGTCGCTTGGCTAATGTGTCTATCTTGCCATGCCTTAAAGACATCGGCCTGGATATCACAGGACTCCTGTGTCCAATTCTTGATATAGTCATCGGGGTCCTCCAGTTCGAGGTGCGACTTCACCAAGTGTAGCACGTTGGTGGTTTTCATGCTCTTAACTGGAGGCGCTGTAACAGGAGTCGTGTGTGAATCTGAGCCGCTCTCAAAGCTCAAAGTGGCAGTAGCATTCGGGGATGGGGTGGCAGTGCCGGATCGTCGAGACGACCCTACCACTGCCCCACTTTTGTCAATGGTGACGCCTCGCCCCCTTCCAGCCTCGGGTAACAACTGAGTGGGGTCTTTCATCCACGAGCGGAGGTGGTGGCAGGGCTAGCCGGTGGACCCATAGGCTTCGGTTTCCCAGATGGTAGTAGGGTCTGGGATTCGGGGCCTGGTTTCTGGGTGTCAGTCAGTGTGGGGAACTCTGGGTCAGGTGCCTCCTTGAGCTTAAGCCTATGGAGTAAGGCATCATCTTCTGGGGTGCCCTGGTCGGGTCGGGTGGACTCCGAGTCACCTCTCATCCAGTCTGAGTGGGACAGGGTGGTCCGCCCCTCGAACCAGGTCTGATGATTACCAGTCGAGGTCCCCGCTGAGGGTCGGTAGCTACTCGAGCCTAGAGGTGAGACATGCTCCATACATGTAAGGTCTCGAGATGCCGTACCCAAGATCGTACTAGGATTTGCTATACAACATTCATTTGAGGGCCTTCAGGATCACTTCTGAAGATAACATATTAGCTGACGCTCTCTCTCATCTTAATAATGCTGATCATGTAATTATTTGTGGCTACACTATTGACGTATTCATCAATTGTTGTTACAGAGCTGGAGGCACTGCGACACAGTTGGGAGATTCTGAGATCAAATTGCTGGTCCGCCAACACATATAAGACAAGAAAATCACAGTGGAAACAATATAAGGACTTCTGTAAAGAGTACAGTTTGTGTTACTTACCAGCCTCAATAGAAACCGTCTGTTTGTATATAACCCATCTTTCTGGCATATCACACAATTGAGAATTACGTTTTGGGGCTATGGGCCCTGCATGACTTCATGGGTTACTCGCACCCACAATGGCATGCTTCCTTATCAAATCAACCTTGGATGGTGTGAAATGGTTGCTAGGCTCAGCGTCTAAGCCAGCTGGCTTAGATGCTGAGCCTCTGACAGCCACTGACTTGTTATGTATTAAAGATGTCCTTAACTTATCAAAATCTAAAGACAGGAAATTCTGGGCTGCTCTACTCCTTTCCTTCCGCTGCTTGTTGTGCATTGGGTATATCGCCAATTCTCCACATTCCCTCCTAGTGAGTGATGTCAAATTCTGGGATGGTGGACTTGACTTATGTATTCGCAGCTCAAAGACGGTCCAATTCCGTCAATATGAACAAATTATTCCTGTTATTGCTTCACCTGGCAGTAGCCTCTGCCCTGTACAGTTGTTGAAAGATTATATTTCTGAGTCTGGACTCAAACCAAATGAGCAGTTATTTTCATGGAGCTATAATGTTTATTCTTACAAACTCAAAGAATCCTGTCAGATTGCCAAACTGGAAGGGGAGTTCTCATCTCACAGTGTTCGTCGAGGTGCTGCTATGTTTCTGGCTGAATTTATGCACTTTCACGACATTACAAGTTATGGCAACTGAAGATCTTGGGCTGTTCTGATTATCCATATATATATGGATGATATTGGTGTCATATACTGTATACATTATGTAATTTGGGCTCTTATTGTGGACCCTTTATTTGGGGTCTAAATGGGGGTTCCCCATGTCACATGTTGATTTTAAGAAAAGGCCAAGTCACATATCACTAAATTTCTATTTCTCCATGTCCTTGTCACTAAGCTTGATGTCACATATTGATTTTAAGAAATGACGATTTTACCATGTCAATTTTAGGGCTCCAGGCCCACTTTATCCCATGTCCTCATGTCAATTTTGAGAAATGTAAAATGCCCGATGCCACTAAGGACAAAACTAAGGTCCATTTTACTCTAAGGACCTTAGGGTAGGTAGGACAGCCACACTAACCATACACCCCACTATGACAAATCCTCAGCATTACATGTACCCAGGACTTGCTCAAATGCATGTATATTGTGCATCAGTAGGATATAGGATAGGTATTTAAGCTTCAACAGAGTGTGATATTACAATTGTTCACTTCATCAAAAGTGTGATTTTGCTTGTGAAAGGACAGTTAGTATTGACATTTCTGTGCAAGTTCGAATGGTCTTATCTGATATGATAAAGGTGTAACTAGCTAACCATTATTGAACATCTCTACATACCACTAATTATCAACAAAACACCTGATTCATAGCAATATGTATCGGCGAATCTGGTGGACAGGGATGTATTTGTAGTGATATTTGCCAAAATATTTATGGGCCTTAGACAATGGAGGTGTGATTTGGGATTTCTGGCAGGTATGGTCTAGAAACATTTGTCTAAATCAAGTAAACAAAATAGGAAAGCATGGATTGCAGCTATCAACTGTGCCAGATTTGGACTATTCTAGACTATTTCTCAGATTCCAGCTTTACAGAAATATGTTGTCTATATCTACAGTAACTTAGGAATGCAATATATGATGATTATGCTTGCACTAGTGCCTTTTAGGTACTGATAGAGGCATGAGGCAGAGTAGAGTGCCTCTATCAAGTACCTAAAAGGAATGCGTGCAAGCATAATCATCACACATTGTGTTTATACCATGGTCTGCACCTTGAGGATGCATTAGAATGCATCGGAATGCATTCTGCATTCACTGACATACAAACATATATATGGCATCCATAGGGTCCCAGACATGAGACTCATCGAACCCAGCACCATCGTCCAGCCCCATGGCCTGATGGATAGGATAAAGCACTTTGGATCAGAAGATCCCTGGATCAGAAGATCCCTGGATCAGAAGATCCCTGGATCAGAAGATCCCTGGATCAGAAGATCCCTGGATCAGAAGATCCCTGGATCGATCCCGGCCCATGCTGAGCTTTTTCAGTATGAACCACTGTCAAAGCTATGTCATAGCTGCTGTCACATATAAGAACAATATAGAAAAAGAACACTGTCAATATTCAAGTTTCAACTCAGTACCTTTATCCTATGATATAAGCACTCAGATTATCAAGTTTGGGCACCCAAAATTGTTCTGAAATGTGATAACCGTGGTATAAGATAGGAGACAATCTGATTATTCTTTGTATACAGAGTGTCTATATTGTTTTATTGTCCAGGTTGCTTGTCTGATGTCAGAGTAGATAATTGTTCTTGTACAAATGATGATATAAGAGATATAAATGGCCATCAAAATGGATAGTTCAATAACCAGATATTCACTATGTTCACACATATGGAGTGTGATTTTGCTTGTGAAAGGACAGTTAGTATTGACATTTCTGTGCAAGTTCGAATGGTCTTATCTGATATGATAAAGGTGTAACTAGCTAACCATTATTGAACATCTCTACATACCACTAATTATCAACAAAACACCTGATTCATAGCAATATGTATCGGCGAATCTGGTGGACAGGGATGTATTTGTAGTGATATTTGCCAAAATATTTATGGGCCTTAGACAATGGAGGTGTGATTTGGGATTTCTGGCAGGTATGGTCTAGAAACATTTGTCTAAATCAAGTAAACAAAATAGGAAAGCATGGATTGCAGCTATCAACTGTGCCAGATTTGGACTATTCTAGACTATTTCTCAGATTCCAGCTTTACAGAAATATGTTGTCTATATCTACAGTAACTTAGGAATGCAATATATGATGATTATGCTTGCACTAGTGCCTTTTAGGTACTGATAGAGGCATGAGGCAGAGTAGAGTGCCTCTATCAAGTACCTAAAAGGAATGCGTGCAAGCATAATCATCACACATTGTGTTTATACCATGGTCTGCACCTTGAGGATGCATTAGAATGCATCGGAATGCATTCTGCATTCACTGACATACAAACATATATATGGCATCCATAGGGTCCCAGACATGAGACTCATCGAACCCAGCACCATCGTCCAGCCCCATGGCCTGATGGATAGGATAAAGCACTTTGGATCAGAAGATCCCTGGATCAGAAGATCCCTGGATCAGAAGATCCCTGGATCAGAAGATCCCTGGATCAGAAGATCCCTGGATCAGAAGATCCCTGGATCGATCCCGGCCCATGCTGAGCTTTTTCAGTATGAACCACTGTCAAAGCTATGTCATAGCTGCTGTCACATATAAGAACAATATAGAAAAAGAACACTGTCAATATTCAAGTTTCAACTCAGTACCTTTATCCTATGATATAAGCACTCAGATTATCAAGTTTGGGCACCCAAAATTGTTCTGAAATGTGATAACCGTGGTATAAGATAGGAGACAATCTGATTATTCTTTGTATACAGAGTGTCTATATTGTTTTATTGTCCAGGTTGCTTGTCTGATGTCAGAGTAGATAATTGTTCTTGTACAAATGATGATATAAGAGATATAAATGGCCATCAAAATGGATAGTTCAATAACCAGATATTCACTATGTTCACACATATGGGGTATTTCATATTTGTTATAATCTACGCCATTATGGGCCATTTTCATTTAGCCATTCACCATTGAGGGTTATGTAGCGTTTAATGTATGTTATGGGAGAGCACTCGTGGATTATCAACCCGTAAATCCATGAGTGTTCTCCCATAACATACATTAAGGCGTTTATCGAACATATTTCTCCATTTTGTATCAATTTCTTACCTTTGTAGTGTTCTACCCCTCGTGGTTAATCGAATCCTTCGATAAACAACGAAGAACAACTATTCAGGTTCCAGTTAAAACTTTATTGTCAATAAGGCATAGGCATCAGCCGTTCTCGATGACAGTTACAGGTGGTAGAGTTTGAACTCTAAAGCACACTCGACACTAGACGACTAGCGCAGCCTTCTAGTGTCTGCAGTTATTAACCCACATTTACCTTCTCTGTGCAACAGCACAGAGAAGCATCACAATATGGTAGTCGGGCAGCTGCCAACCATCGCTCACGATGGTCCGTCGCGACTGGACTGACCCTGAGGAAGGCCGTACAACGGCCTTATATACACCACAGTCGAGGACCACATGACCATGTGGTGACATGGCACTGGACTCCAGCGCCCCCAGGCGTTGGGTAAGAGAGGTGCTCTCGATGTCGCCCACGAGGACCACGAAGGTACCTCGAGGATGACTCGGGACCACCACACCACCCCCCACTAGACTGAAACGAGGTCTCTGAAAAGTTTCAGAGATCCCGGATCAGTCTAAACAAAAAGGTAATAATTTAAACTACTGTATCCGACGACATGGTCGACAGATACAGTAGGGGAATATATAGAAATATGAGGTTTCTACTGTACTGTAGAAAAAAAATTATTATCACAGTTAGTTTAAGGGGCGCTGCTCCATCCAACATTGGAGACCAGTGTCAAAACACTGCTTCATGACCGGTTGCTGGTCGATCCGAGGGAGGCACGACCGGGTATGGTGACCGGGGTCGTGTCGTTTCCTCCCTGTCTCGTTGAGTAGCTCCTTCCAGCGTGGGAAGCCCATCGGTAATGCACAGTACAACTACGATGGTCCTTCGACCGTGAGGCCGAGGATGTGTGGCACCACCGAGTTCCTAGAAACAGGCTCGGTGGCTCCCGAGAGGTCGACCAGGGGAGCCGATGAGGAAGGCACGGTGGCTGGTTGGTAGACAGAAGTGCCGAGAGACCTTCCAGGAGTGTCAGGCTTATCCTGCACCACCTGCTCTCGACCCAACATGGTCATAGCCGAGTTCAGACTATCTATCCTCGGAGATAACTCTCTCAGAGGATTAGACTGTGCTGCCAGCTTCCTGACGTCGGAAAACGACTCCACCTTCGACGAGGTACCTCTGTGCTTCGCGAGAGGGCTCGGTTCGGACAGGTTTCAGAGTTCTGACATCATGGTGCTTGTCCTTCATCCATTCCGAGAGTTGGACCCTGAAGACTCTAAAGAATTCGCGGTCCATTTCTTCCCAGCTTTCTATGATAGCATCTCTCTTGGTGATATCATATTGAGCTTGTTACTCGAAGTTATTGAGTCGCGTGCAGACATCGGTCAGACGAGAGTCCATCTCCATCTGCACGGTCTGACGCGCCTCTTCCCTTAGAGCCAGAAGGAGCTCGTTACGGATGGCCGTGTTTGTTCTGTCAAACAGGCCGAACAAGTAGGCACTCGCTTCCTCACGGAATGCCTCACCAAAGTGATCGATAGCAGGGCTACCCGTCATTTGTAGAAGTCCCTTGCATCGTTTCACGAACATCTTGGGGACCCCACATTTGACGCCATCGCCGTACGCAGGCTGGGCCAACTCCCAACGCAAGGCTGTTGGGGTGTTGGCGCCTGACACGACGTTGGAGAAGGTGGCTCCTGCTCCCGAGGTAAGTGTCGCACCACCTACGTGAACACGCGGCGTGGTGGCTGGGGTGCCGTCCTTCGCCGCTGTAGGTGGCTTGACAGCAGGGGATGAGTTGGTGGTGACCTTGGGTTGTCGATCACGACCACTCCGAGGTTCCTCCACCTTGCCTCCTGGCTTAGCACCACTGGTACTGGTTTTAGCTGAACCAGTCTTCGACTTTTTAGGAGTTGGGGCCGGAGTGGACTTTGATGCCTGTACGGGCTTCGAGGGGGCCACTTGCGGCTTTGGCTTCTTAGGTTCAGTCGAACCGGCAGACTTTCCAGCGTCAGTAGAGTGGGTCCTCTTGTTCCCACTCGTAGAGGCTGTTGGTGCTGGGTCTCGAGGACGACTGGCCTCCCGCTTCTTTTGCTGCTCTACCCTGAACTCCGGGTAGGCGCCATAGAAAGCGGGCATGAGCTCCGGTCTGATATACAGGCGCTTGGTAGACAGAGGTGCGGGAGCCATCCGCATCCAGTGCCTAGTCGGCGCGCCTGTTTTCTCATTCCACTCACACTTGCCAACTAGTGTCTCTACCAGCTGGATAGCGCCCTCAGCATTGTACTTGTGGGGCTGCTTGTACGACTTAAGATGACGCGCCATCAAGCCTCTTCGTGTAGTCATGAAAGGAGGAGAGGTCGGGTCATCGGGGTCCTGATAACATGGAATGGTCTTTTCCACCTTAACACAACCGAACTGTGGACGGATGGCTCGATGCTCTTCCACTAAGTGTCGAGCATACCTGCCATCGGTCGTGTACACGCGAGGGGGAACCCCTTTCGTGTGCAGTTCTCGAAAGCACACTGCTGCCCGGGATTGAAGATGTGCTATGCAAAACCAATCCGCTGTCTTTTAGGCAGCGACACCCCCGACGAGTCCCAGGCATTCGTGATGTTCTCGATCATCGAGACATACCAGTCGATGGCATGCGTATCATCAGAATACCACTCCTCGTCATCGCTTCCATCCTTCCCGACGAGACTGGGGAGTACCACTTGACCATTCTTGCGGTAGTCCTGAAGCTTGGTCAAGGGCCTGTCGTCGACGTACTCAGCACGTCGCTTGGCAGTGATCCCTGACAGCCACCTCCACTGGTCGACAGCCTTCGCCGTGTCCGGGGTTGAGGATACGGTGCTCTCCATGGCACCCGCCTCGATCTCCGATGGCTCGGTTCCAGGTTCCGGGGGAGCAGTGGACTCACTGCTCTTCTCGCGGGCTGGAGCCTTCTTGGCTGCGGATTCCTTCTTGCCACCTTCCTTCTTAGGCACCTTCGGGATCTTGAAGTCTTTCAAGGTCCCTTTAGATGCCTTCGATTCAGTAGTTTTCTTGCTCTTTGAACCGGAAGGGGTGGCACTTTTCGATGAAGCTGGCGTCGACGGCTCGTCGACCTCCATCTCATCGGGGGAGGAGTCTCTTGAGGCTGCAGCAGCCGCGACCTTCAAGTCGCGCTTCTGCTGCTTCGCGGCCTCTTTCGCCTTTCGACGGAGCTCCTTCTCTCTCTCCTGGGACTCTGCCAGGGCTTTCTGTGCATCCTTGATCTGCTTCAGAAGAGCTGCACTTTTAGCCGAGCTCGAGCTCCTTCTTTTTCCGCTGAGACTGGTGACTCGCCGAAGAGCTGTACCCAGACTGCTCGTCGGATAAGGACGACATGGTTCTTCTTGAACGATGGACTCAGTGAAAACAAGACTCCAGGCCTCGAACCATTCTCAGACGGGTCGAGACGTCGAAGAGATCTTAGAGGGGTTTCGATCCGCACTCCGGCGGGTCGAAGCCTCGAAGGGTCTTCGATGTACTTCGAACCGCACTCAGGCGGCTCGAAGGACCGAACACAAGGGTTTGAGAGAACACGAACCTGCACACAGGCAGGTCGTGTCCCTCGAGGCTATGTTGTGGGCGACCTCCTACACTCAGGTAGGAAAATCCCCACGCAGAGGTGTACTAGCTGACCTAAGCTAGGCTTAGTTCAGCTTATGTGCGTCCGACTCTCACGAGACGGGCGCAAATGTGACCTCCGGGGCGTGTGACACAGCCTTTTATCCCTGTGGCGCACGTCTCTGATTGGAGGAACGGCCTACGTGACTGAGGCGGGCGACCCCTATCGGTCCACCGCACATCATGCCATGACCAAATAAGGTAATGCTCCAAAAATGGAACGACTCACTCTCCTCACACCGTCATGCTCTGGTTCTCCAGTCGCATTGTTTGCATATGCCGTTAATTCTATGCGGTCTATGGGGCTCCAACACTGTCAACATGGGCATCTAAGGCCCCCCCGTTCTACCAGACTACCGGGATTAAAAATGGTCCCAATATGGACCTGCCAGTCAGGCAGAATCCATCAGCCTATGCTGGGAACCCATCCACACAGTCCGATTAAACAAGGGGGCCCATGTTTTTCATGTTTCCAGTGTCGGATTGTCTCAAATTAAGAGGCAATCGCATGACTTCTCGTTGTGTAATTTTTTATTCACCGTCGGCTTCACGTCCACAGACAGATTTACCCAAGAACGGCACCCGTTATTTAAATCCTTATTAGAAAAAAAACAGGTTGGTAAAGCTGCTGCTTAGTATTGTGCGATCCCTCGATTACTGAGTAGGGTTTAATCTAGGACTTTTCCTGATTTTAACCTTTACTGTAGGAACAAGTGTTGAGCCTCGGGGTGGGTTACTGTTACCCCCCCCCCCTTGGCTCGCCGTCCTTTGATGTGGCCGGGCCGACCAGGTTATTAGCCTTTTTCCGTCAGCGTCGGCCTCCCATCACTTGTGGCGGCGTGGATGAAGGGGCCAGAGTGTTTGCTCTGGGTTTTCTTTCATCCTCGACACTTGTCGATCGTCCCTTTGATGAGCCTTGGCGCTTAAGCCTTGCTCGAGTCATAGGTCCGGTCTGGAGTGACTGATCATTGACTTCAATCAAAACATTTTGATGTGTAGTTTATTTAGTCATTTGCACCTTTGAGGGGGGGTCGGGCTTCCGATGTTCCTTCAAAGGCGTTTTAGACGCTTTCAACTTATCTCTACGAGCCGGTCGACCACAGCGTCGCTTTGATGGTTTACTTGCGTCCAACACCTCCACCTCGCTCAGCTTTCGAGCTTTGTTCTGTCGTTTTCGATGACCCTGCTTAGTTTGTTTTTTAGACTGAGCTTCCGGTCGCGACCTTCCAGTCTCTATTTCGACCTGTTCAGAAACAGACTTAGTCCTTTTTCGTGGCCCCACGAGAAGGTGAATCATCATCAAGTTCAGGCTGCAACAACTAGACAGTTTGTGATAGTTCCACGCCCAACCACCGGCGTACTCTATCGACATTACTCTTTTGCAACCACCCACGGGACGATCGAAGTAATAGTGTCGACTCAGAGAGGACAGAATCCACCATGAACGGGCCGTCCCAGTTAGGTGCAAGCTTCATAGCTGCTTGGGGGGTGTGGTACCGCACCACCTGTTCCCCAACTGAGTATCTCCTCTGCTTCAGCCCATAGTCATACCCGACTTTCTGGCGTTCCGCAGATTTACCTAGATTTTCTCTTACCATGCTGTAACTTTCCCTTAACCGATCTCAAAGCTGTTCCACGAAAGTAACGGAACAAGGGACCTTGAGTGGGTTCTCGATTGAGCCGAAAATCACATCCACTGGCATGAGAATTTCTTCCCCGAACACCATCATATTTGGACTGCATTCAGTAGAACTATGTTCAGAGCTGTTATATGCGGACACGACATATTTAGCCTGTTCATCCCAGTCGTCCATATGTTTGTCAACCAACATAGTCAGACTCTGAATCAGTGTTCCGTTGAACCTCTCCACCTGGCCACCTCTTTGTGGCCTGTACGGATTGGTCCTCTGTTTTACAATCATCAAATATTCACACATCTCAGAGAAGAGATGAGACTCGAATTCTCGACCTTGGTCGGAATGCAGGAGCAACGGAACTCCAAAGGTTAAGACCCATTCATCCACGAAGGCTTCTGCACAGGTCTCTGCTGTGTGATTTGATAAGGGAATAGCGCGAACATACTTGGTGAAGTAATCCTGGATTACTAACATGCAAGTATTCTTGTTTGGTGTGGGTGCAAACCCCGGGATGATATCCATAGCTATTCTCCCGAATCTCACCCCGAACAACTCTTGGTGCAAAGGAGACTTACCCATGCCCTCACCGGGCTTTACCAAACAACAGGTAGGACAATGTCGAACCCAACGACCTATGTCCTTCCCCATTCCAGGCCAGTAATATCTCCGCTTCACCTTTTCGAGCATTCGTTTCCGACCAAAATGTGCCGCTGTTCGGTGTCCGTGGCAAAAGGAGACTACCTCGCCCCTCAGTTGGCGTGGTACCACTACTTGGATCGTGCGTCTTGCGCGGCCCGCCTCGACTTTCCAGCGGCATAACAAACCTTCACGGAAAGTTAAGAGAGGCCATTGCCCAATTAATTTCCGTACTTTGGCGCTCTCGATTGATACCTCAGGCCTAGTGGGTTTAGCCCCCTTAACTAGCCATTCGGCAACCTGTCTGATGTCAGCGTCCGCTTTCTGAGCATCAATGAGTTCATCGAGAGACCAAAATGCAACTCCCACCCGACTGTCTACTAGACTGCCTACAGCCGCCAAAACAGTGTTGTGACTGCTGCAGTCTGTGCAATCTGACCTTTGGCATAGCCGCACAGGGATACGACTAAGGCCATCGGCATTCAGATGCTTGGCACCACTTCGATGTTCGATCTTAGAGTTTTCGAGACCGAACTCCGAAAGGTGGGCCAGCCACCTACCCATCATTCCTTCAGCTTCTTTGAAATTCAGGAGCCATTTCAAAGAAGAATGATCGGTGCGGATAGTGAAATTACCACCATAGAGGTAGTGCCTAAACTTCCTGGTTTACACAACAACTGCCAACAGTTCTCTTTTGGTGGTGCAGTAGTTTCGTTGTGTCTTACTTAGAGTGTTACTAGCAAAGGAGATTGGGACCTCCATTCCATCCTGCATCTGGGATAGAACAGCTCCAATCGCCGTGTTGCTAGCATCAGTGTCTAAGATAAATTGACCGTCGGGTGTGGGGAATCGAAGCACAGGAGTCTTCTGAAACTTCGTTTTAACTCGACAAAAGCATGTTCAGCTCTTTCTGTCCACGCAAATGACCTCTACTACCTTTAGGTTTTTGGATCACTAAGTCCTGCAAAGGACCTACTAGTCCAAGCCCAAGTCATTACATCGCTAACTTTCCCTGGGGTAGCCTCTATACCCTGTTACCTAGTAAACCCCTCAACATCTCCTCCATCATTCGCTCGAATGTGGCGGGAGCGTTACACAAACCAAATGCCATTCGATTGAACTCATAGAGCCCCCTCTGGTAAGAAAAAGCGGTTTTCTCGACATCGTCGGGATTCATCCCGATCTGCCAATATCCAGATTGGAGATCGAGACAACTAAACCACTTATTTCCTCCCAAGGCGTCTAAGGATTCGTCAATGCTCGGGAGAGGATAGGCATTTTTCTTAGTCACTCCATTCAGACATCGGTAATCGATGCAGAATCTTATGGTCCCATCCTTCTTCATCACCATCTGGACGGGACTGGACCAGGGACTAGTACTTGGCCTAACCACCCCCGTATCCTTAAGTTGTTCATCCGCAGCAGCTTTCTTGCTGAGAGGAATCCTCCTGTAAGGGACTCGGATAGGTTGCGCATCACCAGTATGTTATGCAGACATCGATTGGTGTGCCCTAACAGTTCATCTGGACTCTTAAAGACATCCACGTGCTTATGCAGTAAGGCGGACAGTTTCAGTCTTTCTTCTGGTTGGGTCAGGTGGGTGTCACCATACATATCTAACTACCAGGTAGGGAGCTCCCCCGTGTGGGTGCTCACAATTTCTGCCGTCTCGACGTCTGCAGCTTCTTGCTCGAGATGCATCATCACAGATCCTACCTCCGGTGAAGAGAATTCACTGTTCCTGTCAGCGTACTGTACGGTACCGACCACCTGACCTTTCTCCAGGACAATGTCTTGATTCAGTGGATTACAGACGGGAAACACTGTTCGAAGGACAGCCTCACCAACCAACCCAAAACTTCTCAGAGTTTTCAGATCGGGTTCGACTATGCCCTGTCGATCTCTTTCCAGGCCCTCGGATTTTACCAGGACATCGCATCGATGTCTTGCTGGTATCCTAGTGGTCTGTGCTACTGAGGCAACCGATGATACTCTTTTCAGTTACACTGATGGTGCTCTTCTTTCGGCTCGGTCATGACCAATTGACCCGTCCTCGGGTTAAGGATCATGCCGTATAAAGCCTGCAAAGTCAAGCCCCAGAATCCCATCGTCGGCCACATCAGCCACTATTGGGCTAAACACATAGTGGGTCGATGCGACCTTCAGAGGTAGAACCAATCGACCATAGGACCGCATTTCGGCTGCAGACGCAGTGCACGCCGTTATTCCCTCGTGGAGATTATCTGATGGCACCACTAACATTCTCGCGAGTTCCCGAGAGACAATGGTGTGGCTGGCACCAGTATCTATCAGGAAGTCTAAAGGACACCCTCGAATCTCTGCGGACAGGTACCATCATTTCCCCAACAAGGGGGCGGTTCCTGCTAGCATTCTCAATCCCACGTCAGTACTCAGATCGATCCATCTCTTCTTAAGGAAAGAGAGACAGGGGTCATCCGAGGGAAGCTCTGTTGCGCAGACTCTGGCCAGCTGCCGCATCAGAGCTTCTCTCACGGCATCGACTTTCACTTTCGATTCAGTCGAACCCTCGACCTCAGAATTCGGGCTGCTAGCACCCTGTTCTTTGGCCATTGAGGCTTTTTCTACACCGACATCTTTGGAACCCGACCGGTGATCAACCGGTGCCGCTGTGGTAGAGGGCTTGGAAGGCCCTACCGGGACCTTACCTAGTTCCTTCGAATCTACTGTCATTTGATCAGGAGTGCCAGAGGTGCTGATACCTTGGCTTTTCGATGGTCGGGCAGCTCGATTGCCATGTCGAGCCGCCCGCCTCAGTTTTCCGTCGCGTCAGGTGGTAGACCTTTAATAGGCTCGGGGCAAGTTCGTGCAAAATGCCCTTGCCTCTTACAGTTCCAACACTTGGCGAGTTAGTAACAGGAACATCCCCTCCCTCGATCACCCTGAGTAAATTCTTCAATTGACTCAGCGAGAAGGTTTGTTCCTGTACCTTGGGTTAGGAAGCCTTATTTGACACCTTCGATTTACCAGCAGCTTTCTGACTTTTCTTAGTCTTACTCCCCGACACGGGCTTCGAGTACGAGGACACCTCACCCTGTACCTCATCGACCAAAGCAGTGTTGGCCAATGCCGACATTGCGTTTGTCGAGGTAGGATTCACCAACTTCGGCAGTAGTTGTCGTTTTCTCAACAACTCATCTGCCAAGTCCATGATATCCCTGAGGGATATGTAAGTGCGCCACTCTCGAAGCACGTCTTGTTGCAAATCAGTGTCATATAATCCTCCTATGAACAACTGGTTGACTTTGGTTATTAGCCATTCCACCGAGAAGTCCACACCTGGATAGGCATCGCCGGCAAGTCGTCTCAAAGCAAAGCCGTAAGCTCTGATGCTTTCCTTCTTGCCCTGGCGTCTCTTCTCCATAGTGACAATGGGGTCCTGCAGGCTAGAGGTCATGGCTTCTGTTACCATGTCAACCAGCCCCTCTAGGGTCCCATCTCCATGCTCCTCCCACAACCATACAGTATCAGCTGCGGGGCCGTTCTGGAGTAGCATGAGGAGTTGAGCCAATGCCATACTCGAGGTCCATACATTCACTCGACGGACATGATTGAATCCGTGGTACCAACGGAGCCAATCGTCCTTCCATGTAAATGCAGGAAACTAGACTGACCTAGTCCGGGCAGGTTCGTGCCCGATAGAAGTATTATCAAACATCCTTCTTGATCTTCTGACCTGATCAAGAGCGAATATTGTACCTCTTCTAGGTATTTGATGGTCCATCCCCATGTTTCTCATAGTGGTGTCTGCACGACTATGATTCATCCCCCAGGGGTTACCAGACTCGGTGTCACTCAAATGTGAAGCCTCGAACCTGATGTCCCCATACTTAGGAGGATCAACATGTTGTTGGCCAGTGGTAGGGGTCGAAAATTGTCCGATCACACCACTTAGACCATCAGTATGCGGCATCGAAGTAATGGGTTGGGTTCGACGTGATCTCGATTCCACTTTCGAGATGTCGTCGATTGCCCCTACCATTCGTTCGATCTCCGCCTGCTGTTTTGAATGTTCCGCCTGTCTCAATTCCGATACTAGGAATTCCAGTCGGCTATGTTCTGCTTTCGAGAGATCTCGTTGCTCGCTAAGGGCAAAGAGTTGCTTAACCTCCTTCATGGCACGGTTAAGCCACTCCCTGTAGTCAGGGTTCTCGACCATGTCCCCTTGAGTAGCAACCTTAGCAGTGCTGCATTCACTACTTTGTTGCTTCTCTCGAGGTCTAGCGGCACGCACTTTCAAGTCTGTTTGCGCCTGCAGACGTTCTTCAAGTGCGAGTTCATCACAAACTTCTTGATTGACCCTGGCTTCATCAGCCTCTCTACGAGACAACATCTCCCGTCGGAGTTTGTCGATTTCTCCACGCATGGCTCCCAAAGTATTCAAATCCTTCTGATCCTTCAGAGATTGAGCTACTAAGGTTTCAGATTTTAGGGAATTAAGCTCGGCTTCCTGTCTAGCTTTACGTTCCATCAAAATCTATTCGGCCATCTTATCTGGGTGCACGATTCGCTCCTCACAGCGACGACGCACTTCTGCCTCATCCCTGGCTCGAGCATCCTCGTCAGCTTGCATCTGACAGAGTAACGATTCTCGTTCCTGACTTAGCTGTTCGACCTGCTTTTCATAAGCTGTTAGGTGTTCAGCTACTTCTTCAGTATGCTCTGCTGATTTTTGGTTTAGCTCATGCCGCAACTCTTGCAGTTTATCCTCCAACATACCGTAATCTCCCGCGTAGAAGGCGCAGCTCGCGTAGAAGGCGCCCCCCCAACTCAGAGAATGCCTTTTCACGTAGAAGGCGCACGTACCTCTTCTGGATCGATTTCTGGAAAAACCCGCGTATAAGGCGCCCTCCCAACTCACAGGGGGGCTGTTTCGCGTAGAAGGCGTCCCCCTCCCCACTATTGTACACCGACCGGGCTGCCGCGCTGCTGGCGCTATGAGTTCAAGCTGTCATTGGCACACGGTCGGCGTATTCCCTGCCGAGCAAATCTACAGGGACCGAGCTGCCGCACTGATGGCTATATGAGTTCAAGCTGTCATCGGCACACGGTCGGCGTTTTGCCCGCCGAGCAAATCTACAGCGACCGGGCTGCCGCGCTGCTGGCTATATGAGTTCAAGCTGTCATCGGCGCATGGTGGGCGTACACCGACCAGGATGCCGCGGTGAGGCCTCTATGAGTCGATCATCTCGCCAAGAGGAAGATTTTTGTAATTTTTTGGTGATTTGTTGGCACAATGTCTTGATTAATGGACAATTCAGTTATTTATTGGCACAGTGCTGGTAAATCAGCACTAATCACATACTTCAGTCCATTAATAAGGGTATTGTGGCAATAAAAACTGAATTTTTTATTTTTTTTTTAATTGCCCTAAAGTACACAACTATACATGTTAAGAACTCAAAATTAATATTAGATTGATATATAAAGGTTAGCTAATGATTTTGGGTTATTTTCCTTGGCCACATCAATCAGTCTCCCAATTGAAAGAAAAACCTGCGTATAAGGGGCACCCCCAACTCAAGGCAATTACCCTCCCGCGTATAAGACCCAGCAGCATTTTGTTTGGCGTAGAAGACGCGCCTTCTACGCGGGAGATTACGGTAGTCTTTTCTACCTCTTGTATTTTCAACTTATGTTTAAGGGACGTCTGCTCGTGTTGGGCATCCCGAAAATCGTTTCGAGCTTTCTCGACGCATTCTCGGCGACTTGTTGCAAGGCGGTCGATCTTTGCTTTTAGTGATTGACATTCCATAGCTGTCAATCGACTACGCTCGATCTCAGACTTCGTTGCAAGCAAGGACTCTTTTTTCGCTAGAGAGCTGCCTGACCTTCTCTTGAAGATCAACAAGCTCTCTGTTCGCGATCTGAGTCTTGTTTGAAGTCTCCAGCGCTTGCTGCCTAAGCTGTTCCAATCTCAGCTCTATTTCTGTACTCTTCTCCCGAGCCTTCGTGGTATTACTCGTGAGAGCATCCAACTGTTGACGACCCTGTCGCAGTTGGCGTTCTTGCTCTTGCAACAACTCTTCGTTGAGTCCCTTGCCACTGTCTATACTTCCTGGTATAGAAACGGGTGAAGGACCCTCGAAAGACCAACTACCAAGCCCCATTGGAGTTCCCACGGGTGATGCTGTTCTTTCTACATAGGACAAACTCTGTGTCCTCAAGAAATTCTCAGCAGCCGGAGAGAGTTGAGTCGACACTTGCCAGTTGAGTAGTCGACTCCTTTGATATAGGCCCAACGGGTCAGTCGATGGACCTAATATCAGTGAGTGGTTCAAACCACCACCAATAAGTGGATCGTTTGTATCCACTAATGGACCTGCAGCCGCTTGATGTTGGTAATTAGGGTCATCACCTTCATCCAAGTGGCCCTGCATGTCGAACTTAAGTTCGCAGTATCTATGCGGACTAAAGTTAACAACTGGTCACGGCACCAGTGTAGTGTTCTACCCCTCGTGGTTAATCGAATCCTTCGATAAACAACGAAGAACAACTATTCAGGTTCCAGTTAAAACTTTATTGTCAATAACGCATAGGCATCAGCCGTTCTCGATGACAGTTACAGGTGGTAGAGTTTGAACTCTAAAGCACACTCGACACTAGACGACTAGCGCAGCCTTCTAGTGTCTGCAGTTATTAACCCACATTTACCTTCTATGTGCAACAGCACAGAGAAGTATCACAATATGGTAGTCGGGCAGCCGCCAACCATCGCTCACGATGGTCCGTCGCGACTGGACTGACCCTGAGGAAGGCCGTACAACGGCCTTATATACACCGGAGTCGAGGGCCACGTGACCATGTGGTGACGTGGCGCTGGACTCCAGAGCCCCCACGCGTCGGGTAAGAGAGGTGCTCTCGACATCGCCCACGAGGACCACGAAGGTACCTCGAGGATGACTCGGGACCACCACACCTTATAACCCTGTATTTAATGTAGGAGAAGATATTTTGTAAGTGCATCCGATCCGCATGGTTTGCCAAGCCGTCGTGGCCATGTTGTTGTTCTGCCCGACATACCTCCACCTTTACACACATTTTTCGGGTATAATCCAAGTGTGTCAAGTACTGTATTTCTAGCACCGCCAAATATACGATCTCTAGTTGGTGTTCGCATACATTTTGTCTCCATTTTCTCCGAAATAAATAAGAATCCATTGATTTTCCATAACGATCCAATGCACACGGCCCGGTACACGGCCATTTCGTCTTGTTTACGCAGCTGGTAGGTGCCCGGATGTACCTGACCTACTTTTGGGTCGGCAAACCGCAATGGCGGGTGCCGAGACGTATCGCTATGGAAAATCATTGGATTCTTATTTATTTCGAAGAAAATGGAGAAATTAGGCATGGCATGTTCATATAGGATATCTAAGGAAGGTTCTCTGTTAAAAACTCCACCTGGCACCATTGAAATCTATGCTAACGAGGTCTGTAAACATCAGGTATGTGGGAAAAAATTTTCAAATACTGGATGTACATTGCTTTCTATCACCGGTCGGCTTGGTATAGTGGACAGCGAGCTCGCCTCCTGCCACAGCGGCCGGGGAACGATTCCCCGTTGAACCATAAACGGTTTTAACTGGAAATGTATGGAGGAGTTGACTTTGTATACTTCTCCAATTTATTAACATGTCCGGATTGAAACCAGCAGCTTCTTGAAGAAGAAGAAAAGGTCTCAGAGTGCGTTATGGCTGGATAAGGAACTGGGGTTATGAGCAAAAAAGCACTGTCGAGGCCCAAATAGTTAGATAAAGTGTTTTATCGTCACACCATTATGGGTCATATTTTTTAGCCTTAAGCCTATGCCATTCTGGGTCAGTTACTGAGGCTGATGACCACACATCTAAGTAAAAATATTTCAAGTTGCCCCCCCTGGGGTGTGCCTTATAGGGTAAGTCTGAGTTAGGCATCTAAAAGCTCGTGACTTTTATTGGTGTTTGATTGTAACTCTGGTGACTTTTATTGGTGTTGGATGGTAACGCCAGTGACTTTTATTGACGTTTGATTGTAACACCAGTAACCTCGTCCCTCTGTGAGGCATCTAAAAGCTTGTTACTTTTATTGGCGTTGGATGGTAACCCTGGTTACCTCACCCCTCTGGGAGGCGTTTAACAGCTTGTGACTTTTATTGGCATTGGATGGTAACAGCGGTGACTTTCATTGACATTGAATGGTAATGCTGGTAACCTCCCCATTTGGGAGGTGTCTAACAGCTTGTGACTTTTATTGGCATCGGATGGTAATGCCGGTGACGTTGGGTGCAATCTGGCCCCAGCTCGACCACTAGCGTGAGTCGTCTCTGGCGACCAGCGTTTCTGGGTAAAAGTAGTTCTTGGCGCTGGTTGCTGTAGTGGTTAAATGTAGGCAGATATAGTGCGTAGTAATATTCCCCAGAATATAGGGACCCACAATCCCCAAACACGAGAGAGGGAGTTCCCTGAATCCCGAACGGACGAGACTGCATTGGGTGGTAACGCTAGTGACTCTTATTGACGTTGTATGGTAACGCCGGTCACCTCACCTCTCTGGGAGGCGTCTAATAGCTCGAGGTGGTCCTGTGTCAGGGCACACGGCTGCAGGAGACACGTCATACAGCAATCCTCCACCTCCGAGCCCTTGATGGACAAACGCTCCCTGATCCTAAGACGAACAAAGAACTGCACGAACAGTGGTAAGATGAAGCTGGCCATGGCATAGATGATGAAAGACTCTCCCAGGTACTCCGCATTTTTACCTATCTGTAAGCATTAGAAAACAAACATTGATTAGTGATTGGGTGTAAATGACCCTGTCTCATAAAATTGATGTATGTCCAGATTCTGATGGGATGTTCCTTTGTAATGTTTTAGCTTAGGTCTGTCGTTTACAGCATCATATATGTGACAGGATCTGCGAAAAGGGCCCTTAGTGCAGGGTGCATTAAGGTCCCGTTTCCCAGTATATGTCACATATGTCAAAAATATTTTCACACATTGTCTGTAACCACAATTGTAGTAAACCTATGTAAAAGGATCATTTTGTTTTCCCACCAGGACAAGACATGCATCACTTTCATTTTTGCTAATTTTGTTAACAGGCATGCTGATAGTGTTTTCCGGACGTCTATAGCTAGATCACTTATATACATTTTGAAACATACAAAAGGGTCTTTTGTGAAGTTGCATAGTCCAATGATTTGGGCAGAAAATCAGTCTCTTCAAAAATGAGCCAGGATGTTTACAGAGAACATACTTCCCTTGTTATATACCCTATTTTGTGCACGATATGATATGTAATAGAATATTGGCATATATTAACAAGGTAGTCATCCCATCATTTGGGACAGACCTTATTAATACCTACTGTACTCACCAGGGGCCAACACCTGAGGGGAATTCAATAGGCGGCACGCCCAGCCATCGGCGCGCGCCCGGACCTGAACGTGCTCGCACTCCAGCTAGAGAGGAGGTGCGCCTGTGGCGCCCGCCGCGTGGCTGGCGTGCGGCTAATGAATACCGTGCTGGACTGGTTGGTGTTCAAATATCGCCATATTGCTTGTGTTTACCGCCATGACTACAACTATTTTTTTCTTTTGACTTCAGTGTCACTCGTCTATTTATCATCATATATTACTGGGTATATTACTATTATTACTGCGCACGAGATAAGATCTCTCAGTCTCAATAATTCATCATTTGAAAATAGGGAGGTCCTACATACTTATAATTTTCCAAATTTTGAAAAAAATATCTGTTTTGTCAAACAAAAGTTTATGTCATTTTATATTTCTCAAGCAGATACACAAACTGAGGGTTCCCTTTACACGTGGGGTGCGCCTTATACGCAGGGTATGCAGGGTATGCAGGGTACTAAGCTACTCCATTCCTGTAGAATCAAAATAGAATTTGTTGCTGTGAGACCTGGTAAGGTGTGTGTACTTGTGACATCAGTGTCAATAGAAGACAGTTTGTAGGCTGTGTACATACATCCACCCCCTTCCATACCACCCCCCACCCAGGTGAACCTTCACCAAAGGGTGGGTAAATATGTCAACACACAGCTGAGTCTCATGTAAGATTGGTGAAATCTTAATGTCTTTAAGGGGACACAATAGGGTGGGATGACCAGAACACGTACAGAAGAAATGTTTCATCCATACACATCATACAACATTATGACTCTATGTAATATTTTTATGATTTTCCTAATATTGAGGTGTTTCCATGGTTACCAAGGCAGAATGGAATGAAAACGTTCTTTATTGAATTGTTTTGCTTTAAACAGCACTATGGGATAGAAGTTATCTATATTTCTGAGATCAGATGAATTGACAAGGAAAAACACATCATTTCTGACTCTTTAATTCCTACTCCAATTACCAAGGTAAACAGAAACATTTGAATTTTCATAGCCAATGATCTTTCGCATTTTTGCCAACTTGCCGGTAACTCACCAGGTAGCAAGGACAGAATCAGACCAGGATACACATTATATTTTATATAATATTATATAATATCATATAATGAATAACTCACCAGGTAGCATGGACAAAACCAGGCCAGGAAACAGGCTGGTACAGACCCCATATATTATGTAATATTAAACAATATTACATGATATTATGTAATAAATAACTCACCAGGTAGCAGGGACAGAACCAGGATGGACACACACACCATATATTACATAATATTATATAATAACTCACCAGGTAGCAGGGGCAGAAACAGGCCAGGACACACACACATATATTACATAATATTATATAATAACTCACCAGGTAGCAGTGGCAGAACCAGGCAAGGATACACACACCATATATTACATAATATTATATAATAACTCACCAGGTAGCAGGGGCAGAACCAGGCAAGGATACACACACCATATATTACATAATATTATATAATAACTCACCAGGTAGCAGGGACAGAACCAGGCCAGGACACACACCATATATTACATAATATTATATAATAACTCACCAGGTAGCAGGGACAGAACCAGGCCAGGACACACACCATATATTACATAATATTATATAATAACTCACCAGGTAGCAGGGGCAGAACCAGGCCAGGACACACACACCATATATTACATAATATTGTATAATAACTCACCAGGTAGCAGGGACAGAACCAGGCCAGGACACACACACCATATATTACATAATATTGTATAATAACTCACCAGGTAGCAGGGGCAGAACCAGGCAAGGATACACACACCACAGTTGTTAAAACACCCACAGATTCCGTTACTCCACTCATTGTCCCCCTTATTGAGGTGCGGCCCTGTCAACACGATCACCGACTGACCCGGCACTGAAATTTAGTTTAATTTTTTCATGACATTGAACAATCTCGTATTAAATATTGGGCAATTTTAACTGAAATAAAATGAACTTGGTCAATCAAACAAATTTAAGTCTGGTTGATGGACAAAAGGAAAATTCCCATTTCATTATAACTGGGTTTGCTGCTTGGCCTATGACCCCCTTGCCCTTGCTTGGAGGGATTTAACTGATAAAAGATCCTTTGCAGGAACAACACCTCAATATAGAAAATGCTGATCCAGCTATACACTCAGTTTAATACTGAGACTAAGTTCATTGAAATGTTCAATTCTTTTGACCAAATTTGATCAGGTAGTGGCCTGATATTTTTGCGGTAAGGAAATTGCAAAAGAAAGTTTTTTGTCAAAAACCGACCATTAGGCTGGGGGCATCTTGCTTGAAAAGCGCTTTTATCTTTTCAGCTACACCTCAAGGGAAAGGTTGAGCCATATTGATTATATTACCTGATATGGGCCTGGAGACTGTGTTTATATTTTCAGCTGCCTGGGGTGGGGGTTTGGGTGGACCTATCATGGAGTGCCGGGTGTAGTCATTACGCTGCAGCTGACCGGAATCTACAAAAGACCGGCGGTTGTAGTCATTCCGCTGGAGGTACTCAGGTTCAGGGTAGTCTTGGTAGTCATCTGCCTGGGTAGGAAAGGGGTTTGTGCTGGTAGGGTATGTAGTTATCACCTGGTGGGGTTCAAAAGTTTAATAGTTTATATTCAAACAGTGTTTTCTCTTGTTGTTTGTTTTTACTTTTTCCTTTAGAATAGAATTAAGCATAGGTTAGACACCAAGAAATTTAGGTATATATGTATCATAATTAGGACAGCAGTAAACAATATTTTGAAAAGAATTTTAACCATAACTTGACTTTGATTGAAAGTTGTGTGGGATTGACCAGAATATGCTCATCTAAAACACTGAGTTGAAATTACCATAATTTGGATATCAGAAGAATATATAGTCATCTCCTGGTAAGAGGAATTCAAAAAACGTTCTTTAGAAATAATTCAGAAAACATTTTGAATGGTATTGACCAGAATCTGAAAAACAATAAAAATTTGGGTGAATTTGACTATAATCTGAACAACTATATAAAATTCGGGTGCAATTGACTATATTTTGGACATAAAGAAAAGATTTGAGTGGAATTGAACATAGATTAGACAATTATATGTATCAAATTTGAGAGGAATTGACATCCTGATAATAATGTAAAATTGGTTACAGCCAACTTGTTAGTTGGGTTATCAACTAACTGAAAAGTACATTTTACATTTTGCCTCAAAAAGGTTTTTTTCCTCCAGATTTTCTGAAAGTGCAAGCAGATTCTTCTGACAAACAATAGTTTAGAAACCATCAGAAATGTAAAAATGAGTTTCATGCAAGCT
Organism: Acholoe squamosa; assembly: GCA_949317995.1. NCBI lineage: Eukaryota > Metazoa > Annelida > Polychaeta > Phyllodocida > Polynoidae > Acholoe > Acholoe squamosa. Next base: position 64,650,445 of record OX439049.1, on the reverse strand, counting down.
AAATGTTAAGAAATGTTCTTCTCCCTAGTGGAAAGCCCCTTTGATCTCCTGTCTGATTTTGTGCAAACCCGCAAGGACCAATCGTAAAGAAATAAAACGGGTTCCCTGTCACTACCTTCTCCCTATGGAGGGGCAGATGGTTGAATGTCCATGCGGTTTATACAATTATAACAACCAATAACAAACCTGTTGTGGGTATTGCCCCTGGTAGTATGATGTCTCCTGTGTATAAGCGTCAGTGGGGTATGCGCCTCCTGTACCGTAGGTCTCCAGGGCGGGCGCCATGGTGTAAGGCTGCATTAGGTGTTCATGTGGTGCCTGTATAAGACACCTTAACACTCTCTGTACACCCTAACAGGGACAGTGTAAGAACCCCACCTGGATCTCACCCTGTCTCATGAAACTGGTGCATGCCAAAGTTATGACAGGTTACACGAGTGTGGGAGGGAGGCAGTGACAGGGGAGCATGTTCCTCCCCACTTCTATCCACCCCCCCTCCCAGCCAGCACACCCACATGGGACCCAGATGGGATTCTTCTGGGCTTTCAGGGCTGGCACAGATGGGTTAAAGCTGGTAATTGTCTGGGTTGACAGATGGGGCCCACGTGGGCTGGCCTAGAAACCCCTTTTCACTGTATGTGATGGCAATTGTTCCCATCCTCTCATAGCATTAGCAATATTCCCAAAGGAAATCCCAGAGGAATCCAATTTGGGCCCCATGTGGACCCGCTGACTGAGCCTGTCCCTAAAATCGACAAGAGGTCAAACAATACTGCACACACCTTGCTTAGTCCATTCCCACTTTGAGACTGCTTTTTTTTTTATTAGACTTTGTCTTTTTTTGTCATGTGAGTGATTTTCTATGACTGCATACAATTATGGTATATTGTCAGCTATATCGCTTGGAATAAACACTAGAAAAACAAGGTTAGAAACCATGTTATGTGGTTGTATCAGATTAGAGAAAAAAATAATGAAAAATCAAAAGGTTTAAGGACGGTGCAAAGGGTAGGTTTTGCTTCATGGTAAGATGAAGTTACATTGAGGTGAAGGATGAGGGACAATACAATTTACCTAGGTTGCCTGAGGAGGGAAAGAGGAGAGAACATTCCATCGGGGGAGAAGTGGTATCCACTTTATATAAGGCACAGAGCTAGGATGTAGGAGGACAGGATGCTTAATATACATTCATGGGGAAGCGAGCTTTCATAGGAGAGTGAGTCTTAACTAGTTTAAACTAAACAACGGGGGGGGGGGATCAAGGGCTGTTGAGTTGAATTTGAATTTAAATTCAGAAAGATCTGCCTTAATTCTGTTCCAAAGGGAGATACCTCTGTATATGGGACTTCGCTTATATTTCTCAAGCCTGGGACGTCTCTCTTTGAACTTGACCTTCCAGTCTCCCCTAGTTCTGGGGTTCGCAGTTGATCTCAGCTCAAGCTTTTGAGAGAGTTTGTACATGTGTGTGGCAAGTTGCTCATTTCTTCTGTCAGCAAGCAATTGGGTTGAGGTGGCCTTATGTATTTCATCTGTGGGAGTTCTCTGATTGTATGCTTTTAAACAAATTTTTAAGACCCTGTTTTGAAACCGTTGCAGCTTCAGAATAGGTTGCTGTGTAGCACCTTCTAGCACAAAGCTGCAATAATCAAAATAAGGTAGTATTGTCTGCTTATATACAACTATGGCAACTGACTGAGACATTAGGTGGCAGAGTTTTCCAAACTTGTATAATTTATTCGTAATTTGCTTTCTAGTGACTTTCAGATGCTCATGTAAGGTCAGGTCACTATCTATCCATATGCCCAATTATCTCACGATTCTGGCCTCTACAGTGCCTTTTAGGTCATAACCACTGTTCGTTATCAAGCTATAACCCTACTCTGAGACCTTTTGTTCGTCTTCAAGAAGGTGCTGGTTTCAATCTGGACATTTTAATAAATTGGCGAAGCATACAAAGTCAACTACGCCATAGTTTTCCAGTTAAAACAATTTAGGGCTCAACGGGGAATCGATCCCCGGTCTCTGTGGCAGGAGGCGAGCTCGCTGTCCACTATACCAAGCCGACCAGTGATACAAAGCAATGTACATCAAGGATTTGAAAAAGTTGTCCGACATACCTGATGTTTACAAACCTCGTTAGCATAGATTTCAATGGTGGAAGGTGGAGTTATTAACAGGAAAACATCGTTAGATATCCTATATGAACATGCCATGCCTAATTTCTCCATTTTTTTTCGAAATGAATAAGAATCCATTGATTTTCCATAGCGATATGTGTCGGCACCCGCCATTGCGGCTTGCTGACCCAAAAGTAGGTCAGGTACATCCGGGCACCTACCCGCTTCGTAAACAAGACGCAATGGCCGTGTACTGGGCCGTGTATCTTGGATCGCTATGGAAAATCAATGGATTCTTATTCATTTATAAGAAAATGGACACAAACTGTAGGCAAACACCAACTAGAGATATTTGGCAGTGCTAGAATAACAGGGCTTGACACGCTTGGATTCTACCTGAAAAGTGTGTGTAAAGGTGGAGGTATGTCGGACAGATTCACAACATGGCCACGATGGCTTGGTAAACCGAGCGGATCGCATGCACTTACAAAATGTCTTCTCATGGTGTCACGGTAGTAATCTGCCCTGGTAAGCCTAGGACAGCTAAATAGTCCCAACTAAAAACAGTGTTTTGCTTGGTATAATCAGTGCCAGGGGACCTTATTTTTATCGCAGATTAATACTTTTGGTACCAGAAGAAAGGTACAATTTGGGGGGAAAAAGTTGCAAATAATCTTGTCAGAAAGGGCATGCAGATTTTGGCCTAGTTTTGGGGACATTGCCCTTGTTTTGATTACTCTCATGCTTTTAGGTATTAGATGGGATCTTAACCAGTTATACATTATTGTTGTCAATGTGTTAAGGCATCATATGAGGGTAGTTTGCTATAACAAAGTCAGATCCAATTTTTCGGTAGAGCAAGCCAAAGAAAAGTCCCTGTTTTTAACCCCTAAAATACAAAAAATTGACCCCTGAGGGACCCCTCACCCACATTTCAATAGGCTCCATGGTCATAAACATACTAATTTTCCATTTAAAAGGTGAGATTCATGTCAGGGAGGTAAATATCTTTATTTGTGGGCAAACTAGACCCACTTGGCATAAAAACGATTTTTTTTTACGTTAAAAAAACGTTTTTATTGGTTTCCCTATTGGTTATTTGGTTGAAAATTGGTTAAAAAAACGTTTAAAAACGTTTTTTTGCCAAGTGGGGATATTGTCGGAAAAAATGACCCCAGCTGTTAAGGTGTCACGGTAGTAATCCGCCCTGGTAAGCCTAGGACAGCTAAATAGTCCCAACTAAAAACAGTGTTTTGCTTGGTATAATCAGTGCCAGGGGACCTTATTTTTATCGCAGATTAATAATTTTGGTACCAGAAGAAAGGTAACGATTTGGGGGGAAAAAGTTATTCGTGGGTTTATGTGTTAATAAACCACGACCGCGCAGAGGTCATGGATTATTAACCCATAAACCCACGAGTGCTGTCTCATAACATGGATTAAACGCTATGTACTCATAGCAGTTATGTGTCGTTAAGGTGGTGCTACCCATGGTAATTGGGATCTCTTTGGCCTTCTCAACTTGAGCCTTATGGCCATACCAAACCACTTGGGTTTTCCTGGCATTTATAGTGAGCCCGTGCTATTCAAATTAGCCTGCATGTTCTCTGCTGCTAGTGCCTGTTCTTTGTTTTTAGCCAATAAGATGATATCATCAGCATATAACAAGATATCAGTGTCAACAACTGTCGTAACTTGGTTCATATATAAGATTGTAGGGGCACGGTTTTGTGATAGCATTAGATAGGTACGAGTTGGTCAGTTCCCGAGTGGGGCAGACACTTGGACCCGGGTCGGGTGTGCTGGGCGAGCGGTGGCAGCACTGCTCTCCTGGCCTCCTGGCTTAAGCTCAAGGGGTCGCCACCCAACCCCTGTGGCTATATAAAGCCGGGTCAGTGACTGGCGGAGACAGAATCCTTAGGGACTCTGTATGAATAGGAGTGCTTTCTCTCCTCTGGCTCCGAGAACTTATATGGGTAGCTAACACTTTGGTATAATTGATTCAGAACTCGGAAACCTTTAGTTGGTCTGTTATTAGGAATCCTGAATAAAACCTTGTTGCCTCTTATGTAACCGGAGACTGTCGTTTGGTAGTTCTTTCTGCATACAACATATGAACTCAGAATACCTGACCATTACACTGATGCCATGACCAGGATAGGTTAGGTAAGGGTGCGCAGCCGTGGCTGAACAAGGTAATTAACTTAGTAAGAATAAGACAGCTCCTTTAACTTCAAGTGTTGAGGGGGCTGCTTAGATGGACTATAGGGAACCAGTTCAGGATGTTGAGGATTCTGGAAGTACCGACTCGGAAGCAAGTATGGACACCTCTATGGTCCCTTAGCCGTGAACCAGGCGGTTCTGAATATTAGGAATTCGGAATTACTTGGGGATGGCACCTTTGGTATTCCTATACTGGTGGCTCAGCTACCGGTGACTGAACCTCCTAGGAGGAGGGAGTCCATTCATATCATGCCTTTGTCCAATCAAGGGGTTTTTCTGAATCAGCTAGGTACAGCTATGTTGTCGGAATCCACTTTTAATCCTGGTGGGTCGAGCCAGCCCGCTCCAATGGGTGCTTTCAGGCTTGACAAGTATCGTGAGGAGAGGAGTGGATTCGAAACTGAACGAAGGGCTCATCTGGAATGGAGGAAGAGATGTAATCAGGAGAAGTTGCGGAGTGAAAAGTAGAATTTCAGAGAGAAGAATGTGAACGTAAGAAAACTCAATTATTAGAACTAGAAGCTTCTGTTGATGATTTTGAATTCAAAATTGTGGAGATCGAGGAGGAAGATTGTAGTATTTCGGCTATCTGATTTCCCAAAGGGAATAAGAAGAAGTTCATCCCCCGACCTAGTTTTACTACTCAACCCAAGAAGGGGGATACTGAGAATAAAGTAGAAAAACCTCCGGTAGTTAAGACGATTGCTCAGAAGAAAGAGACCCGGGAGTCACCTATGGATATGAAAAATATGATGGAGACTATGATGAAGTCTTTCAGGGAGGAGATTGAGAGCCATCGTTGGAATAGGCCTCAGTTTGATAAGTCCCGGGCATGATGTTATAGATGTCAGAAGATGGGACATAATGTGTCAGTCATTTAGGAAGTTGAAGAAGATGCGGGAAATTAGATCGGGTTGAGATTGCCGCAGGAAACTCAACCTGGGTAAATGATGTATGCCAAAGTACAATCCACAGTACACCTTTGGGAGAATCCAAAATGAGTACGCCTGGCAGGATGAGTGAAAAGACTGATCGCCTCTCTCTCTCTGGGGCCAGGGAACCTATTGAATCAGTAAATCGGCTGATTGAGAGTGTACCAGTTACCACTAGGGAAGAGGAAGGGTGGGTAAGAGAACTCACGCATGTATGTGTAGCACACCTTCCCCCAGATCATCCTTGTCTGGAGCACATACGGCATTTCGGAGGATTTTGATCGGTTTACTGGGAATTCCTCCCCATTGGGAGGTCGGAGGTGGTATGTGCCTGTTATGATCCAGGGTAGGACTGGGGTAGACACGGGCGCTAGCCACTCATTAGTCTCCAAACGGTTCCTTAGCCACTTGCCGAATAAGACTGAGAGCCTCATAACGGGGTTAAAGGCTTGCACGGCTGATGGATCAGATATGCAGGTGTTTGGTAAGGCATTTATGAAGGCAGAGATTGGACAGAAAGAACTCGTTCTTTGTCCAATAATAGCGGAGGTGAAGGATAATGGGATACTCGGGTTGGACTGAGAGCCTCATAACGGGGTTAAAGGCTTGCACGGCCGATGGATCAGATATGCAGGTGTTTGGTAAGGCATTTATGAAGGCAGACATTGGACAGAAAGAACTCGTTCTTTGTCCAATAATAGCGGAGGTGAAGGATAATGGGATACTAGGGTTGGACTTTGCGAGTCTCTTTGAGGCTGAGTTGAACCCGAGTCAAGGTATTTTGAGTATCAGGAAACCATACGATATACGGGTTGTGTGTATGCTTCGACAGATCAGTTCAGTAGCTAGTGTGGTAGACACAGTCAAGATACCCCCGGGGTCTCCTGTGACGTGCTGTGCACTACTGATAGATCGCTGAAAGGGCAAGAGAGTTTGTTTGAGCCCATTACTGTCCATTTGGCTAGTATAGGATTAGAATCTGTGGATACTCTGGTAGGAAATCCATTTTGGAATGTGCTGCCTGTCATGAACCGGGGAGGGGAGACTATCTACCTCCAGAAATGATCTGAAATTGGAGCAGTAACCCTGGTGAATATGGTAAATGATTCAGTCAACAAGCCTGATGAAGAAATGCGCCCGTCAGGAAGGGTGTTCAAAACTGGACGAGCAGCTGGATAAGATTATTGAGGACTCTTTGGAAAATAGTTATCAGAAAAAGGAGGTTCGGAATCTCTTACAAAAGTATGAGGATGCATTTGGCTACTCAGGTGGACCCCTAGGGCGGAATGATAAGGTTTTACACCATATCAATACCGGGGATGCTAAAACCTTTAAGATTCCGTATCGATGTTTACCTCTGAAGAAGAAGATAATCTGTGAAAATGAGATTTTTGACCAGCTGGAAAAGGGAGTGATTGTTTTTGGTAAAACATCCCGCCAGTGTTTGGATAACTTGGAGGAAGTAATAAAGAGGCTGGTCTGTAATGGGTCACGTCTGAAAGCTAAGAAGTGTGAAGTATTTATGAATTCAATTACGTATCTGGGAAGATTAATATCTCCAGAAGGTATTCAGGCAGACCCGGAAAAGATGGAAAGTGTGCAGAATTGGGAAAGACCTGTGACTGCTAAGCAGGTGAGGTCCCGCCTAGGCTTTTGTAGCTATTATAGGGATTTTATTCCGGGTTATTCACAGCCAGATCCAGCATAGGTCAGGAGGTAAGCACACTAATGCTGATACTCTAAGTAGGAGGCCAATTAAGAAGTAACCGGGATGATTGTGATGATTGTGGTCAGCATAACGCAGTCATTGCAGATATAAGAATACCCTATCAGGATCATCCTGAAACCCTGATTGAGTGGTCACCCGAGACCATTCGGCAGTTTCAGAATAAGGATCCCACTATTAAGAGGCTCCTGGAAACAGTTCCATTTGGGATAAAACCCATAAGGCCTGCTATCAGTATGGAAAATAGGGAGATGAGAAGATTTCTAGCTCAATGGACCAAGTTGGAAGTCAGAGATGGAATTTTATGTAGATGGAAAATAAGTCCAACTAATAAGATTCTTCAGATTGTTATCCCGAGTGTCATGCGTCGGGCCATGTAACAAGTGGTCATTTTGAGAAGAACAGATCCCTGGAAAGGCTCTCCCAGAGATACTATTGACCAGGGATGAGTGGGGATTTACTGAGTTGGATCGCCACTTGTCCTGACTGAATAAACCGGATGAGGGATTAGGTAAGAATCCTTTGGTTCAGAAACTATTTGGAGTACGTTTTGCCAGAATTGCAATTGATATCATTAGTGGGTTTACTACAACCCCTAGGGATAACACTTGCATGATGGTTGTGTGTGATTACTATACGAAATATACGAAAGTATTCCCTTTAAAAGATCATAAGGCTACTACTGTGCAGAAGCATTTGTAAGAGGCTGGGTGTTGCAGTTTGGGGTAACCCTCATGCTTCACAGTGATCAGGGAAGGAAATTTGAATCAGATTTGTTTCAGGAAATGTGCAATTACCTGGCTATCTGAATCCGTATACGAATCCGTATTGTCCTCAGTTGGATGGCTTGGTAGAAAGGTTCAATAGGACTCTGTTGCAAGTTCTGAAACCATTAGTAAATAAGTATCAGGATGATTGGAATGTTCAGTATGATTTTGTGGTGCATGCATATAACAGTACTCTGCATGCTTCCACAAATTGCATGCCAAATATGTTGGTTTATAGTGAAGACATCATAATGCCAGCAGATTTGGTTTTTGGTATAATTGGAATCAGTCCGGAAACTCCATGTTCAATTATGTTTGTGGAGTCTCTAAGAGACAATTTTAAGAAAGCTTATAAACTTGTTAGGAATCAATTAGAAAAATCAGCAAAATGGCAGAGGGTGGGGTATAATACTGGATTGAAGCCTAGATTTTTCAGGGTAGGAGATAGAGTCCTACGGTTCTATAAACCACTTGATAGATTGAAAATAGTATCCAGTTGGGATGGCCCACATGTCATTACTCAGATTATTTCGGAAACTACCTGCTTTATAAAAGATCTGTATGGTAACATGAGAAAATGTCATGTGGAAGTATTGAGACCATATAGGGGTAGGAAATTAGCAGAAGAAATGTATGGAATAGGTCCGAATGTTATGGAATTACCTGAGATTGTGGACTTACCCAAGTTAGAGCACTTACCTGATATGAAGGATAAGGAAGACAACTCGGGACCGGTTCCGGATGAAGTATCTGAAAGAAAAAAGAAGCCAAGGAAAATACCTATGTTAGGTACTCGGAAGAGGAGGAGGAAGAAGGAGAATGTGGTGAAAATAATTGAGGAGGGGGTGAAGATTAAAAAAGTCTCAGCAGGAGTTGGAAAGACAAAGCAACACGGGACCCGGAAGGCTAGGTCGGATCCTGGGAATGAAGCTGCGTCTCCCAATACTATGAATAGAACTAAGAAGAAGGGCGTTCGCCATAGTGCTAGGATTGCTCAGAGAAGTGGTGTTACCTAATTAAGCCTTATCCGAAGTTCTAATAAGTATTGAATCCTGAAACACAATGATGTATTGTCCCATACAGTGTCTATATGTATATATGTTTGTATTGTTATGTGTTATGACAGTAGCGGTGTCAACTCTGTTGACAGCGTTTTCAGAATGCGGCACCAAGTAAATGGAATCGCTCTAACCTGCTCTGTTGTCTGCAGCTTAATGGTTCCCATGGGTGATGGACGGATTAATCCGACGTGTCAGTACAACACTACATGTATTCTCCATAGATACCCCTGAAGATATTAAGTTGAATGTGATAATACGACTCCGACAGACCATTTTGTTTGCAAAGGTGCGAGCATGTGTCATATGACCTAGTTATCTGGAATGAGGTCAGTCCGGCAGATATGACCTTTGACCTTCAATTAGGGTTCTCGCGAGAAACCTGCCATCTTGTCAAATGAAGCGTGGTGCAAAGTAAGAATCTCGGTGTACACTATTAGTTAAGTAAGAATACCCATCATACTGACTTGCCTGCGGGTATTTCTGTGTCTGGTGTGCGCTATTATGGCACAAAGTATGAGTTCGGAAGTTAAGATGGAGGTTGAGGAGACCCGGGTGAGCCCGGTCAATTCTGAAGATGAGAGGCTATTGGAAGATGCACAGGCGGTTAAGGCTTTGGTTAAGAACACTCAGAATCCAACGGAAGAATCGGGTGATATGGATATTAGTGAGGATACGAATGTGGTGAGCAGTAACGATACGAAAATGGAAGCGGCTGCTCAGGATACGGAAACGATTCAGAAGGAAATGACGCTCAGAAAGGATGAAGGTGCTGAAGCCAAGACTCCAGAAGGGGAGGAGGCAGTCACCAGCATCTTAGATCCTGTATCTGAACAAGCTGTGATTAATTATGAAATGGGAACAATAAGATGGCTAAATGGGGATACGGTGTACATTAAGAAGGATAGGATTTGGGATGCAAAACTGTCCAAACCCCATAAGATCAATAAGAAATGGAGTAGGATGATACGAGAAGCGATCCCTGATGATATGAAGGTTCCGGATCTATGGCATACCAACTATATGGATATGGCCACTGGTATGGCTATGTGTTCTAAGTTCTACCAGATTTGTGTGACCGTTAAGAAGAAGTGGGATAAGGATCATCCGAAAAGGGAATCTTGCGATACTCTTTTCTATTTTAGTGGGAATACGGCTAAGACCGTTACGAAGAGTTTGGATGAGTTGGTTACGGAATCAACAAGAGTTGAACCGAGAACATGCAAGCACTTCCTAGGTGTAGACGCTAACTCTCTGTACTTGCGCTGCATGAGCGAAGCACACTGCACAAGTTATTACCTGGTGAGACGACCCACGACCGAGTTCAAACTGAAAATTAGGCAAAGACACTCTAAGGGTGCTGTAGAGTGGTTGCGCTACGTGGAGCACACCCACAGCGTGAAACTTTGCCACTCTTTCAATGGAGGGGAGGTATCTCTAGCTTGCCGAAAAATACGCGTAGACGGTTTTCACCCGTCCTCTAACACCGTTTACCAATTTCACGGGTGTTGGTTCCACGCTCACGAGTGCATACCGCTGCGCAGATATCCGTGTGCTTCAGACAGGGACGAGAAATGTGACAGAACAGCAAGAGTAAGTGCTTACTTAAAAGCTCTAGGTCACAAGTTGATCATCATATGGGAGTGTGAATGAAGAAAGATGAAACACCAGGATCCACAGGTTATGGTGTCCGTCTCTTGGCGAAATATTTTTAGAAAATTTTTTAAAAATAGAGTCATGTCACCAAATTTTTTAAATTTCCCACCAATATGACTACCTCTGATTGGTCCATTCAAATTAGAGTCATGTGACCTTATTTGCATAATAGAGGTCACGTGACCTAAACAACCAGCCAATCAGAGGGCGCCATTTTGGCGGTTCATTTTGGTGCCACACCAGGGGGGGTCTAGGTCATGTGACCCCACATTTGAATTTCCTGCCAAAAGGGAGCCCTCTGATTGGCTGCATCCCCAGTGAGTAATATCCTTAGATTAGCTAAAGTCCCGTTCCAATACATACTATACTACTTTTATGTATGGAATAAGTAAAATAAGTACCGACCTGACAAGCTGCGATGTGTTCCCGAGCCACGCTGATCCTATGAGACACCAACCCGGGAAGGTGTTGTTCCTGACTATTAGTGTTCTTCTGGTGGAATGTGATCTGTGGTAGCTGATATGGAAACTGTGTAATGAACTCTGTGAAGAAGCTATGTCGGTATACTGATCCTTTACGTCTGAACTCTGCTTAAGCACAGGATACGAGTGCTATAGCTTTTATGATGAATTTGGATTCGGTATCAGCATCCAGGACATTGATTACTACAGAACAGCACAGGATACGAGTGCTGGATTACGAGTTCTACTTTTTTGCAAACTGACTACTGTGTATATGACTACTAGCAGGTCGAAGCGATTGCTGATATTATTTCTGAACTCATCCCTATATGGACACTACTGTATCAGTTCCTGATGACAGACTATTGGTGGATTATACGAGTTTGCAGCTACACCTCTACCATAACCAGAAAGTGTGAGGATTAGGATATGAATCAGGACAACATGTAGAGAGACTTTGTGAACAATTGTTTTTTTTCATTGTTCCAGTTATTTTCTTATCTTACATTCACATATTAAGGATTACTCTAGTTATTTTTTAAGGTATTCTACAGTCCTGGTAGATTACCAGGTAAAGGTACATATCTGGCAATTGTTAAGACCAGATTAAAGTTGTCATACATTGAACATGTTCATGAGTTGGTTTTTCCGGTACATTGTTCAGGTGTTCATGTAAATAATGTAAAGTATTTATAGTACTCTAGTCTGTACAGTAAATTATTTTGTTATAAAAAGGAAACAAGAAGGGGTTTGGAGGTAATATAGTTAACAGGTTCTTTATTCATAACCATTCCGAGTACTTAGTAACCTTTCATGGTTGTCAACACATTTGATATCAAGGTACATACAAATCTTTGAGGTTGTTATGCAAAATAACCAAGCATTGTTATGCTTACTATACGATATTAAGTGCATTAATGTGTTAAATGACATCACTTTATGTTGGTTCTACATGTGTATCTTTATACCTGGACTGATGTGACACTTGTAATACAGTGATACAATTTCTAATTGTATATATCCTTTACAGTTTAACCAGGTTATGAGCCAGACAACTCGTTTGCTAGTCATGTGCCCTAAATTGTATTTTTGTTGTGTTAATACTACAGTAAAATTCCGTTATTACAAAGTGCATGGGTCAAGCAGAAAAATTCGTTATAAACGAATTTCGTTGTAACCAAATCATGTAGTTAAAGGCCATTAATAAGTTCATAGCACATTGTAGGTGGTTGTAGAAGCCCTATCACACATCCTGACACCTCTCAGATCTCCTGTACCAGCCTACAGACATGCCTACCACGAGGTTAGCGGTTGTAGAAGCCCTATCACACATCCTGACACCTCTCAGATCTCCTGTACCAGCCTACAGACGTGCCTACCACGAGGTTAGCGGTTGTAGAAGCCCTATCACACATCCTGACACCTCTCAGATCTCCTGTACCAGCCTACAGACGTGCCTACCACGAGGTTAGCGGTTGTAGAAGCCCTATCACACATCCTGACACCTCTCAGATCTCCTGTACCAGCCTACAGACGTGCCTACCACGAGGTTAGCGGTTGTAGAAGCCCTATCACACATCCTGACACCTCTCAGATCTCCTCTCTAAGGGTACAAGTGAAGCCTTTGAAGTCATTGTAAGGCCAGTTAGGCTACTGTACAAGCCCAAAAAGTTCATTGTAAACGATCTCAGGTCATGATAGAAATGTATGAGGCTGAATTGGTACAATGGAATTTGTTGGTTATAAACGAAAATTCATTGTAACATGATTCGTTGTAATGGAATTTTACTGTATAACTTAGTTACTACCCTATTGTGTAGCACCTTGTCATAGTCTTGGTGGGGGTGGGTAGGGGCACGGTTTTGTGATAGCGTTAGATAGGTACGAGTTGGTCAGTTCCCGAGTGGGGCAGACACTTGGATCCTGGTCTGGTGTGCTGGGCGAGCGGTGGCAGCACTGGGTCAAGGGGTCGCCACCCAACCCCCTGTGGCTATAAAGAGCCGGGTCAGTGACTGGCGGAGACAGATTCCTTAGGGACTCTGTATGAATAGGAGTGCTTTCTCTCCTCTGGCTCTGAGAACTTATATGGGTAGCTAACACTTTGGTACGATTGATTCGGAAACCTTTAGTTGGTCTGTAATTAGGAATCCTAAATAAAACCTTGTTGCCTCTTATGTAACTGGAGACTGTCGTTTGGTAGTTCTTTCCGCATACAACTAGATGTATGCTAGATGTCGCACAGTTAAGGAAGGTTGCTTGCTTCCTGTGGCCCAGGTAGCTGACTACCCATTTCAGCATTATACCACCCTTGCCCAGGCTGACAAGTTTTTTAATTAACAGGGTGTGATGAATAGAATCGAATGCTTTGCTGAAATTGATGTACATGGCATATGTTATTTCAGCATTATCTCTATTTGTATATAGGTTATCAAACAGTTTAAAGACCCTGTCAGGGGTTCCCTTCCCTTTAACAAAGCCATATTGTTTCTCAGAGATGTATTCATGTTCAAGTGCCCATTGCATAATGTGGGCATGCACTACCTTCTCCATAAGTTTCCCCGGAAGGGGTAGGAGACTAATGGGTTGCCAGTTGGAGATTTAAATTTCCTGACTTGGTAATCGGGACTACAGTGGCTGTAATACTCCTGTATCAAAGCTTTTGTTAAACATGTCGCATAGTTGTCTCTAGAGGACCCGGAAAGCATCCTTTAGTTCCTTGGATGAGACTCTGTAAATAGCAGAAGATTTCTCTGTTGCGATAACGGAGATTAATTTGTCCATAGTAGCATGGTCAACCTGAGGGGGACCTATGGTGGTTGGGGTAGCTGTAAATTCTCCATAAATTCCAAGACCGGGGGAGGTGGCTCATACCCTTGAATATTCTGGGTATCTATATTATTAAAAAATAATTTGCATCGGTAGAAACAAAAAACTTATTACAGTGTTCAGCAGCTTTGGGGCCATCATGTCATACTCCTTCTGAGTCAACAAAAGAGGCCGTATTCATGGCATTAAAGGGCCCATATTTCTGCCAGAATTGCTTACTATTCCCTTTACAATTGTCCAAGCTTGTTTCGACTGTACTGCCCTTGGCCTCTTTACAGGCTTTTGTAATCCAGCATCTCTCTATGTTGAGTGACCATATCCCTGCAATCGGCCATCCTCTCTAATCTCATTTGTCATCCAGTTATTAAGGACCACCCTATAGGTAATTTGTTTCATCAGACAGATATTATCTAAAAAGAGCTTTACCTGTGACAGGATTAACTTCCATTGGTTTGATGGATCATTCTCGGTGAAAAAATCAGACCAATCCTCACAGACCAGGTCCTCCATCAGTTGGTTTCTGTCATAATACCGGTAACTTCTTCCTATGAAGGAACTGATTGGGGCCTTTTCTCTATTCATTTTCTTAACTTTGACAACTGGCAGGTGATCACTGATCAGATCAGGGAGAGGCCCTGCCATGCTGATATGGTCTGAGTTAGATCCAGGCAGGTTCCAGATTTAGGACGAGTGACTTGGTCTGTAATGAGGTGCCTTAGACCAACAACAGCAGCGCTGTTTATTAGAGCCTTGGTTTCAGACCCATCAACATCTAGCATGTTTACATTAAAGTCCCCCAGGGCCCATATTTCAATAAAACCATGATCAATATTATTGACACAGGCCTCAAACTGCTCGATGAACCCTCCAAGCAAGCCTTTAGGAGGCCTGTAAACATTTAATACGGCTGTGTGTTTAAACTTGGGTTTTTCAGTTTTTTTTGTCAAACATTCAATATCATGCTTCCAGGTCTGTTCAGTATTATTATAGTTAAGGTCTGTATTTTCTGCCTTACTTACATTTTCACCACATACTGCAAATCCTCGCGTATTTATAAGGTCAGACTTCAAAATGAGATGGATAGAGGGGCTTGGGGAAGGTGGTCATTCACTGAAACCCTCCCTAAGGGTTTACCTAATTTCTACATGAGGGGTAGGACATCAAGTAGAACAAAAGTTATGTCATTTTCAAAATATTAAGCATGTCCAAAAAGACTAGGTGCATCTTATACATAAAGTGTGTCATATGCGAAAGGATTTACGAAATGCAGTAAAACTTCTTTAAAAGGAGCTCGGTTATAAGGAGAATTTGCTTATAAAGAGAAAAATCCCTTTTCCAGATTCATTTTCATATATTCCTATAGTGATGAAATCCTCTTAGAAGGAGGAAAATACTCTATAACCTCGGATATAAGGAGCTTATTACCCTTTTTTCATAGAAAATCAAAGTTTATTGAGCCTCTCACAATTTACAGAATCGTGGTAAATGAAGCACAACTGGAATTATAATCAAACATCTATCAGTAAGTCAAACACAATCATACAATCAAGAAAAAAAAAGCTACAAATCATATTCATACGGTTAAATAAACACCCTATATATAAAAAGGCATTAGTTTGTCGCTGGTCCCCACCCTATTGAAATAAGCTTGATTGCTTGCCAAGGAACAGATAAACCAAAAGAGGCTACATACAAGTGTGTAGTTTTTTCAAAGTTAACTCGATTTTTCTCCAAATTATCAAGGATTTTAGTATTTTTATGGGCCCATTTGTGATGAAGATTCTCACTATTGCAATGATTTTAAGAACCCATTATCATTAAAGAGAAAACGACAAAATACATCACATGCTCTCTTACCTATCATTAGCAACAAGAGACATCACATTTCAAAAACTCTGCAATTGTTTTCCGCACAGGAAAGTGGCTAATATTACGTTTTATTAAAAGGAAAATGCATAAATACAGCACAACCTATTAGTAAACATATCAGGTCATAATCCATTTACATATTGTGTTTGAGATTGCTGCACACATTGAAAAATTAAAGCCTGAACTTCTGAAATGGACTCTTCCGAGAACATCTGCTGGGACAGTGAGGTTGTCAGGCAGCCCGGTGGCCTGGTGATGTGGGTCAAAGAGATGCTACTTGCTGTCTAACTATTCCTGCGCTGGTGCAACATTCAGCCAAAGTTTATCTTTCCCATAGTAGTATCTCAGGTTTGATGGATCGGCCAGGGGGGATGATATAGCGATAGGGATCATATAGCGATAAAATTGTTAAAACTGAAGAAGAAATAATGAAAATTCAAGAAAGTTCTGACAAATTCGCTGAACAATTTGCAAAATTTGACAGTGACAAAAAAAAGAGAACGCTACTGATTGATGGAGTAAATGAAGACACTCCTGGCTCCCTAAGGGATACACTTGACCAATTAATTAATGCCATATATAGAAAAGGGAAGAAGCAAGCACCTACAGCTCATCAGAAAAAAATCCTAAACTTCAGGCCCAGACCCAGACCTATAGTTGTTATCTTCTCAGCATTACACTACAAGACACAGATCTTTGGGAGTGTAAAAAACCTGAAGAACAATTTGACCTGGAAAGGTGTACACTTATCGGATGACATCTCCCCCGAGGAAAAGAAAATGCAAAGAAATCTATGTTCAATCCAAGCACTGGCAAAGTCTAAAGGTATTGACTGCTACGTGAGAGGATCCACCATTACCATAGCAGGTCACCTATATCAATATAAAGACATTGACCAACTACCCTTTGAATTTAACATGGCAAATGCTAAGATTGTGGAAACACCAGACGACCTAGCATTTCAAGGAGAATTTGCACCTTTCTCAAACCTCTACAAATGTATGATCAAGTTTGAAGGCCATGAATACGATTCCATAGAGAGAGCCTATGCTGCCAAGATGTGTCTGATATCAAAACAGATGAATGTCCTCCGTAGAGTACTCGCTGCCCCAACCCCCATAGACTCTATGTATGCAGCCAAAAGATGTACAAAATCCAATGAATGGTATGATATGGACCAGGAGGTCATGGAAAAATTGATCTCAATCAAGTTTGAACATCCACATCTCAGGGAAATCCTAACCAATAGCCGAGGCAAATACCTATATGAAGCTACTCCCCACAAAATATATGGTACAGGTCTACATCTAGGACAAAAAGAGGAGATCACTATCGACAACATAGCTGCCAGTGGATATGGAAACAAGCTCTGTTGCGATAACAGAGATTAATTTGTCCATAGTAGCATGGTCAACCTGAGGGGGACCTATGGTGGTTGGGGTAGCTGTAAATTCTCCATAAATTCCAAGACCGGGGGAGGTGGCTCATACCCTTGAATATTCTGGGTATCTATATTATTAAAAAATAATTTGCATCGGTAGAAACAAAAAACTTATTACAGTGTCCTTCTGAGTCAACAAAAGAGGCCGTATTCATGGCATTAAATGGTTTAAGGATTTTATTCAATTCCCTCCAGAATTGCTTACTATTCCCTTTACAATTGTCCAAGCTTGTTTCGACTGTACTGCCCTTGGCCTCTTTACAGGCTTTTGTAATCCAGCATCTCTCTATGTTGAGTGACCATATCCCTGCAATCGGCCATCCTCTCTAATCTCATTTGTCATCCAGTTATTATGGACCACCCTATAGGTAATTTGTTTCATCGGACAGATATTATCTAAAAAGAGCTTTACCTGTGACAGGATTAACTTCCATTGGTTTGATGGATCATTCTCGGTGAAAAAATCAGACCAATCCTCACAGACCAGGTCCTCCATCAGTTGGTTTCTGTCATAATACCGGTAACTTCTTCCTATGAAGGAACTGATTGGGGCCTTTTCTCTATTCATTTTCTTAACTTTGACAACTGGCAGGTGATCACTGATCAGATCAGGGAGAGGCCCTGCCATGCTGATATGGTCTGAGTTAGATCCAGGCAGGTTCCAGATTTAGGACGAGTGACTTGGTCTGTAATGAGGTGCCTTAGACCAACAACAGCAGCGCTGTTTATTAGAGCCTTGGTTTCAGACCCATCAACATCTAGCATGTTTACATTAAAGTCCCCCAGGGCCCATATTTCAATAAAACCATGATCAATATTATTGACACAGGCCTCAAACTGCTCGATGAACCCTCCAAGCAAGCCTTTAGGAGGCCTGTAAACATTTAATACGGCTGTGTGTTTAAACTTGGGTTTTTCAATTTTTTTGGTCAAACATTCAATATCATGCTTCCAGGTCTGTTCAGTATTATTATAGTTAAGGTCTGTATTTTCTGCCTTACTTACATTTTCACCACATACTGCAAATCCTCGCGTATTTATAAGGTCAGACTTCAAAATGAGATGGATAGAGGGGCTTGGGGAAGGTGGTCATTCACTGAAACCCTCCCTAAGGGTTTGCCTAATGTCTACACGAGGGGTAGGACATCAAGTAGAACAAAAGTTATGTCATTTTCAAAATATTAAGCATGTCCAAAAAGACTAGGTGCATCTTATACATAAAGTGTGTCATATGCGAAAGGATTTACGAAATGCAGTAAAACTTCTTTAAAAGGAGCTCGGTTATAAGGAGAATTTGCTTATAAAGAGAAAAATCCCTTTTCCAGATTCATTTTCATATATTCCTATAGTGATGAAATCCTCTTAGAAGGAGGAAAATACTCTATAACCTCGGATATAAGGAGCTTATTACCCTTTTTTCATAGAAAATCAAAGTTTATTGAGCCTCTCACAATTTACAGAATCGTGGTAAATGAAGCACAACTGGAATTATAATCAAACATCTATCAGTAAGTCAAACACAATCATACAATCAAGAAAAAAAAAGCTACAAATCATATTCATACGGTTAAATAAACACCCTATATATAAAGAGGCATTAGTTTGTCGCTGGTCCCCACCCTATTGAAATAAGCTTGATTGCTTGCCAAGGAACAGATAAACCAAAAGAGGCTACATACAAGTGTGTAGTTTTTTCAAAGTTAACTCGATTTTTCTCCAAATTATCAAGGATTTTAGTATTTTTATGGGCCCATTTGTGATGAAGATTCTCACTATTGCAATGATTTTAAGAACCCATTATCATTAAAGAGAAAACGACAAAATACATCACATGCTCTCTTACCTATCATTAGCAACAAGAGACATCACATTTCAAAAACTCTGCAATTGTTTTCCGCACAGGAAAGTGGCTAATATTACGTTTTATTAAAAGGAAAATGCATAAATACAGCACAACCTATTAGTAAACATATCAGGTCATAATCCATTTACATATTGTGTTTGAGATTGCTGCACACATTGAAAAATTAAAGCCTGAACTTCTGAAATGGACTCTTCCGAGAACATCTGCTGGGACAGTGAGGTTGTCAGGCAGCCCGGTGGCCTGGTGATGTGGGTCAAAGAGATGCTACTTGCTGTCTAACTATTCCTGCGCTGGTGCAACATTCAGCCAAAGTTTATCTTTCCCATAGTAGTATCTCAGGTTTGATGGATCGGCCAGGGGGGATGATATAGCGATAGGGATCATATAGCGATAAAATTGTTAAAACTGAAGAAGAAATAATGAAAATTCAAGAAAGTTCTGACAAATTCGCTGAACAATTTGCAAAATTTGACAGTGACAAAAAAAAGAGAACGCTACTGATTGATGGAGTAAATGAAGACACTCCTGGCTCCCTAAGGGATACACTTGACCAATTAATTAATGCCATATATAGAAAAGGGAAGAAGCAAGCACCTACAGCTCATCAGAAAAAAATCCTAAACTTCAGGCCCAGACCCAGACCTATAGTTGTTATCTTCTCAGCATTACACTACAAGACACAGATCTTTGGGAGTGTAAAAAACCTGAAGAACAATTTGACCTGGAAAGGTGTACACTTATCGGATGACATCTCCCCCGAGGAAAAGAAAATGCAAAGAAATCTATGTTCAATCCAAGCACTGGCAAAGTCTAAAGGTATTGACTGCTACGTGAGAGGATCCACCATTACCATAGCAGGTCACCTATATCAATATAAAGACATTGACCAACTACCCTTTGAATTTAACATGGCAAATGCTAAGATTGTGGAAACACCAGACGACCTAGCATTTCAAGGAGAATTTGCACCTTTCTCAAACCTCTACAAATGTATGATCAAGTTTGAAGGCCATGAATACGATTCCATAGAGAGAGCCTATGCTGCCAAGATGTGTCTGATATCAAAACAGATGAATGTCCTCCGTAGAGTACTCGCTGCCCCAACCCCCATAGACTCTATGTATGCAGCCAAAAGATGTACAAAATCCAATGAATGGTATGATATGGACCAGGAGGTCATGGAAAAATTGATCTCAATCAAGTTTGAACATCCACATCTCAGGGAAATCCTAACCAATAGCCGAGGCAAATACCTATATGAAGCTACTCCCCACAAAATATATGGTACAGGTCTACATCTAGGACAAAAAGAGGAGATCACTATCGACAACATAGCTGCCAGTGGATATGGAAACAAGCTCTGTTGCGATAACAGAGATTAATTTGTCCATAGTAGCATGGTCAACCTGAGGGGGACCTATGGTGGTTGGGGTAGCTGTAAATTCTCCATAAATTCCAAGACCGGGGGAGGTGGCTCATACCCTTGAATATTCTGGGTATCTATATTATTAAAAAATAATTTGCATCGGTAGAAACAAAAAACTTATTACAGTGTCCTTCTGAGTCAACAAAAGAGGCCGTATTCATGGCATTAAATGGTTTAAGGATTTTATTCAATTCCCTCCAGAATTGCTTACTATTCCCTTTACAATTGTCCAAGCTTGTTTCGACTGTACTGCCCTTGGCCTCTTTACAGGCTTTTGTAATCCAGCATCTCTCTATGTTGAGTGACCATATCCCTGCAATCGGCCATCCTCTCTAATCTCATTTGTCATCCAGTTATTATGGACCACCCTATAGGTAATTTGTTTCATCGGACAGATATTATCTAAAAAGAGCTTTACCTGTGACAGGATTAACTTCCATTGGTTTGATGGATCATTCTCGGTGAAAAAATCAGACCAATCCTCACAGACCAGGTCCTCCATCAGTTGGTTTCTGTCATAATACCGGTAACTTCTTCCTATGAAGGAACTGATTGGGGCCTTTTCTCTATTCATTTTCTTAACTTTGACAACTGGCAGGTGATCACTGATCAGATCAGGGAGAGGCCCTGCCATGCTGATATGGTCTGAGTTAGATCCAGGCAGGTTCCAGATTTAGGACGAGTGACTTGGTCTGTAATGAGGTGCCTTAGACCAACAACAGCAGCGCTGTTTATTAGAGCCTTGGTTTCAGACCCATCAACATCTAGCATGTTTACATTAAAGTCCCCCAGGGCCCATATTTCAATAAAACCATGATCAATATTATTGACACAGGCCTCAAACTGCTCGATGAACCCTCCAAGCAAGCCTTTAGGAGGCCTGTAAACATTTAATACGGCTGTGTGTTTAAACTTGGGTTTTTCAATTTTTTTGGTCAAACATTCAATATCATGCTTCCAGGTCTGTTCAGTATTATTATAGTTAAGGTCTGTATTTTCTGCCTTACTTACATTTTCACCACATACTGCAAATCCTCGCGTATTTATAAGGTCAGACTTCAAAATGAGATGGATAGAGGGGCTTGGGGAAGGTGGTCATTCACTGAAACCCTCCCTAAGGGTTTGCCTAATGTCTACACGAGGGGTAGGACATCAAGTAGAACAAAAGTTATGTCATTTTCAAAATATTAAGCATGTCCAAAAAGACTAGGTGCATCTTATACATAAAGTGTGTCATATGCGAAAGGATTTACGAAATGCAGTAAAACTTCTTTAAAAGGAGCTCGGTTATAAGGAGAATTTGCTTATAAAGAGAAAAATCCCTTTTCCAGATTCATTTTCATATATTCCTATAGTGATGAAATCCTCTTAGAAGGAGGAAAATACTCTATAACCTCGGATATAAGGAGCTTATTACCCTTTTTTCATAGAAAATCAAAGTTTATTGAGCCTCTCACAATTTACAGAATCGTGGTAAATGAAGCACAACTGGAATTATAATCAAACATCTATCAGTAAGTCAAACACAATCATACAATCAAGAAAAAAAAAGCTACAAATCATATTCATACGGTTAAATAAACACCCTATATATAAAGAGGCATTAGTTTGTCGCTGGTCCCCACCCTATTGAAATAAGCTTGATTGCTTGCCAAGGAACAGATAAACCAAAAGAGGCTACATACAAGTGTGTAGTTTTTTCAAAGTTAACTCGATTTTTCTCCAAATTATCAAGGATTTTAGTATTTTTATGGGCCCATTTGTGATGAAGATTCTCACTATTGCAATGATTTTAAGAACCCATTATCATTAAAGAGAAAACGACAAAATACATCACATGCTCTCTTACCTATCATTAGCAACAAGAGACATCACATTTCAAAAACTCTGCAATTGTTTTCCGCACAGGAAAGTGGCTAATATTACGTTTTATTAAAAGGAAAATGCATAAATACAGCACAACCTATTAGTAAACATATCAGGTCATAATCCATTTACATATTGTGTTTGAGATTGCTGCACACATTGAAAAATTAAAGCCTGAACTTCTGAAATGGACTCTTCCGAGAACATCTGCTGGGACAGTGAGGTTGTCAGGCAGCCCGGTGGCCTGGTGATGTGGGTCAAAGAGATGCTACTTGCTGTCTAACTATTCCTGCGCTGGTGCAACATTCAGCCAAAGTTTATCTTTCCCATAGTAGTATCTCAGGTTTGATGGATCGGCCAGGGGGGATGATATAGCGATAGGGATCATATAGCGATAAAATTGTTAAAACTGAAGAAGAAATAATGAAAATTCAAGAAAGTTCTGACAAATTCGCTGAACAATTTGCAAAATTTGACAGTGACAAAAAAAAGAGAACGCTACTGATTGATGGAGTAAATGAAGACACTCCTGGCTCCCTAAGGGATACACTTGACCAATTAATTAATGCCATATATAGAAAAGGGAAGAAGCAAGCACCTACAGCTCATCAGAAAAAAATCCTAAACTTCAGGCCCAGACCCAGACCTATAGTTGTTATCTTCTCAGCATTACACTACAAGACACAGATCTTTGGGAGTGTAAAAAACCTGAAGAACAATTTGACCTGGAAAGGTGTACACTTATCGGATGACATCTCCCCCGAGGAAAAGAAAATGCAAAGAAATCTATGTTCAATCCAAGCACTGGCAAAGTCTAAAGGTATTGACTGCTACGTGAGAGGATCCACCATTACCATAGCAGGTCACCTATATCAATATAAAGACATTGACCAACTACCCTTTGAATTTAACATGGCAAATGCTAAGATTGTGGAAACACCAGACGACCTAGCATTTCAAGGAGAATTTGCACCTTTCTCAAACCTCTACAAATGTATGATCAAGTTTGAAGGCCATGAATACGATTCCATAGAGAGAGCCTATGCTGCCAAGATGTGTCTGATATCAAAACAGATGAATGTCCTCCGTAGAGTACTCGCTGCCCCAACCCCCATAGACTCTATGTATGCAGCCAAAAGATGTACAAAATCCAATGAATGGTATGATATGGACCAGGAGGTCATGGAAAAATTGATCTCAATCAAGTTTGAACATCCACATCTCAGGGAAATCCTAACCAATAGCCGAGGCAAATACCTATATGAAGCTACTCCCCACAAAATATATGGTACAGGTCTACATCTAGGACAAAAAGAGGAGATCACTATCGACAACATAGCTGCCAGTGGATATGGAAACAAGCTCTGTTGCGATAACAGAGATTAATTTGTCCATAGTAGCATGGTCAACCTGAGGGGGACCTATGGTGGTTGGGGTAGCTGTAAATTCTCCATAAATTCCAAGACCGGGGGAGGTGGCTCATACCCTTGAATATTCTGGGTATCTATATTATTAAAAAATAATTTGCATCGGTAGAAACAAAAAACTTATTACAGTGTCCTTCTGAGTCAACAAAAGAGGCCGTATTCATGGCATTAAATGGTTTAAGGATTTTATTCAATTCCCTCCAGAATTGCTTACTATTCCCTTTACAATTGTCCAAGCTTGTTTCGACTGTACTGCCCTTGGCCTCTTTACAGGCTTTTGTAATCCAGCATCTCTCTATGTTGAGTGACCATATCCCTGCAATCGGCCATCCTCTCTAATCTCATTTGTCATCCAGTTATTATGGACCACCCTATAGGTAATTTGTTTCATCGGACAGATATTATCTAAAAAGAGCTTTACCTGTGACAGGATTAACTTCCATTGGTTTGATGGATCATTCTCGGTGAAAAAATCAGACCAATCCTCACAGACCAGGTCCTCCATCAGTTGGTTTCTGTCATAATACCGGTAACTTCTTCCTATGAAGGAACTGATTGGGGCCTTTTCTCTATTCATTTTCTTAACTTTGACAACTGGCAGGTGATCACTGATCAGATCAGGGAGAGGCCCTGCCATGCTGATATGGTCTGAGTTAGATCCAGGCAGGTTCCAGATTTAGGACGAGTGACTTGGTCTGTAATGAGGTGCCTTAGACCAACAACAGCAGCGCTGTTTATTAGAGCCTTGGTTTCAGACCCATCAACATCTAGCATGTTTACATTAAAGTCCCCCAGGGCCCATATTTCAATAAAACCATGATCAATATTATTGACACAGGCCTCAAACTGCTCGATGAACCCTCCAAGCAAGCCTTTAGGAGGCCTGTAAACATTTAATACGGCTGTTTGTTTAAACTTGGGTTTTTCAATTTTTTTGGTCAAACATTCAATATCATGCTTCCAGGTCTGTTCAGTATTATTATAGTTTAGGTCTGTATTTTCTGCCTTACTTACATTTTCACCACATACTGCAAATCCTCGCGTATTTATAAGGTCAGACTTCAAAATGAGATGGATAGAGGGGCTTGGGGAAGGTGGTCATTCACTGAAACCCTCCCTAAGGGTTTACCTAATTTCTACATGAGGGGTAGGACATCAAGTAGAACAAAAGTTATGTCATATTCAAAATATTATAAAGTTGACCAATTAATTAATGATGTTGGTCTAAGCTTCAACAGCTCAGTAGCAGATGCCATATATAGAAAAGGGAAGAAGCAATCACCTACAGCTCATCAGAAAAAAATCCCAAACTTCAGGCCCAGACCCAGACCTATAGTTGTTATCTTCTCAGCATTACACTACAAGACACAGATCTTTGGGAGTGTAAAAAACCTGAAGAACAATTTGACCTGGAAAGGTTTACACTTATCGGATGACATCTCCCCCGAGGAAAAGAAAATGCAAAGAAATCTACTTTCAATCCAAGCACTGGCAAAGTCTAAAGGTATTGACTGCTACGTGAGAGGATCCACCATTACCATAGCAGGTCACCTATATCAATATAAAGACATTGACCAACTACCCTTTGAACTTAACATGGCAAATGCTAAGACTGTGGAAACACCAGACGACCTAGCATTTCAAGGAGAATTTGCACCTTTCTCAAACCTCTACAAATGTATGATCAAGTTTGAAGGCCATGAATACGATTCCATAGAGAGAGCCTATGCTGCCAAGATGTGTCTGATATCAAAACAGATGAATGTCCTCCGTAGAGTACTCGCTGCCCCAACCCCCATAGACTCTATGTATGCAGCCAAAGGATGTACAAAATCCAATGAATGGTATGATATGGACCAGGAGGTCATGGAAAAATTGATCTCAATCAAGTTTGAACATCCACATCTCAGGGAAATCCTAACCAATAGCCGAGGCAAATACCTATATGAAGCTACTCCCCACAAAATATATGGTACAGGTCTACATCTAGGACAAAAAGAGGAGATCACTATCGACAACATAGCTGCCAGTGGATATGGAAACAAGCTGGGTGAACTACTGATGAAACACAGATACACCATTACAGGAGAAAAGCCACTCGCTACTGCAGAAGAAATCAGACTCCAAAAAGCAAGAGACAATGATAAATAAATATATTGATCCAAGTCTATCTAAAAAAAAACAGTGTATAAAAATCATTGATATCAAATAGAAATATATAGTATAAAACCGTATCATACAGAGACTCGACGGTTGGTTATGTACCCGCTAGTTTTCCAAAATGCGTGTCTAATTCCAAGTAAATGATCTACTCATCCATGTTTTGGGGCGGCATAAAGGCCTATGCCCACTGAATGAAATCTATGTATATATACTACCTAGGGTCTTGGAGAGAAATTACATGTATAAGATTTGATATAAGTTTTATTACTGAATATGCACATGTAGATGTACTCTACATGAGCATTATGTATGCAATACAACTCAGTTGACCAGCTACATGGCATCAGAGGCCTCAAACTACTACATCTTAATGCTAGGAGTATTAACTCAAATTATGCATCCATCTGTGCAGAATTGTACCCTGCAAATTTAGATATATACCCTTTCTCTGAAAATTGGTTCAAATGTGAAGATGATGAAAGTAGCTGCCAACTAGCAGGATATGTAAGATATAGACTAGATAGACAAGTACTAAATGAAAAAGGGAATATCAAGACTGGAGGTGGGGTTGCTTTATACATTAAAAACTTGTTGATCCATGATTATCAAAGGTATTCTCATCTCAATATATCTGATGAAAATATTGAAATACAAAATATTGTAATATCAAAACTGCATATGAAACAAATCATCTTGTTTAATGTGTATAGACCACCGGATGGTAACCAAGCTGCTTGCATTGACTCCCTAACTGATGTAATTTCTCAAATTGAAAACAAAAAAAATATTGAGATTATTTGTATGGGTGATATGAACTTTAATGTACGTGAGGATTCCGACATGGTTAATAATCTTCTAAATAGACTAAAAGGGTTTGGTCTTAAACAAGAAATTAATAATCCCACAAGGAAAAATGCAACCTTGGATCTCATTTTCACTAATATACGTCCAAATTTTATAACCACTGGAATTACAAATAACTTCATCTCAGACCATCTCCCTATCTTTCTCATAAGAAAAAAATGGAAACCTAACAAAGAACTTACCTACATTGAAGGTAGATTACCTGATGAACTATTATTAAATGAATTTGACGCATATGATTGGTCAACCTTTGACAATACCCAAAATGTAAATATTGCTTGGAATGAAGTGGAAAATGCAATAAGAAATATATTAGACAGATTTTGTCCTCTACACAAATTCCTAGTAAAAAAGTATAGAGATCCTTGGATGAATCAACACGTATATGAATCTATAAGAGACAAAAACAAATTACTCTGGTCTGCCCGAAAATCTTTAGATGAACGCAAATGGATCCAAGCCTCAACCTGTAGAAATAAGACAAACAAAATAATTAATAAAGCTAGAAGAAATTTCTTTAAAGAACAAATTGAAGAATACAAAAATGATGATAGAAAGTTTTGGCGGACTATAAATAACCTTATACTGGGACATCCTAAAACGAGACAAATGATTAATCTAGTAGACCATGAAATTAATAATACCCCCATCCCTGCTGACCAATTCCAAATTTTATAAACAATTACTTCACACAGATTGGTCCCTTACTTGCAAAAGATCTCTATATCCCCTGGAAACCTTACGACGACACCTGTCTAAATTCAATTGAGCCTTTTACCACTAATGTAAAAGAAGTTTCCAAGTTGATCCATGATATAAATACAATAAAATCCTCAGCAATTGATAATATATCAACCAAGGTCTTAAAAACTGTGTTCAAACATTCACCTGAAAGACTTGTAAAAATCTTTAACCTATCTTTTATGACTAACACTGTACCAGACTCATGGAAGCTATCTAAAGTAACCCCCATCCCCAAATCAGGTGATACAAAAATGGTAAATAATTATAGACCTATTTCCCTTCTACCGCTACCATGTAAACTATTGGAGAAAATTGTACATAACAGAGTATATGGTTTCTTGGTTAAAGAAAATATCTTAACCCCTAAGCAGGGTGGTTTTCGAGCAGGATACAGCACAGTGGATACACTTTCTAAATTTACTGATGATATTAAAAGGGAATTAAATGTTGGAAATTCTACCATTTCTGCCTTCATTGATCTCAGAAAGGCTTTTGATACAGTAGACCATTCGGTTCTTTTAATTAAACTACATCACTATGGAATCCATTCGGACAACTATCACTGGTTCAAAAACTATTTATCCAACAGACAACAACTGGTATATGCAAATGGTTTGAGTTCTGATCTGGAAAATATAACTTGTGGAGTACCTCAAGGCTCTATATTGGGTCCTTTATTATTTTTATTATATGTAAATGATGTAATTAAGTGTATTAAGACATGTAATATTAGACTTTATGCAGATGACACAGTGATTTATTCATCCCACAATAGCTTCAATCAAGCTAAGATAGAATTACAATGTGACCTAGAAAATTACTATACCTGGTGTATTCAAAACAAATTGTCGATTAACATTACAAAAACAAAAATTATGTTATTTACTTCTTCTAACCAAAAACTAAAAACTTTGGAAGCAAACATCTCTATGAATAATCAATTATTGCAAATTGTCCCAAGTTATAAGTATCTCGGTGTGACCCTTGACCCTCTCCTCTCTTACAAATATCATCTAAAAAACCAGACCAAGACTATTGCCTATAAAACATACAAACTGTGTTTATTAAGAAAATATCTAGATGTAAAATTATCCGTGAAAATTTATAAAACCACGATACTTCCTTATATGGACTATGCAGATATCTGTTTTTCAACAACTTATGGTAAATATTTGGATCCACTACAATATGCTCAAAATAGATGTTTGAAAATATGTTTGAAAGTACCTCATATTACAAATACAAACTTTATACATAATATCACTGGTTGTAATAAATTAACGGATAGAAGATTTGCTCATACTATAAATTATATGTATAGCCGTTCGAGATCAATAGATTATAAAATTATACAAAGGCTCCAAACCAGACAACATGATGCTCCCCTCTGTGAAACAATTACCCCAAACTGTCTTTCCTATAGTAGAAGTGTGGAGTTTCATGGTGCCATAACATGGAATGCTCTATCATGTGGTAGAAGGAACGCGGAAACTTTGGAAATATTTAAAAAGGATACTAGAATATACCTTAAAACCCTTCTACCCTACACATAACATTTAACAGATTATTGTATTCTTACTTATTTTTCAATGATTCTCTCCATTACCCTTTAAAATTTCTAATATATCCTTATCTAGTGTCTAGTTTCCTACTTTAGTAAAATGATCAAATAGCTAGGACCAGAAGGATCAACCCATAACACTTATTTAGTGGGGATGAGGTCCATAGCTTTCTTTTTGCCACATGAAATTACTTTTTTAGTAGTTATTAGGTCTAATTTCTTACTACTTTTCTCTTAATATCTTATCTCACATGAAACAATCAGAAGACTTGATGAAGCTTCTGCTTGTCATATTGTTACTCTACCACTGTATATATATATATATATATATATATATATATATATATATATATATATATTACTAGCAAAGAATAACTGTAACTATCATAGAAATTATGACTCTTATATAAAGACGCAAGTGTTAATTTGTAACGGTAACATACTTTATTGGCAATAAAGATCTTTAAAAAAAAAAATAAAAATTTGCCATGAAACTGAGCCACTATTTGCCATGAAACTAGGCCCGTATTTGCCGTGAAACTGAGCCAGTATTTGCTGTGAAACTAGGCCACTTTTTGCTAAAAAGAGGGTAAATTTTTTTGCCCCCCCTCAAGAGGGGTCTGGATTTTTTATCCCCCTCAAACCCACCAGGTCCCCCTGTTGGTAAATAATGACCACTCCCTTATGTCTTATAAGAGTTTTCAACATTTCTGACTGAGGGTTATCTCACGAGGTGAAGCCTAGTAAGATAACTACTCATGGACCCACAACTCATGAACTCGCTACTCATGGACCCGCTACTCATGGACCCACTATTCATGGACCCACTACTCATGAACTCGCTACTCATGGACCCACTACTCATGGACCCGGTACTCATGGACCCGGTACTCATGGACCCACTACTCATGGACCCACTACTCATGGACCCACTACTCATGGACCCACTACTCATGAACCCACTACTCATGAACCCACCACTCATGGACCCACTACTCATGGCCCCACTACTCATGAACCTACAACTCATGAACCCGCTACTCATGGACCCACTACTCATGGACACACTACTCATGGACCCACTACTCATGGACCCACTACTCATGGACCCACTACTCATGGACCCACTACTCATGGACCCACTACTTATGGACCCACTACTCATGGACCCACTACTCATGGACCCACTACTCATGGACCCACAACTCATGAACCCACAACTCATGAACCCACTACTCATGGACCCACTACTCATGAACCCACTACTCATGGACCCGGTACTCATGGACCCACTACTCATGGACCCACTACTCATGGACCCACTACTCATGGACCCACTACTCATGGACCCACAACTCATGGACCCGGTACTCATGGACCCACTACTCATGGACCCACTACTCATGGACCCACTACTCATGGACCCACTCCTCATGAACTCGCTACTCATGAATCCACAACTCATGAACCCACAACTCATGGACCCACTACTCATGGCCCCACTACTTATGGACCCACAACTCATGAACTCGCTACTCATGGACCCTCTACTCATGAACCCGCTACTCATGGACCCACTACTCATGGACCCACTACTCATGGACCCACTACTCATGAACCCACTACTCATGGACCCACTACTCATGGACCCACAACTCATGACCTCGCTACTCATGGACCCACTACTCATGGACCCACTACTCATGAACTCACTACTCATGGACCCACTACTCATGGACCCACTACTCATGGACCCACTACTCATGGACCCACTACTCAAGGACCCACAACTCATGAACTCGCTACTCATGGACCCACTACTCATGGACCCACTACTCATGGACCCACTACTCATGGCCCCACTACTCATGAACTCGCTACTCATGAACCCACTACTCATGGACCCACTACTCATGGACCCACTACTCATGGACCCACAACTCATGAACTCGCTACTCATGAACCCACTACTCATGGACCCACTACTCATGGACCCACAACTCATGAACTCGCCACTCATGAACCCACTACTCATGGACCCACTACTCATGGACCCAATACTCATGGACCCACTACTCATGGACCCACTACTCATGGACCCACTACTCATGGACCCACTACTCATGGACCCACTACTTATGGACCCAAAACTCATGGACCCACTACTCATGAACCCGCTTCTCATGGCCCCACTACTCATGGACCCACTACTCATGGACCCACAACTCATGAACCCACTACTCATGAACCCGCTACTCATGGACCCACTACTCATGGACCCACTACTCATGGACCCACTACTCATGGACCCACTACTCATGGACCCACTACTCATGGACCCACTACTCATGGACCCACTACTCATGAACCAACTACTCATGGACCCACTACTCATGGCCCCACTACTCATGGACCCACTACTCATGGACCCACTACTCATGGACCCACTACTCATGGACCCACTACTCATGAACCCACTACTCATGGACCCGCTACTCATGGACCCACTACTCATGGCCCCACTACTCATGGACCCACTACTCATGGACCCACTACTCATGGACCCACTACTCATGGACCCACTACTCATAAACCCACAACTCATGGACCCACTACTCATGAACCCACTACTCATGGACCTACTACTCATGAACCCACAACTCATGGACCCACTACTCATGGACCCACTACTCATGGACCCACTACTCATGGACCCACTACTCATGGACCCACTACTCATGAACCCACTACTCATGAACCCACTACTCATGGACCCACTACTCATGGACCCACTACTCATGGACCCACTACTCATGGACCCACAACTCATGGACCCGGTACTCATCGACCCGGTACTCATGGCCCCACTACTCATGAACCTGCTACTCATGGCCCCACTACTCATGGACCCATTACTCATGGCCCCACTACTCATGAACCCATTACTCATGGACCCACTACTCATGGACCCACTACTCATGAACCCGCTACTCATGGCCCCACTACTCATGGACCCACAACTCATGAACTCGCTACTCATGGACCCTCTACTCATGAACCCGCGACTCATGGACCCACTACTCATGGCCCCACTACTCATGGACCCACAACTCATGAACTCGCTACTCATGGACCCACTACTCATGAACTCGCTACTCATGGACCCACTACTCATGAACCCGCTACTCATGGACCCACTACTCATGGACCCACAACTCATGGACCCACTAATCATGAACCTTTGTCTATTATCTTCTCCCCTGGAACCAGTGATGTGCACCAGCTCCGTGAGACCGGGTCAGGAGGAAGACATCACCTGGTCCCTCTGTGTGTGTACACAGGGTGGGGGGCTGTGTAGGTCACGTGACCCCCAGTTCTCATGTGATGTCATGTGTGTACTGGTGTGCACCTTCAGTATTGGGCATGGTCAGCAGAGGACTTTCTATAAGAAAGAAAATGAATAGAAAAAAATGGGTTAAGTTAATCCCACATTTGTCCTTAAAAATTACATTACTTTCTATCTTTACTCTTCTTCTGTCATTCTCTGTAACGGGGGTTAAATACTATTGAAGTGGAGGCAATAGGGGCAGCTGAAAAAGCACAGGGGGATAAGCTGTGCAGATATTGGTACACTGTCAAAAAAAACTGTTGAATCTACCAGGGATCCTGTGTGGTTTTTGCAAAAAGCCCCAGGTGGCACATTTTACTGTAATCTATATTGTCAACCTGGCATAGTGTGGGGGCTGGTCCACTGCCACTATTTGTACCCCAGATTTTTTCTCTTTCACTCAGCCTTTGCTTTGTCAAGGCCTTACACCAGGCTATAGTGATGAAGGTTATCTAACTTCAAGGGCCGCTCATTCATCAATGCATCATGCCCATTGGTCGTCATGATGCATGAATGCGGCATGTACCTGGAGGGTTGGCATGATGCATCAATGAAATGCTGGCTAACAGACTCACTAGCACTTCATTGGTGCATCACGAAGACCATTGGGCATGATGCATTACTGCATCAGCGGCCCTTAAAGGGTTAAGAACAACTTTCTATCAAGGATTATTATAATCATTTTCCACCAACACATTGGTGCTTAGTAGTATAGTATGTATCCGAACGGGACTATATCTAATCTAAGGATATTACTCACTGGGGATGCAGCCAATCAGAGGCCTCCCTTTTGGCGGGAAATTCAAATGTTGGGTCACGTGACCTAGACCCCCCATGGTGTGGTGCCAAAATGGACCAATCAGAAACCTCCCTTTTGGTGGGAAATTCAAAATGGTAACATGACCCAAACCCCCTGTGGTGTGCCGCCAAAATGGCACCCTCTGATTGGCTGGCTGTTTAGGTCATGTGACCTATATTATGCAAATAAGGTCACATGACCCTAATTTGAATGGACCAATCAGAGGTCAAATGGCTCTGATTGGTTGGCTGTCCACACGTCATACCGTCAGCTGTATGCAAGCAAGTAGTTATGTGACCTTATTAGCATAAAGAGGTGTGGTTTATTATGTAGATGAGGGTGTGACTATAGTGAGATATTTTTTATATGAATAAAAAAAGGCAAGCTGAAAGCTTGCCAAGAAAAAAAAACTTTTTGGGGGGCCCTTGGGGTGGGGGGGCCTTAGGGGGGACCATTGGGTTGGATGGCCTTGGGGGGGCCCTGTTTTTTTTTTTGGAAACCCGCCCCTTGGGTAGGGGCGGGTTTACTAAAAATAAAAACTTAACAAATAAATTTATTTTATTTTTTTTTATTTTAATAAATAATATTTATATTTTATTATTTACAAGTTGCCAAATACAAGTTCACACTCTCTACATAACATAGTCAAATATCGGAGAGGAACATGACAGAACCCACACATTGAGATGTACACATTCAACTTTTGTTTGTCATAATTCAGACTGTATATGGTGTAATCTTGGTGTACAACTTTGGAGCAAGTTCACTCTTGAAATGAAGGATAGGTGTAAGCCATATTTCCCATCCATATCTCATCGATATTACAAGTGAAATCTACTGAAGAGCTATACCAAGTACTCCATTCAGTTTGTCTGGACATGATACTTCTCAGTTGAGCAGCTGGTACACCGGGGTAAGGAACTTTGCTACGCAAAATTCGGTCGACACACTTTTGACAAAAAGAGTCGAATGTTCGCTTTGAACAATGGCACATCTTTCTCAAGAAGTCTGAGCTCTCTTCCAAAAGAGAAAGCAACGTGTTGATCAATTCTATTGTATATCGCCTTTTGACGAAAGCACATGTGTTCTCGTTATGGAATTGATATACTCCTAGAGCTCTATCTGTGGTGGTACCAACCACTCTTTGAAATGCATCTTTTTGAAACACACACTCAATGAATCAAATACAACATTAAAAACAAACACTTTATGAACACCTTGGTTTAACAACATGGCCTTAAAGAACAACACATCTGATGCATCTATTATTTCCCAAGTGAAAATGGGATCGCAAGTACACATTGTCTTGGTTTTTTTTTCAACACTGATATACAAGGTAAGTCGGTGGACATAGTAGATGAGGTTAATACAACAACAAAGGATATTATCGACACACTTTTGACAAAAAGAGTCAAATGTTCCCTCTGAACAATGGCACATCTTTCTCAAGAAGTCTGAGCTCTCTTCCAAAAGAGAAAGCAACGTGTTGATCGATTCTATCATATATCGCCTTTTGACGAAAGCACATGTGTTCTCGTTATGGAATTGATATACTCCTAGAGCTCTATCTGTGGTGGTACCAACCACTCTTTGAAATGCATCTTTTTGAAACACACACTCAATGAATCAAATACAACATTAGAAACGAACACTTTATGAACACCTTGGTTTAACAAGGGGGCCTTAATGAACAACACATCTGATGCATCTTTTAATTCCCAAGTGAAAATGGGATCGCAAGTACACATTGTCTTGTTTTTTTTTCAACACTGATACACGAGGTAAGTCGGTGGACGTAGTAGATGAAGTTAATACAACAACAAAGGATATTATCTCACCGGCTTATCTACATCTACATTTTTTTTTTCCTTTACAGTTATTGAAATTTCTTTTTTATTATATATTTTTTTTTATTTTCATAACTCTAAAGGACTTGTCGTCACTCCGTGAGAATGTACGCGACGCTTCACATATAAGTAACTCAGTCCCTTTTTCTCTATCGTGTAAGTGCGCATTTTGTTTTCTATTACTTTAAAATTTGTATTAACAGCGTGGATAGTTTTTCGTTTAAAAAAAAACATCCAAGAAGTCTTTGGGTTCTTGAATGTTTTTTTTTTATGACACCCTTTGCACTCCATTTCTTTGATTTTCTTTCACCTATCGAGTCTTTATCGTAGCAAATGTAAGTCTTGGAATTGAGACTTAGAATTCCATCACCCTCCCACTCGGATTTGAAAAGACCCGGAGTTCTCTGATCGTGAACGTATCGTTTTTGACAACAAGCGAGTGGGATCCATTTGGTTTTTATCCTTACAAAAAGCTCTAATTGGTCATCGCACACCGCTGTTGGAATCCAGTTTTGTTTCTCTCTAAAGTAGATTCTCTCAGGTCGGGTTTCACAAGTTGGTCCAACGATTCACCGCTGAGAGCCACGTAAAGACTGTCAGTGTCCATTTGACAAAGAGCGTAATCGTGTCGATCGATAAATTTATCCAAAAAGTCGAACATGAACTCTAACATTTTCAACTTGGCGTACTGGTACACCATGAATCCTATTTGAATAGGAAGACTGTTTTCGGTTGCAGTTCGACACCATGAATCCTATTTGAATAGGAAGACTGTTTTCGGTTGCAGTTCGACTTCAAAGAGATCTGTGCTCAACTCTGTACCCTTTTTGAACCCCCACAAATTGGTCAATAATTTGAAGGTTCGACCCCTAGTGTATTTCATAGTAGTGTGTTTTTCTTTGTTGCAAATTGTTTTATCGTATGTGGTGTTTCCCATCAACTTGTAACAGTCTGACAGAGTTTTTTCGTTCGCGTTTACATCACCATGTCTTCGCGCCGTGGTTACTTTGTCTGCGAAACCGCCGAAGGGTTGTCTAGGAAAGTATTCTATGAACATCTGCACTTCGGTGACTATTAAACCATGATCCAAATACCACTTAAGAAGAGGTGTTCCCAAGAGAATCTTTTTTCCGTGGTAACTGCCTATCAAGGATCTCTGAGGAGCGTTCATCAGGTTTTCGTTGTTCGCAAAGTCTGTCATGTGAGTTCAAAATGGTCACGTTCATGAAAACAGGAGTCATTTCTTC
Organism: Acholoe squamosa; assembly: GCA_949317995.1. Taxonomy (NCBI): domain Eukaryota; kingdom Metazoa; phylum Annelida; class Polychaeta; order Phyllodocida; family Polynoidae; genus Acholoe; species Acholoe squamosa. The sequence goes on along the minus strand of OX439049.1, from coordinate 64,614,173 downwards.
GAAGTATTCATGTAGGTGAGGAGGAGTAGTAATGTCCACCTAAATCAAACCGAACATTTTCCCGTCTTTCACAGAGGATATGATGTCACTCTCTGTCATGGGATTTCGAACCGCTTTCAAGTCGTCGACCTGCCAGTGTTGTTCGGATGCCATAACCTGCGGGTCCTGGTGTTTCATCTTTCTCCATTCACACTCCCATACGTCGATCAACTTGTGACCTAGATCTTTTAAGTAAGCGGTTACTCTAGCTGTTCTGTCACGTTTCTCGGCAACCTAGAGATACTTCCCCTCCGTTGAAAGCGTGGCGAAGTTTCATGCTGTAGATGTGCTCCATAAAGCGTAACCACTCTAAAGCGGTCTTAGAGTGTCTTTGCCTAATTTTCGGGTCTCGGGTCGTCTCACCAGGTAATAACCTGTGCAGATTGCTTCGCTCATGCAGCGCAAGTACAGAGAGTTAGCATCTACACCTAGGATGTGTTCGCATGTTCTCGCTTCTTCGCCGTACTTGTGTTCCCTTATCAGCGTGGCACCCTTCTCGTGAAATCTATGGAAGATTATGGAAGGACCCCGACCAGATTTTTTTGTTTAGAGAGTGGAGGTGGGAGTCAAACTGGTGGAAGGTCACGCAATGGGGTCTCTGTGGTTTGAAAAAGGAACTGTAAAGTCAAACCCGGAAGGGAGATGCGGTCTTTGAACATGTCAATGTTGCGCTCCCTGAAAAATTTATCATGATTATTCAGTGCCTCTATGAAGGGTTTCATGTCTTTGTTGTTGTATTGGATCAAGTAATCTCTGAAAGTTTGCATGTTCTGTTCGGACCAAATTTTTTCACATTTGGCATAGTCAGATTCAGATATCTTGGTGTCAGTCAGTTTGCTGTCAAATGCAGATCTTGGTGGTAGTGTTCTGTTTTCCAGTAATTAAAATGTGTACTGTTCCATGTGTGGGTTCTATTGTATTCCTATGCTATATTCAACTATGACATGTAGAGAGTGTAAATATAATTGCTCGAAAATGAAAAAAATGAAATGAAATTATGACAAATAAAAAGTGGAATGTGTACTACTCCATATGTGGGTTCTATTGTATTTCTATTTAATATTTAACTACCATATGTAAATTTTATTTTTAGTAAACCCGCCCCTACTTAAGGGGCGGGTTTCCAAAAAAAAAAAAAGGGCCCCCCACCCAAGGCCCCCTAACCCAATGGTTCCCCCCAAAGGCCCCTCCACACCAAGGGCCCCCCAAATATTTCCTACTTTTTTTCTTTTTTTTCTTGGCAAGCTTTCAGCTTGCCTTTTTTCGTTTATATAAAAAATGTCTCACTATAGTCACACCCTCATCTACATAATAAACCACACCTCTTTATGCTAATAAGGTCACATAGCTACTTGCTTGCATACAGCTGATGGTATGACGTGTGGACAGCCAACCAATCAGAGGTCTCCATTTTGGCAAAAAAATTTAAAAAAATAGAGTCATGTAACCAAATTTTTCAAATTTCCCACCAAAATGACGACCTCTAATTGGTCCATTCAAATGAGGGTCACGTGACCTTATTTACATAAAATAGGTCACATGACCTTGTGGTGGTCCCGCGTCGTCTTCGAGGTACCTTCGTGGTCCTCGTGGGCGACGTCGAGAGCACCTCTATTACCCGACGCCTGGGGGCGCTGGAGTCCAGCGCCACGTCACCACTTGGTCACATGGCCCTCGACTCCGGTGTATATAAGGCCGTTGTACGGCCTTCCTCAGGGTCAGTCCAGCCCCGACTGACCATCGTGAGCGATGGTTGGCGGCTGCCCGGCTACCATATTCTAGTACTCCTCTGTGCTGCTGCACAGAGGAGGCGTATGTGGAATATCAACTGTAGACACTAGAAGGCCTAGTGTCGAACCTGATTTAGAGTTCAAACTCTGCCACCTGTAACTGTGATCGAGAACGGCTGATGCCTATGTGTTATTAGACAATAAAGTTTTAACTGGAACCTGAATAGTTGTTCTTCGTTGTTTATCGAAAGATTCGATTGAACATCGAGGGGTAGAACACTACACTGGTGCCGTGACCAGTTGTTAACTTTAGTCCGCATAGGTACTGCGAGCTTAAGTTCGACATGCAGGGTCACTTGGATGAAGGTGATGACCCCAATCACCAACATCAAGTGACTACAGGCCCGTTAGTGGATAGAAATGATCCACTAATCGGTGGTGGTTTGAACCACACCCTGATATTAGGTCCATTGTCTGACCCGTTGGGCCTGTATCAAAGGAGCCGACTACTCAATTGGCGAGTATCGACTCAACTCTCTCCGGCGGCTGAGAACTTCTTGAGGACACAGAGTTTGTCCTATGTAGAAAAATCAGCCTCGCCCGTGGGAACTCCAATGGGCCTTGGCAGTTGGTCCTTCGAGGGTCCCTCGCCCGTGTCGATACAAGGAAGTATTGACAGTGGCAGGGGACTCAACGAGGAGTTGCTGCAAGAGCCGCAACGCCAACTGCGCCAGGGTCGCCAGCAGTTGGATGCTCTCGCGAGTAACACCACGAAAGCTCAGGAGAAGAGTACAGAAATAGAGCTGAAATTGGAACAGCTTAGGCAGCAAGCGTTAGAGGCTTCGAACAAGACTCAGATCGCGAATAGAGAACTTACTGATCTTCAGGAGAAGGTCAAGCAGCTCTCTAGCGAAAAGGAGTCCTTGCTTGCAACGAAGTCGGAGATCGAGCGTAGTCGGTTGACAGAAATGGATTGTCAATCCCTAAAAGCGAAGATCGATCGCCTTGCTACTAGCCGCCGAGAATGTGTCGAGAGAGCTCGAAACGATTTTCGGGATGCCCAACACGAGCAGACGTCCCTTAAACATAAGTTGAAACTACAAGAAGTAGAAAAGACTATGTTGGAGGAGCAACTGCAAGAGTTGCGGCATGAGTTGAACCAACAATCAGCCGAGCATACTGAAGAAGTAGCTGAGCACCTAACGGCTTATGAAAAGCAGGTGAAACAGCTACGTCAGGAACGGGAGTCATTACTCTGTCAGATGCAAGCTGACGAGGATGCTCGAGCCAGGGACGAGGCAGAAATGCGTCGTCGCTGTGAGGAACGAATCGAACACGCAAACAAAATGGCGGAATATCAGGTTCTAATGGAACAAAAAGCGAGGCACGAGGCCGAGCTTAATTCCTTGAAGTCTGAATCCCTAGTAGCCCAATCACTGAAAGATCAGAAGGATTCGGATACTCTGGGAGCCATGCATGGAGAAATCGATGAGCTCCGACGAGAGATATTGTCTCGCAGAAAGGCTGATGAAGCCAGGGTGAATAAAGAAGTTCGTGATGAACTCGCACTCGAAGAACGTCTGAAGGAGCAGACGGAATCGAAATTGCGTACCGCTAGACTTCGAGATAAGCAACAAAGTAGTGAATGCAGCACTACTAGAGTTGCTACTCAAGAGGATCTAGTCGAAAACCCTGACTACAGAGAGTGGCTTGATCGTGCCATGAAGGAGGTCAAGCAGCTCTTTGCCATCAGCGAGCAACGAGATCTCTCGAAGCCCGAACATACCCGCCTGGAATTCCTAGTGTCGGAATTAAGACAGGCGGAACGTTCAAAACAGCAGGCTGAGATAGATAGAATGGTGGGGGCAATCGACGACATCTCGAAAGTTGATTCGAGGTCGCGTCGGACCCTACCTGTTCCTTCGATGCCACGCACCGATGGTCTAAGTGGAGTGATCGGACAGTTCTCGACCCCTACCACGACCCAACAACATGTTGATCCGCCCAAATATAGGGATATCAGATTCGAAGCTTCACGCCTGAGTGACGCCGATTCTGGTAATCCCTGGGGGATGAATCATAGTCGTGCAGACACGACTATGAGAAACATGGGGATGGACCATCAAATACCTAGAAGAGGTACAACATTCGCTCTTGATCAGGTCAGGAGATCAAGCAGAATGTTTGAAAATACCTCTATCGGGCATGAACCAGCCCGAACTAGGTCAGTCGAGTGCCCTCCATTTACATGGAAGGACGATTGGCTCCGTTGGTACCACGGATTCAATCACGTCCGTCGAGTAAATGTATGGACCTCGAGTATGGCATTAGCTCAACTCCTCATGTTACTCCAGAATGGCCCTGCAGCTGATACTGTGTGGCTATGGGAGGAGCATGGAGATGGGACTTTGGAGGGACTGGTCGACATGGTAACGGAAGCCATGACTTCTAGCCTTCAAGATCCCATTGTTACAATGGAGAAGAGACGCCAAGGCAAGAATGAAAGCATTAGAGCCTATGGCTTTGCTTTGAGACATCTTGCCGGCGATGCCTATCCAGGTGTGGACTTCTCGGTTGAATGGCTCATAACCAAAGTCAACCAGTTGTTCATAGGAGGATTGTATGACGTTGATTTACAACAAGACGTTCTTCGGGAGTGGCGCACTTACATGTCCCTCAAGGATCTCATGGACTTGGCAGACGAGTTGTTGCGGAAACGACAACTCCTGTCAAAGTTGGTGAATCCTACCTCGACAAATGCATTGTCGGCGCTGGCCGACGCCGCTTTGGTCGAGGAGGGACAGGGGGAAGTGTCCTCATACTCGAAGCCCGGGGCGGGGAGTAAGACTAAGAAAAGTCAGAAATCCGCTGGTAAATCGAAAACACCAAACAAGGCCTCCAAACCCAAGGTACAGGAACAGACCTTCTCGCTGAGTCAATTGAAGAATTTACTCAGGGTTATCGAGGGAGGGGATGTCCCTGGTACTAGCTCGGAGAAGCCGAGTACCCCTCCGTCCGACGCCAAGTGTTGGAACTGCAAGAAGCAGGGGCATTTCGCACGAACTTGCCCCGAGCCGATTAAAGGTCTACCACCTGCCGCGACAGAAAACTGAGGCGGGCGGCTCAACGTGGCAATCGAGCTGCCCGACCATCGAAAAGCCAAGGTATCAGCACCTCTGGCACTCCTGATCAGACGACAGTAGATTCGAGGGAACTAGGTAAGGTCCCGGTAGGGCCGTCCCAGCCCTTTACCACAGCGGCACCGGTTGATCACCGGTCGGGTTCCGAAGATGTCGGTGTAGAAAAAGCCTCAATGGCCAAGGAACAGGGCGCTGGCAGCCCGAACTCCGAGGTCGAGGGTTCGACTGGATCGAAAGTGAAAGTCGACGCCGGGAGAGAAGTACTGACGTAGGGTTGAGAATGCTAGCAGGAACCGCCCCCTTGTCGGGGAAACGATGGTACCTGTCTGCAGAGATTCGAGGGCGTTCTCTAGACTTCCTAATAGATACTGGTGCCAGCCACACCATTGTCTCTCGGGAACTCGCGAAAACGTTAGTAGTGCCGTCAGATAATCTCTACGAGGGAATAACGGCGTGCACTGCGTCTGGAGCCGAAATGCGGACCTATGGTCGATTGGTTCTACCTCTTAAGGTCGCATCGACCCACTATGTGTTTAGCCCAATAGTGGCCGATGTGGCTGACGATGGCATTCTGGGGCTCGACTTCGCAGCATTATACGGTATGATCCTGAACCCAAGGACGGGTCAATTGGTCATGACCGAGCCGGTAGAAGAGCACCATCAGTGTAAACTGAAGAGAGTGTCAGTAGCACAGACCACTAGGATACCTGCCAGACATCGGTGCGGTGTCTTGGTGAAATCCGACGGTCTGGAAAGAGACCGACAGGGCATAGTCGAACCCGACCTGAAAACTCTGAGAAGTTTTGGGTTGGTTGGTGAGGCTGCCCTTGTCAGCAATGTCCGTCGAACAGTGTTTCCCGTCTGTAATCCACTGAATCGAGACATTGTCCTGGAGAAAGGCCAGGTGGTCGGTACTGTACAGTACGCTGACAGAAACGGTGAACTCTCTTCACCGGAGGTAGGATCTGTGATCATGCGTCTCGAGCAAGAAGCTGCAGACATCGAGACGGCGGAAATCGCGAGCACCCGCACGGGGGAGCTCCCTACCTGGCTGTTAGACATGTATGGCGACACCCACCTGACCCAGCCAGAAGAAAGACTGAAACTGTCCGCCTTACTACGTAAGCATGTGGATGTCTTTAAATCCCCAGATGAACCGTTAGGGCGCACCGATCGATGTCTGCATAACATCGACACGGGTGACGCACAACCTATCCGAGTCCCTTATAGAAGGATTCCGCTCAGCAAGAAAGCTGCGGCGGATGAACAACTTAAGGAGATGTTGGATACGGGGGTGGTTAGGCCAAGTACTAGTCCCTGGTCCAGTCCCGTCCAGATGGTGACGAAGAAGGATGGGACCATGAGATTCTGCGTCGATTATCGATGTCTGAATGGAGTGACTAAGAAAAATGCTTACCCCCTCCCGCGCATCGTCGAATCCTTGGATGCCCTAGGAGGAAACAAGTGGTTTAGTTGTCTCGATCTCCAATCTGGATATTGGCAGATCGGGATGAATCCCGACGACGTCGAGAAAACCGCTTTTTCCTACCAGAGGGGGCTCTACGAGTTCGATCGAATAGCGTTTGGTTTGTGTAACGCCCCCGCCACATTCGAGCGAATGATGGAGAAGATGTTGAGAGGTTTGCTAGGTAAAAGTTGCCTGGTTTACCTCGATGATATCATCGTCTTCGGCAAAACGACGGATGAAGCAATGGCGAATCTGGCAGAAGTCTTCAACAGGATTCGGGCATGGGGACTGAAGTTGAAACCTAAAAAGTGTCAACTTTTTAGGACTTCAGTCGAGTACCTCGGCCGAATCGTGTCTGAACAGGGTATAGAAGCCAACCCGGGGAAAATTAGCGATGTAATGACTTGGGCTAGGCCCACTACAGTGAAGGAAATTCGATCCTTCATTGGTTTTTGTTCCTACTACCGAGAGTTCATCCCGGGGTTCGCGGAACTCGTAAGCCCTTTACAGGACTTAGTGATCCAAAAACCTAAAGGTAGTAGAGGTCGTTACGAGGCATTCGCGTGGACGGAAAGAGCCGAACATGCCTTTGTCGAGTTAAAACGAAGTTTCAGGGAGACACCTGTGCTTCGATTCCCCACACCCGACGGTCGTTTTATCTTGGACACTGATGCTAGTAATACCGTGATCGGGGCTGTTCTATCCCAAGTGCAGGATGGAGCAGAGGTCCCGATCTCGTTTGCTAGCAACACTCTAAGTAAAACACAACGAAACTACTGCACCACCAAAAGGGAACTGCTGGCGGTTGTCGTGTACACCAGGAAGTTTAGGCACTACCTCTATGGTGGTAACTTCACTATCCGCACCGATCATTCGTCTTTGAAATGGCTCCTGAATTTCAAAGAGGCTGAAGGAATGATGGGTAGGTGGCTGGCCCACCTTTCGGAGTTCGGTCTCGAAAACTCTAAGATCGAACATCGAAGTGGGGCCAAGCATCTAAACGCCGATGGTCTTAGTCGTATCCCTGTGCGGCTATGCCAGAGGTCGGATTGCACAGACTGTGGCAGTCATAATGCTGTTTTGGCAGCTGTAGGTGGTTTAGTAGACAGCCGGGTGGGTGTTGCATTTTGGTCTCTCGATGAACTCATTGATGATCAGAAAGCGGACGCCGACATCAAACGAGTTGCTGAATGGCTAGTTAAGGGGGCTAAACCCACTAGGCCTGATGTATCAATCGAGAGCGCCGAGGTAAGGAAATTAGTAGGGCAATGGCCTCTATTAACCTTCTGTGAAGGCTTGTTGTGTCGCTGGAAAGTCGAGGCGGGTCGAGCTAGACGCACGATTCAAGTAGTTGTACCACGCCAACTGAGGGGCAAGGTACTCTCCTTTTGCCACGGACACCGAACAGCGGCACATTTTGGTTGTAAACGAACGCTCGAAAAAGTGAAAAGGAGATATTACTGGCCCGGAATGGGAAAGGACATAGGTCGTTGGGTTCGGCATTGTCCTACCTGTTGCCTGGTAAAGCCCGGCGAGGGCATGGGTAAGTCTCCTCTGCACCAAGAGTTGTTTGGGGTGAGATTCGGGAGGATAGCTATGGATATCATCTCGGGATTTGCACCCACCCCAAACAAGAATACTTGCATGTTAGTAATCCAGGATTACTTCACCAAGTATGTACGCGTTATTGCCCTACCAAATCACACGGCAGAGACCTGTGCAGAGGCCTTCGTGGACGAATGGGTTTTGACCTTTGAAGTCCCGTTGCTTCTGCATTCCGACCAAGGTCGAGAATTTGAGTCTCGACTCTTCTCTGAGATGTGTGAATATTTGACGATTGTAAAACAGAGAACCAATCCATACAGACCACAGAGCGATGGTCAGGTGGAAAGGTTCAATAGAACATTGATTCAGAGTCTGACTATGTTGGTAGACAAACATATGGACGACTGGGATGAACAGGCTAAATATGTGGTGTCCGCATATAACAGCTCTGAGCACAGTTCTACTGGATGCAGTCCAAATATGATGGTATTCGGGCAAGAAATTCTCATGCCAGCGGATGTGATTTTCGGCTCAATCGAGAACCCACTCGAAGTCCCTTGTTCCGTCACTTTCGTGGAACAACTTCGTGACCGATTGAGAGAGAGTTACAGCATGGTAAGAGAAAACCTAGGTAAATCTGCGGAACGCCAGAAGGTCGGGTATGACTATGGGCTAAAGCAGAGAAGATACTCAGTTGGGGAACAGGTGGTGAGGTACCACACCCCCCAAGCAGCTATGAAGCTTGCCCCCAACTGGGATGGGCCGTTCGTAGTAGATTCTGTCCTCTCTGAGTCGACATTATTACTTCGATCATCCCGCGGACGGTTGCAAAATAGCAATGTCGATAGAGTGCGCCGGTGGTTGGGCGTAGAGCTATCACAAACTGTCGAGTTGTTGCAACCACGACTTGATGATGATTCACCTTCTCGTAAGGCTACGAAAAGGGCTAAGTCTGTTTCTGGACAGGTCGAAATAGAGATCGAAAGGTCGCGGCCGGAAGTTCAGTCTAAAAAACAAACTACGCAGGGTCATCGAAAACGACAGCAAAAGGCTCGAAAACTGAGCGAGGTGGAGGTGTTGGATGCCAGTAAACCATCAAAGCGGCGTCGAACGGCATATGCAAGCGAGGTCGAAAGCATCTAAACAGCCTTTGAAGGGATGTCGGAAGCCCGACCCCCCCTCGAAGGTGCGAACGACTGAACAAACTTCACATCGAAACGTCTCGATTGAAGTCAGGGATCAGTCACTCCAGTCCAGACCTATGACTCGAGCGAGGCTTAAGCGCCAAGGCTCATCAAAGGAACGGTCAGCGAGTGTCGAGGATGAAAGGAAATCCAGAGCAAACACTCTGGCTCCTACATCCACACCGTCACAAGTGATGGGAGGCAGACGCCGACGGAAACGGGTTAATAGCCTGGTCGGCCCGGCCACATCAAAGGACGGCGGGCTAGGAGGGGGTGATAGTAACCCGCCCCGAGGCTCAACACTCGTTCCTATAGTAAAGGTTAGAATCAGGAAAAGTCCTAGATTAAACCCTACTCAGTAATCGATGATTCGCACAATACTAAGCAGCAGCTTTACTAACCTGTGTTTTTAACGAGGCTTTAAAATAACAGGTGCCGTTCTTGGGTAAATCTGTCTGTGGACGTGAAGCCGACGGTGAATAAAAAAATTACACAACGAGAAGTCATACGATTGCCTCTTAGTTTGAGACAACCTGATGCTAGAAGCATGGAAGCATGGGGCCTCCGACTTTTATTCTGACTGTGAGGATGGGTTCCCAGCATAGGCTGGTGGATTCTGCCCGAAGGGTAGATCCATATTGGAACCATTTTTTTTTTTTTTAATCCCAGTAGTCTGATGAAGGGGGGGGGGTGCCCAAATTATCCATGTTAATAGTGTTGGAACCCATAGACCGCATAGGAAATAACGGCATATGCAAACATTGCGACTGGAGAACCAGAGCGTGACGGTGAGGGGAGAGTGAGTCGTTCTATTTTTTTGAGCATTACCTTATTTGGTCATGGCGTGATGCGCTGTGGACCAATAGGGTTCGCCCTCCTCGGTCACGTAGGCCCTTCCTCCAATCGGAGGCGTGCGCCACAGGGATAAAAGGCCGTGCCGCACACCACGGAGGTCACATCTGCGGCCTTCTCGTAAGAGTCGGACGCAGATTAGCTGGACTAAGCCTAGCTTATTCCAGCTGGTACGCTCCGCCCCGGGGACTTCCTACCTGAGTGTAGGAGGTCTCCCCTGCCTAAGTGTCGAGGGACACGACCTGCGTGAGCGCAGGTTCGTGTTCTCTCGAGGCTCCAGTCTTCGGTCCCTCGAGCCGCCTGAGTGCGGTTCGAGGTACATCGAAGGCACCTTCGAGGCTTCGACCCGCCAGAGTGCGGATCGAAATACCTCGAAGATTCTCTTCGACGTCTCGTCCCGTCTGAGTACGGTTCGAGACCCGGAGTCTTCTCTCTCTCTGGTGGAACCCAGCAGTTCAGGAAGAACCATGGGGTCCTCGTCCGACGAGCAGTCAGGGTACAGCTCTTCGGCGAGCCACAAGTCGCAGAAGAAGAAGAAGAAGTCCAAGAGGACCAGACCCGAGCAAGAGCTCGAGTCTACCTCGGCTAAAAGTGCTGCCCTTCTGAAGCAGATCGAGGAAGCACAGAAAGCCTTGGCCGAGTCCCAGGAGCGGGAGAAGGAGCTCCGCCGGAAGGCGAAAGAGGCTTCTAAGCAGCAGAAGCGCGACTTGAAAGTCGCAGCTGCTGCCGCCTCGAGGGACTCCTCCCCCGACGAGATGGAGGTCGACGAGCCGTCGACACCTGCTCCATCGAAAAGTGCTACCCCTTCAGGTTCTAAAGGCAAGAAGCCCACTGAATCGAAGGCATCCAAGGGTACCTTGAAAGACTTCAAGATCCCTAAGGTGCCCAAGAAGGAAGGTAGCAAGAAGGAATCCGCAGCCAAGAAGGCTCCAGCCCGGGAAAGGAGTAGCGAGTCTACTGCACCACCGGAACCTGGAACCGAGCCGTCGGAGGTCGATGCCGGTGCCGTGGAGAGCACCGTATCCTCACCCCCAGACACGGCCAAGGCTGTCAACGAGTGGAAGTGGCTGTCAGCGATCACTGCCAAACGACGTACTGAGTACGTCGATGACAGGCCACTGACCAAGCTTCAGGACTACCGCAAGAACGGTCAAGTGGTACTCCCTAGTCTCGTCGGGAAGGATGGTAGTGACGACGAGGAATGGTATTCGGACGATAGTCATGCCATTGACTGGTATGTCTCGATGATCGAGAATATCACGAATGCCTCAGACTCGTCGGGGGTGTCGCTGCCCGAGCGACAGCGGATTGGATTCGCATGGCGCATCTTCAATCCGGGGCAGCAGTATGCTTTCGAGAACTGCACTCGTAAGGGGTTCCCCCCTCGCGTATATGCGACAGACGGCAGGTATGCTCGACACTTGGTTGAAGAGCATCGAGCCATCCGTCCGCAGTTCGGTTGTGTTAAGGTGGAAAAGACCATTCCATGTTATCAGGACCCTGATGACCCGACCTCTCCTCCTTTCGTGACTTCACGAAGGGGCTTGATGGCGCGTCATCTCAAGTCGTACAAGCAGCCCCATAAGTACAACGCCGAGGGCGCTATCCAACTAGTGGAGACACTGGTTGGAAAGTGTGAACGGAATGAAAAGACAGGCGACTAGACACTGGATGCGGATGGCCCCCGCACCCCCGTCTACGAAGCGCCTGTATATCAGACCGGAACTGATGCCCGCTTTCTACGGTGCCTACCCCGAGTTCAGGGTAGAGCAACGGAAGAAGCGGGAGGCCAGTCGTCCTCGGGACCCAGGACCGACAGCTTCTACGAGTGGGAACAAGAGGCCCCACTCTACAGAAGCTGGGAAGTCTGCCGGTTCGACTGAACCTAAGAAGCCTAAGCTGCAGGCTGCTCCCTCGAAGCCCGAAAAGGCATCGAAAGCCGCTCCGGCCCCGGCTCCTAAAAAGTCGAAGACTGCTTCGACCGGTTCAGCCAAACCAAGCACCAGTGGTGCTAAAACTGGAGGCAAGACGATGGAATCCCGGAGTGGTCGTGATCGGCAACCCAAGGTGACCACCAACTCGTCTCCCCCTGTCAAACCCCCTGCGGCGGCGGAGGACAGCACCCCAGCTGCCACGCCGCGTGTTCACGTGGGAGGCGTGACACTGACCTCGGCAGCAGGAGCTACCTTCTCCAACGTCGTGACAGGCGCCGACACCCCAACAGCAACCTTGCGTTGGGAGTTGGCACAGCCTGCCTATGGCGATGGCGTTGAACGTGGGGTCCCGAAGACGTTCGTGGAACGTTGTAAGGGACTTCTACAGATGACGGGCAGCCCTGCTATCGACAAGTTTGGTGAGGCATTTCGTGAGGAAGCGAGTGCCTACTTGTTCGGCCTGTTTGATAGAACAAACATGGCCATCCGTAACGAGCTCCTTCCGGCTCTTAGGGATGAGGCGCGCCAGACCGTTCAGATGGAGATGGACTCTCGTCTGACCGATGTCCGAACGCGTCTCAATAACTTTGAGTCACAGGCCCAATATGATATTACCAAGAGGGATAGTATCATAGAAGGCTGGGAGGAAATCGACCGCGAATTCTTCAGAGTCTTCGGGGTCCAACTCTCGGAATGGATGAAGGACAAGCACCATGGCGTCCGAACCCTGAAGCCCGTTCGAACCGAGCCCTCTCGCGAAGCGCAGAGGTACCTCGTCGAGGGTGGAGTGGTCCCTGACGTCAGGACGCTGGCGGCTCAGACGAATCCGTTGAGAGAATTGTCTCCAAAGATGGACAGTCTGAGCTCGGCTATGACGATGTTGGGCCGAGAGCAGGTGGTGCAGGACAAGCCTGACACCCCGGGTAGGTCTCTCGGTGCCTCCGTCTACCCACCAGCAGCCCCGTCTTCCTCCTCGGTTCCCTTGATAACCCTCTCGGGAACCACCGAGCCTACACCGCCACCGGTCCAGAGAGTGGTGTCACCGAGGATCCATCCGGATCTTCATGGCATCACACCTCTGGCCCCGGCGAATGTAGCCGTCTGCCCGGACCCGTCGGCTTCCGCCCAAGCAGTAGAACCTGCCGAGGCGGAACAGTCGATGGATATAGACGGGGATGTCGATGTCGTCGATCATTTTCAAACGCCTCCCCCTGACCAGGGAGACAAGGACGACCGTGAAGGTCAGGAGAGCGACGACGACGACGGAAGCGACTCAGCAGACTCGGCCGTTCTCCACTCAGATGCTGAGGGGGACTCCCGGGATGCACCCGAGACCTCTAACGAGGCTTGGAGTACGACAATGGACCGTGAGGCCCCATTGCTGGAGTCGCCGACGTTTTCGGGCCAGCTAGCCGCCAGCGCTTCACATGAGGAGGAGGGCACTGACGGAGAGCAGGCTGAAATCGACGCCGCTACAGGGTCCATCTCGGAGGATCAGTAGTATGATACTACTGCTCCTCCTCTTTAGCTTGGATCGCTGACATCGAACAGAGTCTCGATGTCAGCACGGAACCCCCGGGAACTCGTTCCCGGACGACAGTGTACCCTCCACGAGTGGGGGTACCTTTCCTGTCCCCGGACCTCCCTGCGAAGCTGTGTGGATCCGACGCCACCCTGGTCTTAGGGCCCGGTGGTGCCACACATCCTCGGCCTCGCGGTCGAAGGACCATCATAGTAGTACTGTACACTATCGATGGGCTTCCTACGCTGGAAGGAGCTTCTCAACGAGACAGGGAGGAAACGACACGACCCCGGTTGCCATACCCGGTCGTGCCTCCCTCGGATCGACCAGGAGCAGGTCGTGAAGCAGTGTTTCGACACTGGTCTCCTACGTTGGATGGAGCAACGCCTTATAATTTAACTGTGATAATAATTTTTTTTTCTACAGTACAGTAGAAACTATATTTCTATATATTCCTCTACTGTTTCTGTCGACTATGTCGACAGATCCAGTAGTTCATATTATTATCTAATTGTTTAGACTGATCCGGGGTCGTTGAATTTTCAGAGACCTCGTTTCAGTCTAGTGGGGGGTGGTGTGGTGGTCCCGCGTCGTCTTCGAGGTACCTTCGTGGTCCTCGTGGGCGACGTCGAGAGCACCTCTATTACCCGACGCCTGGGGGCGCTGGAGTCCAGCGCCACGTCACCACTTGGTCACATGGCCCTCGACTCCGGTGTATATAAGGCCATTGTACGGCCTTCCTCAGGGTCAGTCCAGCCGCGACTGACCATCGTGAGCGATGGTTGGCGGCTGCCCGGCTACCATATTCTAGTACTCCTCTGTGCTGCTGCACAGAGGAGGCGTATGTGGAATATCAACTGTAGACACTAGAAGGCCTAGTGTCGAACCTGATTTAGAGTTCAAACTCTGCCACCTGTAACTGTGATCGAGAACGGCTGATGCCTATGTGTTATTAGACAATAAAGTTTTAACTGGAACCTGAATAGTTGTTCTTCGTTGTTTATCGAAAGATTCGATTGAACATCGAGGGGTAGAACACTACAACCTTAACAGCCAGCCATTCAGAGGGCACCATTTTGGCAGCACACCACAGCGGGGTTTGGGTCACATGACCATTTTGAATTTCCCGCCAAAAGGGAGGGTTCTGATTGGTCCATTTTGGCACCACACCACGGGGGGTCTAGGTCACGTGACCACACATTTGAATTTCCCGCCAAAAGGGAGGCCTCTGATTGGCTGCATCCCCATTGAGTAATATCCTTAGATTAGCTATAGTCCCGTTCCGATACATACTATACCACTGTGCTTCACCATGACAACAGAGCAGGAAGTTTTGAGGCATTGATGGCATTCAATCATTGAGGTATTAATGATATTTGAAGCTACAAGGTACTAGATCTATTGACATTTGAAGCTTTGAAGCATTAATAGCATTTGAATCCTTGAGGCATTAATGGCATTTTCAGACCTAACCATCCAAGTGCTGCATCACATCTTCTGTAAAACCCTCCAACCTCACATATAAGCTGTAACTTTTAGATAATGTCAGACTATTTGTATGGCTTAGGGAGCGTTCATTATTTATGGCCGGGGGATGGTATTTTCGTTTGGCGAATACCTGAAAATGGAGTGCCCCCCCTCCGCGAATGTCCCAAGATGAAACGCCTCCCCTATGTAAATACCCAAATATGAAACGCCCCCCCTACTCAAATACCCCATAATGGAGTGCCTCCCCCTCGGGAATAACCTAAAATGAAGTGCCCCCCCCCTCTTTGAGAATACCTTACTAGGGAATGTCCAAGGCCTCCAATTGCATCAGGGATCATTCCTTCAGGCCTTTTCTCCACTTCACTCATAATAATACCCACCAAAACGAATACCGAAAAATGAAGCGCCCCACCTACAGGAATACCTGAAAATGAAGTGCCCCCCCCTATGGAAAATCCCCAAAATGAATTGCTCCCTCTACATGAATGGTCCAAAATGAGGTGCCTCCCCCTCATGAATACCCCAAAAATGAATCCCCCCCTCGAAAATACCATCCCCCGGCCATAGATAATGAACGCTCCCTTACAGACTCACCATGAACTTACATTCTTATATGCAGTGTTTTTACATATATAGACTTTGCTAAAGAATGGATGCTTTTTCAGATTCCTGCTGCGGCTTACAGCCTTCTAATAAATTCAGGATGAGGCCTATATGTCGGTGCAACTTAGACATGGGATTCAAGTGTCTGTAGCTTGGTTGCCATGGTGTGTGCTAGTATTTACATGGTAGGGATGGGTTGGCACTATCTGGGTTATGTAGATATTCCTACACAGGGATACTTCTATATATAGTCACTGTAAAAGCCTGCATATAAGCTGTACACATATAAAACTGCACCCTGTGCTGCTGCCTTAGTACTGTAAAACCCCGGTATAAACCGAACCCAGGTATAAGCCACATCCTGACTTCAGGACAATGCTAGAAGCCACACATGGGGCATGAAAAGGTTGTCCTTACTAACAATAGACTATAATTTTAAAACCTTGCCTATAAGCCACACCCTGAGTTCAGGAACATTCTATAAGCCACACCCTGAGTTCAGGAACATCCTATAAGCCGCACCCTGAGTTCAGGACATCCTATAAGCCGCACCCTGAGTTCAGGAACATCCTATAAGCCGCACCCTGAGTTCAGGAACATTCTATAAGCCACACCCTGAGTTCAGGAACATCCTATAAGCCGCACCCTGAGTTCAGGAACATCATATAAGCCGCACCCTGAGTTCAGGACATCCTATAAGCCGCACCCTGAGTTCAGGAACATCCTATAAGCCGCACCCTGAGTTCAGGAACATCCTATAAGCCGCACCCTGAGTTCAGGAACATCCTATAAGCCACACCCTGAGTTCAGGAACATCCTATAAGCCACGCCCTGAGTTCAGGAACATCCTATAAGCCACACTCTGAGTACAGGAACATGCTATAAGCCACACCCTGAGTTTAGGAACATCCTATAAGCCGCACCCTGAGTTCAGGAACATCCTATAAGCCGCACCCTGAGTTCAGGAACATCCTATAAGCCGCAACCTGAGTTCAGGAACATCCTATAAGCCGCAACCTGAGTTCAGGAACATCCTATAAGCCACACCCTGAGTTCAGGAACATCCTATAAGCCGCACCCTGAGTTCAGGAACATCCTATAAGCCACACCCTGAGTTCAGGGACATCCTATAAGCCGCACCCTGAGTTCAGGACATCCTATAAGCCACACCCTGAGTTCAGGAACATCCTATAAGCCGCACCCTGAGTTCAGGACATCCTATAAGCCACACCCTGAGTTCAGGAACATCCTATAAGCCACACCCTTAGTTCAGGAACATCCTATAAGCCACACCCTGAGTTCAGGGACATCCTATAAGCCGCACCCTGAGTTCAGGACATCCTATAAGCCACACCCTGAGTCACACTAAGGGTTTGAAATGGTCTATAAACCATGGCTTATATACAGGATTTTATGGTTTAAGTCTATAATCCTAACTATAGAGTATAGTCTGTGTGTGTATATACGGGAATTGAGTATTGATGTTATTCTCTGTCTCTCTGTACCTCTGTCTTTGTCTGTCTGTCTGTCTGTCTGTCTCTGTCTGTCTCTCTGTCTCTGTCTCTCTCTGTCTCCGTCTGTCTCTCTGTCTCTGTCTCTTTTTTTTTCCCTGTCTCTCTCTGTCTCTGTCTCTCTGTCTCCGTCTGTCTCTGTCTCTCTCTGTCTGTCTGTCTCTCTCTGTCTATGTCTCTCTCACTGCAAGCACAGTTCATCCAAAATACATCATATGTAAATGATGTAAATTTGCTGAGTTGTGCTAGGCACGCTCTCTCTCTCTCTCTCTCTCTCTCTCCCTCTCTGTCTCTCTTTCTCTCTGTCTGTCTCTCTCTCTCTCTCTCTCTCTCTCTCTCTCTCTCTCTCTCTCTCCCTCTCTCTTACCTTTTTCTAAAGTTGAACAGTTGGGATCCAGGTTTCCATTTGTTCTTTTTTAGTATTCAAAAGATTTGCCAGTTACTTCCTTTCAATAGGGGAGATGGTGGATTTCTGTGCAGATGCACAAAAGTATTTTACGCCCCCTCTTGACGGCAGTCAAAAGTTTTTGTGCCCCCCCCCCTGTTCAGGAGGCGTGGAGGATTTTCGGACCCCTCTTCAATCTGTAGTAGTGCATGGGCTTTTGCTAAAAAGAGGGTAAATCTTTTTTTGTCCCCATAAAGAGAGACCAAAATATTTTATGCACCCCCCTCAGGAGGGGTTTGAAAATTTTAGGCCCCCCTCAAATCGACTCCCTTCCCTGTTGATAGATAATGACCACTCCCTAAGAGGCTGATATGCCCACATTAACATTAATCTCGAGTAGAGACGCATTCTACCAAAAACTTCCAAAGGGGATATTTTTCTTGGGTTTAGGCATTAGGGGAGAGTCATTTATTACCAGTTGGGGGGGGCTTGATGGTTTTTGATTTTGCAAAATGACCTCCCCAAAAATCATATATGCACATGGAATGGTACGTCGTGATAGGTATTTGAATTGCCCATATTTAGTTTTGCCCCCCCCCCCCCACCAGTGTGAAGGATTATTGAGTTCCCCCCCCCCCACCAAGGGACTCTTTTTCAAAATAACCCCCCCCCCTATATCTAACAAGCCCCCCCCCCCACCTGGCAATAAATGACTCGGCCCTTATGGCTCCCATCCGGTACCTGCCTACATTTTATTACTACAGCAACCAGTGGGTAGAACTACTTTATCCCACAATGCCTGTATGCCAGTGACGACTCATGGTAGCGATCAAGATGGGGCCAGCATGCATCACCATGTGGCCTTACCATGTCTATATTCCCCTACACAATGGGCCCACGATCTAAAAATCAACCTGTTAAAGAAAATCATTCTCAAATCTAAGGGTCATAAAAGGCATGTTCTGCAACACGACCTTTCAATGTGCATTTAGTAACTGATGTAATGAACCTGCACACAGTAGTATTAGTGCATATTGAACCTGCACACAGTAGTATTAGTACATATTGAACCTGCACACAGTAGTATTAGTGCATATGTTAGGAAGCATAATGAACCTGCACACAGTAGTATTAGTACATAAGTAGTATATACATGCAAACTGAGCGCAATGGATTAGCTACTAACTAGGTCATGACCTACTGGTAGACCGGAAGTGACCTAGTTTCAGCCAATCAGAGGGCTGGATTTGACAGGAAGTGACGTCATAAGGTCATGACCTAGTTTTTTCGACCAATCAGAGAGCTGGATTCCATTTGACCTAGTGACCTGACCTAGTTGCATAAATTAAAAGAATTGTGCAATACCTAGAGCTGACCTACTTGCAAACTGGAAGTGACCTACTAACCTACTTGCAAAAACGTATGACCTACGTATGAGGGTGCATTGCGCAATGCTTGTAAGAATTTACACAATGTTCTGATGCAATACTTTTATGGATTTACGCAATACTTATGACTCATGCATTAAAATAAAACACAACTCATTTATTTCACATAACAGATTATATTTTTTTATTAGACACAATATTTACAGATGAAGACAGATTTTCCATTTCCGGGGCGTGCACATATACTACAAAAACATTTGTTGTGTGTGAATTTACTTGCTTGATACCAGCTTTGGCCAGTGAGACTTGTTTTCCATGTGTTGTGGAAACAATAACTGTTAAGTTTGGCTATGTTAGATATAGCATGCTCGAACAAAGCCTGGGCCAGGAAGTAAGTTTGACTGTTTTTGGGTCCAGGTAAAAGACCAGATAAAAAACCATCCTTAAAGTTTACCTCAAAGGAGAAATGATTTTTCACTCCAGGTATACTTAAGGCATGAAGTTCCAGAGAGACCTGCAGACATGTGAAACAAATAGTTTTAGCAATAGCAGATACTTCCAGTTTACAATTACACTGACAAAACACTCCTACTATGGGATTACATTCTAACTCTTGGAGAGTAAGAGCAAACTTTCTTACACTTCCTAAAGTGTACCTTGTGTAGTGTCTTGGGCAGCCAGGTTCAGTGTGCAATTGATATACTCCTATACACCAATCATGCATTATCAAGTTAACTTTTTTCACTCGACAATAGTACATGCAGTTTCTGTAGGCGTCCCAAAAAGCTGAAGAGAAATATTTGTACATTTTAACACTAGTTATACAGTGGTCAACAGTGTCTGGTTCAGCTCCTCTAAAATAACCAATGTTTTTTGCAGGTATTATTTCCCAAAAGAAATTCTCTGAACATCCACATGCTACAGAACTTATATCATTGTCAGGTGTTATAGAAGAAGCTTGATTATATGAAGCAACACTTTGTAAAACTGGACGCATGTAATAGTCATAAGGTGGAGTTTCTGTGGTTTGCTCCACAAGCATAGCTTCTAAACTTTCCATGTTAAAATGGTTGCTTAAATCTAACCAGATACTAATAGTCTGGTGAACGTGACGCTATGAGTTAAGAAATCTGGTACCACTTTTTTTCTGTTCCAACTTAATTTCTTCAGCGCCGGATTTTTTATTTTTTGTCGTGAACATGTACAGCGTTCACTTTTGTGAAAAGTTTTTTTTATTTTTGGGTGATACAGTTCACTTTTCTTACTTTTTTATTAGTTTTTTTTTCATGATACAGTACACATTTTTTTTATTTGAAAAATGTTCATTTGAACAAAAAATATTTTCCAGTTTAACACTGTTTTCTATGGAAAAAAATGTTCATTTGAACAAATGTTCGTTTGAACAATTGTTCAAATGAACATTTTCCAGTTTAACACTGTTTTCTATGGGAAAAAATGTTCATTTGAACAAATGTTCGTTTGAACAATTGTTCAAATGAACATTTTCCATTTTAACACTGTTTTCTATGGGGAAAAATGTTTATTTGAACAAATGTTCGTTTGAACAATTGTTCAAATGAACATTTTCCATTTTAACACTGTTTTCTATGGGGAAAAATGTTCATTTGAACAAATGTTCGTTTGAACAATTGTTTAAATGAACATTTTCCATTTTAACACTGTTTTCTATGGGGAAAAATGTTTATTTGAACAAATGTTCGTTTGAACAATTTTTCAAATGAACATTTTCCATTTTAACACTGTTTTCTATGAAGGAAATTTGTTCATTTGAACAATTTGTTTAAAACTTTTTTTTCTTTCAACGAAATGTACAACTGGAAGTGAAACTAGAAAAAGAAACCATTTTTTATATAGAAAGGGGTAGGGTGCTTACACCGTCTTCACATACTTGTCTCTTTATGTACTGATAGGTTAGACCTTGTTTCCTTTGAGAGTAAGTCGTAACGCTGTGGTTTACTACTTTAAATCCTTTGTTGACTACCGTGACAACATTTTCACTGTCCAGTACTTCTTTGTACTTGTCAGTGGTCAGGGGGTTTTGTTTTTGAATTACACCTTTGCAACTCATTTTAACGGGCACATTTACTCCTGTGCCTATGTAACATTTGGAGTTCAAGGCAGTCATTTCGTCACCTTCCCACTCCACTTTGAATAACCCGGGGGTTCTCTTGTCAAACGCCAGACGGCTCTTACAACATGGTTGAGGCAGCCACAGCTCACCCAATACTTTGGTCTGAACATAGGTCTCTCTGTGGTGACTGTTGTCACATGATTCAGAGGGCAACCATTTGTGACGTTCTCTGAAGAAAGCTTCACGTTTTTCAGGAATAATTACGTCTTCTATTTTCTCTGCACTTAAAGCAAAGTAAAAACTGTCAGTGTCCATTTCACACATTTCAAAATCTTTCTCGTCTATGTATTCAAGGAGAAAGTCGTAATAGAAAGCCAACATTTTAAGTTTGGCATATTGGTATACCATGAACCCTATTTGAACTGGGAGATCGTAGGTGATGGAGGTGGGCAAACAGGACAGTTCTACCGTGTTGTCACTTATGTCTTGCACATCTTGCACTGACCAGTGCATGGCCAAACGTCTTGCCTTAGAGGGGTGAAGATACTTTGTTTGAACAAAGTTTTGTTTGTTGCATATGGTTTTTCCGTATGAACCATTTCCCAAAAGTTTGTACAGATCTGACAAAATCTTACAGTCTATATTTTCGTCGCCCTTCCTCCTAGCTTTGGTTACTTCGTCCATGAAGGGTAAAAAAGTCTGTTCTGGAGTGTATTCTACGAGAAGGTGTACTGTCGTAACTACCAAACCTTTCTCCAGGTACCACTTCAAGAGAGGAGTTCCCAACAAAATTCCCTCTGCGTGGTAGCTGCCTATAAGTTGGCGTTGCGGTTGTTTTAGCTTACCTGCTGCTTCCAGGTAACGTTTCATATGTTCACCTACGTCTTTTTTTCCTACTAAACAGTTTTTGAAAATAGGTGTCATTTCACTGAATTTTTCTTTCAAGTGTTCAGGTGTTTCTATGTCTACCTGGATAAGTCCAAAAGTTGTTCCTTTAGAAACCCCTCTCAGTATTTCATCCTGACTTTTTCTGCCTTGGCACAACGGTCTTTTAATTTCCCATTCACTTTTTGTTTCTCTGCACAAGTTTTCAGTTTTTTCTTTCAACCACATACACTCATACTTTTCCTCTACTTGGTAACCTAACGATTGAAGATATAGGGTAGTCAAAATGGTATTTTGGTTTTTTTCTTCTAACCATGCCTTTCCATTGGGGTCTCTCAAAACTGATTTAGTGAGGTGACATATGTGACCATGCCAGTAGCACCCGTGAAACTGGTATACTTTTTTTGAAGCTGGATCATATCCGTCCACTTTTATTTTCCTTGAACCCAATACTACTTCCCCGTAGTTGTATTGGTGTAATATCTTGACTTTGTCTGTCACAGTTTTGTATCGCAACCATTCTGTGGCTGAGTAGCTAATTTGTTGACTGCAAACAGCTTGAAAATCGTTTTCTTTCCTGCGCACCACATAATAACCTGTGCAGTGCTCTTCACCCATGCACTTGAGGTACAAGCTGTTAGCATCTACCCCTACTATGTGTCTGCATACTTTGCTTTGTGACCCGTATTTTTTTTGTCTTATTCTTGTTTCTCCACTTTTGTGATGTCTGTGAAAAATAATAGAGGGACCCCCTACTAAGTTGCGTCTGAGCAAGGAGTGAACATCCTTTTCTTTCTCACCAAAAAGAATGTAAGGAGTGGCATTAGGTGCAGTGTTGTTGAAAAGAAACTTCAAGGTTAAACCTGGCAAAGTTAAACCGTCTTTGAACATGTCTACCCCACGATCTATAAAAAATTTTGTGTGCTCGTTTATGGCTAAAACAAAGGGTTTAACATCCAGGTTGTTGTAATATATCAAGTAGTCCTTCATAGTTTTCATTTTGTTTTCTTTCCAGACCTTTTTACATTCAAGATAATCTTCTTTGCTTATTCCACCACCCGACAAAGAACTGTAGAAGCAGTGGCGTGGAGGAAGAGCTTTGTTGTTCAGTTTTCTTATGTTGTCCATCCACTCGTAGGGAAAAAAACCTTTTTCAGCTTTCCCTTTTAGAAAGGCTTTCAGGTAGTTTGCGTAGGAATAACCTGGTGCCAAATAGTTAAACATGTCAAGGAAAAGAAGATGGTCTGTGTACACTGCTATGTACTTGTTGCATTTTTTTATGGTTTTCATTTCTGTTTTGTCTGTGTCTATAAAAAAAGAATGAAATTCCTTTTTTATCAAATTAATGTCATACTTTCCAGAGTTGAAACCTAGAACAGGGACTCTTTCTATGTAGGTAAGAAGTTTTTCCTTCACTTCAAGAACATGGGAGATTTTTTTTTGGGGATTTTTTTTGTTCTTTGCTGGAAAAACTTTGCTAGCTTTATGTTCTAGTTCCTTTTGTTTTTCTTCTAGAGAGTCTAGTTCGTCTAAAACATCTCTAAAATTCTCTTTCACCTGTTCTCCTATCAACTGCCCCAAGTTGTTTATGTGTTCCAACACATTTTTAACCAAAGGATCGTCGTCCCTGTTGGAATTTCTGACAAAACACACTGGTTCTGTATGCCCAGGAAAATCAGAAGCTACACTGGCAGAAAGGGGTATGTGAGTTTTTTCTATCACAGTGTTAGCATTTTCTGGGGACGAATTTTCAGGTTGGACGAAATAGCTTTCAAAGTCAAAAACAATTTTATAGGGGTATATTTTTTTCTCAGGTGAACAAACTATTCCCAGTTCCTCTAAAACTTGAAAAACTGTTTTGGATGGATTGTATGCTCCACCTTTGTACCTGAAGCTGACTTTGGTGCAATCTTTTTTCACCCCATTGTGTTGTTTCAAAAGGAAGCTACGAGTGAAAACTTTATGACACTTTTCACAGGGGTACATTTTACCATACAGTCCCATGTTAGTTATTAAACTTACATGGTTTCTGTGTAAGTTCAAGTTCATGATTTTTTTGGATGAACACATGTTTGACCTTATAATTTTAGGTCGACCCTTTCTTTTACCAAAAGAGGGAAGGTAAAAGATTCTTATGTTAACTTCAAACATTTTTTCTAACCTGTCTAAATCTCTTATGTTAACGCCCTCAAAAGTCTCCTTGTTCACCCCTGGATAGGCTTCAAGGAAAAGCTCTTGAGTTTTTTCTAAAGATTCATACAGGAAGAAAGACAGACATCTAAAGAAACACAAGTTGTCCTTGTAAGCCCTTTTGGTTTTAGGGTCTCTGTGAAAGTGTTGCATTCCTCTTTGTCTTAAACCTGGTGGAACAGTTTTCATTTTACCTAAAAGATATTCTCCTCCCGTAGCCCTTATCAGTGTGATGTTGGCGTTCACGTTGCCTATTACACTCCATTTAGTAGAGGGTCTTTGAGTGTCTTCTTTAATGTTGTTTTCTATTAAATCTAAACACTCTGCAAAGTCTTTGTCGTCCCTTATAAAAATGTAAGGGTCTCTATGACTTTCACTGTCATAGAACAAAGACGAGTTGTTGGCAGAAGCATGAAAGTACATGACTTTCTCTTCTTCTTCTTCCTCCTTAGAGGAAGACAACAACCTTCCAAAAGAGACAGCCACTTTGTAAGCCATAACTTGATTTCTATGAATAGAGGTAAGCGCCTCTATTACCTGTTTGGCTCCCAAGTCTTTGTTGAAACTTGTCATTCTGACGTTGAAAATGGACTGAAGCTTACCAAGCACAGCCAAACCTGAAGCTATGGACTTGAAGTTGTCACGGTAACTGCTTTTATGCAAAGAATTTTTTTCTATTTCTTTTGGAAGTTCTAAGCTGTCGGAAAAAGTTTCTCTTCTACAAGAATCTGAGTTACATAAAGTTTTTCCACTGTTTTCTACAGTAACCAAACGTGGAGGTCTAGGGGTGTTACACATTGGACAGTTGACGGTGTAAAGTTGTTTTACCTTTTTGGGCGGCATTTTTTTTTTAAGGTTTCTTTTTCTTGTTTCACTTTATGTTCTATATACAAACTTATAACTAAAAACCTAACCTAAGTATACATGGAGTACATATGGAACTTAAACCTACGCTGGGCTATGTTGACTAAAAACGGAGTACGTCTAAATCTAACTACAAATTAGCTGATATACATGATAATGTAAAAGCACTGAACAAGGAGCTGTTGACCAGACACTATACAAAGTTGACCACTTACCCAGAGTAGAAATCGGTCGTTTCGTCTAGGAAGGGACCAACTCGTGATTTTATGTCCTCCAGAATGAAGGGGGACACAGTGTGTCCGCAGTGTGTGGCTGAGGGGGGCATTCTGAAGCTGGAAGACACCGAGGCATTCATTTCCTCCACGTAGCTGGTTGTTCCTATGTGAACTTTAGGAGTTCCCTTGTACAAGTTTACCAGGACCATAGCCCGGCCTCCACTGGGGTCGGTGCAGTCTTGGCTCAAGGACAACAAAAGATTATCCACCTTCCTCTCTCCAAGGGCAGCTAGGCGGTGTAACTCCTTGTACTTTCCTAGGATGCACTCTATCTGGTCCACTAAGTTCCTGAATTCACGCGCCTCTAGGTTCAAGCACCGCTCGTAAGGTTTGTCCAGGTAGGTTCTCAAGCATACTCCCCTGATGCTAGGTTCCCTGTATATTTCTATGCAGGCGTTGTTATCCCCTTCCGGATAAAAAACTTGGTTGGGGGCAGGTGACTTTTCTTGGAAACCAAATCGAGCAGGCCACTTTTTTACCACCAAAGGCACTGACCTAAAGCCCACAAGCTTGCTGGAAGAACTGGGGGCAGTGCCCTCCCCAAACTTTTGCCTGTGTGACTTGTCTTTAGGAGAAGGAACACCTGGGACAGAACCAATTGGCTCGGCACCATAGGATGAAGTCGCTGAGGAATCTGAAGCAGGGGTAGAGACAGGGGTTTTCTTGTGGTAGGCGCGCTTCTGTCTTTTTTTCTTAGGCTCCCCTTCTTTCTCACTGGAACAGTTTTTTTTTTTCCGGCGGGCTTTTAAGAAGCAGCTCCTCTACTGGAACCGGGAGAGAGTACAGAGGAGAAGGGCCGGTTAAATCTATAACCTCTACCTGCGAATACCCCCCGCGGTGAGCAGGTGAAGGTGTCCCTTGTGTTAAGTCCACCACTTCTATGGGTTTAACTGCCGGTGATGAGGTTGTAAGGTCTATAACCTTAATTGGACTGACCTGGGGAGAAGGTTCCTCCGGAGTCACGGGTGAGTAAGAGGCGGACGTAGGTGTTTCAGTGGGGGGTTGGTAGTTCAAAGGTGCCGGGGGATTGATGTATTCCCTGATGTCAAAATCGCCGTCGCCAGCTTCCTGAGGAGAGCGATCCCGGACGCGATCCAGGAAATCAGTGATTTCGCCATGAAGAGCTGCAAGAGCGGCTTCCTGTTCTCCTGCATCAGGCACTTCAGTTGGAAGCCGAGCAGGAGTTGCAGGTGGTTTATCAGGTGAGGCTGGAGAGGTAGGAGGAGGGGCGATGCCCGACGCCTTTTCCACTGTCTGTTTAGAAGTAGTAAAAGTTAGTGGAGCCAGTTTTTTAGCTCCTCCTCTCCTGACACTAAGTCCCGTCTTCATGCGACCAGGCATTGTTCTCCTTGAAGATGAAAGGGTGGCAGGGCTGGAAGGTGCAGGAGCAGGACGGCGAACAGCAGACAAACGTCAGAAAAGGTTTGATGAAGATCGAGCAGCTCAAGTCTACTTTATAGTAACTATCCTGATACGATGCTGGGACGTTCCCTTGTCGTTCAGATAACGTACAACCACGTCCATGAGTCGTAGATAACCGTGCTTTTCCATTCATAGTATGTTTTACACTTAGTCAGTGTTGTTTTGGAAAAAAGTAAAAAAGCTTAACTCAAATAAAAAACGTGATAACGTTCAGTCAACGTTCAGGGTGAGGCTTGTAAAACGAGTCTTGTTGTTACCATTCTGTAATTAACGCAGACCATTCGTCATTTATCAGAACTAGCTTCTCTCAAGCAGACATGGCTAACTTTTGTCCTTTGCCTTTGTCTTTGACCGTAGGTCACAAAAGGCGTCAGGAGGTGTTTATTTCAGACATCAGGAGGGGCGTAGAAGAAGGTAAGGTGTGGGCTGTGTGGAAATTCTGTCCTGAAAATTTGAACAGGGATCTTTACATCCCTCCTAACTGTAACTTCAAACAATGCTTTTTGCACAACCAAACCACTGCATTGGTTCCTGGTGGACCCTCTGTGAAAAAACTTATCTCAGAAAATGGGGAAAGTTTTTTTTCAGGTGTTCTTTTGGGACATGGTGCCATGCTACACTTGATGTCTAGACATTCCATTTCCTCTGGAAGTTCAAAGAAATTCATTTCAGACAGACAAAAACCCTTTTTTCTAAGGGATCAACCTTTGGGGGGAGGGCCTGGTAATTCAGTTTTCATCGATTCTACTATGGTGAAGGCTTTAATTAAAGCCACTTTACTTCACCCAGACAAAATTACACACTCTTTAGGTTCAAAAATTTTCTATGAAAGAGGATTCAGGACAGAGATTGGCCACAATTACCATGGATGCTGTCATGTTGTGAGAGTTATTACTGAAATAACTACCTCCCATGAAAAAGGTCAGCTGAAGGTGGTAACAGCCTACCCCGTATCTAATTTTTGGTCCTCCTAATAAAACTGAACAAAAATAAACGATGATCCTCCGGGTAAGGCCCCTGGGCCAAACCCACCCTTCCACATGTTTTCCCCTCTTTTCAGAACGCTCAGGCACTGACCCTGACGTTTGTTTCGTCCTTGAGCAATAAATCATTTCAGGAAATTGCGATAAGGAAAGACTGACAGGTTTCCTATAAAGGTTAAACGGGGACTAAACCATCGTTATTTGACACAACAACCTTCGACCTACTATGTCGCGTTACTCCCTGCAGCGTGTATTAGAACAACGTCACCCCGACAACACTCAAGTTCTGACATATGTGAGGGAAAGAAATGAAATTATATGTTGCTCTTCAATTTGTTTCAGGTACGTGTGCAAATACTTGAAAGAATGTGTTCTTCACCGGAAAAAATTATACTTAGTTTTTTCTTCAGTGCAATCAAGTTTTACATCCAAAGACAGAAAAACCTTGAGGAAAATGGTTTTGAGTCATAACTTGTCGAAATTTTCAGCGGTGGAAACCTTGGGTTATGCCCTGAAGCATGGAAGAAAGGGAAAAGGCCCACTGAAAAACCCCTTCCATGTGGAAGCATTGAAAGCGGCAGAAGAGCATCACGCCAAAGAAAATCCCCGCCTACTTAACCAGCGTCTTCATTTCTTCATGTCTATTTTGGAACTTCTAGCTGAGTGCTTAGAAACCAAAACTTTGTTTTCCTCCTGCCCCATATTTCACATCCCATCATCGTCCCTGGATCGTTTCAGTGTAGAGGAGAAAGAAAAAGTTTGGTTTTATCTGGCTATGTGGTGCACCCAGCTTATCTCCCTTACTCACTGTTTTCACCACAATCAGCTCGCTTTACACTCAACGTCATAACAAATTTAAACGAACGAAGAACGATGTAACATGCTTACCTAAACAGGGGGAAGGGAACGGGAGAGATATATAGAATAGGATAGAATAGGGTAGGATAAAATAGGGTAGGGTAGGGTAGGGTAGGGTAGGGTAGGGTAGGGTAGGGTAGGAAAGGGTGGGGTTGGGTTTAAAAAACTATGGGGTGGGGGGGTGGGGGCACCCCTCAAGTATGGGGGGTTTGGGGCTTGTTGGCCCGGGCTGGCCGCCCAAAATAACCCACCTAACCCACCCACCCACCCACCCACCCACCTAAACCACCTACCCACCTACCCTACCCTACCCTACCCTACCCTACCCTACCCTATCCTATATAAGTCAACTGTATGCTTTCTAGCCTGTCATAACCTGCCTGCCTTCCTACCTGCCTGCCTTACTTGCTCAACACCTTTTATTTGGACGCTATGGAGTTTCACCTTTCGGACGAGTTGTTATTCAAGGTCAGTGAAAAAATATCTGAAAAAGACTACCCTCGATTAGGAGTTTACTTAGGACTTAGACTAAGTTTAATGGATTACATGGAAAAAATACCGTCTCTTCGTTCTATGGGGAGAGAAATGCTTATTTCATGGAGTAGAAAGAACGTGCGTTGCAAGTGGATGGTATTGAGACATGCATTAAGTGACATAGGTCGTTACGATCTAACTGATTATTGTAGATGGTACATGGGATATTACAACGTAGTGGACCATTGTGAAATTCCTCCAGAACAGTGGAAAGTTGATACTTTGTTCGTCAACCTGGCAGACAAGTTCGAAATGCTTGACTGGAGGAAACTGGGAACTCAACTTGGAATGAGCGACCACGAGCTTAACCTGATATCCACCCCTGTTCCAGGGAAAAAAGGTGTCACAAATCCTGTATTCGAAGTTCTAATGGTTTGGAAATATAGAGAAATATCTCATCCAAGCTGCCTAATAGCCAGTCTATACAACATGGGACTTTCTGATGTAGCTCTTTACGTGGAAGGTTTGAACAAGGGTTCTACTGGTTTAAAAGAGGACGAGGTTGCTCCTTTGGTCACTTTGGTTTAAGATATCGTCCAACATGGATCACAAGGAAAAGGAGATCATTTTTGACCCACGTCTACAAAGCCCCTTCACAATGATCATAGCTGGACCTACTTCTTGTGGGAAAAGTCAACTTGTTTTCAAGTTGATTAAAGGTGTAGACGAGCTTGTTACTCCAAAAATACACGACATATACTACTGCTACAGTCAATGGCAAGATGGATTCGACGAAATGGTGAAGTTGGGGGTTAAGTTTAACAAAGGTCTTCTTTCAGAAGACTTTTTGTTCGAGGATGAAAGAGACGTGACTAAACATGGACTGGTCGTAATAGACGATCTCATGGATCCCGAGTACGTTCCCACCATAATGAAACTTTTCACTGTGGGCTCTCACCATCGCAGTTTAAGTGTAATTTTTGTTACTCAAAACTTGTTTTTCAACAATCCTGCCTTCAGAACCTTGAGCTTAAATGCACACTACCTAGTTGTTTTTAAAAACCCTAGAGACATGAGTCAGATAGGGCACATCAGCAAACAGGCCTTTCCAGGACAGAAATCCTTTTTGACGGAGGTATATAACTCAGAAACCAAAGAGAAGCATTCATACATCCTATTGGACTTTAAGCAGAGCACACCTAACGAGCTTAGGGTAAGAAACAGCATAACAACTCCTTGGAACACCTTGGTTTTCATTCCTCAAGCTTCAGCTTCGAAAAGAAAAAGATAGAATGGTGACCAAAAGATCTCCTTCTGGAGGAAAATTTAAAACAATTAGGAAACATTACCACTTGTTGAAACACATATCCAAGTGTTCCTCGGCAGAGTGTTCCCACATTATCAAAGGTCTCAGCGATGAGGTCATTAGGTTGATGAGTCAAATTTGCGTCAACGTAATGAACAAAAACCTGTTGCGTAACGAGTCCGACGCAGTCAAACGTTTATCACCCTACAAGAAAGAACTCAAGTCAGTCACAAGGCACAAGGCTACCGTTAAGCAGAAGAGGAAAACCTTTGAGCAAAAGGGTGGATTTTTGGGAACCATTTTGGGCCTCGCCTTACCCCTGATAACAGGTCTCATAGGAGCACGTCGATAAAAAAATCATGTCTTATTCAAGGATGGCCCTCGTAAGGGCGGATCTTGTTCCCCGAGAAAAAAAACCTTCTTTTGTTAGTCCTTCCTCTCCTCCCCAGCCTGGACCTAGTGTTCAAGACCAGTACTACAGCACTCAACTTTTAAGAGAAGGTTTAACTCCTGATTCCAGCCTGGTTCAAGTCCTGAACCACCTTCAAAGTAAAGCACATGAGGTGCTTAACTCTCCTAACCTCAAACTGAAGGAAAAGTTAAGGCAGTACAATCAACTTATGATAAAGTCGGGAATTTTAACTAAAAAAGCCAAGGCCTTAGGACAACGTAGGGAAGGTCCCTATCCTGGTCGAGCAGTAGGACAAGGCCCTGCAGGAGCAGCAGCAGCAGCAGCTGGGGGTGTAAACAATTCTTTAGAAGACACCGACGACGGCGACGACGATGCTGACCACACTTTCACAGAGACTAGAGACGATCCACCACTTCCTGACGATTCAGACGGAGACAGTGTAGACGAGTTCAAAGGGGAGGAAGGCTTTAAACCTCGTGCAAGAGACAACACAGAGGGTATGGACGCCGACATAAAAGAAAGAATACCTGCAATTTACAGAACGACTGCTAAAAATCTATACAGAGAATTATCTCGTCACGGAAGTCAAATTTTGAATTGGAACAGAGACGGAGAAATATATGTTAACGGGGAACGTGTGCCTGGAACTGACATAACAGATTTGTTAGCTTTTGCTGCCCGACCAAAGTCTTTGAAAAAGGACCAACCTAAAGGAAGCCAGGTTTTCATGAGAGCAGTTAAAAGGCTGAACCCCACCTTAAAATTTGTCAAAAACAAGTCGGCTTTTGCAGGGCACAGTCCTTCCTTTGCTGCCAGTCCCTTGAAAAGAGCTTCCCCTATAAAGAAGAGGAAAGTAAGTCAAAAAGGAACTGGACGTAAGTTTATATGGCGCACAAGGCTTTGAAAAAAGATGTCCTCAGGTTTTACACAGATCCTAAACAACCTGGAAGTTTCACCAGCGTTTCTAAACTTCAACGTCATCACTTCAAGAAAACAAAGAAAAAAAACATAGAACAAGCTTTGGAAGATGTAGACGCTTACACCAGACACAAACCTTACAAGAGAAGATTTCCAAGAAGAAAAACACAAACATGGGGGATAGACAAACAGTGGCAACTTGACCTCATAGACATGCGAGAATTTTCAAAGGAAAACAAAGGATACCAGTACATTCTAGCGGGAATAGATGTTTTTTCAAGGTATGGTTTTGGACAACCTGTGAAAAGTAAGAGAGCTGATGACGTGACAGAGGCTTTCAAAAAAATGAGCAAAGAAAGAAAACCTCAACAAATTCAAACTGACAAGGGCAAAGAGTTTGTCAACAAAATTTTCAAAAAACACTGTGAAGATCAAAAAATCAATTTTTTCACAGGAGAGAACAACGACGTGAAGTGTGCCTTAGCCGAAAGGTTCAACTCTACTTTACAAGGAAAAATGTGGAGATGTTTTTCTCATTTCAATAACTACAAATGGGTTGACTTGCTGCCCGACTTGGTTAAGTCCTACAATTTGACTTACCACAAAGCCTTAGGAGCTGCCCCTTCAGACATAAATAAAGACAACTCTGAAGTCTTGTTCTACAGGTTGTACGATCAACCTCAAAAGAAAAAAGTTCCTGTCCTTCAGTTGAAGAGAAAAAATCAAGTGCGAATGTTGAAAACAAAGAAAACATTTAACAGAGGGTACGAACCTAACTGGACTGAGGAAATATACACAGTCGACAACATTTCGCCTAAAGGGTACCACCTGAAAGATCTCCTTGGAGAAGAGATAAAAGGAAGCTTCTACGAACCTGAGGTCCAGAAGGTGCAAGTCCGTCACGGAAGACGCTACAACATAGAAAAAATAGTAAAATACAGAGGAAAAGGCAAGAAAAGAGAAGCCTTGATCAAGTGGAAGGGTTATGGAGACAAGTTTAACTCTTGGGAACCTGTCAAAAACATAAACAAATGGCGTTTACCTTAACTTTACCTAGTAACTCATCTATGAACGTTTTTCCTGACAACACTTTAACTAGTTACAATACAATTTTGGCAGAATACATTAACTCTCCTACTCAGTTAGAGTGTGCTCTTCAAGAAATAACCTGTCCTACCACGTGGTACAACGTCAAAGAAGAACCCATTCTCTTGGTACAGGGAGAAAACGACCTAACAAACAACCTCCGCTCTGTAGTAGCTTTATTAAACAAACGCAGAAGAGAATTTTTTCCTCTGGAAAAACCAGGAGCCCATAGTGTCTTCAGTAGAGCTTCAAGCTCTACATCAAATTTATCAGCCCAATCTGCTTTGAAGAGAGGAGTAAAAATAACAAAAAACCTACGTCATGTCAACCCTGTGGGATCGACTGAAACCATTCCTCCTGCTGGTCCTGCAAGTGAAAGTCCACCAACTCCTGCTGCTGCGACTGAGACGCCATCTGGAGGATTCACTTCTAACCAACCCACGCCAGAGAAGGAGGAAAAGGAAGAGGAGGAGGCTGAGGGGGAGCGTGACACGGCAGGCAGAGAGAAAAGGGAAATATCGTCGGCTGTGGCTGAAGTGATGTCTATGGATGACAGGGAAAAAAGGTCTCTTTCTTTTTTTGAAGAAAAGGCCGTCTTCACAGACTCTGCTAATGTTTCTCCGCTCTCTCCCAGTCAGTTACAGGCTGTGAAAATATGTACACGCTTCAAGGAAATTAGCAGATACCTGTCTAAGTATTACTTCAAGGAAGGTAGTATCTACAATATGTTTGCCTTAGAAGGTGTGAACCTGGAAAGCAACTCAGAGTTGATAGGATACTTGAACAGGACCATAAATAAACTACAGAGCATGTTGGTGAGAAAACTAAGAAACTACAGGAAAAACAACAAAGCCACCGTGTTTCACTACAACAAATACACAATGAAAAGTGTAGTTTCCTTGCCTCCTGGTGTGGTCATGCAACTCCCAGAAAACTTAGGGAAAC
The DNA here is from genome assembly GCA_949317995.1 of Acholoe squamosa. Lineage (NCBI taxonomy): Eukaryota > Metazoa > Annelida > Polychaeta > Phyllodocida > Polynoidae > Acholoe > Acholoe squamosa. The sequence continues at coordinate 64,580,674 of OX439049.1, read as the reverse complement.
AATTAGGTTTCGACGGAAGTGTTTTCCTAAGTGGAAAGACACAAAGCCCCTACGTGGTAGACCTTCAGTTCAAAAGTCGATGTGCTTTCGTGTACTCTGACATAGTCAAGCACAGTCTTGTGGGTGATTCTAAAGCACCCCTTCTGAGGCAAATCAACATAAATCGCTACAACGGTGACATGCAGACCATAAGTTTCCAGAACTTGATATATCTGCCAGTCACTAAAACCACCTTCAGACAGATAGGGATATACTTAAGAGACAAGACTGGGGAACCTATACCATTTGAAAGCGGATCAGTGTCGGTGGTACTTGCCTTCAGACCTCTTCAAGGATAGGAGTATATTACCATGCTTCACTACTATGGAACACCTCCATACCTGGCCCCTAGGGGTCAGTACGCTGAATACTACAGAAAATCACAGTTTGGGAACGGTGCTTTACCAGCGTACGGTGGCAGGGGCAGACAAAGAGGGCACGGACTTGGTTCGTTAATAGGTGGTTTACTGAGAGGAGCTGTTCCCCTCTTAAGTAAAATAGGACGCTCGGCTGCCAAATCTGCAGGCAAAGCCTTGCTTACTACAGGAGCTGGAGTCTTGTCCGACGTGGTAACAGGAAAAGGCTTCAAGAAAAGTGTAGTTAGGAGAAGTAAAGCTACAGGGAAGAACTTACTCAAAAGGGCTGCTTCTTCTGCTCAAGGATACATAAAAGGTACATCTGAACCTCCTCCAGTCAAACGACGAGCAACCGGCAAGCGCGGAGGACGTAAGGGGCAACGCGGCAGAGGCAGAGGACAAGCTAGAGGAAGGACCTTGTTCTAGTCATGAGTCTCCTTCATCCCAAGGGTCAGGTATGTGCAGTAGGTGAACTAGACCTACACGCCTTGCCTGTCACTCAAAAGGACATATTAAAATGTCAAAAAATAACCAAAACTACCAACAATGCCCTGACTCCACACACTGAATCATTTGACTTCACCTTCGAACCAAGCAACCTGTACACAGACCTCTCAGAAACTGAGCTGTACATGGAACTGGAAGCCGTGGCGGCAGACGGAACAACTCACCTTGCCGTAGGCATAGAAGCTGCTCCAGTCAACAACTTGGCACACGCTCTCTTTGCTTCCTGCCAGTTGCTGATAAATGGGGAGAAAGTCACCGGCAACAATGAAGACTATGGTCTCAAGGCCTACATTTTGGACACAATTTGTTGCAACAAAGAAGACAAAGAGACTCGGTTGAAAGGGTGTCAAAAGTACATGAAAGACACCTGTGGTCACATGGAAGCCAGAGCGGGCGAAAATGCTGGATGGACGGCACGGAGAGCAGAGTTCAGTGCCCGCAACAAGCATGCCTTAGTAATGAAGCCGCACCTGGATTTAATTAAACAGTGCAAGGTGCTGCCTCCGAACTGTGAAATCAAGTTCATATTTGAAAAAAATCAGCCCAATTACTACATGATGCAAGCAGCCGATCAAAACTACTGGGTCAAAATCACCAAAGCTGAAATGACACTTCTCCAAAAATGTGTCGACGACGAGGTGGTGAAAACTCACGTCAGCAGTGTCAGGAATCCACATTGGGGCCCTTTCAACTATCACATAGCCAGGTGTAAAGTAACTAAACACACTTTGGACGGCGGCTCACAAGACTACAGTTGGACTCAACCTGACACTACTCAGATCCCCACCAGGATAGTCTTGTGTATGATAAAGGAAACAGCAGCTGCTGGGACTAAGACAGAAAATCCTTTCAACTGCAGGCATTTCAACGTGAAGGAAATATGCGTGAGATATGACGATCAAAAGTTTGAGTTGAAGACCGACTTCGAAACAGGCAACTGCATCAGAGCCTACAGTCAAATGTTCATAGACAGTGGGCTGTCGGCTTTGGGGCAAGACTGTGGCATAACTTTGGAAGATTTCAAAGATGGATATTCCTTCTTTGTTTTCGACCTCACCCCAGACAGAGCACCTGAAGACAGTCGTATAAATCTCATCAAGCAAGGAAAGCTGGGCATTTCCCTTAGGTTTGCCGCCCCGACTACTCACGCCATATCTGCCGTCTTGTGTTCCTTCTACGACAACAACATCCAACTAACGGCTGACTGTCTTCCTGTCACAGACTACCACATGAACTGAGAAAAAAAATGAGAACTTCAGACATAACAGGTGCACTGGGAAACCATCCACACACAAGGCGGTTCTACCTGGGAACTTTTGCCAGTAATCAATGTCCTAAAAAACCAATTCCCTCTACATGTTTCGTCAGTAACACAGATCCAAGCTCTAAACCTGGTCAGCACTGGGTGGCATTTTACGTTTCTCATAACGGGAATGTATTCTACTTTGATCCCTATGGCTTACCTCCGTTTACTATATATCACCAGAGGTTCATGCAAAAGTCGTCAGATGGTCACGGGTCGTTCAGCAGAAAACAAGTGCAAAACTTTTATGCTAAAACGTGTGGAGCCCACTGCATTAACTTCCTCATAGAAACATGTCGGACCAAGGATCCACACCACACTGTGAAAAGGTTTTCTCAGGTCCCCTTCAACTTAATGGACAAAATAGTCAGGCCCTTCCTGAGAAAAAGAGAGAAGAAGAGGCAATGAATTTCGAGATGAGTCCAGAAGAAGTAGCAGTCAAAGCAGACGTGAGCAATCTTTTGGTGAAAGGAAAAGTTAAACGTGAACTGGACGTGATAGACGGGCTTCAGAGCACGGCGGAAGTAATAGACAAAAGGCCTTGAAGGATTTAATGGAGAGAATGCGGGCCTTAGAGGACCGTAGTCAAAGTCCTACTCCAGCCAAGACCGGGTGCAGTTGGTACTGCAACAAGAATTCATTTTCAATATAATATCCATGTACTCTGCTTGCAAAGCATATCTGATTATAATGATTCATACCTAGCATGTACTCTGATAGGAAGAAAAAAATAAAAAGATTGAATTAAAAAAAAACCGAGTTGTGTCTTTGTTGCATTTAATCTCATATCAAAATAGTGAGTCATAAGTATTGCGTAAATTCATAGGAACATTGCATCAGAAAATGAGTCATGGTTATTGTGTAATTTCTTTCAAGGATTGCACAATACACCCTCATACGTAGGTCATACGTTTTTGCAAGTAGGTTAGTAGGTCACTTCCGGTTTGTAAGTAGGTCAGCTCTAGGTATTGCACAATTCTTTTAATTTATGCAACTAGGTCAGGTCACTAGGTCAAATGGAATCCAGCTCTCTGATTGGTCGAAAAAACTAGGTCATGACCTTATGACGTCACTTCCTGTCAAATCCAGCCCTCTGATTGGCTGAAACTAGGTCACTTCCGGTCTACCAGTAGGTCATGACCTAGTTAGTAGCTAATCCATTGCGCTCAGTTTGCATGTATATACTACTTACATAATGAACCTACACACAGTAGTATTAGTACATAATGAACCTGCACACAGTAGTATTAGTGCATATTGAACCTGCAGACAGTAGTATTGGTGCATATTGAACCTGCACACAGTAGTATTAGTACATAATGAACCTGCACACAGTAGTATTAGTACATAATGAACCTGCACACAGTAGTATTAGTGCATATTGAACCTGCACACAGTAGTATTAGTGCATAATGAACCTGCACACAGTAGTATTGGTGCATATTGAACCTGCACACAGTAGTATTAGTGCATATTGAACCTGCACACAGTAGTATTAGTACATAATGAACCTGCACACAGTAGTATTAGTACATAATGAACCTGCACACAGTAGTATTAGTACATATTGAACCTGCACACAGTAGTATTAGTACATATTGAACCTGCACACAGTAGTATTAGTACATATTGAACCTGCACACAGTAGTATTAGTACATATTGAACCTGCACACAGTAGTATTAGTGCATATTGAACCTGCACACAGTAGTATTAGTACATAATGAACCTGCACACAGTAGTATTAGTACATAATGAACCTGCACACAGTAGTATTAGTACATATTGAACCTGCACACAGTAGTATTAGTGCATATTGAACCTGCACACAGTAGTATTAGTGCATATTGAACCTGTACACAGTAGTATTAGTACATATTGAACCTGCACACAGTAGTATTAGTACATAATGAACCTGCACACAGTAGTATTAGTACATAATGAACCTGTACACAGTAGTATTAGTGCATATTGAACCTGCACACAGTAGTATTAGTACATAATGAACCTGCACACAGTAGTATTAGTACATAATGAACCTGCACACAGTAGTATTAGTGCATATTGAACCTGTACACAGTAGTATTAGTACATATGTTAGGAAGCATAATGAACCTGCACACAGTAGTATTAGTACATAATGAACCTGCACACAGTAGTATTAGTGCATAATGAACCTGCACACAGTAGTATTAGTACATAATAAACCTGCACACAGTAGTATTAGTGCATATTGAACCTGTACACAGTAGTATTAGTGCATATTGAACCTGCACACAGTAGAATTAGTACATATGTTAGGAAGCATAATGAACCTGCACACAGTAGTATTAGTACATAATGAACCTGCACACAGTAGTATTAGTGCATATTGAACCTGTACACAGTAGTATTAGTGCATATTGAACCTGCACACAGTAGAATTAGTACATATGTTAGGAAGCATAATGAACCTGCACACAGTAGTATTAGTACATAATGAACCTGCACACAGTAGTATTAGTGTATATGTTAGGAAGCATGAAGTACTATTTATATTAGAGTAAGGAATGACATATGTGTGAATACCTCAGAAACAGATCCATAAAATCCCAGTAGCGTTTGCTTAAGTAAGTTTATTTGGATGAACAATGTGGTGAACAATACTGTTATGTTTCTATTTAAGGGTATTTCAAATACTTAATTCTATTTTGACATTGGTGCATTAGTATGCCATCACAGTAAGGGTTGGGAGTCCATGTAAATAGTTCCCTGATGAGAGGCTAAGTGACCATCAGCCTTGATCATTACATTGAGCATCATACAATGGGAAATGTTTGGAAGTGTAAAACCTTTCACATAAAAACAACATGTTTTGCTGCCCACTGGGTAGCAGCTCCTACATAAATAATACACACCATGATTTGTATTTTATCATACGAGTAGCAGTTATCACAAAGATCATCACACCATGTCTCACAAAAGTGATGCACATCTTGTCATGGTGGGGTGGGGAAGGGGCTAACAACAAAATCCTTTTACGTGGGTTTACTACAATGGTTGATAAAGACAATGTATTTATGGTGGATATACATTGTTTGTATAAGGTGGGGAAGGATAGACTTCAAGTATAACTATATCAAAGGTACATCCATCAGAATCTAGACCTGCTTCACTTTCGTGAGACAGGGTCACATGCGTGTCAGTTATCACAATATATCAACAATATGTATCACAGTTATAAGGAATATATATTTGTTCATAAAGAGGTATTTCATGAATGTTGCATAGTCTGATCTAAAAGTCAATGAAAGAATTTTGTAAAAACAGTGCAGCCATGCATTAAAAAGAGAGATAAATTTACACATACTTTGTAAAGAAAAAATAAAAACATCCCAATAAATATGACACAATTCAATGAGCAATAAGAAGAAATCTAAAAGAAAACAGTAAAGATAAAAGAAAGTAGAAAAATTAATATCTACCAGCTTAGCTATGTTGTCAGACACCATAAATTACTAAATTAATTATAATTTATCTTATCTACATTTTTGGTTTGCAGCATATCCTGTGTGCTCTGACTATGTAGCATGTTTTAATCCCCCTTTACCTACTGGTTTAGTGGCCTTTTTCTGCCCAACTGTAGCAGGTGATCTAGCCTTTGTAACTTTTTGTTTTACTGGGACTGGGGCTTTTTTTGGTGCACTGCCTGGAACAAAGCATTCCTTCTGCCTAAAGAAATCCTGGTGAGTTTTAGCGGGGCGTCCATGAAAGTGTATAGCATATTTAGCACCACGAATTTTACAGGGGTCATTTCCCTTCCACACAAAAAAACCAGGTACTTTTTTTATGGGGACTTCCATTTTCTCAGCACATTTACCCACAATGACGTCATCAGCTCCAGCGCTCCAAGCGACATATGGGAATATTAGGAGTATTTTCCTTATTACTGGTACAGTCACCCCCAGATAAGCCCCTGCTGTGTAGGACCCATAGCCTGGAGCTGGCCACTCCTCGGGAGAAGTGTACCAACGATGCCCCTTCTTCCTCACAGGCTTGGATCCAAAGTACGCTTCACCCCACACAGAGTTTTTCAGGTCTACTGTTGAGATGAGTTCAAGGACTTTGGGGATGTTGACAAAGGTGTCGTCGCTGACCTTCAAAACGTGCATGATATTGGAGCAGTGGTTGATGACCCAGCTGTAGCCCATGATTAGCTGTATCTCCCCGCCCCGTCTGTAGGTACTGTTAAAGTCTTCCTGTAGTATGTCCCCATACACTGCCCCTTCCTCCTGCAGCAGCCGTTCTGCCGTAAGGTTCCTCCCTGGGTCTAGCCCAAACAGGAACAGTAGCCGTACCCTGCCCGTGTTGTTGTGTGTGTGTGAGCCCCATGTCTGGCGGATCATGGCGCGGTGCTGCCGCTGTCTGTGTATGGTAGACACCAGGATGAGCAGCTCAGGGTTCTTACCGGACCCTGTCGGTGAGCAGATCGAGGCGCTCGGGGAGATCAACCTCTTCTGGTGGTAGGCAGAGCAGCCGTCACACAACCCCACAGAAAACTGCCAGCGCTTCATGCTGGCTGCTAACAGGGTCCGTTCCTCTGGTGTCCCCCACTGAGGGAGAGGCACCCCATGTAGTACAGCAGGTAGATGATTACTGGTAGTGTTGCTGATGCCCGCTGTGTGAATATGTGCAGCTTGCTGGCTTCTTAATGGGCGCAGAATGAGATAAGGCAGCAGGAGGACCAGGACATACACATACCAGTACCTACTGACATACGTCCGCACCACTTGTTTAGTCATGGTAAATGGCTTCATAGCATCAGTGGATCCTGTATTGCAGTTGTTTGTGGTTTTTGTAGTTCAGATCTTGGTGGTGTGCTTTTGAGGAGGTCAGTATAATTCCTGTGATTCTCTGGAAAAAAGCAATTTTCATCAATCAATAAAATTCAACAGCATTATGGATTTAGGCTGGAAGGTAATCTCTAAACCTTTTAATAAGATTAAGCATATGGATCTAGCATATTTAGGCATACTCATTGAGAGTGTTGCTGGACAAATTCTAGAAATGCAATCCCATGGGACTGAGGCACATTAAGTTAAAGCTGTACTATTGATATTTGATAAACTGATAATTATGTCAATGCTACAGCTAGAAAACAACTTATGACTGATTGAAGTCCTACCTATCATTGTCTTATTGTCTTATTCCCAAGAATTAACTGAGTGGATTCTCAGGGCAATCACAAGTCATGACACATGTTTACATCTCAAGTTATTCCTTGACACTAAACATGTTCTCATAAGCCAGTGGATTCCTGTGGAGATCACATAACATGAGTTGACATCTTGAGTTATTCCTGGGAATTAACTACCGTATATTCTCTCGTATCAACGGCACCCTCGTATAAGCCACACCCCTGACTTTGGGAGAAGAGGCTTGAAAATTGGCAATTTAGTACTGTTTTTACAGTGTAAAATACACTCATATAAGCCACACCCTGACTTTGGGATATTCCTAAAAAGCCCAATTTATCAGGTGTGTCATCTTCACCAGGGTCAACAGCCAGGGTGTGTTCGCAGTGGTTGACTATGACTGGAATCTGTCAAAAAACTCTTTCTTCCTTGGGGATGTTTTTATTGCAAATCTGACTCCAGAAACGGATTTTACACCCTTTTAAACATGAATAACAAGGTGCTGCACAGCTCTGTACTCCCAATATTAAGGAAGTTATGGCACTTTGAAATTTTAGGCTTTATGCCACCTAGCAAACCACTGAAAACTTGCCCTAACTTTCTTAATAATTGGACTACAGAGCTGTGCAGTACTTCGTTTTTAATATCTTTCAGGGTGCAAAATCCAAGATGGCCACTGATTTCACACCTCTGTGACATACTTTTCTAGTCATGTGACCTACTTTCCCTCCAACCTGAACCATTTGGATGAAGACACCCAGGACCTCAGTCCAAGTTGCCCCATCACCTATATAGAGGTGCACTTCACCCTCCATACACTGGGCTCCTCAGTGACTCAGTTGGATAGAGCGCCGGACTGTGTGTGAGAGTGAGAGGCCTGGGGTTCAAATAAAAAAACTCTTCATGGAAAGCCCACCTATTTTTATCATCTTATATTTGGGTTCTTATATGACAGAATTTACAGTAAGTTGATTCTTGTAGCAATCACAAGTCATGACATAGGTTTACATCTCGAGTTATTCCCAGGATTTGGATATATTCCTTTTAAACAAGGCTCATGAATTAATCATTCTATTGACACAGTGGATACTCATGGAGAAAACATGAGTAAACTTCTTGAGTTATTCTCAGAAATTGAACAATTGCATTCTTGCGTTAATCACAAGTCTTAATGCAAACCTTTATCTCGAGTTATCCCTAGGCATTGAACATTCTTATGAACCAGTGTATTCTTGTGAGAATCACAAGTCAAAACATGTGTCTATATCTTGTGTTATTCTCCCAAAAAGAATATGCTTAACAGTGGCAAATCTGAAGTATGTGCCATAACATGAGAAAGACACAGGAGATTCTCAAGAATGATGACCTTGTTCTTCTCTTATATGAATCATGAGTCAAAGTGAATGCGTACAATTCTCAGATGAATCACAAGTCATGACATGAGAATGTCTTGTGTACGTCTCAGGATTGTGTTCACAGGTAAGTCTACAACCTCAATTATCTCAAGGCCAGCAGACGATGCCACTTTGTGAGTTTGCACTTTACCAATCAGATCGATATGCTAACTTATTAGAAGCCAACATCAATTGATGGAAGTCTCTAATTTGTCAAAAGCTCCATGGGTGCAATTATGTCCTCAGTAAAATCTCAGGAATCATTCAAATAGTAAGGATATCAATACACTTACATAGATAATCAGTCATAAAATGAGATATCTAAAATACCCAGTACTTTCTCCTGGCCTAGATTCTCACCACAGACTGTATTCACCCAAGTACATCAGAAAACCCACACACACACAAACCCTGGAAGGTTGCCTGGCGATCTATGTGGGTAGGTCCTTTTCTCCAAAACCATCCTTTTGACCTGATATAGATCTACTTGTGAGAGCTTTTCCTTTAGTTTGCCAATTTATGATTCCTATACAAATACTAAATCAAAATCTTTGATGCTATGCCTACAATTCAAATGAAATTCAAATTAATATTTAGACATGCCGTAGGTAGGTGAATTCAGAGAAATTTGCATGAAAAAAGGATCTCATTGATTCATGGATTTGACTTGGAGTGGTACCAATTCCCACATAGTAGTTCTTTTTGGCCTCAGGTTTCCATATGAAACACAACATCTCAATCCTTACCACACACATATATGATGTCCCCAATCAATACCTAAAGATTCCAAGTGACTAGAATTCTCCATCTACTCCATAGCTTGTGTGAGGGGACCATGGGGGAAATGTGTTGTTTATGATTATATAGAAATTTTGGGGTTTCCCAACGATTTCCTCAATTGAGGTACACCCTTGTTAGTTGGCTTGAGAAAAAAAAGGTAATTTTCTTTCGCAATTTGTTACTGAATATTGTCATCATTAAATGAGAAAAACCGGAATCTATTTAGATATAATGTCCTAACTATCTAGTTTTATCAAGTTAAAAAATGTGTAGACTTGTCAATTAGGAGGAGCAGGGTGTCTAATTGTAGGTACATGGACACAATAATACTGAGCTATTAGACCCATATAAAGTAATCTAGTGGTTACTGGGGTTGAAAATCCTCTTTTCCACTGAATTTGTGTGCCTCAAGAAGTAAAATAAGTAATAAAAGCGTCTTGGTGAAAAGCAAAAAGATTTTAAAGCCTATAACCTATATGGTGGTTACTGGGACAGACAGATGTCCCTGGAACTCACAAAAGTTATGTAACTGGCCCCTGACAGCCATCTTTGATCTGGCAGAGGGTTGTGGGTAATCTCTTATCTTCCCCTCCACCCACAGAAAACAATGGGAATTGATAAGACTGATAAGCTGCCCCTGCCTCTATCTTAATCACTTTAAGTACCTGTCCATTGTTTTAGGTGTGAATGGAGGGGATTAGCCTGATAGGGAGACAATGGCTTGGTTTTACACAGCCTGGATTATATGTGCCCTCTTAAAAGACTTTTAAAGTTTAATTTCTCTTGTATTTAAAGTACTAAGTATATATAAAGCTTATATTGTTTAAGTTTAAATCATTTGCTATCCAAAGGTATAGATTTTTAGAATATAACTTCATATAGACTATTAGGAAGAGCCAACCAAAGTAAACTGTACAAAGAGGCCAACTGATGATCTAGCCCCCGACTACATGAGCCCGGTACATGAGCCACCTAGCTAATTTTTTTGGTACTAGCAATGGCTCTGTTCCGTATACATGCGGTGTGATGATATTGACCAATCACATGCGCGTTAAGGTGTTGTTTGCCTCAGTACTGAGCTGTTCTAATTAATTCTGATTAATTAGGCCTCGTTGCAAACACAATAAATGGCAAACTTTGGGGATTAACAACAACTTGATCACCGTCAAAACCCGGGTCGTACTGGTCTTATTGGGGATGTAGGTATGCACACACAGTTTTTCCTTCAGATTCAATTATTGCTTTTTGATCAAATCTATCCGAATCAGTACAGTTCTTTTTCTTTCGGCCTTGCTCCCTCCCCCCTTTACAAAATAAAGAGGTTGAGGTCAGACTAAGTGTTCTAGGGGGTAGATACAGCCCTGACGAATAATGTTTAGTACCCCAGAATGCACCAAAATACACAGTTTTAAGACTAAAGGTTACTTTCACCAAGGTCACACATTCTGTCAGCAAGGTCACACATTCTGTCAGCAAGGTTACACATTCTGTCACCAAGGTCACACATTCTGTCACCAAAGTCACACATTCTGTCAGCAAGGTTACACATTCTGTCAGCAAGGTCACACATTCTGTCACCAAGGTCACACATTCTGTCACCAAGGTCACACATTCTGTCAGTCATTCTTACCATTCCGTGCTATTCTATTGGTGGAAAGGTGATGGAGGGGGACAAGTTAGATCCGTTGAAAAAATAACAATGGATCTTTGGTAACTTTGGGACAAGGAATGCGCCATTATTTAGACAACATTTTTTACAGTGAAGTGAAGCCACTACAAACGGTCCTGTATGGATGTTTGCAAGGGGGGGATGGTCATATTTCAATTTCAAGAAATGTCTCATCCTCTGTCTCTATCATTTGAAAAGTTGGTATGTCCCCTGTCAACATTAAAAAAATACACATGCACATGGCGATTGTACACTGTTTATTTTTTTATAAAAGAAATGTGTTTTGCAAACTTATAGGGGAAAGTGTTGTATGTAGGGGTTATTGTACATAATAACCACCTTACACCACAGGCTGTATGCAATATATTAGAGGTGTGGCATCCATTGTTCTCTGTGCCCACTGTGGTATAATCTCAAATACAGTGACTCTTATTGTATCAGCACAGCTTTGCAGGTGTGGATACATGTGTACAATGAGTGGCCCTGTACAGTTACTCTGCATATGGTATGCCCTAGGCCAGCCAGTCACCCTAGTGGCCCTACAAAGGGTTTACCAAAATAGCTTTACCTGTAATTTCCTCCACTAGAGGGCAGCAGTAAACCAACTGTTCAGTATGCATAGTCTTATAGTGCACATCTCAATCCAATATTGTCCCCAGAGCTTATAATGAATTGCGATATGATAATATCCTCAACATATTCAATCTAGCATTGTGCACAACAGGTAATGTACAAGGTTATCTCAGAAGAACAACCAATAGTGTGCATCGATGACACCATAACTATGTCTAAATATCAAATACTAGTGCCTGGACTCTGAGGTCTTAACAACTGCCTATCTGCCTTTAGGTTATTTCAGTGCTAAAACTGAATGACCATTCGAAATGGTTTGGGTGAGATGGTTCTCTACTTTTCTTAACCTCAATAGTGCCTCAATAATGGCGCGTTATTAGGATTGGAGACAGTTTTGTCTTAGTTGAGCATGCATGGTTTATACAGACATAGCAGGTTGATTTATTAGCCAATGAGAGGACCCCAATCTATTCACTGCAGTCCTTCGGGGGCAAACTGGTACCCATCTGATAGGTGTTATCAGTAGAACTCGCTGGTAATAAGCTCCAGCAATGGCCGTGCCCATGTGACAACCTGCTAATTCGGAATAGTATCAATGCATACATAGATAACACACACACACACACACACACACACACACACATATATATATATATATATATATATATATATATATATATATATATATATATATAAATGAATAATCTGTGGTCACATCCAGCGGAAAGGAATCACGTGGACTCGACGTAGTCAGGTCGACCATAATATTGACTCTCACATATAGATAACACCTGCATTCTGATTCTGAGTCAGAGAAAGGAGTCACCTCAACTCTTTATCAGAGTCAGGTATAAGCCATGTCTCCAAGCTGATCCTACAGGGTTGATGTTCTCTGGTGCGGTTACGCTTATAACGGACAATACACAACATATTGCAGCCCCGACTAAGGTGGTTTGATTCTCAGCCAATGAAATAACATCAACTATTCACGTTGGTCCTCTCAGGGGGCAGGTAGTACCCATCTGATAACTGTTATCAGTGGTAACTGCTGGTAATCAGCTCCAGCAATTACCGCACCCATTGACCACTCCGCTACCTCGGTACAATGCTGACCTAGCGGGATACATTATTCACCAATCAGAAATGTTCCTTCATTCATTTAGACCTACCTTTCAAATAAAAGTGTGCATGTCAAAATCTTAGCTTACATGGTCAAAACCAAATCCTACTGTTGAATGTAGCAAATGAGGTGGATATGTCCTGCCTGTAAGCCTCATCCTAAGTCTAGGACAATATTACAAACCAAAGTAGGCCTCTTGGATGGTCAGTCAAAATCAGGCAAACCAAGAGAATGTTAGGAAGCATATTGCACCTGCACACAGTAGTATTAGTGCATATTGAACCTGCACACAGTAGTATTAGTACATATTGAACCTGCACACAGTAGTATTAGTGCATATAGAACCTGCACACAGTAGTATTAGTACATAATGAACCTGCACACAGTAGTATTAGTACATATTGAACCTGCACACAGTAGTATTAGTACATATTGAACCTGCACACAGTAGTATTAGTGCATATAGAACCTGCACACAGTAGTATTAGTACATAATGAACCTGCACACAGTAGTATTAGTGCATATAGAACCTGCACACAGTAGTATTAGTGCATATTGAACCTGCACACAGTAGTATTAGTGCATATTGAACCTGCACACAGTAGTATTAGTACATATGTTAGGAAGCATAATGAACCTGCACCCAGTAGTATTAGTACATATGTTAGGAAGCATATTGCATCTGCACACAGTAGTATTAGTACATAATGAACCTGCACACAGTAGTATTAGTACATATGTTAGGAAGCATATTGCATCTGCACACAGTAGTATTAGTACATATTGAACCTGCACACAGTAGTATAAGTGCATATTGAACCTGCACACAGTAGTATTAGTACATATTGAACCTGCACACAGTAGTATTAGTACATAATGAACCTGCACACAGTAGTATTAGTCCATATTGAACCTGCACACAGTAGTATTAGTGCATATTGAACCTGCACACAGTAGTATTAGTGCATATTGAACCTGCACACAGTAGTATTAGTACATATGTTAGGAAGCATGAAGTACTATTTATATTAGAGTAAGCAATGACATATGTGTGAATACCTCAGAAACAGATCCATAAAATCCCAGTAGCGTTTGCTTAAGTAAGTTTATTTGGATGAACAATGTAGTGAACAATACTGTTATGTTTCCATTCAAGGGTATTTCAAATACTTAATTCTATTTTGACATTGGTGCATTAGTATGCCATCACAGTAAGGGTTGGGAGTCCATGTAAATAGTTCCCTGATGAGAGGCTAAGTGACCATCAGCCTTGATCATTACATTGAGCATCATACAATGGGAAATGTTTGGAAGTGTAAAACCTTTCACATAAAAAAACAACATGTTTTGCTGCCCACTGGGTAGCAGCTCCTACATAAGTAATACACACCATGATTTGTATTTTATCATACGAGTAGCAGTTATCACAAAGATCATCACACCATGTCTCACAAAAGTGATGCACATCTTGTCATGGTGGGGTGGGGAAGGGGCTAACAACAAAATCCTTTTACGTGGGTTTACTACAATGGTTGATAAAGACAATGTATTTATGGTGGATATACATTGTTTGTATAAGGTGAGGAAGGATAGACTTCAAGTATAACTATATCAAAGGTACATCCATCAGAATCTAGACCTGCTTCACTTTCGTGAGACAGGGTCACATGCGTGTCAGTTATCACAATATATCAACAATATGTATCACAGTTATAATGAATATATATTGAACAAGTAACCAATGGATAACTATGGCCTCGTGTCATTATTCGTCGATAACACCCACTCGTCATGACTTATCCATTGTCTACTTATTTTATACCATGAAACCAATAAATAATCAATATTATACCAATAAATTCAAGTTGAAAATCAAAATTATTCCCCCTCCCCGGGACTCGATTGAAGCCAGCGGACAGCGACAGCGCACACGGCGAAAAAAGATGCGCCCGGATCGGGGCGCGATCCATGTACCTCTCACGGCTGAGCTCAAAGCGCTAACCGCTAGACCACCGCGCCTGCTCCACTCACGGCGTCTCGCGGTTATATGTATGTATACTACACCTCATCGCCCGGCAGCGGACAGCGACAGCGCACACGGCTTTGTATCATATCCAGATTTGGTTCGAACCGAGCGTTTCTCGTCAGTCCCTGTGGCGCAGTGCATAGGGAGTTGGATTTGGGATGTGAGACTGCAGGTTCGATCCCTACCCTGGCCTGGAAAATTTTGTGGGTTTTAACATGTAATATATGATTTGGAAGGCGTGCTGTTATCCATGTAAGGCGTGCTGTTATCCATGTAAGGCGTGCTGTTATCCATGTAAGGCGTGCTGTTATCCAGGATAACCGCACGCCTTCCAAAATTGATGTTACAGTCTACAGGGTGTGCAATATCGACAGATATGTGGATGGGAATAGACCCCAAAAAGCACTGTGTAAGCCAGAAATCATGGTATAATTGTTCATAAAGAGGTATTTCATAAATGTTGCATAGTCTGATCTAAAAGTCAATGAAAGAATTTTGTAAAAACAGTGCAGCGATGCATTAAAAAGAGAGATAAATTTACACATACTTTGTAAAGAAAGAATAAAAACATCCCAATATATATGACACAATTCAATGAGCAATAAGAAGAAATCTAAAAGAAAACAGTGAAGATAAAAGAAAGTAGAAAAATTGATATCTACCAGCTTAGCTATGTTGTCAGACACCATAAATTACTAAATTAATCATAATTTATCTTATCTACATTTTTGGTTTGCAGCATATCCTGTGTGCTCTGACTATGTAGCATGTTTTAATCCCCCTTTACCTACTGGTTTAGTGGCCTTTTTCTGCCCAACTGTAGCAGGTGATCTAGCCTTTGTAACTTTTTGTTTTTTTTTGTTTTAAAGATCTTTATTGCCAATAAAGTGTGTTACCGGTACAAAAGTAGTTACTTCTTTGTAAAATGCCATAATTTTGAGTGTATATGCTGTAGTAAATTAATGATATAATATGATATGATAAGGAGAAGCTTCACAAGTCTTCTGCTGAAGTTCATATCAAGATACATAATGCCTAAGACAACAGGAAATTTGACATGGTACATATTGTCACTGGTGATTTCATGTGGCAAAAAGACAGCTATGGACCTCATCCCCACTAGTTTAGTGTTTTGGGTTGATCCTTCTGGTCCTAGCTATTTAATCATTTTACTAGAGTAGGAAACTAGACACTTATTGTGACAAATAATTAGAGATTTGAAGGGTAAGGGAGAGAGTCTGTAGAAATATAAGTAGGTTGTACAATAATCAGTTAGAGTTTAGGTATAGGGTAGAAGGGATTTAAGATGTATTCTAGTTTCTTTTTTAAATATTTCCACAGTTTCAGCGTTCCTTCTACCACATGTTAGGGCATTCCAAGTTATGGCACCATGAAACTCCACACTTCTAATATAAGATAAACAGTTTGGTGTAATAGTTTTACATAGGGGAGCATCATGTTGTCTTGTTTGGAGCCTTTGTATAACCTTATAATCCATAGATCTCGAACGACTATACATATAATTTACAATGTGTGAAAATCTTCTGTCCATTAATTTATAACAACCAGTAATATTATGTATAAAATTTGTATTTGTAATATGAGGAACTTTCAGACATATTTTCAGACATCTATTTTGGGCATATTGTAACGGATCCAAATATTTATTATAGGTTGTTGAGAAACAAATATCTGCATAATCCATATAGGGAAGTATCGTTGTTTTATAAATTTTTACTGCTAATTTGACATCTAGATATTTTCTTAGTAAACACAGTTTGTATGTTTTATAGGCGATAGTTTTGACCTGATTTTTTAGATGAAATTTGTAAGATAGGAGAGGGTCTAGGGTCACACCGAGATATTTATAACTAGGGACAATTTGTAATAATTGATTGTTCATGGATATGTTTGCTTCCAGAGATTTTAATTTCTGGTTTGTTGAGGTAAATAGCATGATTTTTGTTTTCGTAATATTAATCGACAGTTTGTTTTGGATACACCAGGTATAATAATTTTTAAGATCACATTGAAGTTCATTCTTAGCTTGAATAAAGCTATTGTGTGATGAGTATATCACAGTATCATCTGCATAAAGTCTAATATTACATGTCTTAATACATTTGATTACATCATTTACATATATTAAAAATAACAAAGGACCTAGTATAGAACCTTGAGGTACTCCACAGGTTATGTTTTCCAGGTCAGAACTCAGCCCATTAGCGAATACCAGTTGTTGTCTATTGGATAGGTAGTTTATAAACCAATGGTAATTATCTGAACGAATTCCATAGTGATGTAGTTTAATAAATAGGACCGAATGGTCTACAGTATCAAAAGCCTTCCTGAGATCAATAAAGGCAGAAATTGTAGAATTTCCAACATTTAATTCCCTTTTAATATCATCTGTAAATTTTGATAGAGTATCCACTGTGCTGTAGCCTGCTCGAAAGCCACCCTGTCTAGGAGTCAGGATATTTTCTTTAACCAAGAATCCATATACTCTAGTGTGTACAATTTTCTCTAGCAGTGTACATGGTAGTGGTAGGAGGGAAATTGGTCTATAATTGTTTACAAGTTTGGTATCACCTGCTTTTGGAATAGGGGTTACTCTGGATATTTTCCATGAGTCTGGTACAGTGTTTGACTTAAATGATAGGTTGAAAATTTTTGTAAGTCTTTCAGGTGAATGTTTAAACACAGTTTTTAAGACTTTGGTTGGTATATTTTCAATTGCTGAGGATTTTATGGTATTTATATCGTGAACCAGCTTAGACACTTCTTGTGGATTTGTGGTAAAAGGTTCAATTGAGTTTAGACAGATGTTGTCGTAGGGTTTCCAAGGTATGTAGAGGTCCTTTGCAAGTACAGGACCAATCTGTGTAAAATACTTATTTATAAAATTTGGAACTTGGTCAGGCGGAACGGGGGTATTATCCTTTTCATGGTCTACTAGGTTAATTACTTGTTTCGATTTAGGGTGCCCAGGTATGAGGTTATTAATAGTTCGCCAAAATTTTCTATGGTCATTTTTGTATTCTTCAATTTGTTCTTTAAAGAATTTTTTTCTAGCTTTATTTATTATTTTGTTTGTTTTATTTCTACATGTGGAAGCTTGGGTCAATTTTTGTTCATCTAAAGATTTCCTGGCAGACCATAGTAATTTGTTTTTATCTCTTATGGATTCGTATACATGTTGAGTCATCCATGGGTCTCTGTGCTTTTTGAAAAGAAACTTGTGTAGGGGACAAAATCTGTCTAGTATATTTCTTATAGCATTTTCCATTTCATTCCAAGCAGTATTTACATTTTCTGTTCTATCAGAAATTGTCCAGTCATACGCATCAAATTCACTTAATAATAATTCATCAGGTAATTTCTTATAGGATCTGCCTTCAATATAAGTAAGTTCTTCGTCTGTTTTCCATTTTTTTCTTATAAGAAAGACGGGGAGATGGTCTGAAATAAAATTATTTGTAATTCCAGTTGTTATAAAGTTTGGACGTATATTTGTAAAGATAAGATCCAAGGTTGCATTTTTCTTGCTTCAGTCCAAACCCTTTTAGTCTATTTAGAAGATTATTTACCATATCAGAGTCCTCACTTATATTGAAGTTCATATCACCCATACATATAATTTCAGTGTTGTTCCTGTTTTCAATCTGGGAAATTACATCCGTTAGAGAATCGATAAAGACAGCATGGTTTCCATCCGGTGGTCTGTACACATTGAATAGTATGATTTGTTTCATATGCTGTTTTGATGGTTCACATAGATTCCACGCGTGGGATCTATGTGTCTATTGACTCTAGTTGCTGCACCTATCTGCCACCTAGTGTGGAACTCATAAAACAGGGGAACTCACACTCTCCCCCCACAGCAGGGGTTATTCAGCAGCAGCAATTCAACCTGCATGGCAGCAAGCAGCAGTGCAAGAACTTTATCTATTTTTTTCTATGTTTTGTTCACTATGGGAGTCATTTGTGACTCTTGCGAGGAGCAATATCACGGGAACTCCAGGTTGTGCCCGTCCTGCAAGCACCCCAACCCTAAATGGGACCCACAACAACAATTGGGAGTTTTGAAAGGACAAGCAGTCCAGAGAGGACCACCGGCTACCACTGAGTCAACGGACCGTGACGACCACGATGACTCCACCGGGGCCGTGGAGAGCGACAGGGCACCCGGCCAGAACGACGGTTCCTTTGGCCAACAATCTACAACACACCCTGGGACTGATGATGTAAATATACATAATTTAGAACGACAAATTGCCATAGAAAAGGCAAGAGAGAAGGAAATCCAGCAGTTTGGCAGACAGAAAGAATTAGAACTAGAATTAGCTTCAATTCGTGCACAAAATGCTCACACGTTGAAAGACATAGCTCAGGGGGAACGGGCGTGGAGCGGAATGATGGCCGCGTTCGACTACCCAAACCCCAGTAACATTCACCATAAGTTTCCTTTGGTATCTGGCGATCTGCTGCCAGGGGTGAGGGAACAAGCACAGAAGGAGGGCAAAACTGAGCAGGATATGCCCAGTTTACAAGCTTATATGCTACGGAGAAGGGCAGAAGAGGCCGCGGGTCCTAAAAATAAACAGTTAGTGACTGAGGTTGTAGGCAGGGGCCCGAAGGCACCAAAGGATGTCAACATTCAAAATGGCGGCGCAGGCCTTCCGGTTCACGACTCCACGGCTTCTAGATCGATGAATACGGGCCAGACTGGCCTCCCACAGGCCCCTACAGGCCCTCATCAACTTGTCACAGGTTTGAACAATCTTCATTTACAAAATGCCAACCCAAATAATCTTTTTGGTGCCCACACGGTACCCGGTAGCTCCCGGTCGGTTCTTTCGGCCACCGCGGGTGCTGGGTCTAGCTTGAGTGCAATGACAGTCCCCCCCAGCAGTGTTCAGGGAGGTATAGAAGTGAACTCTAGTGCACAACAGGCATCTGCAACCTATTCCCAAGCCACTTTGGATGAGTACCAGCAATTTCTGGCTTGGAGACAGCAGCAATAGCAACATACTCCAGCCTTCACCACTACCCAGGGTGGTCTACAGCAGCAACAGCAACATGTACCAGTCAACACCACTACCCAGGGTGGTATACAACAACTACTAGATCTACTAATTCAGCAGGCACCGGTCAACACCACTGCCCAGGGTGGCTTACGACAACAACTACTAGATCTACTAACTCAGCAGCCACCAGTCAACACCAATTCCCAGGTTGGTCAACAACAACAACAGACACTCCACACTCTGCAAACAGGGCTAGCCTCAGCTGGTCTTGGCCTCGGTAACATTGGCATTCCAAATGGAGATGTGGAGAGTCTTTTCAACACTACAACAGGTAAACTACAGGGTGAAGATGACCTTTTAACCGCTTTACATGCAGCTAGTGTAGCCACTAAAAGGAAAAGGTCAAAAATATGGCTACGTCCTGATTACCATATCCCTACTGATAAATCATATGATGAAATGAGTTACAGGGAATTAGTATATGGGATGCTCAATGTGCTTCAGAGTTTATTGCTTGCCAACAATCCCCAATTAAGTGCCATGTCATACTTACAGCACATGAAATTTATTGCTCTGAGGGAAATTAAGCCCACCTATTCGATGAGAGCCATGTGCCAATATGAGTATGATGTGACTGACAAAGTCTTGAAAAAAGAAATTCCTGGCTTTGTAGCAGCAGAGCACCGGTCTATGGCGGATAATCTCGGTATAGAGAAAACACTAGCATATGTGAAAATGCAACAAGAATTGGATAAAGCTATGAAACTGCCACATCAGCTTAAATCTGCCATCCAATCGCGTCAAGGCCAAGGTCAAGGTCGTCCCCAGCAGAAATTCATGATACCTTGTCCAGATCATTTGTGTAAGAAATTCAACTTCCTGGTGTGCGATTTTGCCAATTGAACAAAGCAACATTCGTGTGCGGTGTGTGGGGGTCGTTCACATCCGGCGAAAAACTGTTACCAAAACCCACAAAACCCATCTGCATTCCAAAACCAAGGTATTGCTAATCAAACACATTACTTTGGCCAACAGCAAAACTACCAGCAGAATTATCAGCAGCAAGGTTACCAGGGCTCCCAGGGCTCTCAGAGGCAAGCCTGAGAGGTACCTTTGGAGGGAATATTTTGCTCCTTTGATTCCGTCCATACCCATATGTGTGAGGAGTTGACATGTTCTGACAATATGAATGATTTATTAGCCATGTATGACAGATATGCACCGTTGTGGGATTGTAGATATACCCATGTAGTGGCAGGAGTTCGTTCCCAACTCAATCCGGCAGGTTGGAGGAACATGTTATTAAGTGATACTGAATTCGATGCTGATAGTCATTTCATTTTAGATGGTATCTTACATGGGTTTAAAATTGTAGACCCCCATGCTAAAGTGGATGAATACGAGTCGGCAAACTACAAATCCGCTACTGTGGATGCTTTTTCATTCACTGACAATCTTCTACAAAATGAGTGTATAGAGGGCAAATTCAGTATTGTGGAGGATAAACCTCATTGTGTGCACGCTTTAGGTGCGGTTCCGAAGGCATCCGGGGGCTTCCGCCCGATTACCGACGCAAGTCGTCCCAAGGACAGGTCAATTAATTCCTACATGGAAAAAACTTTTCACCATTTCCAATTCACCAAGATTGATGATATATGTGACCAATTAGATATGGGTATGTTTTTAGTGGTTACAGACATCTCGGCAGCGTACCGCTCAGTATTAATTAGGCCAGAGGACAGGAAATATCAAGGTCTATGTTGGTCAATAAATGGACAGGAGCAGTACCTGGTAGATAACTTTCTGTCATTTGGTACTAGAGCTGCTCCCTTCATATTTAACCGGTTGACAGACTCAATCTCTAGACACATGCGCAACCTTGGTTTCATTTGTTTCAACTATCTTGATGATTTCTTATTAATGGCGCATTCGTATGAACAATGTCAACGTGCACAACTAACACTACATTCCTTACTACGCACGCTCGGGTTCTATGTAGCTTATAAAAAGGTAGCAAGCCCTTCCACGGTACAAAGGTACCTTGGTATTGAGATTGATATGGTAAACATGAAACTGAGGCTGCCGGAGGAGAAATTAGTAAAGTTAAAGCAGGAAATTACGTTTTTCGATGGTCGCCGTAAGGCAACACGTAAGCAACTGCAGAGACTTTGCGGAATATTATCTCACTGCTCCTCACTAGTCAAAGGCGGCCGTACTTTCACACACCGGGTCATAGAGTTGTTGAAAGGATTCCACACAAACAGAAGGTACATTTCCCTCACCAAGAGTTTTCATAGAGACTTGGATTGGTGGAAATCTTTTTCAAGATGGTTCAATGGGGAGGCTCGCATCATTAAGCCAGATTTTGATAAGGAACTGACTCTTTCAATGGACGCATCAGGCAAAGGGTAAACATACCCTCATTTTTGTGTTGTAGTGGTTTCCCAGTGGTGTATGCAGTTAGACAGGTTAGCATCAGAAGCTAGGGCATATGTGTGGTCACCATCGACCTGGCGCACAAAATCTTCGCAATGGAAACGCTACATTGTGTAGGGGCCGGCATCGTTGTATATATATTAGTGCCGTTCATCCGAGAGACGTGTTCGTGTGGTGCTTGTTCCTTCTATGCCAGCCAGGTGTCGCTTTGCTATACCTCGTTGGTACAAGAGGGGGCAGCACCATGCCTCGCGTCCAGCTTCTACTAAGGATCCGGACGAGCGGCAGAAGGGGACTGGACCTGGTCCAGTCCAGATGCTCATCATAAACTACTGACCAAAGTGAATAAAGTCCTACCCGAGAGGTAGGGGTTTCTGGGGCTTTGCCCAACCCGAACTACTCGTGTTGTGTTGG
Organism: Acholoe squamosa; assembly: GCA_949317995.1. Lineage (NCBI taxonomy): Eukaryota > Metazoa > Annelida > Polychaeta > Phyllodocida > Polynoidae > Acholoe > Acholoe squamosa. The sequence goes on along the minus strand of OX439049.1, from coordinate 64,557,853 downwards.
TATATCTAGTGGTAAGCGAGCCAAAGAGCCACCCAACATATAAGTCGATACGAACCATTACACTGGTGCCGTGACCAGTTGGTTCGGGGGTGGTGCGCGGCCACATTGGCCGAAAGCCTCGGGAAACCCGAAGCGGATCCCCCCAGCCCTGGGCTAGAGGGATTCGAAGAGGATGACTTTACATCCCAGCATCTGTTGTTAGACTGGAAACCCGGTCAACAACAAATGTACGATCCAGAGGGTGTCAGAAGTGTTTTCTCGACACCCAGTCTGATGGACGGTGCCACCGGTGATGGCATCGTAAAACTGTGTAGAGGTACACGTTATTAAACCATAGGAGTTGGGTACCGTCTGACGTGGCGGGTGAGTCGAGTCGTCAGACGTTCCTCAGGTTCCGGATAGGTGGCAGCACTGATCCGGGTCTGTGGGGACATCTGACGACAAACACCTGGGTCCGTATATAAAGCCCAGGGCTCAGCCGCTACGTCAGAGGCCCTTCTGGCCTCCACACCATGTAAACCATTATTCATTGATATTAGCTGCCTCTCTGACATCATCCGGCAGCCGTGAGTGTACAATAAGAAATAAAACTAACCGTTGGCATACACTTGGAATACTGTCTTACTCTTTCTTTTCGAACCGTAAGACCCAAAACCCCCAGGTCCGTAAGGCCACAAACCCTTACATAAGTATGCATAATTATGCAAATAAGGAAAAATATCATATTCTTTAAAATAATTTTCTCATAGAATTTGACCTAGAAATGGGATTTTTACCATTTTTTAAGTACATTCATTCCTGTGAGTGGGGCTATCAATGGGCCTTTTTATTCCTCTATTTTGAGTGGAAATCTTGTTTCCATGGCAACACATAACAACAAATACACTGATTTATGCCCTGAAATTCCCTAAAAATTTGCATTCCAAATTTGGAAGGTTTGGACTAAAAATGGAAATTTCCCTTTAGGACTATTGAAATCCTCATGAAAAACTAGTATAATAGAATTTTCGGTCTAGTTTCCCCTTTTTAAGCCTTAGTAGTGTCCCCCTGGTGGTCAGAATTGGTACTAATCCCCCTTAGACAGTCCATTTAGCTTGCTGGCTCACATATGACCTCATAAGGTGTACCCATGTACTGTGTGTGTCTGATATGGATAGGACCTCATAAGGAGTACCCTTGTACTGTGTGTGTCTGATATGGATAGGACCTCATAAGGAGTACCCATGTACTGTGTGTGTCTGATATGGATAGGATGGTGAGGTTCATTGACATGAATAGGATCGTGAGGTTCATTGACAAATTTTTGTCCTAACACAGTAATAAAGGTCATACCACTGAAAGGTTATAGATCTCTCTATATCTATGTTAGACAGACACTGTCATCCTATCTATGTTAGACACACAGTTATATACAACTCCTTGTGAGGTTATATCAATATAGGGCATCACACAAAGGTGGTCTTTGTGTTGAATAAATACTCAAAGATTGATGTTACTAGTTAAACTGAAAAAATACAAGGACAACAAAAATATTCTGCAACTACTGCGTTCCATATTCATGAAATATTGTAATATAATTCCAGACAGCCTGCTGTTTGGAGAGAATGTGGATATATTGTTGTAGATTGACTAATAACTGTAGGTAAACCAGGCAAAATTGATACCATTGTAACTTAGAGACTCTTAACAAACACCTTTTGCAAGATAACTTTGATAGTCCCATATCTAACAAATGGGGTATGTTAGTATGGCAAGTTAGTAGCCCTCAGTCTACATGTCAGAGTTATCTAGTGCAGGAGGTAATCAGATACTGTGTTTATCTTTAGACAACCTGATGGTGTGTTTCCTTATATTGCCTGGGGTGCCCTTATGAGGTATTGTGGCAGGACAGCAGGTGGGATAACTACCATGGCACAGTAGAGCCACCTAGTGAGTGTGTGTGGAACCACTTAGAATACTGTGTTTGACTGTGTTTACTAAACACACCTAAACACAATATTAAACACACTTAATGCCTTGTGAGGTCTTGACTCAAAAATTCGTTTTATGACCTAAAATGCCCAAATAAGGGCATTTCCTTGTGAGGTTACCTCACAAGGATGAAGTACCTCACAAGGTATCCCCATTCCCGTAGAGTACCTCATAAGGTCCACCCACACACCCACACACACACACATCCCCACAATTGGTCCTTGTGAGGTAAATTCCTTGTGAGGTACCCTTATGAGGTACCTCCATTTACGGGGAGAGAAGCACCTTATGAGGATGGCCTTATGAGGTACTTTTCAGGTACCTCATAAGGTACTTTCAAAGTACCTCGTAAGGACACACTGTGAAACTGTGTGTGTGTGCATCATAAGGACTCTGTGTGTAACTGTGTGTGTACCTCAAAGGAAGGTACAGTGTAACTGTGTCTGAGTACCTGACAAGGCTAACATCAGAGTACCTCATAAAGACCCATTCGGTAACTGTGTGTGTGTGTACCTCATAAAGAAACAATGTAACTGTGTGTGTACCTCATAAGAACACTCTGTGTAACTGTGTGTACCTCATAAGGCTAACATCTGGGGGACACTGTACAACATTATAGTGTTGCTCACGACCCTTATGATTAGAATAATCGTCAGGAGCGACCCACTACTGGTCAGTATAATCAGCCCCTAATATGTAAAAATAAAAAGTGGCCACTAATATTGGTTTCTATTTAGCTACATGTACCCCACAGTGTTCTCCAGTTAAAAAAGTCACACTATGTTGTAGTCTTGAATAGACAACTCTGAAATGATGTCCTGCTCTAGGGCACAGGCGCAGCACTTAAACAGTCATAAGCCTTCTTTGAAAAGCCTAAGCACATTCTGAATTTAGTATGTGTGGCCACTAAAGTGAAAGGGTTAATTGTGTATTTTTCTTCCCTTTTCTGAGTAAAGGCTAGATAATCATTACATACATGTTGAGATACTAAAAGTGAGAGATAAATAGCCAGGTCAAAATATAGAGGTGAAGTAAACATAGTTAAGTCATGTACTTAACTACAACATAGTACAGAATGTAACAGATAATAACTCGCTCTGATTAACACAGAGTCAAATAATATTTCTGTAGATGAAGCTATATAGTCCCTTTTGTTATACACAGTACATCGAGTCTCATTCTATACAGGTTAATTACCCTAAGTTAATTACCAGACTATACTTTCAATATCTGTTTGGCACATTTGTCTGAAAACAGACAATCATCTCTTAATTGTGTCTTTTTTTTCCTTTTCAAAAAGCTAGATAATCATAGCCAAAGAGATAAGTAAGGTGTAACGATTTTGGGGGCTTAATTAATTGTAGATTTTGATCTCTTATGTACAGATTAATAATTGGCCTAGCTTAACCCCATGTGGGGGAATGGATAGATGGATGTAAATAGGAAGATAAAACAAGTAGATAGTCAAATATAGTTCATATAATATATTACCAAACCAAATACAGATACGATAGTAATAGAATATACTAGTCACCAGTCAGCAATATATGCAAGAATAGTATAGGTTCCCTAGGATATGTTACTCCATAGAGTCCATAGAGAGGTGAGGGGTAAACTTTAATCCTTTAATTTTGATCTTGACTAAGAGATCAAAATGAAGGTTGGTTGTGAGCTATCCCAGCTGATCAAGCTGTGATAGGTAGGAAAGCTGTAAAGTGAGCTTGAGGGATAGGTATTGAAGAGGATGGGTAGCAAGGAGGATAGGTAATAAACAGTTTAAGAGATAGGTACAGAGGGTACCTTGTAAGGTGAGCATATTCAAAAGATACATTGGTGCTAGGTAATATCACAGATGTGCCAGTCAAACATAAGGGATGTGAGTGTTGGGGGATAGTCACCATGAGGGATAGGTAAAGTGAATGATAGGCGGATTGAGGATAGGTAGACTAATGGTAAGAATGTACTGAGGAAATTAGGTACAAAGGTGAAGGGTAAACGTTAATCCTTTAAGCCATTTCAGAGAAAACCTCTAGATGTTTCAAGGGATAGGTAGTATAAGTGATAGGTAGACTAAGGTATAGGCAGTATGTGGGAGAGGCAGAGACATACACAGGTAGAGTACTTGTCAGGTTGAGATAGGCAGACATTAGGATATGTAGATTCAGGTATTGACTTTGAATAGCATGTTGCATCTATAAAAAGTTCCAATCATTTTCAATATAACTTTTGTACATTTTTAAAATATTCTCATCATCAAACCTCCTTTTTAGGCATTTTTGGTCAAATTTTGAGAATCAAGATCACAAATTTTGGATTCAGCAGGATTTGTTGGTATAGGTGGCCCCTTGTTTCCATTTGATATCACTCTGATAAAGATTCCTGACATCTCTATAAAGCCCCTTATCCTACATAGGACTCAATACTGAACACAAAAGGGAGCCTACTTTGAAGGGGGGGGTAGAGGGGGGGGGCGTTACACTTTGTCCATAGGTAAAGCTCTGAGTTTCACCTCCTATCTATTGAAGCTTCTTGATATATGGGCAGTCCACTGAGCAATGTCTGGGCCTATTTTGAGAGGATTTTAGCTTTGATGTGCTACAGTAATAAATGTAGACCACTTTTCTTCATTATATTAGTCACATCTGATAGAAAACATCTTGAGCTTTAAGTAGAGGGCAAATTCATGTATATCAGCCTATAATTTGACGAGTTACGGAGGCTCAAGTTGGACAATACACCAAAAATGCCCTTTTTTGTCCAATTTTTCACCATTCCCACCAATATATTGTTAAGCTAGGCAGTATTAGAGTGTGATAAACCTAATTTGCCTTTGGTGAGAGGTCATAGCTATCTATTAAAAATACTTTGGCTATGTCCCTTCCTCAACTGTCTTTCACACATGTGTTATAATATCAAACTGTGAGTTTTGATGGTAAATAAATGAAAGTGCTGGTTTGCTGCTGATATGAGCTAGGTCTCATAAACCAAAGTTCAACTCCCCAAAATGTAACGTATGTGAGGTACACTTTTATTTATATGTAGGCTATTTAAAAAAATGGTTCTTTATTTCTAGTCTATTCTAGTGTAGTATGTATATGAATTAAATGATTGAAACAAAAATCATGTCTCAAGTCTGCATAGTAAGGCCACAGAGGGGGTCTTTTGGTATCGGTGTGGAAATCCTCACATACGTAACGAAAATATGTGGAGGAGAAAAGAAATGTTTCCTGTTGCCCTGGCAGGAATGACCGAACACTGGAAGTCACTCAGAGGATCTCAAATTAGCTAAGCTCACAGTCTACTGTGATTTTGCAGCTCCATTTACACTGAAATTTCTCAAAAAGGTAAGGAATTTTAATCAGATTCTCATGAAGTAGTGTGTGTCATATATGTGAGGGTCTGCAATTGTCTTAGAATGCATGGAAATGATGTATTTTGGGTTATATTTCCCTCTGATTGAAAGTCCCAAGCCCTAGACTGGCCATAGCAGCTTGGTGATGCCATTTAATTTGGCCAGGAAGCCCCATACTCTTTAAGGCTTTATTTTCCTCACATAAGTAATGTTTTCACTGCGGAATGGAAATTGCCCTTCCTGCTAGGGCTCAATAGGTCCAGTTTGGATATTTTGATATGACACCCCAGTCTGTCTGGGGTGAGAAGTGTTGATTATTTTTCGAAGTTTTCACCTCCCATACCCTAAAAGTGCATTATTTTGCGAGATTACCTGCTCTTACCATTGTTTATTTACTCCTAGACCTACAATCAATCATTTCAGTACATATAACCTCTCTTTTGGTATGTACTTTGCCAGCAGTATTCATTTTCCCCCCCTCCTCAGCATTTTGTTACATATGTCAGGTGTTTACTATATGTGTTGCACCAGACACCTCCTAATAGAATTTTTCAAATAAATTGGTTGATAATCTTATAAAAGTGTCCCCATCTAATATCCTGGATAGAATTAAGGCACTTACCATTTAAATTTTAGCAAGTTTCCCACAAATTTGAAAATGTTACGTATGAGAGGTTTTGTTCATTTTGGTTACAATGTGTACTTCAGACCCACCCAGACTATACATAATTTATCATTATATGCACATATGGTTCCCCAAACTAAAAAAGTAGTGAATGTAGCAATCCTGTAATTTTTTTTTTCAACATTTTTTTTATGGTTGCTATATTCTAGGGTAAGGCTGCACTGCTGGTCAGTAATGATATTTGTGGGGTTCTATCCATGAACAATTTTTTGTTCCTACTTACTTCTCATCCCCCATTGAGAAACTGTAAATAATAGACCATAATTGCTTGATATTACTCACCTTAGTTGTTCAACAATTATATTCAATCTTTTGCAGTCTGCAAGTTAATGAGGAGGACAGGCTGCCCAATGAGGATGGCATGCGCTCAGAGTGAGATGGAAATGACCCATAATATAGTCTAATGTGTTAAGATATGCCTTTGAACGATTAATTTAACAAGTCTTGTACAAGAAATAGTGATGCAGATGATCTGTGATGTTTAAAGGTATTGCTCTTTCCAAATCCTCACATACGTAACATTTTTTTTCTTGAGTATTCAGAAGTGCCTTTGTAGATCTGGACCAGAATGTATATGTTTTGTTGGTAAAGAGTGAGATCTTTTTGAAAGTAGGGACACTCTAGATAATGAGAATGTTTTTCATAAATATCTAGTTATATTTAAATATATAAGGGAAAAGATAAGAATGCTAGGCTACATATTCAAAACTTTCACTGAACTCCATATTTAGCGATGAGGTGTAATAAAAAAGTTCTTGGTGCAGGGATTTCATTTTTGCTACACCTTGAGGCATGTATTGTAACATTTTGGACATGAAATCTGATGTATATAGGATGATATTTAACAGCTTTTATGACTGTTTGTTTAAAAACATTATGTATGTGAGGGTAAAGAATTATAGTTTTACACCACAGGCTATAAAATCTGACGCATTTGGAGTTGGTGCCTTAAATCAACTTTTCTAACAAGCCAAGATATAGGGTTTTCAATAAAATAAAGTGTTGTTAAATAAATTGAGTTTGTGATTTCATTGGTTCTCAGCCTGGTAAACATCCTTCACTGAATCACCCCATATATCTCTTTGTCTATGTGTAATAACCTGCCCTAGCTCTGAAAACACCAACCAAGAAGAAGTAGCTTATAGTATTTATCTTAACCTGGAGTGTCTTGTAGGAGTCTGAGACCTGAGGGCTAGTCCCTTGGGGCTTTATAGGGGTATCAGCCCACATGGGCACTTTCGGAAAGTACCTTATGTATACTCCCTCTAACGCGTTAGCGGTCGGGAGCGCAGCGACCGTTGCAACTCTATTATGGTTTCGGTTTTGCCCATAGGTAGCCATAACATCACATGTGACATCATAGTTGATGTCACGTGGCAGCGGTGACGTCACTGATGTGCTGCGGGAGTGGCAAGTTTTGTGATGCAACACCAAGCAACCATTGTCACCCTGACTACAGGCGTGGTGTAGGCAGTGCCCGGGAGGCAGTGTCATCACAACTGCCGGTAGTGTTGGTTTGAGACTTTCCTCACCACATTCTGTAACGCTGTGGTGGCAATCTAGATCTAGTATAGGCTTTGCTGAGTTAAAAAGGCCTATTAGAATATCGAAATCAGGGAGAGTTCATCAGTTAAAAGTGCCTAAATCTATCAAAAACCGGGAGATGCGTGAAAATCAGGGAGGGGAGAAATCATCGTACATTGTTCATCATCCAACCTTGGAAAAATCTCGGCCAGTTTGAGAGTGTAGGCATGCACCAAGTGTAGGGCAGGGCTTGATCAATCCATATTTCAACATCATTTTTCTAGTTATGTTTGTCCCCTTGAAAATTTCTGCGAGTCCAAGTGAACCCGCCCCCTGATAAATAGTAAGCACTCCCTTAGTAGGTATACATGTCTAGATGCATGTGGCAACTCCTGCACGTGGTCACAGCCAGATTTTTCTTGTCTGAGTAAAGGCTAGATAATTATTATAAAAATATTGAGATACTGAAAGTAAAAGATAAATAGCCAGGTCAAAATATAGAGGTGCAGTAAACATAGTCACGTCATGTACTTAAAGGCCTACCTCAAAATGCCCTGGTAGTGCTTTTGGGGATATATGATTGGTCAAGGAGAGGAGGCTGAGGGACCATGCAGGGCCCTGAGACATGTGGTGTACGTCACCCTAAGGTGTTGACACCTCCAGGTCAGAGGTCACAGACCAGAAAAGTAGCAGTTGGGTTTGAATCTGGACACCAAAACAAAAAGCTGTCATCTTCTAAACAGCCATTATACCAGAATGACAAATTCTAGAATTTACACCAATCACCTCATGGTAACACATATATTTAGGTGTGTGAACATGACAAATCAACTGTTAGTCCTTAGTTAGAAATTAGCAGATTTCTATAAGGCTGTGCCCAGTCTCAGGCATCCACATGGTGTTGTGTATGTATGTGATATTGTATACCATACAACTGGTACTGTTAGTGAATAACCAATCAGGGGGTCTACTCTGTGTCTGCCTATCATTCACATAGACAAATGGTTTTCTGTGTAGAAAGATTTGAATTTACATCTGCTATTACCTGAATATAAGCTAACAATATGAAATGAAATTTAGATAGCATCATTTGCCTTAGGTTCACTCATACTTGTGCAATTTTAGAAAAGCAAGAATTAGATATGTCCTTAATATTCTTTGGATACATTGCTGACCGGTGTACATCAGCTGGCACAGAGGGCATTTAAAAAGGGGTGTGGCATGCAGTTCATATAGTCCAGTGGGCCTTTACCTACAACCTAGTGCAGAATGTAACAGATAATAACTCGCTCTGATTAACACAGAGACAGATGATATTCCTGTAGACGAAGCTATATAGTTTCCCCTTCTGTTATACACAGTAGATCGAATCAATACAGGTCAATTACCCTGGTGTATACCTCATAAGGACTCATTCGGTAACTGTGTGTGTGTACCTCATAAAGAAACAATGTAACTGTGTGTGTACCTCATAAGAACACTCTGTGTAACTGTGTGTACCTTATAAGGCTAACATCTGGGGGACACTGCACAACATTATAGTGTTGCTCACGACCCTTATGACTAGAATAATCGTCAGGAGCGACCCACTACTGGCCAGTATAATCAGCCCCTAATATGTAAAAATAAAAAGTGGCCACTAAAATTGGTTTCTATTAAGCTACATGTACCCCACAGTGTTCTCCAGTTAAAAAAGTCACACTATGTTGTAGTCTTGAATAGACAACTCTGAAATGATGTCCTGCTCTAGGGCACAGGCGCAGCACTTAAACAGTCATAAGCCTTCTTTGAAAAGCCTAAGCACATTCTGAATTTAGTATGTGTGGCCACTAAAGTGAAAGGGTTAATTGTGTATTTTTCTTCCCTTTTCTGAGTAAAGGCTAGATAATCATTACATACATGTTGAGATACTAAAAGTGAGAGATAAATAGCCAGGTCAAAATATAGAGGTGAAGTAAACATAGTTAAGTCATGTACTTAACTACAACATAGTACAGAATGTAACAGATAATAACTCGCTCTGATTAACACAGAGTCAAATAATATTTCTGTAGATGAAGCTATATAGTTACCCCTTTTGTTATACACAGTACATCGAGTCTCATTCTATACAGGTTAATTACCCTAAGTTAATTACCAGACTATACTTTCAATATCTGTTTGGCACATTTGTCTGAAAACAGACAATCATCTCTTAATTGTGTCTTTTTTTTCCTTTTCAAAAAGCTAGATAATCATCCAATAAATGTTAAGATACTGCAAGTGAAAGATGAATAGCCAAAGAGATAAGTAAGGTGTAACGATTTTGGGGGCTTAATTAATTGTAGATTTTGATCTCTTATGTACAGATTAATAATTGGCCTAGCTTAACCCCATGTGGGGGAATGGATAGATGAATGTAAATAGGAAGATAAAACAAGTAGACAGTCAAATATAGTTCATATAATATATTACCAAACCAAATACAGATACAATAGTAATAGAATATACTAGTCACCAGTCAGCAATATATGCAAGAATAGTATAGGTTCCCTAGGATATGTTACTCCATAGAGTCCATAGAGAGGTGAGGGGTAAACTTTAATCCTTTAATTTTGATCTTGACTAAGAGATCAAAATGAAGGTTGGTTGTGAGCTATCCCAGCTGATCAAGCTGTGATAGGTAGGAAAGCTGTAAAGTGAGCTTGAGGGATAGGTATTGAAGAGGATGGGTAGCAAGGAGGATAGGTAATAAACAGTTTAAGAGATAGGTACAGAGGGTACCTTGTAAGGTGAGCATATTCAAAAGATACATTGGTGCTAGGTAATATCACAGATGTGCCAGTCAAACATAAGGGATGTGAGTGTTGGGGGATAGTCACCATGAGGGATAGGTAAAGTGAATGATAGGCGGATTGAGGATAGGTAGACTAATGGTAAGAATGTACTGAGGAAATTAGGTACAAAGGTGAAGGGTAAACTTTAATCCTTTAAGCCATTTCAGAGAAAACCTCTAGATGTTTCAAGGGATAGGTAGTATAAGTGATAGGTAGACTAAGGTATAGGCAGTATGTGGGAGAGGCAGAGACATACACAGGTAGAGTACTTGTCAGGTTGAGATAGGCAGACATTAGGATATGTAGATTCAGGTATTGACTTTGAATAGCATGTTGCATCTATAAAAAGTTCCAATCATTTTCAATATAACTTTTGTACATTTTTAAAATATTCTCATCATCAAACCTCCTTTTTAGGCATTTTTGGTCAAATTTTGAGAATCAAGATCACAAATTTTGGATTCAGCAGGATTTGTTGGTATAGGTGGCCCCTTGTTTCCATTTGATATCACTCTGATAAAGATTCCTGACATCTCTATAAAGCCCCTTATCCTACATAGGACTCAATACTGAACACAAAAGGGAGCCTACTTTGAAGGGGGGGTAGAGGGGGGGGGCGTTACACTTTGTCCATAGGTAAAGCTCTGAGTTTCACCTCCTATCTATTGAAGCTTCTTGATATATGGGCAGTCCACTGAGCAATGTCTGGGCCTATTTTGAGAGGATTTTAGCTTTGATGTGCTACAGTAATAAATGTAGACCACTATTCTTCATTATATTAGTCACATCTGATAGAAAACATCTTGAGCTTTAAGTAGAGGCAAATTCATGTATATCAGCCTATAATTTGACGAGTTATGGAGGCTCAAGTTAGACAATACACCAAAAATGCCCTTTTTTGTCCAATTTTTCACCATTCCCACCGATATATTGTTAAGCTAGGCAGTATTAGAGTGTGATAAACCTAATTTGCCTTTGGTGAGAGGTCATAGCTATCTATTAAAAATACTTTGGCTATGTCCCTTCCTCAACTGTCTTTCACACATGTGTTATAATATCAAACTGTGAGTTTTGATGGTAAATAAATGAAAGTGCTGGTTTGCTGCTGATATGAGCTAGGTCTCATAAACCAAAGTTCAACTCCCCAAAATGTAACGTATGTGAGGTACGCTTTTATTTATATGTAGGCTATTTAAAAAAATGGTTCTTTATTTCTAGTCTATTCTAGTGTAGTATGTATATGAATTGAATGATTGAACCAAAAATCATGTCTCAAGTCTGCATAGTAAGGCCACAGAGGGGGTCTTTTGGTATCGGTGTGGAAATCCTCACATACGTAACGAAAATATGTGGAGGAGAAAAGAAATGTTTCCTGTTGCCCTGGCAGGAATGACCGAACACTGGAAGTCACTCAGAGGATCTCAAATTAGCTAAGCTCACAGTCTACTGTGATTTTGCAGCTCCATTTACACTGAAATTTCTCAAAAAGGTAAGGAATTTTAATCAGATTCTCATGAAGTAGTGTGTGTCATATATGTGAGGGTCTGCAATTGTCTTAGAATGCATGGAAATGATGTATTTTGGGTTATATTTCCCTCTGATTGAAAGTCCCAAGCCCTAGACTGGCCATAGCAGCTTGGTGATGCCATTTAATTTGGCCAGGAAGCCCCATACTCTTTAAGGCTTTATTTTCCTCACATAAGTAATGTTTTCACTGCGGAATGGAAATTGCCCTTCCTGCTAGGGCTCAATAGGTCCAGTTTGGATATTTTGATATGACACCCCAGTCTGTCTGGGGTGAGAAGTGTTGATTATTTTTCAAAGTTTTCACCTCCCATACCCTAAAAGTGCATTATTTTGCGAGATTACCTGCTCTTACCATTGTTTATTTACTCCTAGACCTACAATCAATCATTTCAGTACATATAACCTCTCTTTTGGTATGTACTTTGCCAGCAGTATTCATTTTCCCCCCCTCCTCAGCATTTTGTTACATATGTCAGGTGTTTACTATATGTGTTGCACCAGACACCTCCTAATAGAATTTTTCAAATAAATTGGTTGATAATCTTATAAAAGTGTCCCCATCTAATATCCTGGATAGAATTAAGGCACTTACCATTTAAATTTTAGCAAGTTTCCCACAAATTTGAAAATGTTACGTATGAGAGGTTTTGTTCATTTTGGTTACAATGTGTACTTCAGACCCACCCAGACTATACATAATTTATCATTATATGCACATATGGTTCCCCAAACTAAAAAAGTAGTGAATGTAGCAATCCTGTAATTTTTTTTTCAACATTTTTTTTATGGTTGCTATATTCTAGGGTAAGGCTGCACTGCTGGTCAGTAATGATATTTGTGGGGTTCTATCCATGAACAATTTTTTGTTCCTACTTACTTCTCATCCCCCATTGAGAAACTGTAAATAATAGACCATAATTGCTTGATATTACTCACCTTAGTTGTTCAACAATTATATTCAATCTTTTGCAGTCTGCAAGTTAATGAGGAGGACAGGCTGCCCAATGAGGATGGCATGCGCTCAGAGTGAGATGGAAATGACCCATAATATAGTCTAATGTGTTAAGATATGCCTTTGAACGATTAATTTAACAAGTCTTGTACAAGAAATAGTGATGCAGATGATCTGTGATGTTTAAAGGTATTGCTCTTTCCAAATCCTCACATACGTAACATTTTTTTTCTTGAGTATTCAGAAGTGCCTTTGTAGATCTGGACCAGAATGTATATGTTTTGTTGGTAAAGAGTGAGATCTTTTTGAAAGTAGGGACACTCTAGATAATGAGAATGTTTTTCATAAATATCTAGTTATATTTAAATATATAAGGGAAAAGATAAGAATGCTAGGCTACATATTCAAAACTTTCACTGAACTCCATATTTAGCGATGAGGTGTAATAAAAAAGTTCTTGGTGCAGGGATTTCATTTTTGCTACACCTTGAGGCATGTATTGTAACATTTTGGACATGAAATCTGATGTATATAGGATGATATTTAACAGCTTTTATGACTGTTTGTTTAAAAACATTATGTATGTGAGGGTAAAGAATTATAGTTTTACACCACAGGCTATAAAATCTGACGCATTTGGAGTTGGTGACTTAAATCAACTTTTCTAACAAGCCAAGATATAGGGCTTTCAATAAAATAAAGTGTTGTTAAATAAATTGAGTTTGTGATTTCATTGGTTCTCAGCCTGGTAAACATCCTTCACTGAATCACCCCATATATCTCTTTGTCTATGTGTAATAACCTGCCCTAGCTCTGAAAACACCAACCAAGAAGAAGTAGCTTATAGTATTTATCTTAACCTGGAGTGTCTTGTAGGAGTCTGAGACCTGAGGGCTAGTCCCTTGGGGCTTTATAGGGGTATCAGCCCACATGGGCACTTTCGGAAAGTACCTTATGTATACTCCCTCTAACGCATTAGCCGTCGGGAGCGCAGCGACCGTTGCAACTCTATTATGGTTTCGGTTTTGCCCATAGGTAGCCATAACATCACATGTGACATCATAGTTGATGTCACGTGGCAGCGGTGACGTCACTGATGTGCTGCGGGAGTGGCAAGTTTTGTGATGCAACACCAAGCAACCATTGTCACCCTGACTACAGGCGTGGTGTAGGCAGTGCCCGGGAGGCAGTGTCATCACAACTGCCGGTAGTGTTGGTTTGAGACTTTCCTCACCACATTCTGTAACGCTGTGGTGGCAATCTAGATCTAGTATAGGCTTTGCTGAGTTAAAAAGGCCTATTAGAATATCGAAATCAGGGAGAGTTCATCAGTTAAAAGTGCCTAAATCTATCAAAAACCGGGAGAGGGAGAAATCATCGTACATTGTTCATCATCCAACCTTGGAAAAATCTCGGCCAGTTTGAGAGTGTAGGCATGCACCAAGTGTAGGGCAGGGCTTGATCAATCCATATTTCAACATCATTTTTCTAGTTATGTTTGTCCCCTTGAAAATTTCTGCGAGTCCAAGTGAACCCGCCCCCTGATAAATAGTAAGCACTCCCTTAGTAGGTATACATGTCTAGATGCATGTGGCAACTCCTGCACGTGGTCACAGCCAGATTTTTCTTGTCTGAGTAAAGGCTAGATAATTATTATAAAAATGTTGAGATACTGAAAGTAAAAGATAAATAGCCAGGTCAAAATATAGAGGTGCAGTAAACATAGTCACGTCATGTACTTAAAGGCCCACCTCGAAATGCCCTGGTAGTGCTTTTGGGGATATATGATTGGTCAAGGAGAGGAGGCTGAGGGACCATGCAGGGCCCTGAGACATGTGGTGTATGTCACCCTAAGGTGTTGACACCTCCAGGTCAGAGGTCACAGACCAGAAAAGTAGCAGTTGGGTTTGAATCTGGACACCAAAACAAAAAGCTGTCATCTTCTAAACAGCCATTATACCAGAATGACAAATTCTAGAATTTACACCAATCACCTCATGCTAACACATATATTTAGGTGTGTGAACATGACAAATCAACTGTTAGTCCTTAGTTAGCAATTAGCAGATTTCTATAAGGCTGTGCCCAGTCTCAGGCATCCACATGGTGTTGTGTATGTATGTGATATTGTATACCATACAACTGGTACTGTTAGTGAATAACCAATCAGGGGGTCTACTCTGTGTCTGCCTATCATTCACATAGACAAATGGTTTTCTGTGTAGAAAGATTTGAATTTACATCTGCTATTACCTGAATATAAGCTAACAATATGAAATGAAATTTAGATAGCATCATTTGCCTTAGGTTCACTCATACTTGTGCAATTTTAGAAAAGCAAGAATTAGATATGTCCTTAATATTCTTTGGATACATTGCTGACCGGTGTACATCAGCTGGCACAGAGGGCATTTAAAAAGGGGTGTGGCATGCAGTTCATATAGTCCAGTGGGCCTTTACCTACAACCTAGTGCAGAATGTAACAGATAATAACTCGCTATGATTAACACAGAGACAGATGATATTCCTGTAGACGAAGCTATATAGTTTCCCCTTCTGTTATACACAGTAGATCGAATCAATACAGGTCAATTACCCTGGTGTATACCTCATAAGGACTCATTCGGTAACTGTGTGTGTGTACCTCATAAAGAAACAATGTAACTGTGTGTGTACCTCATAAGAACACTCTGTGTAACTGTGTGTACCTTATAAGGCTAACATCTGGGGGACACTGCACAACATTATAGTGTTGCTCACGACCCTTATGACTAGAATAATCGTCAGGAGCGACCCACTACTGGCCAGTATAATCAGCCCCTAATATGTAAAAATAAAAAGTGGCCACTAAAATTGGTTTCTATTTAGCTACATGTACCCCACAGTGTTCTCCAGTTAAAAAAGCCACACTATGTTGTAGTCTTGAATAGACAACTTTGAAATGATGTCCTGCTCTAGGGCACAGGCGCAGCACTTAAACAGTCATAAGCCTTCTTTGAAAAGCCTAAGCACATTCTGAATTTAGTATGTGTGGCCACTAAAGTGAAAGGGTTAATTGTGTATTTTTCTTCCCTTTTCTGAGTAAAGGCTAAATAATCATTACATAAATGTTGAGATACTAAAAGTGAGAGATAAATAGCCAGGTCAAAATATAGAGGTGCAGTAAACATAGTTAAGTCATGTACTTAACTACAACATAGTACAGAATGTAACAGATAATAACTCGCTCTGATTAACACAGAGTCAAATAATATTTCTGTAGATGAAGCTATATAGTTACCCCTTCTGTTATACACAGTACATGGAGTGTCATTCTATACAGGTTAATTACGCTAAGTTAATTACCAGACTATACTTTCAATATCTGTTTGGCACATGTGTCTGAAAACAGACCATCATCTCTTAATTGTGTCTTTTTTTCCTTTTCAAAAAGCTAAATAATCATCCAATAAATGTTAAGATACTGCAAGTAAAAGATGAATAGCCAAAGAGATAACTAAGGTGTAACGATTTTGGGGGCTTAATTAATTGTAGATTTTGATCTCTTATGTACAGATTAATAATTGGCCTAGCTTAACCCCATGTGGGGGAATGGATAGATGGATGTAAATATGAAGATAAAACAAGTAGACAGTCAAATATAGTTCATATAATATATTATCGAACCAAATACAGATACAATAGTAATAGAATATACTAGTCACCAGTCAGCAATATATGGGCAGATCCACTGAGCAATGTCTGGGCCTATTTTGAGAGGACTTTAGCTTTGAGGAGCTACAGTAATAAATGTAGACCACTATTCTTCATTATATTAGTCACATCTGATAGAAAACATCTTGAGCTTTAAGTAGAGGGCAAATTCATGTATATCAGCCTATAATTTGACGAGTTACGGAGGCTTGAAGTTAGACAATACACCAAAAATGCCCTTTTTTGTCCACTTTTTCACCATTCCCACCTATATATTGTTAAGCTAGGCAGTATTAGAGTGTGATAAACCTAATTTGCCTTTGGTGAGAGGTCATAGCTATCTATTAAAAATACTTTGGCTATGTCCCTTCCTCAACTGTCTTTCACACATGTGTTATAATATCAAACTGTGAGTTTTGATGGTAAATAAATGAAAGTGCTGGTTTGCTGCTGATATGAGCTAGGTCTCATAAACCAAAGTTCAACTCCCCAAAATGTAACGTATGTGAGGTACACTTTTATTTGTATGTAGGCTATCTAAATAAATGGTTCTTTATTTCTAGTCTATTCTTGTGTAGTATGTATATGAAAAGAATGATTGAAACAAAAATCATGTCTCAAGTCTGCATAGTACGGCCACAGAGGGGGTCTTTTGGTATCGGTGTGGAAATCCTCACATACGTAACGAAAATATGTGGAGGAGAAAAGAAATGTTTCCTGTTGCCCTGGCAGGAATGACCGAACACTGGAAGTCACTCAGAGGATCTCAAATTAGCTAAGCTCACAGTCTACTGTGATTTTGCAGCTCCATTTACACTGAAATTTCTCAAAAAGGTAAGGAATTTTAATCAGATTCTCATGAAGTAGTGTGTGTCATATATGTGAGGGTCTGCAATTGTCTTAGATTGCAAGGAAATGATGTATTTTGGGTTATATTTCTCTCTGATTGAAAGTCCCAAGCCCTAGACTGGCCATAGCAGCTTGGTGATGCCATTTAATTTGGCCAGGAAGCCCCATACTCTTTAAGGCTTTATTTTCCTCACATACGTAATGTTTTCACTGCGGAATGGAAATTGCCCTTCCTGCTAGGGCTCAATAGGTCCAGTTTGGATATTTTGATATGACACCCCAGTCTGTCTGGGGTAAGAAGTGTTGATTATTTTTCGAAGTTTTCACCTCCCATACCCTAAAAGTGCATTATTTTGCGAGATTACCTGCTCTTACCATTGTTTATTTACTCCTAGACCTACAATCAATCATTTCAGTACATATAACCTCTCTTTTGGTATGTACTTTGCCAGCAGTATTCATTTCCCCCCCCCTCCTCATCATTTCGTTACATATGTCAGGTGTTTACTATATTTGTTGCACCAGACACCTCCTAATAGAATTTTTCAAATAAATTGGTTGATAATCTTATAAAAGTGTCCCCATCTAATATCCTGGATAGAATTAAGGCACTTACCATTTAAATTTTAGCAAGTTTCCCACAAATTTGAAAATGTTACGTATGAGAGTTTTTGTTCATTTTGGTTACAATGTGTACTTCAGACCCACCCAGACTATACATAATTTATCATTATATGCACATATGGTTCCCCAAACTAACAAAGTAGTGAATGTAGCAATCCTGTAATTTTTTTTCAACATTTTTTTTATGGTTGCTATATTCTAGGGTAAGGCTGCACTGCTGGTCAGTAATGATATTTGTGGGGTTCTATCCATGAACAATTTTTTGTTCCTACTTACTTCTCATCCCCCATTGAGAAACTGTAAATAATAGACCATAATTGCTTGATATTACTCACCTTAGTTGTTCAACAATTATATTCAATCTTTTGCAGTCTGCAAGTTAATGAGGAGGACAGGCTGCCCAATGAGGATGGCATGCGCTCAGAGTGAGATGGAAATGACCCATAATATAGTCTAATGTGTTAAGATATGCCTTTGAACGATTAATTTAACAAGTCTTGTACAAGAAATAGTGATGCAGATGATCTGTGATGTTTAAAGGTATTGCTCTTTCCAAATCCTCACATACGTAACATTTTTTTTCTTGAGTATTCAGAAGTGCCTTTGTAGATCTGGACCAGAATGTATATGTATTGTTGGTAAAGAGTGAGATCTTTTTGAAAGTAGGGACACTCTAGATAATGAGAATGTTTTTCATAAATATCTAGTTATATTTAAATATATAAGGGAAAAGATAAGAATGCTAGGCTACATATTCAAAACTTTCACTGAACTCCATATTTAGCGATGAGGTGTAATAAAAAGTTCTTGGTGCAGGGATTTCATTTTTGCTACACCTTGAGGCATGTATTGTAACATTTTGGACATGAAATCTGATGTATATAGGATGATATTTAACAGCTTTTATGACTGTTTGTTTAAAAACATTATGTATGTGAGGGTAAAGAATTATAGTTTTACACCACAGGCTATAAAATCTGACGCATTTGGAGTTGGTAACTTAAATCAACTTTTCTAACAAGCCAAGATATAGGGCTTTTAAAAAAATAAAGTGTTGTTAAATAAATTGAGTTTGTGATTTCATTGGTTCTCAGCCTGGTAAACATCCTTCACTGAATCACCCCATATATCTCTTTGTCTATGTGTAATAACCTGCCCTAGCTCTGAAAACACCAACCAAGAAGAAGTAGCTTATAGTATTTACCTTAACCTGGAGTGTCTTGTAGGAGTCTGAGACCTGAGGGCTAGTCCCTTGGGGCTTTATAGGGGTATCAGCCCACATGGGCACTTTCGGAAAGTACCTTATGTATACTCCCTCTAACGCGTTAGCGGTCGGGAGCGCAGCGACCGTTGCAACTCTATTATGGTTTCGGTTTTGCCCATAGGTAGCCATAACATCACACGTGACATCATAGTTGATGTCACGTGGCAGTGGTGACGTCACTGATGTGCTGCGGGAGTGGCAAGTTTTGTGATGCAACACCAAGCAACCATTGTCACCCTGACTACAGGCGTGGTGTAGGCAGTGCCCGGGAGGCAGTGTCATCACAACTGCTGGTAGTGTTGGTTTGAGACTTTCCTCACAACATTCTGTAACGCTGTGGTGGGAATCTAGATCTAGTATAGGCTTTGCTGAGTCAAAAAGGCCTATAAGAATATCGAAATCAGGGAGAGTTCATCAGTTAAAAGTGCCTAAATCTATCAAAAACCGGGAGATGCGTGAAAATCAGGGAGGGGAGAAATCATTGTACATTGTTCATCATCCAACCTTGGTAAAATCTCGGCCAGTTTGAGAGTGTAGGCATGCACCAAGTGTAGGGCAGGGCTTGATCAATCCATATTTCAACATCATTTTTCTAGTTATGTTTGTCCCCTTGAAAATTTCTGCGCGTCCAAGTGAACCCGCCCCCTGATAAATAGTAAGCACTCCCTTAGTAGGTATACATGTCTAGATGCATGTGGCAACTCCTGCACGTGGTCACAGCCAGATTTTTCTTGTCTGAGTAAAGGCTAGATAATTACTATAAAAATGTTGAGATACTGAAAGTAAAAGATAAATAGCCAGGTCAAAATATAGAGGTGCAGTAAACATAGTCACGTCATGTACTTAAAGGCCCACCTCGAAATGCCCTGGTAGTGCTTTTGGGGATATATGATTGGTCAAGGAGAGGAGGCTGAGGGACCATGCAGGGCCCTGAGACATGTGGTGTATGTCACCCTAAGGTGTTGACACCTCCAGGTCAGAGGTCACAGACCAGAAAAGTAGCAGTTGGGTTTGAATCTGGACACCAAAACAAAAAGCTGTCATCTTCTAAACAGCCATTATACCAGAATGACAAATTCTAGAATTTACACCAATCACCTCATGCTAACACATATATTTAGGTTTGTGAACATGACAAATCAACTGTTAGTCCTTAGTTAGAAATTAGCAGATTTCTATAAGGCTGTGCCCAGTGTCAGGCATCCACATGGTGTTGTGTATGTATGTGATATTGTATACCATACAACTGGTACTGTTAGTGAATAACCAATCAGGGGGACTACTCTGTGTCTGCCTATCATTCACATAGACAAATGGTTTTCTGTGTAGAAAGATTTGAATTTACATCTGCTATTACCTGAATATAAGCTAACAATATGAAATGAAATTTAGATAGCATCATTTGCCTTAGGTTCACTCATACTTGTGCAATTTTAGAAAAGCAAGAATTAGATATGTCCTTAATATTCTTTGGATACATTGCTGACCTGTGTACATCAGCTGGCACAGAGGGCATTTAAAAAGGGGTGTGGCATGCAGTTCATATAGTCCAGTGGGCCTTTACCTACAACCTAGTACAGAATGTAACAGATAATAACTCGCTCTGATTAACACAGAGACAGATGATATTTCTGTAGACGAAGCTATATAGTTTCCCCTTCTGTTATACACAGTAGATCGAATCAATACAGGTCAATTACCCTGGTGTATACCTCATAAGGACTCATTCGGTAACTGTGTGTGTGTACCTCATAAAGAAACAATGTCACTGTGTGTGTACCTCATAAGAACACTCTGTGTAACTGTGTGTACCTCATAAGGCTAACATCTGGGGGACACTGCACAACATTATAGTGTTGCTCACAACCCTTATGACTAGAATAATCGTCAGGAGCGACCCACTACTGGCCAGTATAATCAGCCCCTAATATGTAAAAATAAAAAGTGGCCACTAAAATTGGTTTCTATTTAGCTACATGTACCCCACAGTGTTCTCCAGTTAAAAAAGTCCCACTATGTTGTAGTCTTGAATAGAAAACTCTGAAATGATGTCCTGCTCTAGGGCACAGGCGCAGCACTTAAACAGTCATAAGCCTTCTTTGAAAAGCCTAAGCACATTCTGAATTTAGTATGTGTGGCCACTAAAGTGAAAGGGTTAATTGTGTATTTTTCTTCCCTTTTCTGAGTTAAGGCTAAATAATCATTACATAAATGTTGAGATACTAAAAGTGAGAGATAAATAGCCAGGTCAAAATATAGAGGTGCAGTAAACATAGTTAAGTCATGTACTTAACTACAACATAGTACAGAATGTAACAGATAATAACTCGCTCTGATTAACACAGAGTCAAATAATATTTCTGTAGATGAAGCTATATAGTTACCCCTTCTGTTATACACAGTACATCGAGTGTCATTCTATACAGGTTAATTACCCTAAGTTAATTACCAGACTATACTTTCAATATCTGTTTGGCACATTTGTCTGAAAACAGACCATCATCTCTTAATTGTGTCTTTTTTTCCTTTTCAAAAAGCTAAATAATCATCCAATAAATGTTAAGATACTGCAAGTAAAAGATGAATAGCCAAAGAGATGAGTAAGGTGTAACGATTTTGGGGGCTTAATTAATTGTAGATTTTGATCTCTTATGTACAGATTAATAATTGGCCTAGCTTAACCCCATGTGGGGGAATGGATAGATGGATGTAAATATGAAGATAAAACAAGTAGACAGTCAAATATAGTTCATATAATATATTATCGAACCAAATACAGATACAATAGTAATAGAATATACTAGTCACCAGTCAGCAATATATGGGCAGATCCACTGAGCAATGTCTGGGCCTATTTTGAGAGGATTTTAGCTTTGAGGAGCTACAGTAATAAATGTAGACCACTATTCTTCATTATATTAGTCACATCTGATAGAAAACATCTTGAGCTTTAAGTAGAGGGCAAATTCATGTATATCAGCCTATAATTTGACGAGTTACGGAGGCTTGAAGTTAGACAATACACCAAAAATGCCCTTTTTTGTCCAATTTTTCACCATTCCCACCTATATATTGTTAAGCTAGGCAGTATTAGAGTGTGATAAACCTAATTTGCCTTTGGTGAGAGGTCATAGCTATCTATTAAAAATACTTTGGCTATGTCCCTTCCTCAACTGTCTTTCACACATGTGTTATAATACCAAACTGTGAGTTTTGATGGTAAATAAATGAAAGTGCTGGTTTGCTGCTGATATGAGCTAGGTCTCATAAACCAAAGTTCAACTCCCCAAAATGTAACGTATGTGAGGTACACTTTTATTTGTATGTAGGCTATCTAAATAAATGGTTCTTTATTTCTAGTCTATTCTTGTGTAGTATGTATATGAATTGAATGATTGAAACAAAAATCATGTCTCAAGTCTGCATAGTAAGGCCACAGAGGGGGTCTTTTGGTATCGGTGTGGAAATCCTCACATACGTAACGAAAATATGTGGAGGAGAAAAGAAATGTTTCCTGTTGCCCTGGCAGGAATGACCGAACACTGGAAGTCACTCAGAGGATCTCAAATTAGCTAAGCTCACAGTCTACTGTGATTTTGCAGCTCCATTTACACTGAAATTTCTCAAAAAGGTAAGGAATTTTAATCAGATTCTCATGAAGTAGTGTGTGTCATATATGTGAGGGTCTGCAATTGTCTTAGATTGCATGGAAATGATGTATTTTGGGTTATATTTCCCTCTGATTGAAAGTCCCAAGCCCTAGACTGGCCATAGCAGCTTGGTGATGCCATTTAATTTGGCCAGGAAGCCCCATACTCTTTAAGGCTTTATTTTCCTCACATACGTAATGTTTTCACTGCGGAATGGAAATTGCCCTTCCTGCTAGGGCTCAATAGGTCCAGTCTGGATATTTTGATATGACACCCCAGTCTGTCTGGGGTGAGAAGTGTTGATTATTTTTCGAAGTTTTCACCTCCCATACCCTAAAAGTGCATTATTTTGCGAGATTACCTGCTCTTACCATTGTTTATTTACTCCTAGACCTACAATCAATCATTTCAGTACATATAACCTCTCTTTTGGTATGTACTTTGCCAGCAGTATTCATTTCCCCCCCCTCCTCATCATTTCGTTACATATGTCAGGTGTTTACTATATGTGTTGCACCAGACACCTCCTAATAGAATTTTTCAAATAAATTGGTTAATAATCTTATAAAAGTGTCCCCATCTAATATCCTGGATAGAATTAAGGCACTTACCATTTAAATTTTAGCAAGTTTCCCACAAATTTGAAAATGTTACGTATGAGAGTTTTTGTTCATTTTGGTTACAATGTGTACTTCAGACCCACCCAGACTATACATAATTTATCATTATATGCACATATGGTTCCCCAAACTAAAAAAGTAGTGAATGTAGCAATCCTGTAATTTTTTTTCAACATTTTTTTTATGGTTGCTATATTCTAGGGTAAGGCTGCACTGCTGGTCAGTAATGATATTTGTGGGGTTCTATCCATGAACAATTTTTTGTTCCTACTTACTTCTCATCCCCCATTGAGAAACTGTAAATAATAGACCATAATTGCTTGATATTACTCACCTTAGTTGTTCAACAATTATATTCAATCTTTTGCAGTCTGCAAGTTAATGAGGAGGACAGGCTGCCCAATGAGGATGGCATGCGCTCAGAGTGAGATGGAAATGACCCATAATATAGTCTAATGTGTTAAGATATGCCTTTGAACGATTAATTTAACAAGTCTTGTACAAGAAATAGTGATGCAGATGATCTGTGATGTTTAAAGGTATTGCTCTTTCCAAATCCTCACATACGTAACATTTTTTTTCTTGAGTATTTAGAAGTGCCTTTGTAGATCTGGACCAGAATGTATATGTATTGTTGGTAAAGAGTGAGATCTTTTTGAAAGTAGGGACACTCTAGATAATGAGAATGTTTTTCATAAATATCTAGTTATATTTAAATATATAAGGGAAAAGATAAGAATGCTAGGCTACATATTCAAAACTTTCACTGAACTCCATATTTAGCGATGAGGTGTAATAAAAAGTTCTTGGTGCAGGGATTTCATTTTTGCTACACCTTGAGGCATGTATTGTAACATTTTGGACATGAAATCTGATGTATATAGGATGATATTTAACAGCTTTTATGACTGTTTGTTTAAAAACATTATGTATGTGAGGGTAAAGAATTATAGTTTTACACCACAGGCTATAAAATCTGACGCATTTGGAGTTGGTGACTTAAATCAACTTTTCTAACAAGCCAAGATATAGGGCTTTCAATAAAATAAAGTGTTGTTAAATAAATTGAGTTTGTGATTTCATTGGTTCTCAGCCTGGTAAACATCCTTCACTGAATCACCCCATATATATCTTTGTCTATGTGTAATAACCTGCCCTAGCTCTGAAAACACCAACCAAGAAGAAGTAGCTTATAGTATTTATCTTAACCTGGAGTGTCTTGTAGGAGTCTGAGACCTGAGGGCTAGTCCCTTGGGGCTTTATAGGGGTATCAGCCCACATGGGCACTTTCGGAAAGTACCTTATGTATACTCCCTCTAACGCGTTAGCGGTCGGGAGCGCAGCGACCGTTGCAACTCTATTATGGTTTCGGTTTTGCCCATAGGTAGCCATAACATCACATGTGACATCATAGTTGATGTCACGTGGCAGCGGAGACGTCACTGATGTGCTGCGGGAGTGGCAAGTTTTGTGATGCAACACCAAGCAACCATTGTCACCCTGACTACAGGCGTGGTGTAGGCAGTGCCCGGGAGGCAGTGTCATCACAACTGCCGGTAGTGTTGGTTTGAGACTTTCCTCACAACATTCTGTAAGGCTGTGGTGGGAATCTAGATCTAGTATAGGCTTTGCTGAGTTAAAAAGGCCTATTAGAATATCGAAATCAGGGAGAGTTCATCAGTTAAAAGTGCCTAAATCTATCAAAAACCAGGAGATGCGTGAAAATCAGGGAGGGGAGAAATCATCGTACATTGTTCATCATCCAACCTTGGAAAAATCTCGGCCAGTTTGAGAGTGTAGGCATGCACCAAGTGTAGGGCAGGGCTTGATCAATCCATATTTCAACATCATTTTTCTAGTTATGTTTGTCCCCTTGAAAATTTCTGCGCGTCCAAGTGAACCCGCCCCCTGATAAATAGTAAGCACTCCCTTAGTAGGTATACATGTCTAGATGCATGTGGCAACTCCTGCACGTGGTCACAGCCAGATTTTTCTTGTCTGAGTAAAGGCTAGATAATTATTGTATAAATGTTGAGATACTGAAAGTAAAAGATAAATAGCCAGGTCAAAATATAGAGGTGCAGTAAACATAGTCACGTCATGTACTTAAAGGCCCACCTCGCAATGCCCTGGTAGTGCTTTTGGGGATATATGATTGGTCAAGGAGAGGAGGCTGAGGGACCATGCAGGGCCCTGAGACATGTGGTGTATGTCACCCTAAAGTGTTGACACCTCCAGGGTCAGAGGTCACAGACCAGAAAAGTAGCAGTTGGGTTTGAATCTAGACACCAAAACAAAAAGCTGTCATCTTCTAAACAGCCATTATACCAGAATGACAAATTCTAGAATTTACACCAATCACCTCATGCTAACACATATATTTAGGTTTGTGAACATGACAAATCAACTGTTAGTCCTTAGTTAGAAATTAGCAGATTTCTATAAGGCTGTGCCCAGTGTCAGGCATCCACATGGTGTTGTGTATGTATGTGATATTGTATACCATACAACTGGTACTGTTAGTGAATAACCAATCAGGGGGACTACTCTGTGTCTGCCTATCATTCACATAGACAAATGGTTTTCTGTGTAGAAAGATTTGAATTTACATCTGCTATTACCTGAATATAAGCTAACAATATGAAATGAATTTTAGATAGCATCATTTGCCTTAGGTTAACTCATACTTGTGCAATTTTAGAAAAGCAAGAATTAGATATGTCCTTAATATTCTTTGGATACATTGCTGACCTGTGTACATCAGCTGGCACAGAGGGCATTTAAAAAGGGGTGTGGCATGCAGTTCATATAGTCCAGTAGGGCCTTTAACTACAACCTAGTACAGAATGTAACAGATAATAACTCGCTCTGATTAACACAGAGTGAGATGATATTTCTGTAGACGAAGCTATATAGTTTCCCCTTCTGTTATACACAGTAGATCGAGTCAATACAGGTCAATTACCCTTGTGTGTACCTCATAAGGACTCATTCGGTAACTGTGTGTGTGTGTGTACCTCATAAAGACACAATGTAATTATGTGTGTACCTCATAAGAACACTCCATGTGTGTACCTCATAAGACTAACATCTGTGGGACACTGCATAACATTATAGTGTTCCTCACGACCCCTATGACTAGGATAATCATCAGGAGCGACCTGCTACTGGTCAGTATAATCAGCCCCCAATATGTAAAAATAAAAAGTGGCCACTAATATCGGCTGCTATTTAGCTACATTTACCCCACAGGGTTCTCCAGTTAAAAAAGGCACACTATGTTGTAGTCTTGAATAGACAACTCTGAAATTAGTATGTCCTGCCAGGGCTCCACAATGTGGTATGGAGCGGCAGCGTTACAGGCAGCATGCCAAAATCCATTGTTCTCAGTGACACATGTAAACTAAAGGAACAAAGGAATATCTGTGCCGCTTATCATGCTGCTGCCCCATGCAGCCTATCGGAGCTTGGGCTTATGTTTTGATTGTTTTTTGGCTTTGAGATGGATGCAACCTATTTCTTTCAACTATTCTCCACCTTCTTTTTCTTATTACACTGAACAAAGTAGAGACCATTGCATACCAAATCATCACCTGATATCTTAATTGTTGGTGCTTTGGCTTGATATGGTTCGAGGGTAAAAATTGGTTCAACAGGGGCACATTGTCATGTCATCTACTGAACATGCAGCATATTTGATACACTTATCTAAGCTAGAGCTAACACTTTAACACTATGGGAGTGGTCTTTTGAGAGGGGTGTTGTAGACACTAAATTGATCCAAATTTTGAAGGCAATTGAGTTACAGTTGCAAGAAAACTAGTATTCTTCTGTCCGGTCTTGCTTTTATAGATCCTCATCAGTCTGTCTCTTCACCATAGCAGGTGAATTTAGCGAAAGTCATGGCTTACATACTTTTTTTCCAAGAGTGTTCTGACATTCTTCCAGTCTCTTCTGGAAGAAACCTGGAAGAAACCATATGAAATCCAGCCCTGAATGAGTGTAATACTATGAAGATATCGAAAAGGATATCTCTACTTTTAATCAACTTAAAGTTCCAAAAGTGCATTTCTCAGGTCATTGGAACTATTTATGCTAGTTAGAATTTTGAATTAATTTTGTGTTATGCCCTGTATAATGAGATGAGATTATTCCAATGCCTTTTGGTGCTGGTAACATTCATTATGCAAGGGATGCACTATTCAAGGTTCATATATGAAATGGCAGATGATATCAGAGAGGGCTTCATGAAGAGGCATCATACTATGCATCACAGTGCTGGTATATTTAATAGCATATGGAGTGACATGGCTGTAGATGGCACATGAGGCTTTCGTACAGACTAGAAGGGATAATCTGTGCTACTCCGAAACCTAGGGAATATCTGAAACAAAACAACTTCAGCAAATTCAGCATAAACAAGAGATAATACCAAGAATCAAATCATACTCAAAAGACAAATAAGTGCTACAAGACAAGCTTGAATTGACCCTCTTAACATTCAACATCATGATGGCCTCGCAGTCTTGGGAATAACCTCTCTCAGACCATCTTGATCCAGGACGTTTCTACATTACATCACACATCCCATGGTGCTGTGTGTTTGGTGACCAGGAGGACACATAAACACATGGGGCTAGTTGGGTGTCTCCCCACCCCAAATAATACCTCTGCTAACTCTACAACTGTAAGTTTGATTACCTTTGGCATTTTTCCCCATATTTTGTTAACAATGATGATCTCAAATCTTTTAAGGTCACTAATGCATTAATGCATCATTCCCAGTGATTGTTATTGTCATAAATGCAGGCCTGGAGAGTAACTCACCAGGGATACACTCATGCCAACTCTATGGGGTTGATACTGTCCCAGAGCATCAGCATGATGCTCTGGGACTGTGACTGGCAGGCCCAGAACTTCATTACAGCATCATGATGACTAATATGCTGAATCACTCCTTTTATTAAAAAAAATATGTAAAAAAATATTTTTCAAAAAGTTATGGACATTTTCTTGACAATATCTGAGATATTTAAATGTAGTAGTGAGCCCCACTGCCCACTAAGGTCATGACACTCGAGTGAAAATTGCTATAAAAAGGTGGGGTGCAGGTGGATCTGTCTGTAAATGCAGGAAATTCTGTGAGAATCAGCAGGAAGATTAAACAGATGCATTTGAAAAGACTTGACCTAAAGGATTCTTTTTTAAAGTGTTTTATTGGGAAAATACTGAGTACATTGTAACTGGTATTTATACCTAGAATCCATGCATTGTGGTACCTCTGCTAGGCCCCCTGTAGGAGACATATACATTTATGGTTCAATAGATATAAATGACATGATGTCCGCCACGAAGGAATAATGTTACACAGTTTTATGATATAGGAAAGAGAACAAGTTCACAATTATCTTACTTAGCTAGGGAAAGTGGTGGGGATGAGATGAGATGAGGGATGAGAATCTGGTATCAACACAGAGTAAGCTTTTTTTTTTGTTTTAAAGATCTTTATTGCCAATAAAGTGTGTTACCGGTACAAAAGTAGTTACTTCTTTGTAAAATGCCATAATTTCAAGTGTATACACTGTTGTAACTTAATGATATAATATGATATGATAAGGAGAAGCTTCACAAGTCTTCTGCCTAAGTTCATATCAAGATACATAATGCCTAAGACACCTAATTTGACATGGTACATATTGTTACTGGTGATTTCATGTGGCAAAAAGACAGCTATGGACCTCATCCCCACTAGTTTAGTGTTTTGGGTTGATCCTTCTGGTCCTAGCTAATTAATCATTTTACTAGAGTAGGAAACTAGACACTTATTGTGACAAATAATTTGAAGGGTAAGGGAGAGAGTCTGTAGATATATAAGTAGGTTGTACAATAATCAGTTAGAGTTTAGGTATAGGGTAGAAGGGATTTAAGAAATATTCTAGTTTCTTTTTTAAATATTTCCACAGTTTCAGCGTTCCTTCTACCACATGTTAGGGCATTCCAAGTTATGGCACCATGAAACTCCACACTTCTAATATAAGATAAACAGTTTGGTGTAATAGTTTTACATAGGGGAGCATCATGTTGTCTTGTTTGGAGCCTTTGTATAACCTTATAATCCGTAGATCTCGAACGACTATACATATAATTTACAGTGTGTGCAAATCTTCTGTCCATTAATTTATTACAACCACTAATATTATGTATAAAATTTGTATTTGTTATATGTGGAACTTTCAGACATATTTTCAGACATCTATTTTGGGCATATTGTAACGGATCCAAATATTTATCATAGGTTGTTGAGAAACAAATATCTGCATAATCCATATAGGGAAGTATCGTTGTTTTATAAATTTTTACTGCTAATTTGACATCTAGATATTTTCTTAGTAAACACAGTTTGTATGTTTTATAGGCGATAGTTTTGACCTGATTTTTTAGATGAATTTTGTAAGATAGGAGAGGGTCCAGGGTCACACCGAGATATTTATAACTAGGGACAATTTGCAATAATTGATTGTTCATGGATATGTTTGCTTCCAGAGATTTTAATTTCTGGTTTGTTGAGGTAAATAGCATGATTTTTGTTTTCGTAATATTAATCGACAGTTTGTTTTGGATACACCAGGTATAATAATTTTCAAGATCACATTGAAGTTCATTCTTAGCTTGAATTAAGCTATTGTGTGATGAGTATATCACAGTATCATCTGCATAAAGTCTAATATTACATGTCTTAATACATTTGATTACATCATTTACATATATTAAAAATAACAAAGGACCTAGTATAGAACCTTGAGGTACTCCACAGGTTATGTTTTCCAGGTCAGAACTCAGCCCATTAGCGAATACCAGTTGTTGTCTATTGGATAGGTAGTTTATAAACCAATGGTAATTATCTGAACGAATTCCATAGTGATGTAGTTTAATTAATAGGACCGAATGGTCTACAGTATCAAAAGCCTTCCTGAGATCAATAAAGGCAGAAATTGTAGAATTTCCAACATTTAATTCCCTTTTAATATCATCTGTAAATTTTGATAGAGTATCCACTGTGCTGTAGCCTGCTCGAAAGCCACCCTGTCTAGGAGTCAGGATATTTTCTTTAACAAGAATCCATATACTCTAGTGTGTACAATTTTCTCTAGCAGTTTACATCCCAGGTAGCACAGAGACATTGGCATAACGTTGGGCTGACGTTGGCCCAACCATCGGCTTTACATAGGCTGCCCATCCTGCCTACGTAGGCCCGACGGTGCCAACCAAATGCCAACGTAGGCCCAACGTTGGCTTTTGGTTGGCAAACATCAGCATCGGCAAATGGTCGGCCAGGGGCTGACCATTTGCCGATGTCCTGCCAACGTTGGGCCAATGTTGGCATTTGGTTGGCAAATGCCACTGGTCGGGCCTACGTAGGCCCGATGGGCAGCCAACGTTGGCCCAACGTTGGCCCGATGCATCGGGCCAACGTTGGCAAAATTTTGTGTGCTACCTGGGATGGTAGTGGTAGGAGGGAGATTGGTCTATAATTGTTTACAAGTTTGGTATCACCTGCTTTAGGAATAGGGGTTACTCTGGATATTTTCCATGAGTCTGGTACAGTATTTGACTTAAATGATAGGTTGAAAATTTTTGAAAGTCTTTCAGGTGAATGTTTAAACACAGTTTTTAAGACTTTGGTTGATATATTTTCAATTGCTGAGGATTTTATGGTATTTATATCGTGAACCAGCTTAGACACTTCTTGTGGATTTGTGGTAAAAGGTTCAATTGAGTTTAGACAGATGTTGTCGTAGGGTTTCCAGGGTATGTAGAGGTCCTTTGCAAGTACAGGACCAATCTGTGTAAAATATTTATTTATAAAATTTGGAACTTGGTTGGGCGGAACAGGGGTATTATCCTTTTCATGGTCTACTAGGTTAATTACTTGTTTCGATTTAGGGTGCCCAGGTATGAGGTTATTAATAGTTCGCCAAAATTTTCTATGGTCATTTTTGTATTCTTCAATTTGTTCTTTAAAGAAATTTTTTCTAGCTTTATTTATTATTTTGTTTGTTTTATTTCTACATGTGGAAGCTTGGGTCCATTTTTGTTCATCTAAAGATTTCCTGGCAGACCATAGTAATTTGTTTTTATCTCTTATGGATTCGTATACATGTTGAGTCATCCATGGGTCTCTGTGCTTTTTGACAAGAAACTTGTGTAGGGGACAAAATCTGTCTAGTATATTTCTTATAGCATTTTCCATTTCATTCCAAGCAGTATTTACATTTTCAGTTCTATCAAAAGTTGTCCAGTCATATGCATCAAATTCACTTAATAATAATTCATCAGGTAATTTTTTATAGGATCTGCCTTCAATATAAGTAAGTTCTTCGTTGGTTTTCCATTTTTTTCTTATAAGAAAGACGGGGAGATGGTCTGAAATAAAGTTATTTGTAATTCCAGTTGTTATAAAGTTTGGACGTATATTTGTAAAGATAAGATCCAAGGTTGCATTTTTCCTTGTGGGATTTTTAATTTCTTGCTTGAGTCCAAACCCTTTTAGTCTATTTAGAAGATTATTTACCATATCAGAGTCCTCACTTATATTGAAGTTCATATCACCCATACATATAATTTCAATGTTGTTCCTGTTTTCAATTTGGGAAATTACATCCGTTAGAGAATCAATAAAGACAGCATGGTTTCCATCCGGTGGTCTATACACATTGAATAGTATGATTTGTTTCATATGCTGTTTTGATATTACAATATTTTATATTTCAATATTTTTGTCAGATATATTTAGATGAGAATACCTTTGATAATCATGATTCAACGAGTTTTTAATATATAGGGCAACTCCTCCTCCAGTCTTAATATTCCCTTTTTCATTTAATACTTGCCTATCTAATCTGTATCTTACATAACCTGCTAGTTGGCAACTACTTTCGTCATCCTCACTTTTAAACCAAGTTTCAGAAAAGGAATATATATCCAAATCAGCAGGATACAATTCTGCACAAATAGAAGCATAATTCGAGTTTATACTTCTAGCATTAAGATGTATTAATCTGAGGCCCCTGGTGCCACATAATTGATTAACCGAGTTGTATTGCATACATAATGCTCATGCAGAGTACATCTACATGTGCATATTCCATAGTAAAACTTATATCAAATCCTATACTTAGATTTTCTCTCCCAAACCCTTGGTGGTATGAGTACATAAATTTCATCCCAGGGGCATAGGCCTTTGTGCCGCCCCGTAGCGTGGATGAGTGGATCATTTAGTTGAAGTTAGAAACGCATTTTGGAAGACTAACGGATACATAACCAGCCTTATGTTTAGAGTTTTATACAAACTTTGTTAATCGAAATAAAATTATATATGTAATAGTTTATATGTAGATTAAATCTCATAACTAATTATCATTGTCTGTTGCTTTCCGCAGTCTGATTTCTTCTGCAGTAGGTAGTGGCTTTTCTCCTGTGATAGTGTATCTAAATTTCATCAGCAGCTCACCTAGCTTGTTTCCATATCCATTTGAGGCTATGTTGTCGATGGTTATTTCTTGTTTTTGACCTAGGTGAAGGCCTGTACCATATACTTTATGTGGAGTAGCTTCATATAGGTATTTACCACAGCCGCTGGTTAGGATATCCTTGAGAGGGGGATGTTCGAACTTAATTGAGATCAGTTTCTCCATTACCTCTTGGTCCATGTCATACCATTCGTTGGATTTTGTGCATCCTTTGGCTACGTACATAGAGTCTATGGGGGTTGGAGCAGCAAGTACTCGTCGGAGGACATTCATCTGTTTGGATAGGAGACACATCTTGGCAGCATAGGCTCTCTCTATGGAATCGTATTCATGGCCTTCAAACTTGATCATACATTTGTAGAGGTTTGAAAAAGGTGCAAATCAAAGCGTACAATGAAACTTTTAGATAAAACTATATATATATATAATAGACACAACTAGAACGACAAAACTTAAATTTTATAGGCTTTATTGAACCATAATAATTATATTGATCACAACGTTTCAGCTGTAGTTAGCCTTCATCAGGTGATATAATTGTACAAATCTGTGGTCATTAAGTAGTGCTTTGAGCAGGCATTCATGGGTGTTGCTTAACAGTCTGGGCTACACTGGCTACACTGCTTACTTGCCTAAGCACACATTGTACTTCGAGATGATACGGGTCTCTCACTTCCAATATTCCCCTCTGGGAATCTAACCTTGCTCCATATAATGCAGCAAAATCCAGACCAAGTATACCATCATCCGCGATGTTCGCCACAGTAGGAGTAAGGATGAAGTCCTTATCTTCCTGTAGACTGAACCTCATACATGTTCTACCGAACGTTTGTATCATGCTACCGTCGGCCGTACGAGCATTTCCTTCCGTTGTGAAAGTTTCATGATTCGTAGGCAAAAGATCGTAGAATCTCTTAGCAATACAGGAGTGGCTAGCACCCGTATCGACAAGAAACTCAGCGGATCTACCACTCACAGATACAACTGCGTACCACCTCCTACCTTTCAAGTAGGTAGGACTACTTGCGTACTTAGCAAGTTCCGTCTTAGCGCCGAGGTCAAATCCACATCCCTCCAAAAACTTGAGACAAGGATGACCCGGGGGGAGTTGGGCACACCCCACCCTGGCCAACTCGTTGGCCGCTCCCTCTGGACTGATATCGGGTTTCCCCTCTGTGTTCTTCTGCCGGTTCTTGACACCTGGTGTACTATCAGTCTCCCCAGCCTCATGAGTAAGGAGCTGATCAGGCTCCTTAACTTCACTGCTGGGCGAAATCGCTAGAGGATTCTCACCAGTACCGCAAGCGGCGATAGGCTGGCAGTCATGGCAATCATTAATTCGGGGGGTAATCCGGTTGCCTTCATGGACACCCCCTCTCAGTTTTCCTTCTTCACTGAGTCCTCCTTACCCGGATTGTTCCGGTAACGAGTGTTTCTATAAACTGGCTTATCTGCCTCACACTCGGCAGCATAATGCCCAGTTTCCTGACATCTAAAGCATGTCACTACGCTCCTATCAGGCTTAGGCCTCCTAAGATTTTCAGTAATCTTCTTTACCAAATTGTTAACCAGGTCCTCTGATAAAGACGGACCCGTAGTGGGTTTGGTATCGGGTTGAGTCACAGGAGGTTTAGAAGTGATCACTTTCTCCTTGACGTAACCCGGTTTCTTTCCCCAGTTCCGGTTATACCGGGGGTTCCCTTGGCCAATGGCCCCAACGTTTTCATCTTCGTCAGGTTCCCCTGATTCGGATGAATCGGTTTCGGGTATTTCCTCCGGGATTATCATTGCTGACATCCGTTGGGGTACCTTCCCGGCAAAGATACGGGCCTTTCGATCATAATGATCTGAGACTGGAACAAATCTGTCAGAGAGGCATCATTCTTCCAAGCTTCACAGGCTACTGTCCTGTGTTCCTGATTCCGCAATCCTTCAATGAATTGTTTAAACATCTCATCTAGGAAGCATTCATCATCTAGTCTCCATTGAGGTCTGGCTTTATGCAACAGTCGTTGACATTCCAAGCCGAACACTTTGGCAGATTCCTTAGGCTTCTGCGTTCTTTTAGTGAACGTCAGCCAAGGATCTTCTCCAACTATATTCCCATATAGATATGAAGCAATCTCTATGAGTTCATCATATTTCATATGGGCTGAGAGTCCTACTATTTGAGAATCTCTCCATTGCTCCACGGCTCCTTTTCCGTCGCCTTCCTTTAACCAGCATACTAGATAAGGGAGAGCTTCCGCTTTACCCCATCCATTGCAGTTAAAGACATCCGCGCAGCCTTGATACTCCTCCTTCCAAGGGTTCTTGGCATTAAAGGGGGTAGGTATCTTAGCTACTCTACGAGCCGGATTCGTGGATCCAGTAAGGGATAAACCCTTACTCCATTCCATGATCTCCGTATCATCCAGACCTTGATTGTAGCAATTAACACCTAAGTTAGCAATCGCTGCATTAGAGTCATGCAGCACTTGTAACCCTGGAGAAAGAGATACTCGGCGACTGAGTCTCTTTTTCCTTGGAGGATTCGTACCATAAGTACTTCCAGGGCCTCCAGGCGGTGGTCCTCCTCCGCCCCCTGATCCTCCTGTTCCGTATGGAGGCACCTGTGAGAAGGTGTATCCGCTGGTTTGAGGAGTTGGCCCAGGATTATTGGTGGGTTGTGTATTTCCACAAAAGCTAAAGAAACCACTATTGGGATTAGTGTTTCCTCCTGTTCCATTTGACTGATTTCCATTATTAGAACCAGTCCCACCAGCAGGGGGTCTACTTCTGGAACGATCTCCTGAAGGTCCGGATCCTTGGTCACATCCGGATTGCCCTCCAGCTGGACTGGAATTCCCGGATGATTGTCCGGTTGTTCCTCCGGACATGTTCCGGGTGTTACCTTTGGACGGACTCGCTCCTGTTTAGGATTGATTCCATCTATACTGGGCATACGGGCCATTTGGTCCCCCTAAAGGTGACTGTTGTGGCCACCCGCCGTGAAAGGTGGGAGTGTTTGCCGAGTGGCTTTGTTTAGTTCCACTCGCAGAGTCAACCCCACCATTTCCCGTACCTAGACCAAGAGGTTGGAAGGTATTATCCGTAAATCTAACCTGATGACTCTTTACTTCTTCATAATGAGGTACAGTTGTCTCTGTTACCCCGTCATCGCCCCTTAAAGAGTTCATCTGGTTACTCGTCGTGTTTAGGGCAACTCCTGAAACGGTGAAGTCTGATTCAAGAGTGCCTACTGCACGACCAGTATCTTCTAGATACTTTGACATCTGGATAGCTTTAGCTTCCAGTTCGGAATAATCATCCATCATCTTTGTCTGTTTGGCAGCCAAATCTGTGGATTCACGTATCCATTGACCTTTGAGTTTTTCATGTTCATCGGTTTGTTTTTGATATGTTTTCTGAGCATCCTTGAAGGCTGATTCAATTTTCATCAGCTCTTCTTGGTACTTGCCATAGGCCGTTTGAGTTGAATTTAACTCTTGTTTAGTTCTATTCAACTCATCACACGAGGCTCTGTATTCCAGGTCCACCGTGTATAGTGCATCATGATACTGTTCGTGCTGGAGTTGAAAATCTTGTTTTTCTTTCTCCATCTGATCCAATAACAATTGTTGTTGGCGTCTACAACTTTGATCGTAATCAAGACGTTCTGATATCAACTGTTTGTTTTCAGTCAGAATCTTGTCTCGGGTTCCGGTCAGTGTAATAAGATCCTTCTGGATCTTCTCGTATTCAGCTCTCATATCTTCAAGCTCGTCCATTTTGTTCCTTTCGAATCCACATTTCTAGTGTTTAATTCGAGAACTATATGGTGTTTCAAACATACCTGCACTAGGCTTTGGTACCTCAAATGGTAGTTTACCAAATTGAGCAGTACTTTTATGCATTGGTGCAGGTTTCGAAGTACCTCCTGGCATGAATAAGGAGTCTCCAAATTCATCCAGTTCATCATGTAAGTTTTTTCTTACATCCTCTAACCCATCAGGGTAGTGTTCCAGTGGATTTCTCCACTCTGTACCTTGGGGTGGTGATTTGATTTCACCATCCTCCATCGGGGAGTTTAGCTCATAATCTGGGCCATTTCCCCTGACTGGGCTCAGCTCAGTCATTTCTGACTGCGCTTACCCGAAGACCAACTGGTCACGGCACCAGTGTAATGGTTCGTCTCGTTAAGTTAGATTAAATCATAACGAAGAGAGAGAAAAGTTTCCGGGTAGGCAACCGAGCTTTTATTTTATAGCTTGCGTTACATACGATCACAGCCTCAGAGGACTACATGCTGCTAGGGCATTCGGTTACCCTTTCGGGTAACAACCTGGTTGAGCAGTGGGTAAACCACTACTGAGGAACCTAGGGCTAGGACCAGCCTTATATAGGGGAAAAGCCCGCGAAACTCAGACCGGCCACGTGACGTGTGGCGGACGAGTGGTAGGCCCCCTGGTGTAGTGGATACGAACCCAGAGGCAGGTGCTGCCACCTGCCATCCGGATTCCCCCACCACACCCGAAGGACCTAGGTCTGAGTCTCACGGGTGCATGAACGTTAAAGTGTAAAATACCATACCCCTACACATATAACAAACTCCCCAACCTCCATTCATGTTTGGTGATCAGGAGAACAAACCAAAATTGGGTATCCTGAGGCATTGGAAGTGGCTTGGAATTCCAAGCATAACATTGCAAAATAGATAAACTTGATTTTTGCAGTGCGCAAAAGAAAAAACTGCAAAAAAGCACTCTTTATAAATGGCCAAAGGCTGTATCATATTTGGGGCCACTTTTCTTAATGACCTTCACCCATTTCATGTACTCATTTCATGTACTCATCTCTAATCAACAGTTTTCCAGCTGTTTTTGATGAAACATGCATTTTGGAGGGAAACTTTCCTACTAGACATGGTAGCAAGCATGCTCAAAATAACCAATCCACTTTCTTTCCCCCACAATTGGGTATCCTGAGGCATTGAAATTGGCTTGGAATTCCAAACAGAACATTGCATAATAGATAAAACTTGATTATTGCAGTGTGCCCAAAAACTGCAAAAAAATGCTCTATATAGATGACCAAAGGCTGTCTCATATTTGGGGCAAATTGACTTTTACCCATTTCATGTCCTCATCTCTAATCAACAGTTTTCCCGCTCTTTTTGGTGAAACATGTATTTTAGAGGGAAACTTGCCTACCAGAGATGATACTACCCATGCTCAAAATAACCAATCCTCAAGCATTGGAATTGGTTTGGAATTCCAAAAGTAACATTGCATAATTCATATAACTTGACGCTCTATAGATTAAACTTGATTTTTGCAGTGCACCCAAAGATGGTAAAGACTGAAAACATTGTCTTCATCTTTCTTCACAGTTTTTCCCGCTCTTTCATTGAAACATGCATAAATATTGGCGGGAAACTTGCCAACTGGACATGGTAGCACCCATTCTGAACCACAAATCAGGGACCATTAGACTGACAGCTAAAATCTTGATACCAATTTCAACCCCTTACAAGGTTTTTTTATGTGGTGTGTTATAGGGACAATATATCACTATTATTGATAGATTTATTCTGATTTAAGAGCCATTGTCACAGACACTTCAAAGAGTAAATTTCTACACTCAACTGACTGTAGCAAAAAATTTCAACCAACATCCACCCAAACTGATATAAATAGATGGGATAGGCATATTTTTTTTTCTATGGCTAAAGGCCAAAACCATGGTTTTCTGGCATTTGTACACTTTTTTCCTGACACTTACTCAAACACCATCTATATGATGTTCCCATGGTCAGATGAAAGATCATTGCACATCATCCCTAAAATATTGTCTATAGAGCTTTGTGTAGAATTATGTGCAGTGTGTCTCACTGAGATGGAGTATTTCTCCTTATGAGGTAGAGTGAAGGCTTCCCCTCCCAGAGAACATCTGGCAATCATTAGTCAGATAAACATCACACTGTCATACTAGTAATTGTGCATGATCAAGTTGTCATATGAGAAATATCATATGACTAGTGGTGTATGGAGTAAATACATCAAGCTCATAGAAAATAGTGTTATTTCCAGTTATCACTGGTTTATTTAGCTTTAGGCAACATGTAAGAAATATCAATCATACAGTAGTTAGTATGTAGGTAAATTGTACATACAGTAAATATACAGTAATTTATAAAGTATCATGTTCTGTTCCACTCCACCTGTGAGGTAATAATAATACAATGTCCAGCATAGTTCTAGGTGGGTTCCCACACCTAGCTCCTGACCTGCTGCTTAGAGGAATAATGTAATAATGAATAACTTTACCCTCTGGTGGAAGTCTTGAGGAAGATACCCTCTGGCCACTAATGATAGAAACCAATGCCTGTCTAGCATAGTTTCACCATAGTGCAGTGGTATAGCAGGTAGCAGGAGATGACTGGAGATGTTACCTCTAGAGCGGTTCTTGGTGTTCTGCCTGTCTAGGAGGTGCAGCCAGGCTATTTGTAGCAAATCTTGGAAAAGCACCTCCAGACTGACTGGGGCCAGTAGCATCTGCCTAACTCTGCAATTGTTTGAGGGGAGTCTTTCATGTGTCACTGGGTGCACAAAGGACCCCCATGGACGCCGCTGTGCCCCCCATTGTCTTGGTCGGTTCTGTAACTTCAAACCCCCATATCTTGCGCCGGTTTATCTGTAGTGCACTCGGAGGTTGATTCAGTCTCCATAACGTAACTTCCTTAGTAATGGGAGTTCCGCCTTGATCTTGGGCTCATTCTAACTGGCTAATTATGGGCTTTCCATAAATGCTTTGATATTTGACCTAGGTCGCTCAGAAGCGATGCTAGAGCGACCGGACGGTTATGGCGTCGTGCTTATGTAACCCATTGTTCAGTTATTAGAGTGCTCAGACACTCATGACGGCGTCAGTGGTGCTCAGGCACCCGTGACGGCCGGTTGCATTCACTTACAACTTATTAGTTTGTGCACTGAACCATGAGGTCGCACACTGAGACCCTCATTTTTATTATATTGTGCAATGAACCATTAAGTCGGAGCCTTTGATGTCACAAACTCTGTCTAACTGACTCTGGCTGGTGTGCAGTGGGGCATGAACGCTCTTATACAAAGTTTGAGCGCTCTTATAGCTCTTAGAACCAACCTATGTATTAATTTCATAGATATTCTTTGATTAATACAATAATATGTTAGAATTTATGGAATAATAAAATGGTATATCATAACACTACAGCAGAGATGACCTAGTTACCATAGTAACCAAGGCTTCAGTATACAAGAATACAACTTAAGTAAGATCAACTTTATAACTGACATTTGGGGAGACCTCACAAAGGTGACATATATAAAATTATGTGTGTGAATATTACATGGATACAACCTCACAGGGCCAACCTAGGTATATCTGGTGTGTCTGAACCCAACATTGACAGAACCCCCTCTGTGTCTATTAGTGACAAACCATCAAACACCACAATGATTATACCTGAGATGCACTTTATGTCCTTCTTTGACTAAAAATCAAATTGACTACAAAACACATTTTATGTTTTCTAAGAATGTACAAAGCTGTGAATGGATAAATGAATGTGTGTAGAGCTATTAGGATTAGAAAAAACTCTTATTATCTTGTCAGCAAGCCTGTTAGTCTTATAATATCTATGATATGGCCCTTTTCACCATCTCAGTGCTAGTTTACAAATGCATTGTGTGTGTTGTGTGTCTTTGCCCTTATGAGGTTCAGTACCAGCAGAGGGATAGTTGAAACTTCACCCCTTCCCCAAGGACCATCTGCCACTCATTAATTAGATAAACATGGGTAATATGACTCAGTATGCTGGGGTCATTTAACTGCAGCTAGTTAGCTTTACTATGATGGGGGCATGTTTATTCCTTCAACCTATGGGCATTATCAATAGCTTAAATTAAAAAAAATATTCTAGATTTCAAGTAATGTTCATAATCCTACATTGTGAGTGCCTCATAAGAACAGGTTGTGCATAATTGTGTGTCTTATATGGAGTGTATATGAAAGTATCCTTCCCTCACCCTACATGGACAGAACCTCATAAGGAATATCCATGTACTGGGTGTGTCTGATATGAATAGACTTCATAAGGTATATTGATGTACTGTGTGTGTCTGATATGGATAGGGCCTCCTAAGGAATACACTTGTGCTGTGTGTGTCTGATATGGGTAGGACCTCATAAGGCCACTTATGAGGTCCTACTTCAAAAATTTCAACTTTGCGGATACGTTTCTGAAAAATAGAGTGCGGGAGGGAGGCTTTTTTTATTTATTTTTATTTGGGTCTAGCCTGATGAGGGAGTTTTTTTTTCATTTTTATTTATTGATTATTTTTGTAAGTATTTTCATAAACAGATCGAACTTTAACCCCATGTAAATTACACTCTTATATTGTAGATGGAGAAATGGGGATAAATATGCTTTTTAAATTATGTTTCTACTCAAAATAATCGCTGAGATATGAATTATTTTGTTTATGGAAATTTTTCTCAGTGGATGAGGGATTTTTACACTTTTTTTTAGGGAAATTTGTATTAAAAAGCTACAATGTGGCCCGTTTTATATGGTGCAGGCGGATCTGTAAAGCTGAAATTTTTTTTTAAGTGGCCTAAGGAGTACCCAGGTACTGTGTGTCTGATATAGATATGACCTCAAAAGGTGTATAGATGTACTGTGTGTGTCTGATATGGATAGGGCCTGCTAAGGAATACACTTGTGCTGTGTGTGTCTGATATGGATACGACATCATAAGGAGTACCCAGGTACTGTGTGTCTGATATAGATAGGACCTCATAAGGAGTACCCTTGGACTGTGTGTGTCTGATATGGATAGGAGCTCATAAAGAATACACTTGTGCTGTGTGTGTCTGACATGAATAGAACCTCATCAGGAGTACCCTTGTACTGTGTGTGTCTTATATGGATAGGAATGTAATATATAATGAATAGACTTGCACTTGTTGGCTTAAGGTATCGTTCCACTATTGATGATGACGTCACTTCTGGTAATACACCGAGAAGTACGGATTTAGGACTTGGAGGGCTGTGATTGGTCTATATTAGAGTTCAAAATCATTGCAAACTTTTAAATAAAGCATAGATAAAATGTTTAACCTGTTGTGATTCAGAATATATGGGGTACAAGGGACAGCTCCTTTGTCTAGGATCCCAAAATATTGATTTAAAAAAAGGTTGGAAATAATCACTAATTGTGTGCAGAATAGGCCAAAATGGGGATGGGTTCAAACATATGCACGTACAGAAAAACTGGGTTGGTGAACGACGTCTGGATCTGGCACCCAGAGAGGGGGAAAATGTGCCTCTTCATGATTTTGAGTGATTTGGAGTGTTTGAAAGGTGAAATTCCACTTTTACAGGTGCATGAGTTACATTAAATTATAGTGCAGAATGTTTTGGTGGTCCGATACCTTAAGAGAACCATAGGCCTATGGAATGGACATAGTTGAATACAGGCTAAACATGAACCAAAAGCTATCAATTTTATCAGGAATTGGTTATTCATGAAAAATCAACCCTTATTTTGTCCTTATAAGCAGGGAAACTGTCAAAAATGGAGGAAAATGTGGGTTTTAAGGTTGCGGAGAGAGCTGGAATTTCACTAATTTTCAGCTCCAATCACCCATATGCCTCCCAGTGTGGGTTTAGAAGTGTAGATATTCAAATAATCAAGATTTTGTATAAAAATCACTATAACTGGTCAGTATATGTCCTATTTTGACCCATAGGTGCTTGGATATTGGAGCTATAGGGCTTAAATGTGGGCTTACGCAGCTTCGGAGGATTCCGAGCCACCTCGGTATTGAACTCCAATAGAGTCCATTAAACCATTAAAAATGCTCAAATATACATGAAATTTTGAAGAGATTTTGTTAACAGTATTGGGAGATGTAATATGGACAGTACAGTGTATTCTGAGCAAAGTAAAGTCTCTGAAAAATCAGTTTTTTGACCACAAATTGTGATTTTTGATAGATTTTAATTATTTTCCTCTGCTATATTAGCGTAGATTTCTGAGAAATAAAAACTGAAACCCCAAAACCTGGCATTTGTACCATGCAGAATAACTCTTTGGCAATAAGGATACCAATTCTCAGGTCATTGTGCTCATCGGTTCCTTTGTGGTAAGCAGATATTTGACGGAGGGGTGAAAATGAGGAAAAATCAAGGTTATTCTCGGTAAGCCGAGGCATTAAGACACCCCCTTTGGAGAAGCTGAAATGTATTTCTGAGGGACTTTTTGTACTGGGTTGGGAATGAGGACATGTGAGAGACATATTTCCCAGGTTATTATAAAATACCGCTTCCTTTAAGGTATCGTTCCACTATTGATGATGACGTCACTTCCGGTAATACACCGAGAAGTACGGATTTAGGACTTGGAGGGCTGTGATTGGTCTATATTAGAGTTCAACATTGCAAACTTTTAAATAAAGCATAGATAAAATGTTTAACCTGTTGTGATTCAGAATATATGGGGTACAAGGGACAGCTCCTTTGTCTAGGATCCCAAAATATTGATTTAAAAAAAGGTTGGAAATAATGGGTTCAAACATATGCACGTACAGAAAAACTGGGTTGGTGAACGACGTCTGGATCTGGCACCCAGAGAGGGGGAAAATGTGCCTCTTCATGATTTTGAGTGATTTGGAGTGTTTGAAAGGTGAAATTCCACTTTTACGGGTGCATGAGTTACATTAAATTATAGTGCAGAATGTTTTGGTGGTCCGATACCTTCAGGGGGTGATAGAAGCATGAGCCGGAGGCGAATGCCTCTATCAAACCCATGAAGCCAGCAAGTCTATTCATTACATATTGCATATATAACATGGTTTCCACCATTAATTCTAAGTATTTACCCTTAAAATGGATAGAATCTCACTGGTATGTGGGAGATCTCACTGGTATGTGGGAGATCTCACTGGTATGTGGGGGATCTCACTGGTATGTGGGAGCTCTCACTGGTGACCTTGGTGGGCATAGTGTCAAGGTCAAGGTCACTGGGTGGGTGGAGTGGGGTTTACTGTGTGTATGATTGTTTTTAGTAATGTTGCCAGCTTTAATTTTTATGAGCCTGTGAGAAATGGGATCTTAGTAGGATGTTCTCCACCACTTTGTCATACTAGTAATTGTGCATGATCAAGTTGTCATATGAGAAATATCATATGACTAGTGGTGTATGGAGTAAATACATCAAGCTCATAGAAAATAGTGTTATTTCCAGTTATCACTGGTTTATTCAGCTTTAGGCAACATGTAAGAAATATCAATCATACAGTAGTTAGTATGTAGGTAAATTGTACATACAGTAAATATACAGTAATTTATAAAGTATAATGTTCTGTCTCACTCCACCTGTGAGGTAATAATAATACAATGTCCAGCATAGTTCTAGGTGGGTTCCCACACCTAGCTCCTGACCTGCTGCTTAGAGGAATAATGTAATAATGAATAACTTTACCCTCTGGTGGAAGTCTTGAGGAAGATACCCTCTGGCCACTAATGATAGAAACCAATGCCTGTCTAGCATAGTTTCACCATAGTGCAGTGGTATAGCAGGTAGCAGGAGATGACTGGAGATGTTACCTCTAGAGCGGTTCTTGGTGTTCTGCCTGTCTAGGAGGTGCAGCCAGGCTATTTGTAGCAAATCTTGGAAAAGCACCTCCAGACTGACTGGGGCCAGTAGCATCTGCCTAACTCTGCAATTGTTTGAGGGGAGTCTTTCATGTGTCACTGGGTGCACAAAGGACCCCCATGGACGCCGCTGTGCCCCCCATTGTCTTGGTCGGTT
Source organism: Acholoe squamosa (assembly GCA_949317995.1). Classification (NCBI taxonomy): domain Eukaryota; kingdom Metazoa; phylum Annelida; class Polychaeta; order Phyllodocida; family Polynoidae; genus Acholoe; species Acholoe squamosa. The sequence goes on along the minus strand of OX439049.1, from coordinate 64,512,959 downwards.
CTGTAACTTCAAACCCCCATATCTCGGAAGTTTACGGAGTTACGACCCCCATTTTGCGCATGCGCGGAGTTGAATATGCCAAATTTATAATGACCGCTGGATAGGCGCGTAACTTGCGCCGGTTCATCTGTAGTGCACTCGAAGGTTGATTCAGTCTCCATAACGTAACTTCCTTAATAATGGGAGTTCCGCCTTGATCTTGGGCTCATTCTAATTGTCTAATTATGGGCTTTCCATAAATGCTTTGATATTTGACCTAGGTCGCTCAGAAGCGATGCTAGAGCGACCGGACGGTTATGGCGTCGTGCTTATGTAACCCATTGTTCAGTTATTAGAGTGCTCAGACACTCATGACGGCGTCAGCGGTGCTCAGGCACCCGTGACGGCCGGTTGCATTCACTTACAACTTATTAGTTTGTGCACTGAACCATGAGGTCGCACACTGAGACCCTCATTTTTATTATATTGTGCAATGAACCATTAAGTCGGAGCCTTTGATGTCACAAACTCTGTCTAACTGACTCTGGCTGGTGTGCAGTGGGGCATGAACGCTCTTATACAAAGTTTGAGGCTCTTATAGCTCTTAGAACCAACCTATGTATTAATTTCATAGATATTCTTTGATTAATACAATAATATGTTAGAATTTATGGAATAATAAAATGGTATATCATAACACTACAGCAGAGATGACCTAGTTACCATAGTAACCAAGGCTTCAGTATACAAGAATACAACTTAAGTAAGATCAACTTTATAACTGACATTTGGGGAGACCTCACAAAGGTGACATATATAAAATTATGTGTGTGAATATTACATGGATACAACCTCACAGGGCCAACCTAGGTATATCTGGTGTGTCTGAACCCAACATTGACAGAACCCCCTCTGTGTCTATTAGTGACAAACCATCAAACACCACAATGATTATACCTGAGATGCACTTTATGTCCTTCTTTGACTAAAAATCAAATTGACTACAAAACACATTTTATGTTTTCTAAGAATGTACAAAGCTGTGAATGGATAAATGAATGTGTGTAGAGCTATTAGGATTAGAAAAAACTCTTATTATCTTGTCAGCAAGCCTGTTAGTCTTATAATATCTATGATATGGCCCTTTTCACCATCTCAGTGCTAGTTTACAAATGCATTGTGTGTGTTGTGTGTCTTTGCCCTTATGAGGTTCAGTACCAGCAGAGGGATAGTTGAAACTTCACCCCTTCCCCAAGGACCATCTGCCACTCATTAATTAGATAAACATGGGTAATATGACTCAGTATGCTGGGGTCATTTAACTGCAGCTAGTTAGCTTTACTATGATGGGGGCATGTTTATTCCTTCAACCTATGGGCATTATCAATAGCTTAAATTAAAAAAAATATTCTAGATTTCAAGTAATGTTCATAATCCTACATTGTGAGTGCCTCATAAGAACAGGTTGTGCATAATTGTGTGTCTTATATGGAGTGTATATGAAAGTATCCTTCCCTCACCCTACATGGACAGAACCTCATAAGGAATATCCATGTACTGGGTGTGTCTGATATGAATAGACTTCATAAGGTATATTGATGTACTGTGTGTGTCTGATATGGATAGGGCCTCCTAAGGAATACACTTGTGCTGTGTGTGTCTGATATGGGTAGGACCTCATAAGGCCACTTATGAGGTCCTACTTCAAAAATTTCAACTTTGCGGATACGTTTCTGAAAAATAGAGTGCGGGAGGGAGGCTTTTTTTATTTTTTTTTATTTGGGTCTAGCCTGATGAGGGATTTTTTTTTTCATTTTTATTTATTGATTATTTTTGTAAGTATTTTCATAAACAGATCGAACTTTAACCCCATGTAAATTACACTCTTATATTGTAAATGGAGAAATGGGGATAAATATGCTTTTTAAATTATGTTTCTACTCAAAATAATCGCTGAGATATGAATTATTTTGTTTATGGAAATTTTTCTCAGTGGATGAGTGATTTTTACACTTTTTTTTAGGGAAATTTGTATTAAAAAGCTACAATGTGGCCCGTTTTATATGGTGCAGGCGGATCTGTAAAGCTGAAATTTTTTTTTAAGTGGCCTAAGGAGTACCCAGGTACTGTGTGTCTGATATAGATATGACCTCAAAAGGTGTATAGATGTACTGTGTGTGTCTGATATGGATAGGGCCTGCTAAGGAATACACTTGTGCTGTGTGTGTCTGATATGGATACGACATCATAAGGAGTACCCAGGTACTGTGTGTCTGATATAGATATGACCTCATAAGGAGTACCCTTGGACTGTGTGTGTCTGATATGGATAGGAGCTCATAAAGAATACACTTGTGCTGTGTGTGTCTGACATGAATAGAACCTCATCAGGAGTACCCTTGTACTGTGTGTGTCTTATATGGATAGGAATGTAATATATAATGAATAGACTTGCACTTGTTGGCTTAAGGTATCGTTCCACTATTGATGATGACGTCACTTCTGGTAATACACCGAGAAGTACGGATTTAGGACTTGGAGGGCTGTGATTGGTCTATATTAGAGTTCAAAATCATTGCAAACTTTTAAATAAAGCATAGATAAAATGTTTAACCTGTTGTGATTCAGAATATATGGGGTACAAGGGACAGCTCCTTTGTCTAGGATCCCAAAATATTGATTTAAAAAAAGGTTGGAAATAATCACTAATTGTGTGCAGAATTATTACATAATTGAACCTGCACACAGTAGTATTAGTACATAATGAACCTGCACACAGTAGTATTATTACATAATTGAACCTGCACACAGTAGTATTAGTACATAATGAACCTGCACACAGTAGTATTAGTACATATGTTAGGAAGCATATTGAACCTGCACACAGTAGTATTAGTACATATTGAACCTGCACACAGTAGTATTAGTACATAATGAACCTGCACACAGTAGTATTAGTACATAATGAACCTGCACACAGTAGTATTAGTGCATATTGAACTTACACACAGTAGTATTAGTACATAATGAACCTGCACACAGTAGTATTAGTGCATATTGAACCTGCACACAGTAGTATTAGTGCATATGTTAGGAAGCATAATGAACCTGCACACAGTAGTATTAGTGCATATTGAACCTGCACACAGTAGTATTAGTGCATATGTTAGGAAGCATAATGAACCTGCACACAGTAGTATTAGTACATATTGAACCTGCACACAGTAGCGGGCTTCCCTAGCCCACTTAAAAGGGTCTATATCTACTCTTTCCTATCCCCTCAGGATGTGTGTGGTGCACATATGTGCGGGCACAGACACATTCCTCTGTTAAATTATCAACCTGTGAAGCACGGGATAGCCACTTAGTGCTGCTAAAGTGCTGTAAAACACAAATCAATCAATCTGCACACAGAAGTATTAGTACATATGTTAGGACGCATGTTGAACCTGCACACAGTAGTATTAGTACATATGTTAGGAAGCATATTCAACCTGCACAAAGTAGTATTAGTGCATATGTGAGGAAGCATAATGAACCTGCACACAGTAGTATTAGTGCATAAAGAACCTGCACACAGTAGTATTTGTGCATATGTTAGGAAGCATAATGAACCTGCACACAGTAGTATTAGTACATATTGAACCTGCACACAGTAGTATTAGTGCATATTGAACCTGCACACAGTAGTATTAGTACATATATTAGGAAGCATATTGAACCTGCACACAGTAGTATTAGTACATATTGAACCTGCACACAGTAGTATTAGTGCATATTGAAACTGCACACAGTAGTATTAGTGCATATTGAAACTGCACACAGTAGTATTAGTACATAATGAACCTGCACACAGTAGTATTAGTGCATATTGAACCTGCACACAGTAGTATTAGTGCATATGTTAGGAAGCATATTGAACCTGCACACAGTAGTATTAGTACATATTTAACCTGCACACAGTAGTATTAGTGCATATGTTAGGAAGCATATTGAACCTGCACACAGTAGTATTAGTATATATGTTAGGAAGCATAATGAACCTGCACACAGTAGTATTAGTGCATATATTAGGAAGCATAATGAACCTGCACACAGTAGTATTAGTGCATATTGAACCTGCACACAGTAGTATTAGTAAATAATGAACCTGCACACAGTAGTATTAGTACATATGTTGGGAAGCATAATGAACCTACACACAGTAGTATTAGTGCATATTGAACCTGCACACAGTAGTATTAGTACATAATGAACCTGCACACAGTAGTATTAGTACATAATGAACCTGCACACAGTAGTATTAGTACATAATGAACCTGCACACAGTAGTATTAGTACATAATGAACCTGCACACAGTAGTATTTGTACATAATGAACCTGCACACAGTAGTATTAGTACATAATGAACCTGCACACAGTAGTATTAGTACATATTGAACCTGCACACAGTAGTATTAGTGCATATTGAACCTGCACACAGTAGTATTAGTACATAATGAACCTGCACACAGTAGTATTAGTACATAATGAACCTGCACACAGTAGTATTAGTGCATATTGAACCTGCACACAGTAGTATTAGTGCATATTGAACCTGCACACAGTAGTATTAGTTCATAATGAACCTGCACACAGTAGTATTAGTGCATATGTTCGGAAGCATTTTGAACCTGCACACTGTAGTATTAGTACATATATTAGGAAGCATATTGAACCTGCACACAGTAGTATTGGTAGATATTGAACCTGCACACAGTAGTATTAGTACATAATTGAACCTGCACACAGTAGTATTAGTGCATATTGAACCTGTACACAGTAGTATTAGTGCATATGTTAGGAAGCATAATGAACCTGCACACAGTAGTATTAGTGCATATTGAACCTGCACACAGTAGTATTAGTGCATATGTTAGGAAGCATAATGAACCTGCACACAGTAGTATTAGTACATATTGAACCTGCACACAGTAGCGGGCTTCCTTAGCCCAATTAAAAGGGTCTATATCTACTCTTTCCTATCCCCTCAGGCTGTGTGTGGTGCACATATGTGCGGGCACTGACACATTCCTCTGTTAAATTATCAACCTGTGAAGCACGGGATAGCCACTTAGTGCTGCTAAATTGCTGTAAAACACAAATTAATCAATCTGCACACAGTAGTATTAGTACATATGTTAGGAAGCATAATGAACCTGCACACAGTAGTATTAGTGCATATTGAACCTGCACACAGTAGTATTAGTACATAATGAACCTGCAAACATTAGTATTAGTACATATTGAACCTGCACACAGTAGTATTAGTACATAATGAACCTGTACACAGTAGTATTCGTACATAATGAACCTGCACACAGTAGTATTAGTACATAATGAACCTGCACACAGTAGTATTAGTGCATATTGAACCTGCACACAGTAGTATTAGTACATAATGAACCTGCACACAGTAGTATTAGTACATAATGAACCTGCACACAGTAGTATTAGTGCATATTGAACCTGCACACAGTAGTATTAGTGCATATGTTAGGAAGCATATTGAACCTGCACACAGTAGTATTAGTACATAATGAACCTGCACACAGTAGTATTAGTACATAATGAACCTGCACACAGTAGTATTAGTGCATATTGAACCTGCACACAGTAGTATTAGTGCATATTGAACCTGCACACAGTAGTATAAGTACATATGTTAGGAAGCATAATGAACCTGCACACAGTAGTATTAGTACATATGTTAGGAAGCATGATGAACCTGCACACAGTAGTATTAGTGCATATTGAACCTGCACACAGTAGTATTAGTGCATATTGAACATGGACACAGTAGTATTAGTTCATAATGAACCTGCACACAGTAGTATTAGTGCATATGTTCGGAAGCATTTTGAACCTGCACACTGTAGTATTAGTACATATATTAGGAAGCATATTGAACCTGCACACAGTAGTATTGGTAGATATTGAACCTGCACACAGTTGTATTAGTACATAATTGAACCTGCACACAGTAGTATTAGTGCATATTGAACCTGTACACAGTAGTATTAGTGCATATGTTAGGAAGCATAATGAACCTGCACACAGTAGTATTAGTGCATATTGAACCTGCACACAGTAGTATTAGTGCATATGTTAGGAAGCATAATGAACCTGCACACAGTAGTATTAGTACATATTGAACCTGCACACAGTAGCGGGCTTCCCTAGCCCACTTAAAAGGGTCTATATCTACTCTTTCCTATCCCCTCAGGATGTGTGTGGTGCACATATGTGCGGGCACTGACACATTCCTCTGTTAAATTATCAACCTGTGAAGCACGGGATAGCCACTTAGTGCTGCTAAAGTGCTGTAAAACACAAATCAATCAATCTGCTAACAGTAGTATTAGTACATATGTTAGGAAGCATAATGAACCTGCACACAGTAGTATTAGTGCATATTGAACCTGCACACAGTAGTATTAGTGCATAATGAACCTGCACACAGGAGTATTAGTACATAATGAACCTGCACACAGTAGTATTAGTACATATTGAACCTGCACACAGTAGTATTAGTACATATTGAACCGGCACACAGTAGTATTAGTGCATGTATTAGGAAGCATATTGAACCTGCACACAGTAGTATTAGTGCATATTGAACCTGCACACAGTAGTATTAGTACATAATGAACCTGCACACAGTAGTATTAGTGCATATTGAACCTGCACACAGTAGTATTAGTGCATATTGAACCTGCACACAGGAGTATTAGTACATAATGAACCTGCACACAGTAGTATTAGTACATAATGAACCTGTACACAGTAGAATTAGTACATATGTTAGGAAGCATATTGAACCTGCACACAGTAGTATTAGTACATAATGAACCTGCACACAGTAGTATTAGTACATAATGAACCTGCACACAGTAGTATTAGTGCATATTGAACCTGCACACAGTAGTATTAGTGCATATTGAACCTGCACACAGGAGTATTAGTACATAATGAACCTGCACACAGTAGTATTAGTACATATTGAACCGGCACACAGTAGTATTAGTGCATGTATTAGGAAGCATATTGAACCTGCACACAGTAGTATTAGTGCATATTGAACCTGCACACAGTAGTATTAGTACATAATGAACCTGCACACAGTAGTATTAGTACATAATGAACCTGTACACAGTAGAATTAGTACATATGTTAGGAAGCATATTGAACCTGCACACAGTAGTATTAGTACATAATGAACCTGCACACAGTAGTATTAGTGCATATGTTAGGAAGCATATTGAACCTGCACACAGTAGTATTAGTACATATTGAACCTGCACACAGTAGTATTAGTGCATATTGAACCTGCACACAGTAGTATTAGTGCATATTGAACCTGCACACAGGAGTATTAGTACATAATGAACCTGCACACAGTAGTATTAGTACATATTGAACCTGCACACAGTAGTATTAGTACATATTGAACCGGCACACAGTAGTATTAGTGCATGTATTAGGAAGCATATTGAACCTGCACACAGTAGTATTAGTGCATATTGAACCTGCACACAGTAGTATTAGTACATAATGAACCTGCACACAGTAGTATTAGTACATAATGAACCTGTACACAGTAGAATTAGTACATATGTTAGGAAGCATATTGAACCTGCACACAGTAGTATTAGTACATAATGAACCTGCACACAGTAGTATTAGTGCATATGTTAGGAAGCATATTGAACCTGCACACAGTAGTATTAGTACATAATGAACCTGCACACAGTAGTATTAGTGCATATGTTAGGAAGCATATTGAACCTGCACACAGTAGTATTAGTACATATTGAACCTGCAGACAGTAGTATTAGTGCATAATGAACCTGCACACAGTAGTATTAGTGCATATTGAACCTGCACACAGTAGTATTAGTGCATAATGAACCTGCACACAGTAGTATTAGTGCATATTGAACCTGTACACAGTAGTATTAGTGCATATTGAACCTGCACACAGTAGTATTAGTGCATATTGAACCTGCACACAGTAGTATTAGTTCATAATGAACCTGCACACAGTAGTATTAGTGCATATGTTAGGAAGCATATTGAACCTGCACACAGTAGTATTAGTACATAATGAACCTGCACACAGTAGTATTAGTGCATATGTTAGGAAGCATATTGAACCTGCACACAGTAGTATTAGTACATATTGAACCGGCACACAGTAGTATTAGTGCATGTATTAGGAAGCATATTGAACCTGCACACAGTAGTATTAGTACATAATGAACCTGCACACAGTAGTATTAGTACATAATGAACCTGTACACAGTAGTATTAGTACATAATGAACCTGCACACAGTAGTATTAGTACATAATGAACCTGCACACAGTAGTATTAGTGCATATTGAACCTGCACACAGTAGTATTAGTACATAATGAACCTGCACACAGTAGTATTAGTGCATGTATTAGGAAGCATATTGAACCTGCACACAGTAGTATTAGTACATAATGAACCTGCAGACAGTAGTATTCGTACATAATGAACCTGCACACAGTAGTATTAGTGCATATTGAACCTGTACACAGTAGTATTAGTACATATGTTAGGAAGCATAATGAACCTGCACACAGTAGTATTAGTACATAATGAACCTGCACACAGTAGTATTAGTGCATATTGAACCTGTACACAGTAGTATTAGTACATATGTTAGGAAGCATAATGAACCTGCACACAGTAGTATTAGTACATAATGAACCTGCACACAGTAGTATTAGTACATAATGAACCTGCACACAGTAGTATTGGTGCATATTGAACCTGCACACAGTAGTATTAGTGCATATTGAACCTGCACACAGTAGTATTAGTGCATATTGAACCTGCACACAGTAGTATTAGTGCATATTGAACCTGCACACAGTAGTATTAGTGCATATTGAAACTGCACACAGTAGTATTAGTACATAATGAACCTGCACACAGTAGTATTAGTGCATATTGAAACTGCACACAGTAGTATTAGTAGATATGTTAGAAAGTATAATGAACCTGCACACAGTAGTATTAGTGCATATTGAACCTGCACACAGTAGTATTAGTGCATATTGAAACTGCACACAGTAGTATTAGTACATAATGAACCTGCACACAGTAGTATTAGTGCATATTGAAACTGCACACAGTAGTATTAGTAGATATGTTAGAAAGCATATTGAACCTGCACACAGTAGTATTGGTGCATATTGAACCTGCACACAGTAGTATTAGTGCATATTGAACCTGTACACAGTAGTATTAGTACATATGTTAGGAAGCATAATGAACCTGCACACAGTAGTATTAGTACATAATGAACCTGCACACAGTAGTATTAGTGCATATTGAACCTGTACACAGTAGTATTAGTACATATGTTAGGAAGCATAATGAACCTGCACACAGTAGTATTAGTACATAATGAACCTGCACACAGTAGTATTAGTACATAATGAACCTGCACACAGTAGTATTGGTGCATATTGAACCTGCACACAGTAGTATTGGTGCATATTGAACCTGCACACAGTAGTATTAGTGCATATTGAACCTGCACACAGTAGTATTAGTACATAATGAACCTGCACACAGTAGTATTAGTGCATATTGAACCTGCACACAGTAGTATTAGTGCATATTGAACCTGCACACAGTAGTATTAGTACATAATGAACCTGCACACAGTAGTATTAGTGCATAATGAACCTGCACACAGTAGTATTGGTGCATATTGAACCTGCACACAGTAGTATTAGTGCATATTGAACCTGCACACAGTAGTATTAGTACATAATGAACCTGCACACAGTAGTATTAGTACATATTGAACCTGCACACAGTAGTATTAGTACATATTGAACCTGCACACAGTAGTATTAGTACATAATGAACCTGCACACAGTAGTATTAGTACATAATGAACCTGCACACAGTAGTATTAGTACATATTGAACCTGTACACAGTAGTATTAGTGCATATTGAACCTGCACACAGTAGTATTAGTGCATATTGAACCTGTACACAGTAGTATTAGTGCATATTGAACCTGCACACAGTAGTATTAGTACATAATGAACCTGCACACAGTAGTATTAGTGCATATTGAACCTGCACACAGTAGTATTAGTACATAATGAACCTGCACACAGTAGTATTAGTGCATATTGAACCTGTACACAGTAGTATTAGTACATATGTTAGGAAGCATAATGAACCTGCACACAGTAGTATAAGTGCATAATGAACCTGCACACAGTAGTATTAGTACATAATGAACCTGCACACAGTAGTATTAGTGCATATTGAACCTGTACACAGTAGTATTAGTACATATGTTAGGAAGCATAATGAACCTGCACAGAGTAGTATTAGTACATAATGAACCTGCACACAGTAGTATTAGTGCATAATGAACCTGCACACAGTAGTATTAGTACATAATGAACCTGCACACAGTAGTATTAGTGCATATTGAACCTGTACACAGTAGTATTAGTGCATATTGAACCTGCACACAGTAGTATTAGTACATAATGAACCTGCACACAGTAGTATTAGTGCATATAGAACCTGCACACAGTAGTATTAGTACATAATGAACCTGCACACAGTAGTATTAGTGCATATTGAACCTGTACACAGTAGTATTAGTGCATATTGAACCTGCACACAGTAGTATTAGTACATAATGAACCTGCACACAGTAGTATTAGTGCATATAGAACCTGCACACAGTAGTATTAGTGCATATTGAACCTGCACACAGTAGAATTAGTACATATGTTAGGAAGCATAATGAACCTGCACACAGTAGTATTAGTACATAATGAACCTGCACACAGTAGTATTAGTACATATGTTAGGAAGCATGAAGTACTATTTATATTAGAGTAAGGAATGACATATGTGTGAATACCTCAGAAACAGATCCATAAAATCCCAGTAGCGTTTGCTTAAGTAAGTTTATTTGGATGAACAATGTAGTGAACAATACTGTTATGTTTCCATTCAAGGGTATTTCAAATACTTAATTCTATTTTGACATTGATGCATTAGTATGCCATCACAGTAAGGGTTGGGAGTCCATGTAAATAGTTCCCTGATGAGAGGCTAAGTGACCATCAGCCTTGATCATTACACTGAGTATCATACAATGGGAAATGTTTGGAAGTGTAAAACTTTTCACACAAAAAAACAACATGTTTTGCTGCCCACTGGGTAGCAGCTCCTACATAAATAATACACACCATGATTTGTATTTTATCATACGAGTAGCAGTTATCACAAAGATCATCACACCATGTCTCACAAAAGTGATGCACATCTTGTCATGGTGGGGTGGGGAGGGGGCTAACAACAAAATCCTTTTACGTGGGTTTACTACAATGGTTGATAAAGACAAAGTATTTATGGTGGATATACATTGTTTGTATAAGGTGAGGAAGGATAGACTTCAAGTATAACTATATCAAAGGTACATCCCATCAGAATCTAGACCTGCTTCACCTTCGTGAGACAGGGTCACATGCGTGTCAGTTATCACAATATATCAACAATATGTATCACAGTTATAAGGAATATATATTTGTTCATAAAGAGGTATTTCATAAATGTTGCATAGTCTGATCTAAAAGTCAATGAAAGAATTTTGTAAAAACAGTGCAGCCATGCATTAAAAAGAGAGATAAATTTACACATACTTTGTAAAGAAAAAATAAAAACATCCCAATAAATATGACACAATTCAATGAGCAATAAGAAGAAATCTAAAAGAAAACAGTAAAGATAAAAGAAAGTAGAAAAATTAATATCTACCAGCTTAGCTATGTTGTCAGACACCATAAATTACTAAATTAATCATAATTTATCTTATCTACATTTTTGGTTTGCAGCATATCCTGTGTGCTCTGACTATGTAGCATGTTTTAATCCCCCTTTACCTACTGGTTTAGTGGCCTTTTTCTGCCCAACTGTAGCAGGTGATCTAGCCTTTGTAACTTTTTGTTTTACTGGGACTGGGGCTTTTTTTGGTGCACTGCCTGGAACAAAGCATTCCTTCTGCCTAAAGAAATCCTGGTGAGTTTTAGCGGGGCGTCCATGAAAGTGTATAGCATATTTAGCACCACGAATTTTACAGGGGTCATTTCCCTTCCACACAAAAAAAAACAGGTACTTTTTTTATGGGGACTTCCATTTTCTCAGCACATTTACCCACAATGACGTCATCAGCTCCAGCGCTCCAAGCGACATATGGGAATATTAGGAGTATTTTCCTTATGACTGGTACAGTCACCCCCAGATAAGCCCCTGCTGTGTAGGACCCATAGCCTGGAGCTGGCCACTCCTCGGGAGAAGTGTACCAACGATGCCCCTTCTTCCTCACAGGCTTGGATCCAAAGTACGCTTCACCCCACACAGAGTTTTTCAGGTCTACTGTTGAGATGAGTTCAAGGACTTTGGGGATGTTGACAAAGGTGTCGTCGCTGACCTTCAAAACGTGCATGATATTGGAGCAGTGGTTGATGACCCAGCTGTAGCCCATGATTAGCTGTATCTCCCCGCCCCGTCTGTAGGTACTGTTAAAGTCTTCCTGTAGTATGTCCCCATACACTGCCCCTTCCTCCTGCAGCAGCCGTTCTGCCGTAAGGTTCCTCCCTGGGTCTAGCCCAAACAGGAACAGTAGCCGTACCCTGCCCGTGTTGTTGTGTGTGTGTGAGCCCCATGTCTGGCGGATCATGGCGCGGTGCTGCCGCTGTCTGTGTATGGTAGACACCAGGATGAGCAGCTCAGGGTTCTTACCGGACCCTGTCGGTGAGCAGATCGAGGCGCTCGGGGAGATCAACCTCTTCTGGTGGTAGGCAGAGCAGCCGTCACACAACCCCACAGAAAACTGCCAGCGCTTCATGCTGGCTGCTAACAGGGTCCGTTCCTCTGGTGTCCCCCACTGAGGGAGAGGCACCCCATGTAGTACAGCAGGTAGATGATTACTGGTAGTGTTGCTGATGCCCGCTGTGTGAATATGTGCAGCTTGCTGGCTTCTTAATGGGCGCAGAATGAGATAAGGCAGCAGGAGGACCAGGACATACACATACCAGTACCTACTGACATACGTCCGCACCACTTGTTTAGTCATGGTAAATGGCTTCATAGCATCAGTGGATCCTGTATTGCAGTTGTTTGTGGTTTTTGTAGTTCAGATCTTGGTGGTGTGCTTTTGAGGAGGTCAGTATAATTCCTGTGATTCTCTGGAAAAAAGCAATTTTCATCAATCAATAAAATTCAACAGCATTATGGATTTAGGCTGGAAGGTAATCTCTAAACCTTTTAATAAGATTAAGCATATGGATCTAGCATATTTAGGCATACTCATTGAGAGTGTTGCTGGACAAATTCTAGATATGCAATCCCATGGGACTGAGGCACATTAAGTTAAAGCTGTACTATTGATATTTGATAAACTGATAATTATGTCAATGCTACAGCTAGAAAACAACTTATGACTGATTGAAGTCCTACCTATCATTGTCTTATTGTCTTATTCCCAAGAATTAACTGAGTGGATTCTCAGGGCAATCACAAGTCATGACACATGTTTACATCTCAAGTTATTCCTTGACACTAAACATGTTCTCATAAGCCAGTGGATTCCTGTGGAGATCACATAACATGAGTTGACATCTTGAGTTATTCCTGGGAATTAACTACCGTATATTCTCTCGTATCAACGGCACCCTCGTATAAGCCACACCCCTGACTTTGGGAGAAGAGGCTTGAAAATTGGCAATTTAGTACTGTTTTACAGTGTAAAATACACTCATATAAGCCACACCCTGACTTTGGGATATTCCTAAAAAGCCCAATTTATCAGGTGTGTCATCTTCACCAGGGTCAACAGCCAGGGTGTGTTCGCAGTGGTTGACTATGACTGGAATCTGTCAAAAAACTCTTTCTTCCTTGGGGATGTTTTTATTGCAAATCTGACTCCAGAAACGGATTTTACACCCTTTTAAACATGAATAACAAGGTGCTGCACAGCTCTGTACTCCCAATATTAAGGAAGTTATGGCACTTTGAAATTTTAGGCTTTATGCCACCTAGCAAACCACTGAAAACTTGCCCTAACTTTCTTAATAATTGGACTACAGAGCTGTGCAGTACTTCGTTTTTAATATCTTTCAGGGTGCAAAATCCAAGATGGCCACTGATTTCACACCTCTGTGACATACTTTTCTAGTCATGTGACCTACTTTCCCTCCAACCTGAACCATTTGGATGAAGACACCCAGGACCTCAGTCCAAGTTGCCCCATCACCTATATAGAGGTGCACTTCACCCTCCATACACTGGGCTCCTCAGTGACTCAGTTGGATAGAGCGCCGGACTGTGTGTGAGAGTGAGAGGCCTGGGGTTCAAATAAAAAAACTCTTCATGGAAAGCCCACCTATTTTTATCATCTTATATTTGGGTTCTTATATGACAGAATTTACAGTAAGTTGATTCTTGTAGCAATCACAAGTCATGACATAGGTTTACATCTCGAGTTATTCCCAGGATTTGGATATATTCCTTTTAAACAAGGCTCATGAATTAATCATTCTATTGACACAGTGGATACTCATGGAGAAAACATGAGTAAACTTCTTGAGTTATTCTCAGAAATTGAACAATTGCATTCTTGCGTTAATCACAAGTCTTAATGCAAACCTTTATCTCGAGTTATCCCTAGGCATTGAACATTCTTATGAACCAGTGTATTCTTGTGAGAATCACAAGTCAAAACATGTGTCTATATCTTGTGTTATTCTCCCAAAAAGAATATGCTTAACAGTGGCAAATCTGAAGTATGTGCCATAACATGAGAAAGACACAGGAGATTCTCAAGAATGATGACCTTGTTCTTCTCTTATATGAATCATGAGTCAAAGTGAATGCGTACAATTCTCAGATGAATCACAAGTCATGACATGAGAATGTCTTGTGTACGTCTCAGGATTGTGTTCACAGGGAAGTCTACAACCTCAATTATCTCAAGGCCAGCAGACGATGCCACTTTGTGAGTTTGCACTTTACCAATCAGATCGATATGCTAACTTATTAGAAGCCAACATCAATTGATGGAAGTCTCTAATTTGTCAAAAGCTCCATGGGTGCAATTATGTCCTCAGTAAAATCTCAGGAATCATTCAAATAGTAAGGATATCAATACACTTACATAGATAATCAGTCGTAAAATGAGATATCTAAAATACCCAGTACTTTCTCCTGGCCTAGATTCTCACCACAGACTGTATTCACCCAAGTACATCAGAAAACCCACACACACACAAACCCTGGAAGGTTGCCTGGCGATCTATGTGGGTAGGTCCTTTTCTCCAAAACCATCCTTTTGACCTGATATAGATCTACTTGTGAGAGCTTTTCCTTTAGTTTGCCAATTTATGATTCCTATACAAATACTAAATCAAAATCTTTGATGCTATGCCTACAATTCAAATGAAATTCAAATTAATATTTAGACATGCCGTAGGTAGGTGAATTCAGAGAAATTTGCATGAAAAAAGGATCTCATTGATTCATGGATTTGACTTGGAGTGGTACCAATTCCCACATAGTAGTTCTTTTTGGCCTCAGGTTTCCATATGAAACACAACATCTCAATCCTTACCACACACATATATGATGTCCCCAATCAATACCTAAAGATTCCAAGTGACTAGAATTCTCCATCTACTCCATAGCTTGTGTGAGGGGACCATGGGGGAAATGTGTTGTTTATGATTATATAGAAATTTTGGGGTTTCCCAACGATTTCCTCAATTGAGGTACACCCTTGTTAGTTGGCTTGAGAAAAAAAAGGTAATTTTCTTTCGCAATTTGTTACTGAATATTCATTAAATGAGAAAAACCGGAATCTATTTAGATATAATGTCCTAACTATCTAGTTTTATCAAGTTAAAAAATGTGTAGACTTGTCAATTAGGAGGAGCAGGGTGTCTAATTGTAGGTACATGGACACAATAATACTGAGCTATTAGACCCATATAAAGTAATCTAGTGGTTACTGGGGTTGAAAATCCTCTTTTCCACTGAATTTGTGTGCCTCAAGAAGTAAAATAAGTAATAAAAGCGTCTTGGTGAAAAGCAAAAAGATTTTAAAGCCTATAACCTATATGGTGGTTACTGGGACAGACAGATGTCCCTGGAACTCACAAAAGTTATGTAACTGGCCCCTGACAGCCATCTTTGATCTGGCAGAGGGTTGTGGGTAATCTCTTATCTTCCCCTCCACCCACAGAAAACAATGGGAATTGATAAGACTGATAAGCTGCCCCTGCCTCTATCTTAATCACTTTAAGTACCTGTCCATTGTTTTAGGTGTGAATGGAGGGGATTAGCCTGATAGGGAGACAATGGCTTGGTTTTACACAGCCTGGATTATATGTGCCCTCTTAAAAGACTTTTAAAGTTTAATTTCTCTTGTATTTAAAGTACTAAGTATATATAAAGCTTATATTGTTTAAGTTTAAATCATTTGCTATCCAAAGGTATAGATTTTTAGAATATAACTTCATATAGACTATTAGGAAGAGCCAACCAAAGTAAACTGTACAAAGAGGCCAACTGATGATCTAGCCCCCGACTACATGAGCCCGGTACATGAGCCACCTAGCTAATTTTTTTGGTACTAGCAATGGCTCTGTTCCGTATACATGCGGTGTGATGATATTGACCAATCACATGCGCGTTAAGGTGTTGTTTGCCTCAGTACTGAGCTGTTCTAATTAATTCTGATTAATTAGGCCTCGTTGCAAACACAATAAATGGCAAACTTTGGGGATTAACAACAACTTGATCACCGTCAAAACCCGGGTCGTACTGGTCTTATTGGGGATGTAGGTATGCACACACAGTTTTTCCTTCAGATTCAATTATTGCTTTTTGATCAAATCTATCCGAATCAGTACAGTTCTTTTTCTTTCGGCCTTGCTCCCTCCCCCCTTTACAAAATAAAGAGGTTGAGGTCAGACTAAGTGTTCTAGGGGGTAGATACAGCCCTGACGAATAATGTTTAGTACCCCAGAATGCACCAAAATACACAGTTTTAAGACTAAAGGTTACTTTCACCAAGGTCACACATTCTGTCAGCAAGGTCACACATTCTGTCAGCAAGGTTACACATTCTGTCACCAAGGTCACACATTCTGTCACCAAAGTCACACATTCTGTCAGCAAGGTTACACATTCTGTCAGCAAGGTCACACATTCTGTCACCAAGGTCACACATTCTGTCACCAAGGTCACACATTCTGTCAGTCATTCTTACCATTCCGTGCTATTCTATTGGTGGAAAGGTGATGGAGGGGGACAAGTTAGATCCGTTGAAAAAATAACAATGGATCTTTGGTAACTTTGGGACAAGGAATGCGCCATTATTTAGACAACATTTTTTACAGTGAAGTGAAGCCACTACAAACGGTCCTGTATGGATGTTTGCAAGGGGGGGATGGTCATATTTCAATTTCAAGAAATGTCTCATCCTCTGTCTATATCATTTGAAAAGTTGGTATGTCCCCTGACAACATTAAAAAAATACACATGCACATGGCGATTGTACACTGTTTATTTTTTTATAAAAGAAATGTGTTTTGCAAACTTATAGGGGAAAGTGTTGTATGTAGGGGTTATTGTACATAATAACCACCTTACACCACAGGCTGTATGCAATATATTAGAGGTGTGGCATCCATTGTTCTCTGTGCCCACTGTGGTATAATCTCAAATACAGTGACTCTTATTGTATCAGCACAGCTTTGCAGGTGTGGATACATGTGTACAATGAGTGGCCCTGTACAGTTACTCTGCATATGGTATGCCCTAGGCCAGCCAGTCACCCTAGTGGCCCTACAAAGGGTTTACCAAAATAGCTTTACCTGTAATTTCCCCCACTAGAGGGCAGCAGTAAACCAACTGTTCAGTATGCATAGTCTTATAGTGCACATCTCAATCCAATATTGTCCCCAGAGCTTATAATGAATTGCGATATGATAATATCCTCAACATATTCAATCTAGCATTGTGCACAACAGGTAATGTACAAGGTTATCTCAGAAGAACAACCAATAGTGTGCATCGATGACACCATAACTATGTCTAAATATCAAATACTAGTGCCTGGACTCTGAGGTCTTAACAACTGCCTATCTGCCTTTAGGTTATTTCAGTGCTAAAACTGAATGACCATTCGAAATGGTTTGGGTGAGATGGTTCTCTACTTTTCTTAACCTCAATAGTGCCTCAATAATGGCGCGTTATTAGGATTGGAGACAGTTTTGTCTTAGTTGAGCATGCATGGTTTATACAGACATAGCAGGTTGATTTATTAGCCAATGAGAGGACCCCAATCTATTCACTGCAGTCCTTCGGGGGCAAACTGGTACCCATCTGATAGGTGTTATCAGTAGATAAATAGCCAGGTCAAAATATAGAGGTGAAGTAAACATAGTTAAGTCATGTACTTAACTACAACATAGTACAGAATGTAACAGATAATAACTCGCTCTGATTAACACAGAGTCAAATAATATTTCTGTAGATGAAGCTATATAGTTACCCCTTTTGTTATACACAGTACATCGAGTCTCATTCTATACAGGTTAATTACCCTAAGTTAATTACCAGACTATACTTTCAATATCTGTTTGGCACATTTGTCTGAAAACAGACAATCATCTCTTAAAGCATTCCTTCTGCCTAAAGAAATCCTGGTGAGTTTTAGCGGGGCGTCCATGAAAGTGTATAGCATATTTAGCACCACGAATTTTACAGGGGTCATTTCCCTTCCACACAAAAAAACCAGGTACTTTTTTTATGGGGACTTCCATTTTCTCAGCACATTTACCCACAATGACGTCATCAGCTCCAGCGCTCCAAGCGACATATGGGAATATTAGGAGTATTTTCCTTATGACTGGTACAGTCACCCCCAGATAAGCCCCTGCTGTGTAGGACCCATAGCCTGGAGCTGGCCACTCCTCGGGAGAAGTGTACCAACGATGCCCCTTCTTCCTCAGAGGCTTGGATCCAAAGTACGCTTCACCCCACACAGAGTTTTTCAGGTCTACTGTTGAGATGAGTTCAAGGACTTTGGGGATGTTGACAAAGGTGTCGTCGCTGACCTTCAAAACGTGCATGATATTGGAGCAGTGGTTGATGACCCAGCTGTAGCCCATGATTAGCTGTATCTCCCCGCCCCGTCTGTAGGTACTGTTAAAGTCTTCCTGTAGTATGTCCCCATACACTGCCCCTTCCTCCTGCAGCAGCCGTTCTGCCGTAAGGTTCCTCCCTGGGTCTAGCCCAAACAGGAACAGTAGCCGTACCCTGCCCGTGTTGTTGTGTGTGTGTGAGCCCCATGTCTGGCGGATCATGGCGCGGTGCTGCCGCTGTCTGTGTATGGTAGACACCAGGATGAGCAGCTCAGGGTTCTTACCGGACCCTGTCGGTGAGCAGATCGAGGCGCTCGGGGAGATCAACCTCTTCTGGTGGTAGGCAGAGCAGCCGTCACACAACCCCACAGAAAACTGCCAGCGCTTCATGCTGGCTGCTAACAGGGTCCGTTCCTCTGGTGTCCCCCACTGAGGGAGAGGCACCCCATGTAGTACAGCAGGTAGATGATTACTGGTAGTGTTGCTGATGCCCGCTGTGTGAATATGTGCAGCTTGCTGGCTTCTTAATGGGCGCAGAATGAGATAAGGCAGCAGGAGGACCAGGACATACACATACCAGTACCTACTGACATACCCCCGCACCACTTCTTTAGTCATGGTAAATGGCTTCATAGCATCAGTGGATCCTGTATTGCAGTTGTTTGTGGTTTTTGTAGTTCAGATCTTGGTGGTGTGCTTTTGAGGAGGTCAGTATAATTCCTGTGATTCTCTGGAAAAAAGCAATTTTCATCAATCAATAAAATTCAACAGCATTATGGATTTAGGCTGGAAGGTAATCTCTAAACCTTTTAATAAGATTAAGCATATGGATCTAGCATATTTAGGCATACTCATTGAGAGTGTTGCTGGACAAATTCTAGAAATGCAATCCCATGGGACTGAGGCACATTAAGTTAAAGCTGTACTATTGATATTTGATAAACTGATAATTATGTCAATGCTACAGCTAGAAAACAACTTATGACTGATTGAAGTCCTACCTATCATTGTCTTATTGTCTTATTCCCAAGAATTAACTGAGTGGATTCTCAGGGCAATCACAAGTCATGACACATGTTTACATCTCAAGTTATTCCTTGACACTAAACATGTTCTCATAAGCCAGTGGATTCCTGTGGAGATCACATAACATGAGTTGACATCTTGAGTTATTCCTGGGAATTAACTACCGTATATTCTCTCGTATCAACGGCACCCTCGTATAAGCCACACCCCTGACTTTGGGAGAAGAGGCTTGAAAATTGGCAATTTAGTACTGTTTTTACAGTGTAAAATACACTCATATAAGCCACACCCTGACTTTGGGATATTCCTAAAAAGCCCAATTTATCAGGTGTGTCATCTTCACCAGGGTCAACAGCCAGGGTGTGTTCGCAGTGGTTGACTATGACTGGAATCTGTCAAAAAACTCTTTCTTCCTTGGGGATGTTTTTATTGCAAATCTGACTCCAGAAACGGATTTTACACCCTTTTAAACATGAATAACAAGGTGCTGCACAGCTCTGTACTCCCAATATTAAGGAAGTTATGGCACTTTGAAATTTTAGGCTTTATGCCACCTAGCAAACCACTGAAAACTTGCCCTAACTTTCTTAATAATTGGACTACAGAGCTGTGCAGTACTTCGTTTTTAATATCTTTCAGGGTGCAAAATCCAATATGGCCACTGATTTCACACCTCTGTGACATACTTTTCTAGTCATGTGACCTACTTTCCCTCCAACCTGAACCATTTGGATGAAGACACCCAGGACCTCAGTCCAAGTTGCCCCATCACCTATATAGAGGTGCACTTCACCCTCCATACACTGGGCTCCTCAGTGACTCAGTTGGATAGAGCGCCGGACTGTGTGTGAGAGTGAGAGGCCTGGGGTTCAAATAAAAAAACTCTTCATGGAATGCCCACCTATTTTTATCATCTTATATTTGGGTTCTTATATGACAGAATTTACAGTAAGTTGATTCTTGTAGCAATCACAAGTCATGACATAGGTTTACATCTCGAGTTATTCCCAGGATTTGGATATATTCCTTTTAAACAAGGCTCATGAATTAATCATTCTATTGACACAGTGGATACTCATGGAGAAAACATGAGTAAACTTCTTGAGTTATTCTCAGAAATTGAACAATTGCATTCTTGCGTTAATCACAAGTCTTAATGCAAACCTTTATCTCGAGTTATCCCTAGGCATTGAACATTCTTATGAACCAGTGTATTCTTGTGAGAATCACAAGTCAAAACATGTGTCTATATCTTGTGTTATTCTCCCAAAAAGAATATGCTTAACAGTGGCAAATCTGAAGTATGTGCCATAACATGAGAAAGACACAGGAGATTCTCAAGAATGATGACCTTGTTCTTCTCTTATATGAATCATGAGTCAAAGTGAATGCGTACAATTCTCAGATGAATCACAAGTCATGACATGAGAATGTCTTGTGTACGTCTCAGGATTGTGTTCACAGGGAAGTCTACAACCTCAATTATCTCAAGGCCAGCAGACGATGCCACTTTGTGAGTTTGCACTTTACCAATCAGATCGATATGCTAACTTATTAGAAGCCAACATCAATTGATGGAAGTCTCTAATTTGTCAAAAGCTCCATGGGTGCAATTATGTCCTCAGTAAAATCTCAGGAATCATTCAAATAGTAAGGATATCAATACACTTACATAGATAATCAGTCATAAAATGAGATATCTAAAATACCCAGTACTTTCTCCTGGCCTAGATTCTCACCACAGACTGTATTCACCCAAGTACATCAGAAAACCCACACACACACAAACCCTGGAAGGTTGCCTGGCGATCTATGTGGGTAGGTCCTTTTCTCCAAAACCATCCTTTTGACCTGATATAGATCTACTTGTGAGAGCTTTTCCTTTAGTTTGCCAATTTATGATTCCTATACAAATACTAAATCAAAATCTTTGATGCTATGCCTACAATTCAAATGAAATTCAAATTAATATTTAGACATGCCGTAGGTAGGTGAATTCAGAGAAATTTGCATGAAAAAAGGATCTCATTGATTCATGGATTTGACTTGGAGTGGTACCAATTCCCACATAGTAGTTCTTTTTGGCCTCAGGTTTCCATATGAAACACAACATCTCAATCCTTACCACACACATATATGATGTCCCCAATCAATACCTAAAGATTCCAAGTGACTAGAATTCTCCATCTACTCCATAGCTTGTGTGAGGGGACCATGGGGGAAATGTGTTGTTTATGATTATATAGAAATTTTGGGGTTTCCCAACGATTTCCTCAATTGAGGTACACCCTTGTTAGTTGGCTTGAGAAAAAAAAGGTAATTTTCTTTCGCAATTTGTTACTGAATATTCATTAAATGAGAAAAACCGGAATCTATTTAGATATAATGTCCTAACTATCTAGTTTTATCAAGTTAAAAAATGTGTAGACTTGTCAATTAGGAGGAGCAGGGTGTCTAATTGTAGGTACATGGACACAATAATACTGAGCTATTAGACCCATATAAAGTAATCTAGTGGTTACTGGGGTTGAAAATCCACTGAATTTGTGTGCCTCAAGAAGTAAAATAAGTAATAAAAGCGTCTTGGTGAAAAGCAAAAAGATTTTAAAGCCTATAACCTATATGGTGGTTACTGGGACAGACAGATGTCCCTGGAACTCACAAAAGTTATGTAACTGGCCCCTGACAGCCATCTTTGATCTGGCAGAGGGTTGTGGGTAATCTCTTATCTTCCCCTCCACCCACAGAAAACAATGGGAATTGATAAGACTGATAAGCTGCCCCTGCCTCTATCTTAATCACTTTAAGTACCTGTCCATTGTTTTAGGTGTGAATGGAGGGGATTAGCCTGATAGGGAGACAATGGCTTGGTTTTACACAGCCTGGATTATATGTGCCCTCTTAAAAGACTTTTAAAGTTTAATTTCTCTTGTATTTAAAGTACTAAGTATATATAAAGCTTATATTGTTTAAGTTTAAATCATTTGCTATCCAAAGGTATAGATTTTTAGAATATAACTTCATATAGACTATTAGGAAGAGCCAACCAAAGTAAACTGTACAAAGAGGCCAACTGATGATCTAGCCCCCGACTACATGAGCCCGGTACATGAGCCACCTAGCTAATTTTTTTGGTACTAGCAATGGCTCTGTTCCGTATACATGCGGTGTGATGATATTGACCAATCACATGCGCGTTAAGGTGTTGTTTGCCTCAGTACTGAGCTGTTCTAATTAATTCTGATTAATTAGGCCTCGTTGCAAACACAATAAATGGCAAACTTTGGGGATTAACAACAACTTGATCACCGTCAAAACCCGGGTCGTACTGGTCTTATTGGGGATGTAGGTATGCACACACAGTTTTTCCTTCAGATTCAATTATTGCTTTTTGATCAAATCTATCCGAATCAGTACAGTTCTTTTTCTTTCGGCCTTGCTCCCTCCCCCCTTTACAAAATAAAGAGGTTGAGGTCAGACTAAGTGTTCTAGGGGGTAGATACAGCCCTGACGAATAATGTTTAGTACCCCAGAATGCACCAAAATACACAGTTTTAAGACTAAAGGTTACTTTCACCAAGGTCACACATTCTGTCAGCAAGGTCACACATTCTGTCAGCAAGGTTACACATTCTGTCACCAAGGTCACACATTCTGTCACCAAAGTCACACATTCTGTCAGCAAGGTTACACATTCTGTCAGCAAGGTCACACATTCTGTCACCAAGGTCACACATTCTGTCACCAAGGTCACACATTCTGTCAGTCATTCTTACCATTCCGTGCTATTCTATTGGTGGAAAGGTGATGGAGGGGGACAAGTTAGATCCGTTGAAAAAATAACAATGGATCTTTGGTAACTTTGGGACAAGGAATGCGCCATTATTTAGACAACATTTTTTACAGTGAAGTGAAGCCACTACAAACGGTCCTGTATGGATGTTTGCAAGGGGGGGATGGTCATATTTCAATTTCAAGAAATGTCTCATCCTCTGTCTATATCATTTGAAAAGTTGGTATGTCCCCTGACAACATTAAAAAAATACACATGCACATGGCGATTGTACACTGTTTATTTTTTTATAAAAGAAATGTGTTTTGTAAACTTATAGAGGAAAGTGTTGTATGTAGGGGTTATTGTACATAATAACCACCTTACACCACAGGCTGTATGCAATATATTAGAGGTGTGGCATCCATTGTTCTCTGTGCCCACTGTGGTATAATCTCAAATACAGTGACTCTTATTGTATCAGCACAGCTTTGCAGGTGTGGATACATGTGTACAATGAGTGGCCCTGTACAGTTACTCTGCATATGGTATGCCCTAGGCCAGCCAGTCACCCTAGTGGCCCTACAAAGGGTTTACCAAAATAGCTTTACCTGTAATTTCCCCCACTAGAAGGCAGCAGTAAACCAACTGTTCAGTATGCATACCCACTTGGCAAAAAACATGTTTGTAACATTTGCAAACGTTTTTATTTGGTTTGGGTAAAAAACGTTTAAAAAAAAACGTTATTTTGACTTGAAAAAACGTTTTTAAATGTTTTTTCAATCAATTTTCAACCAAATAGAAATGTTTGCTTTTTCAACCAATTTTCAACCAAATAAAAACGTTTTTTATTTACATTTCTTTTACGTTAACAAAAGCGTTTTTTTTAACCTGATATAAAAACGTTATTTTGACGTTTAAAAAAAAACGTTTTGCAAACTTAGGAATCAAAATAAAATGTTTTTTGACGTCAAAAAAAACGTTTTTCTGCCAAGTGGGTAGTCTTATAGTGCACATCTCAATCCAATATTGTCCCCAGAGCTTATAATGAATTGCGATATGATAATTATCTGAACATGTTCAATCTAGCATTGTGCACAACAGGTAATGTACAAGGTTATCTCAGAAGAACAACCAATAGTGTGCATCGATGACACCATAACTATGTCTAAATATCAAATACTAGTGCCTGGACTCTGAGGTCTTAACAACTGCCTATCTGCCTTTAGGTTATTTCAGTGCTAAAACTGAATGACCATTCGAAATGGTTTGGGTGAGATGGTTCTCTACTTTTCTTAACCTCAATAGTGCCTCAATAATGGCACGTTATTAGGATTGGAGACAGTTTTGTCACAGTTGAGCATGCATGGTTTATACAGACATAGCCGGTTTAATTATTAGCCAATGAGAGGACCCCAATCTATTCACTACAGTCCTCTCCGGGGCCAACTGGTACCCATCTGATAGGTGTTATCAGTAGAACTCGCTGGTAATAAGCTCCAGCAATGGCCGCGCCCATGGGACAACCTGCTAATTCGGTATAGTATCAATGCATACATAGAGTACACACAAACACACACACGTATATATATATATATATATATATATATATATATATATATATATATAAATGGATTACCTGTAATCACATAATCTGTGGTCACATCCAGCGGAAAGGAATCACGTGGACTCTATATAAGAGTCAGGTCGACCATAATATTGACTCTCACATATAGATAACACCTGCATTCTGATTCTGAGTCAGAGAAAGGAGTCACCTCAACTCTTTATCAGAGTCAGGTATAAGCCATGTCTCCAAGCTGATCCTACAGGGTTGATGTTCTCTGGTGCGGTTACGCTTATAACGGACAATACACAACATATTGCAGCCCCGACTAAGGTGGTTTGATTCTCAGCCAATGAAATAACATCAACTATTCACGTTGGTCCTCTCAGGGGGCAGGTAGTACCCATCTGATAACTGTTATCAGTGGTAACTGCTGGTAATCAGCTCCAGCAATGACCGCACCCATTGACCACTCCGCTACCTCGGTACAATGCTGACCTAGCGGGATACATTTTTCACCAATCAGAAATGTTCCTTCATTCATTTAGACCTACCTTTCAAATAAAAGTGTGCATGTCAAAATCTTAGCTTACATGGTCAAAACCAAATCCTACTGTTGAATGTAGCAAATGAGGTGGATATGTCCTGCCTGTAAGCCTCATCCTAAGTCTAGGACAATATTACAAACCAAAGTAGGCCTCTTGGATGGTCAGTCAAAATCAGGCAAACCAAGAGAATGTTAGGAAGCATATTGCACCTGCACACAGTAGTATTAGTGCATATTGAACCTGCACACAGTAGTATTAGTACATATTGAACCTGCACACAGTAGTATTAGTGCATATAGAACCTGCACACAGTAGTATTAGTACATAATGACCCTGCACACAGTAGTATTAGTACATATTGAACCTGCACACAGTAGTATTAGTACATATTGAACCTGCACACAGTAGTATTAGTGCATATAGAACCTGCACACAGTAGTATTAGTACATAATGAACCTGCACACAGTAGTATAAGTGCATAATGAACCTGCACACAGTAGTATTAGTGCATATTGAACCTGCACACAGTAGTATTAGTACATAATGAACCTGCACACAGTAGTATTAGTGCATAATGAACCTGCACACAGTAGTATTAGTACATATGTTAGGAAGCATATTGAACCTGCACCCAGTAGTATTAGTACATATGTTAGGAAGCATATTGCATCTGCACACAGTAGTATTAGTACATAATGAACCTGCACACAGTAGTATTAGTACATATGTTAGGAAGCATATTGCATCTGCACACAGTAGTATTAGTACATATTGAACCTGCACACAGTAGTATAAGTGCATATTGAACCTGCACACAGTAGTATTAGTACATATTGAACCTGCACACAGTAGTATTAGTACTGTGACGAGAATGCACGGCGTCAACCGCTCCCATCCCTTGCCGGGCTGCCCCAGCCCTCCCCCCGGGGACCTGCCACTCTTCACGGGAGCCCTGTCCGCAGTTACCCCTATTTTCGCCCATGCAGCGACCTTCTTTCCCACATCAATCTCACAAATCTACACTAAGACAACTTTTATGTCATAGTCAGGGAGGTGGACTGGAAGTTTAGGCACCCCTACCAACCTTTGTTTAGTCTGTATTCTTTAGTTTAGGGGTATATTTTGATGAAACAGTGACAGAACTCCAGCTTCCTTCTTCACCCTGTCACTTGTGGACAGGGACTGAAGTAACCGGTCCGCACGCGGGGCCCTGTTTCTACCCAAGCTTTGTAAAATATGCCTTATCTGCACAAAGTCACACAATTTAAAGTAGCACTATGGTTAGATATGACTTTAATTAAAGTAGCCTCTTTAGTTTTATTGACAAAATATTAGTGCAAACCACTGTATTTTTAAGTCAACTGACAGCCTGATCTGGACTGGGAAAATAGAGGCAGTGGCCATTTTGGCCCCAAGCCAGTCCCCAAATTTGGCACCCCCAGTATGGCCAATTCTGGACATATTTACATAATTCAAGTAGTGACTCCCACTAACTTGGGGTCATAGACCATTATGGCATTGTTGTATTTTTAAGAAATTGTCTCATTATTCCATAAATTCAGACTGAAATTCCAGCCAATCAGGGCAGCCCTGTCAGAGCCCTGTTGGGCCCTATAGGGTCCTGTTAGGCCCTCCCCCATTGGCTGGGGCTGGTCAGGTGGTCAGGCCCAGCCAAGCTCTATATAAGCAGTCCAGCCTGCTCAGTCAGGCAGAACCAAACTGGCTCTCACCACACACACTGCCAACTAGGAGCAACTCACCACCAGCTCACCAACCCACTGCTAACAAGGAGCAGTCTCCACCACCTCACTGCCAACTAGGAGCAACTCACCACCAGCTCACCAACCCACTGCTAACAAGGAGCAGTCTCCACCACCTCACTGCCAACAAGGAGCAGTCTCCACCACCTCACTGCCAACCAGGAGCAGTCTTCGCACCTTCCCGGGTCCACCCCACTGGAACCGAACAACTTTAACATGAGTCCGAGTCACTCAACCGAACACCGTGTCGCACCTTCCCGGGTCCACCCCACTGGAACAGAACAACTTTAACATGAATCCGAATCACTCAACCGAACACCTTTAATGCAGAGCCGCGTCACCCCCGCTCCACCCAACACCGGCGTCCCCCGGCAAGAGTCGTTCAACTTCTACGGGCCATCCCTAGCTCAGCTGGAGGAGCCATTAAACTTTACTTACATTGGGCTTAGTGGAGACCTGGCCCCCCGCCTGGCCCCCATCCATAGTTATCACATACGTGTGGGCTTAGCGATGTCCTGGCCCCATCAACTTTAACTTTATTTACGTTGGGCTTAGCGGAGACCTGGCCCCTATCCATAGTTATCACCTATGTGTGGGCTTAGCGATGTCCTGGCCCCATCAACTTTAACTTTATTTACGTTGGGCTTAGCGGAGACCTGGCCCCTATCCATAGTTATCACCTACGTGTGGGCTTAGCAATGTCCTGGCCCGTTTGATATAGAAATATAGTGTAACTGATAGAGACCACCTTGTTGAATATTTTACTTTAGAATAAAATAATGTATAACTGTAATCCCCAGGTTGTCTTATGTCCTTGACCTGGTGTTAACGCCATCCTAGTGGTCCGAACTTGGAGCTTTCTAGTTCCCCTCTTAGTAAGAACACAACGAGAAGTACTAGACCCCGCACCACCCTTTGCGGGGAATTCCGCTACAGAAAATGGTGCCGTGACCAGGATGGCTAAGTCACACTAGTGAGGGCATTTGATTGACCTATACAGTTCAAACTTTTCTAATTTTATCCACAGCATTTTAACTAGGAACACATATCGCTGCGGACATGAACTTTCTTAGTAAAAGTTTCACTGCCTTGCAGAACTTATTTTCACCTCAGTCCCAGATGCCCGAGGTGCAAACTAGAAGATCGCTGAGTTTAGAGCCGGGAGCTGAGGGAGGGTTTTGCCAGATGCCCGAGACTCCGGAGAGTCAATGGCCTCAAGGCAACTTGTCCCGGAGCAGCTCCATACAGTCTCTACTTACCCTCAGACGGGTACCCGAAGTAGCAAGCACAGATTATCCTCCCCCTGTGGATACTCCTCGCCCAAGGCACCCACCGATGGGACCCCCATACCGAAGGAAGGCTAAGGAACCGATGCGCTACAATGGCAAGTCAGACCTGCCCGATTGGCTCAGCCACTTCCGCAGTGTTGCTGTCTGGAATGGTTGGGAAGACGATGAGTACGGTTTGCAGTTGGCGTGTTCGCTTGTAGAGGATGCACGTGAGGTACTTTCTTCGCTACCGGAACACCTTCAGTGTGACCGAGAGGCCCTCGAAACTGCACTGAAGCAACGGTTCTACCCACCTGGAAGGGAGAGTTCATACTCCCTCCAGCTTCATACTCGTGCCATGAGTCCGAACGAGTCGGTCCCCAAGTATGGTGCCGCAATCAGACGCCTAGCACATAGGGCCTACCCTGATAGCGCCCTAAGCCAGAGAGCTCTGATTGACCATTTTATCCGAGGACTCCAGTCCAAGGACCTTCGTTGCCATGTCCACCTGAGTAAGCCAAAAAGCTTAACAGAAGCTATAGACATTGCAGTCGACTTCCATTCTTTTGAAGAAACTGAGAAACCAAAAAGGCAGCAGAGCACCCCTCGGGAACATCCCACAGAAATTGAGACCGCCTGAGACACAAGGAAGTCCCAATCAAGTAGCTGCAAGATGAATGTATGACAATTGAGGTCATGTCTTTTGACTGGTGTGATACCCATATCACCAGGCAAATGACATGCCACTTTCCAACTTGGGTGCTGTAACTTGGAACAACTACTTCTTCAGAGTGGTTGTCCCAGTCGAGAAACAGAGACAAGTGTCAGATACAGGAGGGCACATCGAAGCACCTTGTGGACGCGATCGTATGATTCCCACTAACATGGATAGTTTCCAGAACACCAGCGAGGCGGGATGCAACAGATGAGAGGTTCTCCAGAGAGTGGTTCTGACAGAGTGGGCTGCCATTTGCAGAGGTTTTTGTTTCCTGGATGGCAGTGACGTTCGTCACATTACAGGATTTTATGGGTATGAATTCCCTGTGCTGTGTGTCACTTTGATGCAGAAGAGAGTAACTCAGAAGGCTGGAGTTCTGACATTGCTGAAGGTCAGGGGTATGCAGTCCCTGGATGGCAGTGAGGCATGTCGCTCTGATACAGACAAGTGAGGTTCACTCTACGGTGTCTCAGATGTTGTACACACCTTTTGGTTTTTATTGTTCTGCTTTTGTTTTATTTTTGAAGAAAAAAAAAATGGATATGTGGTGAATTGTTGAATTATATCTGGGTTGTTGTTTCCACTACAAGCAACTTGTCCCTGGTGGATGCCCCCGCTGAAGACTTTGACTCTGACTTTTGAACTGATTGGTATTGTGTTTACTTGGATTATTTTTGTAACTTTTTTTAGTTGGATTCTAAAGTCAATTGGTATGACTTTTAGGATTGGAGCTTAGAAAACCTCATCTCCGATGATGGAACTGGTTTATTTGTTTACTGTGACTTTTTTTTTTTTTTTTTTTTTTTTTTGAGTTTGCTGCAGAAGTTGATTGATTTGCCTACCCAGGATTAGGAACTCACTTTTTGTTGTTGTTGTTGCCACACAAGGCTGTGTTCTTTGAACAGTGTAGTGTTTGTGAGGAAACCTTTGCCACCTTGAAAAAAGTAGGTGCCTTAAAGGTCAATCCTCAGCTACCACTACATTCTAGGAAGTACTCCCCCTTAGCCACTGCACTTAGGCAGACTTCATCGTAGATGATTTCACTTGTAGAACTTCATAGTGTATATACCACTTGATCCGGATTTAGGACCTAGTGATAGACTCCATTGGACCAAGAACCTTTGAAGAAGTGGGCCTCCTCTGAAGAGACACAGATGCGGGGTCGCATCTTTTCTAAAAGGGGTGGTGTGACGAGAATGCACGGCGTCAACCGCTCCCATCCCTTGCCGGGCTGCCCCAGCCCTCCCCCCGGGGACCTGCCACTCTTCACGGGAGCCCTGTCCGCAGTTACCCCTATTTTCGCCCATGCAGCGACCTTCTTTCCCACATCAATCTCACAAATCTACACTAAGACAACTTTTATGTCATAGTCAGGGAGGTGGACTGGAAGTTTAGGCACCCCTACCAACCTTTGTTTAGTCTGTATTCTTTAGTTTAGGGGTATATTTTGATGAAACAGTGACAGCACTCCAGCTTCCTTCTTCACCCTGTCACTTGTGGACAGGGACTGAAGTAACCGGTCCGCACGCGGGGCCCTGTTTCTACCCAAGCTTTGTAAAATATGCCTTATCTGCACAAAGTCACACAATTTAAAGTAGCACTATGGTTAGATATGACTTTAATTAAAGTAGCCTCTTTAGTTTTATTGACAAAATATTAGTGCAAACCACTGTATTTTTAAGTCAACTGACAGCCTGATCTGGACTGGGAAAATAGAGGCAGTGGCCATTTTGGCCCCAAGCCAGTCCCCAAATTTGGCACCCCCAGTATGGCCAATTCTGGACATATTTACATAATTCAAGTAGTGACTCCCACTAACTTGGGGTCATAGACCATTATGGCATTGTTGTATTTTTAAGAAATTGTCTCATTATTCCATAAATTCAGACTGAAATTCCAGCCAATCAGGGCAGCCCTGTCAGAGCCCTGTTGGGCCCTATAGGGTCCTGTTAGGCCCTCCCCCATTGGCTGGGGCTGGTCAGGTGGTCAGGCCCAGCCAAGCTCTATATAAGCAGTCCAGCCTGCTCAGTCAGGCAGAACCAAACTGGCTCTCACCACACACACTGCCAACTAGGAGCAACTCACCACCAGCTCACCAACCCACTGCTAACAAGGAGCAGTCTCCACCACCTCACTGCCAACTAGGAGCAACTCACCACCAGCTCACCAACCCACTGCTAACAAGGAGCAGTCTCCACCACCTCACTGCCAACAAGGAGCAGTCTCCACCACCTCACTGCCAACCAGGAGCAGTCTTCGCACCTTCCCGGGTCCACCCCACTGGAACCGAACAACTTTAACATGAGTCCGAGTCACTCAACCGAACACCGTGTCGCACCTTCCCGGGTCCACCCCACTGGAACAGAACAACTTTAACATGAATCCGAATCACTCAACCGAACACCTTTAATGCAGAGCCGCGTCACCCCCGCTCCACCCAACACCGGCGTCCCCCGGCAAGAGTCGTTCAACTTCTACGGGCCATCCCTAGCTCAGCTGGAGGAGCCATTAAACTTTACTTACATTGGGCTTAGTGGAGACCTGGCCCCCCGCCTGGCCCCCATCCATAGTTATCACATACGTGTGGGCTTAGCGATGTCCTGGCCCCATCAACTTTAACTTTATTTACGTTGGGCTTAGCGGAGACCTGGCCCCTATCCATAGTTATCACCTATGTGTGGGCTTAGCGATGTCCTGGCCCCATCAACTTTAACTTTATTTACGTTGGGCTTAGCGGAGACCTGGCCCCTATCCATAGTTATCACCTACGTGTGGGCTTAGCAATGTCCTGGCCCGTTTGATATAGAAATATAGTGTAACTGATAGAGACCACCTTGTTGAATATTTTACTTTAGAATAAAATAATGTATAACTGTAATCCCCAGGTTGTCTTATGTCCTTGACCTGGTGTTAACGCCATCCTAGTGGTCCGAACTTGGAGCTTTCTAGTTCCCCTCTTAGTAAGAACACAACGAGAAGTACTAGACCCCGCACCACCCTTTGCGGGGAATTCCGCTACAGAAAATGGTGCCGTGACCAGGATGGCTAAGTCACACTAGTGAGGGCATTTGATTGACCTATACAGTTCAAACTTTTCTAATTTTATCCACAGCATTTTAACTAGGAACACATATCGCTGCGGACATGAACTTTCTTAGTAAAAGTTTCACTGCCTTGCAGAACTTATTTTCACCTCAGTCCCAGATGCCCGAGGTGCAAACTAGAAGATCGCTGAGTTTAGAGCCGGGAGCTGAGGGAGGGTTTTGCCAGATGCCCGAGACTCCGGAGAGTCAATGGCCTCAAGGCAACTTGTCCCGGAGCAGCTCCATACAGTCTCTACTTACCCTCAGACGGGTACCCGAAGTAGCAAGCACAGATTATCCTCCCCCTGTGGATACTCCTCGCCCAAGGCACCCACCGATGGGACCCCCATACCGAAGGAAGGCTAAGGAACCGATGCGCTACAATGGCAAGTCAGACCTGCCCGATTGGCTCAGCCACTTCCGCAGTGTTGCTGTCTGGAATGGTTGGGAAGACGATGAGTACGGTTTGCAGTTGGCGTGTTCGCTTGTAGAGGATGCACGTGAGGTACTTTCTTCGCTACCGGAACACCTTCAGTGTGACCGAGAGGCCCTCGAAACTGCACTGAAGCAACGGTTCTACCCACCTGGAAGGGAGAGTTCATACTCCCTCCAGCTTCATACTCGTGCCATGAGTCCGAACGAGTCGGTCCCCAAGTATGGTGCCGCAATCAGACGCCTAGCACATAGGGCCTACCCTGATAGCGCCCTAAGCCAGAGAGCTCTGATTGACCATTTTATCCGAGGACTCCAGTCCAAGGACCTTCATTGCCATGTCCACCTGAGTAAGCCAAAAAGCTTAACAGAAGCTATAGACATTGCAGTCGACTTCCATTCTTTTGAAGAAACTGAGAAACCAAAAAGGCAGCAGAGCACCCCTCGGGAACATCCCACAGAAATTGAGACCGCCTGAGACACAAGGAAGTCCCAATCAAGTAGCTGCAAGATGAATGTATGACAATTGAGGTCATGTCTTTTGACTGGTGTGATACCCATATCACCAGGCAAATGACATGCCACTTTCCAACTTGGGTGCTGTAACTTGGAACAACTACTTCTTCAGAGTGGTTGTCCCAGTCGAGAAACAGAGACAAGTGTCAGATACAGGAGGGCACATCGAAGCACCTTGTGGACGCGATCGTATGATTCCCACTAACATGGATAGTTTCCAGAACACCAGCGAGGCGGGATGCAACAGATGAGAGGTTCTCCAGAGAGTGGTTCTGACAGAGTGGGCTGCCATTTGCAGAGGTTTTTGTTTCCTGGATGGCAGTGACGTTCGTCACATTACAGGATTTTATGGGTATGAATTCCCTGTGCTGTGTGTCACTTTGATGCAGAAGAGAGTAACTCAGAAGGCTGGAGTTCTGACATTGCTGAAGGTCAGGGGTATGCAGTCCCTGGATGGCAGTGAGGCATGTCGCTCTGATACAGACAAGTGAGGTTCACTCTACGGTGTCTCAGATGTTGTACACACCTTTTGGTTTTTATTGTTCTGCTTTTGTTTTATTTTTGAAGAAAAAAAAAATGGATATGTGGTGAATTGTTGAATTATATCTGGGTTGTTGTTTCCACTACAAGCAACTTGTCCCTGGTGGATGCCCCCGCTGAAGACTTTGACTCTGACTTTTGAACTGATTGGTATTGTGTTTACTTGGATTATTTTTGTAACTTTTTTTAGTTGGATTCTAAAGTCAATTGGTATGACTTTTAGGATTGGAGCTTAGAAAACCTCATCTCCGATGATGGAACTGGTTTATTTGTTTACTGTGACTTTTTTTTTTTTTTTTTTTTTTTTTTGAGTTTGCTGCAGAAGTTGATTGATTTGCCTACCCAGGATTAGGAACTCACTTTTTGTTGTTGTTGTTGCCACACAAGGCTGTGTTCTTTGAACAGTGTAGTGTTTGTGAGGAAACCTTTGCCACCTTGAAAAAAGTAGGTGCCTTAAAGGTCAATCCTCAGCTACCACTACATTCTAGGAAGTACTCCCCCTTAGCCACTGCACTTAGGCAGACTTCATCGTAGATGATTTCACTTGTAGAACTTCATAGTGTATATACCACTTGATCCGGATTTAGGACCTAGTGATAGACTCCATTGGACCAAGAACCTTTGAAGAAGTGGGCCTCCTCTGAAGAGACACAGATGCGGGGTCGCATCTTTTCTAAAAGGGGTGGTGTGACGAGAATGCACGGCGTCAACCGCTCCCATCCCTTGCCGGGCTGCCCCAGCCCTCCCCCCGGGGACCTGCCACTCTTCACGGGAGCCCTGTCCGCAGTTACCCCTATTTTCGCCCATGCAGCGACCTTCTTTCCCACATCAATCTCACAAATCTACACTAAGACAACTTTTATGTCATAGTCAGGGAGGTGGACTGGAAGTTTAGGCACCCCTACCAACCTTTGTTTAGTCTGTATTCTTTAGTTTAGGGGTATATTTTGATGAAACAGTGACAGCACTCCAGCTTCCTTCTTCACCCTGTCACTTGTGGACAGGGACTGAAGTAACCGGTCCGCACGCGGGGCCCTGTTTCTACCCAAGCTTTGTAAAATATGCCTTATCTGCACAAAGTCACACAATTTAAAGTAGCACTATGGTTAGATATGACTTTAATTAAAGTAGCCTCTTTAGTTTTATTGACAAAATATTAGTGCAAACCACTGTATTTTTAAGTCAACTGACAGCCTGATCTGGACTGGGAAAATAG
This sequence comes from Acholoe squamosa, assembly GCA_949317995.1. Taxonomy (NCBI): domain Eukaryota; kingdom Metazoa; phylum Annelida; class Polychaeta; order Phyllodocida; family Polynoidae; genus Acholoe; species Acholoe squamosa. The sequence continues at coordinate 64,477,269 of OX439049.1, read as the reverse complement.
AGGCAGTGGCCATTTTGGCCCCAAGCCAGTCCCCAAATTTGGCACCCCCAGTATGGCCAATTCTGGACATATTTACATAATTCAAGTAGTGACTCCCACTAACTTGGGGTCATAGACCATTATGGCATTGTTGTATTTTTAAGAAATTGTCTCATTATTCCATAAATTCAGACTGAAATTCCAGCCAATCAGGGCAGCCCTGTCAGAGCCCTGTTGGGCCCTATAGGGTCCTGTTAGGCCCTCCCCCATTGGCTGGGGCTGGTCAGGTGGTCAGGCCCAGCCAAGCTCTATATAAGCAGTCCAGCCTGCTCAGTCAGGCAGAACCAAACTGGCTCTCACCACACACACTGCCAACTAGGAGCAACTCACCACCAGCTCACCAACCCACTGCTAACAAGGAGCAGTCTCCACCACCTCACTGCCAACTAGGAGCAACTCACCACCAGCTCACCAACCCACTGCTAACAAGGAGCAGTCTCCACCACCTCACTGCCAACAAGGAGCAGTCTCCACCACCTCACTGCCAACCAGGAGCAGTCTTCGCACCTTCCCGGGTCCACCCCACTGGAACCGAACAACTTTAACATGAGTCCGAGTCACTCAACCGAACACCGTGTCGCACCTTCCCGGGTCCACCCCACTGGAACAGAACAACTTTAACATGAATCCGAATCACTCAACCGAACACCTTTAATGCAGAGCCGCGTCACCCCCGCTCCACCCAACACCGGCGTCCCCCGGCAAGAGTCGTTCAACTTCTACGGGCCATCCCTAGCTCAGCTGGAGGAGCCATTAAACTTTACTTACATTGGGCTTAGTGGAGACCTGGCCCCCCGCCTGGCCCCCATCCATAGTTATCACATACGTGTGGGCTTAGCGATGTCCTGGCCCCATCAACTTTAACTTTATTTACGTTGGGCTTAGCGGAGACCTGGCCCCTATCCATAGTTATCACCTATGTGTGGGCTTAGCGATGTCCTGGCCCCATCAACTTTAACTTTATTTACGTTGGGCTTAGCGGAGACCTGGCCCCTATCCATAGTTATCACCTACGTGTGGGCTTAGCAATGTCCTGGCCCGTTTGATATAGAAATATAGTGTAACTGATAGAGACCACCTTGTTGAATATTTTACTTTAGAATAAAATAATGTATAACTGTAATCCCCAGGTTGTCTTATGTCCTTGACCTGGTGTTAACGCCATCCTAGTGGTCCGAACTTGGAGCTTTCTAGTTCCCCTCTTAGTAAGAACACAACGAGAAGTACTAGACCCCGCACCACCCTTTGCGGGGAATTCCGCTACAGTACATAATGAACCTGCACACAGTAGTATTAGTCCATATTGAACCTGCACACAGTAGTATTAGTGCATATTGAACCTGCACACAGTAGTATTAGTGCATATTGAACCTGCACACAGTAGTATTAGTACATATGTTAGGAAGCATGAAGTACTATTTATATTAGAGTAAGCAATGACATATGTGTGAATACCTCAGAAACAGATCCATAAAATCCCAGTAGCGTTTGCTTAAGTAAGTTTATTTGGATGAACAATGTAGTGAACAATACTGTTATATGTTTCCATTCAAGGGTATTTCAAATACTTAATTCTATTTTGACATTGGTGCATTAGTATGCCATCACAGTAAGGGTTGGGAGTCCATGTAAATAGTTCCCTGATGAGAGGCTAAGTGACCATCAGCCTTGATCATTACACTGAGTATCATACAATGGGAAATGTTTGGAAGTGTAAAACTTTTCACACAAAAAAACAACATGTTTTGCTGCCCACTGGGTAGCAGCTCCTACATAAATAATACACACCATGATTTGTATTTTATCATACGAGTAGCAGTTATCACAAAGATCATCACACCATGTCTCACAAAAGTGATGCACATCTTGTCATGGTGGGGTGGGGAGGGGGCTAACAACAAAATCCTTTTACGTGGGTTTACTACAATGGTTGATAAAGACAAAGTATTTATGGTGGATATACATTGTTTGTATAAGGTGAGGAAGGATAGACTTCAAGTATAACTATATCAAAGGTACATCCCATCAGAATCTAGACCTGCTTCACCTTCGTGAGACAGGGTCACATGCGTGTCAGTTATCACAATATATCAACAATATGTATCACAGTTATAAGGAATATATATTTGTTCATAAAGAGGTATTTCATAAATGTTGCATAGTCTGATCTAAAAGTCAATGAAAGAATTTTGTAAAAACAGTGCAGCCATGCATTAAAAAGAGAGATAAATTTACACATACTTTGTAAAGAAAAAATAAAAACATCCCAATAAATATGACACAATTCAATGAGCAATAAGAAGAAATCTAAAAGAAAACAGTAAAGATAAAAGAAAGTAGAAAAATTAATATCTACCAGCTTAGCTATGTTGTCAGACACCATAAATTACTAAATTAATCATAATTTATCTTATCTACATTTTTGGTTTGCAGCATATCCTGTGTGCTCTGACTATGTAGCATGTTTTAATCCCCCTTTACCTACTGGTTTAGTGGCCTTTTTCTGCCCAACTGTAGCAGGTGATCTAGCCTTTGTAACTTTTTGTTTTACTGGGACTGGGGCTTTTTTTGGTGCACTGCCTGGAACAAAGCATTCCTTCTGCCTAAAGAAATCCTGGTGAGTTTTAGCGGGGCGTCCATGAAAGTGTATAGCATATTTAGCACCACGAATTTTACAGGGGTCATTTCCCTTCCACACAAAAAAACCAGGTACTTTTTTTATGGGGACTTCCATTTTCTCAGCACATTTACCCACAATGACGTCATCAGCTCCAGCGCTCCAAGCGACATATGGGAATATTAGGAGTATTTTCCTTATTACTGGTACAGTCACCCCCAGATAAGCCCCTGCTGTGTAGGACCCATAGCCTGGAGCTGGCCACTCCTTGGGAGAAGTGTACCAACGATGCCCCTTCTTCCTCACAGGCTTGGATCCAAAGTACGCTTCACCCCACACAGAGTTTTTCAGGTCTACTGTTGAGATGAGTTCAAGGACTTTGGGGATGTTGACAAAGGTGTCGTCGCTGACCTTCAAAACGTGCATGATATTGGAGCAGTGGTTGATGACCCAGCTGTAGCCCATGATTAGCTGTATCTCCCCGCCCCGTCTGTAGGTACTGTTAAAGTCTTCCTGTAGTATGTCCCCATACACTGCCCCTTCCTCCTGCAGCAGCCGTTCTGCCGTAAGGTTCCTCCCTGGGTCTAGCCCAAACAGGAACAGTAGCCGTACCCTGCCCGTGTTGTTGTGTGTGTGTGAGCCCCATGTCTGGCGGATCATGGCGCGGTGCTGCCGCTGTCTGTGTATGGTAGACACCAGGATGAGCAGCTCAGGGTTCTTACCGGACCCTGTCGGTGAGCAGATCGAGGCGCTCGGGGAGATCAACCTCTTCTGGTGGTAGGCAGAGCAGCCGTCACACAACCCCACAGAAAACTGCCAGCGCTTCATGCTGGCTGCTAACAGGGTCCGTTCCTCTGGTGTCCCCCACTGAGGGATAGGCACCCCATGTAGTACAGCAGGTAGATGATTACTGGTAGTGTTGCTGATGCCCGCTGTGTGAATATGTGCAGCTTGCTGGCTTCTTAATGGGCGCAGAATGAGATAAGGCAGCAGGAGGACCAGGACATACACATACCAGTACCTACTGACATACGTCCGCACCACTTGTTTAGTCATGGTAAATGGCTTCATAGCATCAGTGGATCCTGTATTGCAGTTGTTTGTGGTTTTTGTAGTTCAGATCTTGGTGGTGTGCTTTTGAGGAGGTCAGTATAATTCCTGTGATTCTCTGGAAAAAAGCAATTTTCATCAATCAATAAAATTCAACAGCATTATGGATTTAGGCTGGAAGGTAATCTCTAAACCTTTTAATAAGATTAAGCATATGGATCTAGCATATTTAGGCATACTCATTGAGAGTGTTGCTGGACAAATTCTAGAAATGCAATCCCATGGGACTGAGGCACATTAAGTTAAAGCTGTACTATTGATATTTGATAAACTGATAATTATGTCAATGCTACAGCTAGAAAACAACTTATGACTGATTGAAGTCCTACCTATCATTGTCTTATTGTCTTATTCCCAAGAATTAACTGAGTGGATTCTCAGGGCAATCACAAGTCATGACACATGTTTACATCTCAAGTTATTCCTTGACACTAAACATGTTCTCATAAGCCAGTGGATTCCTGTGGAGATCACATAACATGAGTTGACATCTTGAGTTATTCCTGGGAATTAACTACCGTATATTCTCTCGTATCAACGGCACCCTCGTATAAGCCACACCCCTGACTTTGGGAGAAGAGGCTTGAAAATTGGCAATTTAGTACTGTTTTTACAGTGTAAAATACACTCATATAAGCCACACCCTGACTTTGGGATATTCCTAAAAAGCCCAATTTATCAGGTGTGTCATCTTCACCAGGGTCAACAGCCAGGGTGTGTTCGCAGTGGTTGACTATGACTGGAATCTGTCAAAAAACTCTTTCTTCCTTGGGGATGTTTTTATTGCAAATCTGACTCCAGAAACGGATTTTACACCCTTTTAAACATGAATAACAAGGTGCTGCACAGCTCTGTACTCCCAATATTAAGGAAGTTATGGCACTTTGAAATTTTAGGCTTTATGCCACCTAGCAAACCACTGAAAACTTGCCCTAACTTTCTTAATAATTGGACTACAGAGCTGTGCAGTACTTCGTTTTTAATATCTTTCAGGGTGCAAAATCCAAGATGGCCACTGATTTCACACCTCTGTGACATACTTTTCTAGTCATGTGACCTACTTTCCCTCCAACCTGAACCATTTGGATGAAGACACCCAGGACCTCAGTCCAAGTTGCCCCATCACCTATATAGAGGTGCACTTCACCCTCCATACACTGGGCTCCTCAGTGACTCAGTTGGATAGAGCGCCGGACTGTGTGTGAGAGTGAGAGGCCTGGGGTTCAAATAAAAAAACTCTTCATGGAAAGCCCACCTATTTTTATCATCTTATATTTGGGTTCTTATATGACAGAATTTACAGTAAGTTGATTCTTGTAGCAATCACAAGTCATGACATAGGTTTACATCTCGAGTTATTCCCAGGATTTGGATATATTCCTTTTAAACAAGGCTCATGAATTAATCATTCTATTGACACAGTGGATACTCATGGAGAAAACATGAGTAAACTTCTTGAGTTATTCTCAGAAATTGAACAATTGCATTCTTGCGTTAATCACAAGTCTTAATGCAAACCTTTATCTCGAGTTATCCCTAGGCATTGAACATTCTTATGAACCAGTGTATTCTTGTGAGAATCACAAGTCAAAACATGTGTCTATATCTTGTGTTATTCTCCCAAAAAGAATATGCTTAACAGTGGCAAATCTGAAGTATGTGCCATAACATGAGAAAGACACAGGAGATTCTCAAGAATGATGACCTTGTTCTTCTCTTATATGAATCATGAGTCAAAGTGAATGCGTACAATTCTCAGATGAATCACAAGTCATGACATGAGAATGTCTTGTGTACGTCTCAGGATTGTGTTCACAGGGAAGTCTACAACCTCAATTATCTCAAGGCCAGCAGACGATGCCACTTTGTGAGTTTGCACTTTACCAATCAGATCGATATGCTAACTTATTAGAAGCCAACATCAATTGATGGAAGTCTCTAATTTGTCAAAAGCTCCATGGGTGCAATTATGTCCTCAGTAAAATCTCAGGAATCATTCAAATAGTAAGGATATCAATACACTTACATAGATAATCAGTCATAAAATGAGATATCTAAAATACCCAGTACTTTCTCCTGGCCTAGATTCTCACCACAGACTGTATTCACCCAAGTACATCAGAAAACCCACACACACACAAACCCTGGAAGGTTGCCTGGCGATCTATGTGGGTAGGTCCTTTTCTCCAAAACCATCCTTTTGACCTGATATAGATCTACTTGTGAGAGCTTTTCCTTTAGTTTGCCAATTTATGATTCCTATACAAATACTAAATCAAAATCTTTGATGCTATGCCTACAATTCAAATGAAATTCAAATTAATATTTAGACATGCCGTAGGTAGGTGAATTCAGAGAAATTTGCATGAAAAAAGGATCTCATTGATTCATGGATTTGACTTGGAGTGGTACCAATTCCCACATAGTAGTTCTTTTTGGCCTCAGGTTTCCATATGAAACACAACATCTCAATCCTTACCACACACATATATGATGTCCCCAATCAATACCTAAAGATTCCAAGTGACTAGAATTCTCCATCTACTCCATAGCTTGTGTGAGGGGACCATGGGGGAAATGTGTTGTTTATGATTATATAGAAATTTTGGGGTTTCCCAACGATTTCCTCAATTGAGGTACACCCTTGTTAGTTGGCTTGAGAAAAAAAAGGTAATTTTCTTTCGCAATTTGTTACTGAATATTGTCATCATTAAATGAGAAAAACCGGAATCTATTTAGATATAATGTCCTAACTATCTAGTTTTATCAAGTTAAAAAATGTGTAGACTTGTCAATTAGGAGGAGCAGGGTGTCTAATTGTAGGTACATGGACACAATAATACTGAGCTATTAGACCCATATAAAGTAATCTAGTGGTTACTGGGGTTGAAAATCCTCTTTTCCACTGAATTTGTGTGCCTCAAGAAGTAAAATAAGTAATAAAAGCGTCTTGGTGAAAAGCAAAAAGATTTTAAAGCCTATAACCTATATGGTGGTTACTGGGACAGACAGATGTCCCTGGAACTCACAAAAGTTATGTAACTGGCCCCTGACAGCCATCTTTGATCTGGCAGAGGGTTGTGGGTAATCTCTTATCTTCCCCTCCACCCACAGAAAACAATGGGAATTGATAAGACTGATAAGCTGCCCCTGCCTCTATCTTAATCACTTTAAGTACCTGTCCATTGTTTTAGGTGTGAATGGAGGGGATTAGCCTGATAGGGAGACAATGGCTTGGTTTTACACAGCCTGGATTATATGTGCCCTCTTAAAAGACTTTTAAAGTTTAATTTCTCTTGTATTTAAAGTACTAAGTATATATAAAGCTTATATTGTTTAAGTTTAAATCATTTGCTATCCAAAGGTATAGATTTTTAGAATATAACTTCATATAGACTATTAGGAAGAGCCAACCAAAGTAAACTGTACAAAGAGGCCAACTGATGATCTAGCCCCCGACTACATGAGCCCGGTACATGAGCCACCTAGCTAATTTTTTTGGTACTAGCAATGGCTCTGTTCCGTATACATGCGGTGTGATGATATTGACCAATCACATGCGCGTTAAGGTGTTGTTTGCCTCAGTACTGAGCTGTTCTAATTAATTCTGATTAATTAGGCCTCGTTGCAAACACAATAAATGGCAAACTTTGGGGATTAACAACAACTTGATCACCGTCAAAACCCGGGTCGTACTGGTCTTATTGGGGATGTAGGTATGCACACACAGTTTTTCCTTCAGATTCAATTATTGCTTTTTGATCAAATCTATCCGAATCAGTACAGTTCTTTTTCTTTCGGCCTTGCTCCCTCCCCCCTTTACAAAATAAAGAGGTTGAGGTCAGACTAAGTGTTCTAGGGGGTAGATACAGCCCTGACGAATAATGTTTAGTACCCCAGAATGCACCAAAATACACAGTTTTAAGACTAAAGGTTACTTTCACCAAGGTCACACATTCTGTCAGCAAGGTCACACATTCTGTCAGCAAGGTTACACATTCTGTCACCAAGGTCACACATTCTGTCACCAAAGTCACACATTCTGTCAGCAAGGTTACACATTCTGTCAGCAAGGTCACACATTCTGTCACCAAGGTCACACATTCTGTCACCAAGGTCACACATTCTGTCAGTCATTCTTACCATTCCGTGCTATTCTATTGGTGGAAAGGTGATGGAGGGGGACAAGTTAGATCCGTTGAAAAAATAACAATGGATCTTTGGTAACTTTGGGACAAGGAATGCGCCATTATTTAGACAACATTTTTTACAGTGAAGTGAAGCCACTACAAACGGTCCTGTATGGATGTTTGCAAGGGGGGGATGGTCATATTTCAATTTCAAGAAATGTCTCATCCTCTGTCTCTATCATTTGAAAAGTTGGTATGTCCCCTGTCAACATTAAAAAAATACACATGCACATGGCGATTGTACACTGTTTATTTTTTTATAAAAGAAATGTGTTTTGCAAACTTATAGGGGAAAGTGTTGTATGTAGGGGTTATTGTACATAATAACCACCTTACACCACAGGCTGTATGCAATATATTAGAGGTGTGGCATCCATTGTTCTCTGTGCCCACTGTGGTATAATCTCAAATACAGTGACTCTTATTGTATCAGCACAGCTTTGCAGGTGTGGATACATGTGTACAATGAGTGGCCCTGTACAGTTACTCTGCATATGGTATGCCCTAGGCCAGCCAGTCACCCTAGTGGCCCTACAAAGGGTTTACCAAAATAGCTTTACCTGTAATTTCCCCCACTAGAGGGCAGCAGTAAACCAACTGTTCAGTATGCATAGTCTTATAGTGCACATCTCAATCCAATATTGTCCCCAGAGCTTATAATGAATTGCGATATGATAATATCCTCAACATATTCAATCTAGCATTGTGCACAACAGGTAATGTACAAGGTTATCTCAGAAGAACAACCAATAGTGTGCATCGATGACACCATAACTATGTCTAAATATCAAATACTAGTGCCTGGACTCTGAGGTCTTAACAACTGCCTATCTGCCTTTAGGTTATTTCAGTGCTAAAACTGAATGACCATTCGAAATGGTTTGGGTGAGATGGTTCTCTACTTTTCTTAACCTCAATAGTGCCTCAATAATGGCGCGTTATTAGGATTGGAGACAGTTTTGTCTTAGTTGAGCATGCATGGTTTATACAGACATAGCAGGTTGATTTATTAGCCAATGAGAGGACCCCAATCTATTCACTGCAGTCCTTCGGGGGCAAACTGGTACCCATCTGATAGGTGTTATCAGTAGAACTCGCTGGTAATAAGCTCCAGCAATGGCCGTGCCCATGTGACAACCTGCTAATTCGGAATAGTATCAATGCATACATAGATAACACACACACACACACACACACACACACACATATATATATATATATATATATATATATATATATATATATATATATATATATAAATGAATAATCTGTGGTCACATCCAGCGGAAAGGAATCACGTGGACTCGACGTAGTCAGGTCGACCATAATATTGACTCTCACATATAGATAACACCTGCATTCTGATTCTGAGTCAGAGAAAGGAGTCACCTCAACTCTTTATCAGAGTCAGGTATAAGCCATGTCTCCAAGCTGATCCTACAGGGTTGATGTTCTCTGGTGCGGTTACACTTATAACGGACAATACACAACATATTGCAGCCCCGACTAAGGTGGTTTGATTCTCAGCCAATGAAATAACATCAACTATTCACGTTGGTCCTCTCAGGGGGCAGGTGGTACCCATCTGATAACTGTTATCAGTGGTAACTGCTGGTAATCAGCTCCAGCAATGACTGCACCCATTGGACAATCTGCTACCTTGGTACAATGCTGACCTAGCGGGATACATTATTGACCAATCAGAAATGTTCCTTCATTCATTTAGACCTACCTTTCAAATAAAAGTGTGCATGTCAAAATCTTAGCTTACATGGTAAAAACCAAATCCTACTGTTGAATGTAGCAAATGAGGTGGATATGTCCTGCCCGTAAGCCTCATCCTAAGTCTAGGACAATATTACAAGCCAAAGTAGGCCTCTTGGATGGTCAGTCAAAATCAGGCAAACCAAGAGAAGTTGGTCACTTTGACTAACAGTTAGTCATATTCGACTAAGAAAAACGTGGACACTTATGCACATGCTTTTGACTAACTATATTCAGAAAGTTATCATTTTTTTACTAACATTTGACTAAGATTTTGAAGATTATTTTTTTCAGTGTAATTGGCTTGTCTCAATCACGATAGAGGTGACGGGGGTCTAGGTGTCTTTACCTATACTGTCTGTCTCAAGGTGGACCCCGTCCACAGATACCCCCCCCCCCCCGCCCCAGGGCTAGGTGTGTCCGATGCGCCATGCGTGTACAAACTAGCCTACCTCTAATGGCCACCCAATACCTTCAGTTAACACTTTGTTGTATACTCGATGTACCAATGGTAGGTAGGTTAAAAAATGTAACTCACCTCATCTCTTCCCTGGAGTTGTTATCCCCATGATAATGAGAGCCCCTACCCCCTGACCTAGGGGGTTCGTGGAGTGATTAATATATCAATAATTAACCATAATACATGATATAATGAACTATGATCACTCCATTAGACCCATAGGTTAGGAGGGTGATATTTGTAATATTTGTAATATCCCACCTGAGGTCAGCAGGCAATTATGTCCATAAACTGTTAATAAACTAGCTTCATTCACCCGGGGGTTAGAGTTGTTCTTGTCACTTCTGGGTCCACTGGGGTGACTATATTCATACTTCAACAACTACGAGTTATAAACATGAAATCTAATAAATCTAATAAATAAAATAGTGCACATCACATATGAAATGTTCATGTAATCACATGCTTTATTCTATTTGATGGCGGGCTTCCCTAGCCCACTTAAAAGGGTCATTTTCTCCTCTTTCCTATCCCCTCAGGATGTGTGTGGTGCACATATGTGCGGGCACTGACACATTCCCTGTGAAATTGTGTAATGCAGTTCTCACCATGAATATGACCTTAGCTGTCGAAATGGCGTTAAACATCTATTACTCACTAACTCTATTTGATGGCGCTATAAGGGAGTGATCATTTTTTAACAACGGGGGGGGGGGGGGGCTGGTGGGTTTGAGGGGGGGTCAGAATTTTTTCAACCCCTTGACCAGGGGGGGTCAAATTTTTTTCAATACCTCTGATGGGGGGGTCAAAATAATTTCACCTGTTTTCAGTGGAAAACCCCGCGCATTACTATAGGCTAAAAGGGGACGTTCGCGTGCGATTTTTGTCCCTTATGGGGGGGGGGTTGAAAAAATTTTACCCCCTCGAGAGGGGGGGTCGAATTTTTTTTCGCGCGTCCGCGCGCAAACCCACCAGCCCTCCCCCCCCCGTTGTTAAAAAATGATCACTCCCTAACTAACCCTTGGTTATTTTGGAGGTGAATAGTTTACATATTTTATGATATACACAGACCCTTTAACTGCGCAGTAACTCTTTCAGGTCAGCTGGTGCAGGAGTGCATCATGCCTGTTGGTGCAGGAGTGCATCATGCCTGTTGGTGCAGGAGTGCATCATGCCTGTTGGTGCAGGAGTGCATCATGCCTGTTGGCGCAGGAGTGCATCATGCCTGTTGGTGCAGGAGTGCATCATGCCTGTTGGCGCAGGAGTGCATCATGCCTGTTGGCGCAGGAGTGCATCATGCCTGTTGGCGCAGGAGTGCATCATGCCTGTTGGTCGTCATGATGCCTCAATCAAGTACTGGAGATTCTGTTCACCACCACTTCATGTGTGCATCATGACGACCAATGGACATGATGCATGAATGCATCAGCTGGCCTTAAAGAGTTAATCCTTGAACAGGTGATGCACGCATAATCATGCATTACGTCCTTTTATCCTCATTCATAATTCATGATTACCAGAGAATATGTTATGACCATACTGATGACGACTCTTACTGGTTTAGTGACTTCCCGCATTAGAAGTCGGGATTTATAAGTGTGATAATTATAGGGTAGGTTAACCTAAAGACGTCCACATATATGTTGAGACGCCCACCAAACAAAATCACCATTCATTTTTATGTTAATTTTGTGGGGTGGATGCCTGAGGTGTGTGGACGTCTTTAGGTACATTTACCCTATCATTTAAAGACGCTGTCTATCAGCGAGGATATACCAAATGTTGTGTCTTCTAATTTCTATGAAGGCAGGGACGTGATACACTGTACAGAGGCGCACCCTGTAGGTCATGTATCTAACATCCAGAGTGAACTATCGATCTTACAAGTCCAAGATGCGCCTTCTCATATTATATATAAATGTGAGGTACAAATGTAGTAACAACTGGCATTATGTATTTAAACATGAAACCCTTGAATGTGTATATAAATCCATGTAAATTATATAATTAAGTAATATAAGAACACCGTGTACTTTTTATACCTTAGAGCATAGAGATGGAGTTACTGCATGAGTTCAGCAGACTGAGTGAGGTCGTGTGGCCATATGACAGGACAGACCGAGAGTACAGAGTTAGAGTTAAAGTCTACAATAGGTGAAGACTGAGTGTGTGTTGAACACGTACATACCTTGTATTGGTGGCCAGCTATAGGGTGCTGCAAGAGTGAGGGGATGGCCGTGGTGTTTAGTGAGGTGTGGAGCACACTGATGGCAGTGTGGGGCATGACACGGTCCATATAACCACACACACTTCTAGGTGTCAACATTATGAGGCTATAACTGAGGCAGCTTTAACCCCTTCATTCTAGGGTTGGCTGGTCACAGGTTAGGGTACGGCGTGGGGAGGGGGCAGGGAAGCCGTAAATCTTAATGTGCTACAAGCTACTTGTAAGTGTGAAAGCTCGTTATCAATTTCACAAACTGATTGTTTTCCCACATGATTGTTTTCCCACCTGGTGGTGGCACGCGTCATTAAATCTACATGAACTTACATCTGTAGAAAACTTCAGAAAAAAAGGGTGACTGTTCCAGATTGAAGTCAAAATTAAGGTTTAAAGAAACCTTGTAATGTTTTCAATATTGTTTACATATGCAAACGTCGTTCATCAGAATTCCAAGTACCTTTCAAAATTAGTCTATTACATGTATATAAGATTGCAGAATTATTATATCCCAAGCCAAGCAAGGCTATATGATTATTAAATGATAGAATTATAGAGAAGCAATAAGGCCCAAAAAAATATTGTAAGTTTCCGGTAACATGGTCCAAAAAGTTTTTTTTTTCTTTTACTGAACCACTGTACTTAAGGCCATATATTGAATTGTTTATCATTGATAATTGACCCCAGATGATCGAATTTATCTCTAGCACCAGCCAAAACGTTGGATCTTGGACTGAAATGCTCAAATGCTATGTTTGAACCCAAGCACATTTCAAAATATTAGAAATATGAAAATAATATGAAAAATTATGAAAATAATATAAAATTTTTCATAAAAAAAAACATAGGTGGGCCCTGTTGCGCTGAGGTAGGTCAGGTGACCGGAAACCAACCTTTTTTTTGGGCTAAGATCTGTTGTTCTACACATTAAACGAGGAGGGGGTGAAGTGTTGAACTCTCAAATGAAAAGAGGGGGGAAAAAAACAACAAAAAAAACAAAAAACACACGGAAAAAGATTATTGCAGTCACAACATGTCCTCAAAAATTGAACCCTCCCCCAAACAAAAAAAAAAATAAATAAAAATAAATAATAATACATCATTAGGGACGAGTCATTTATTACCTGCTGGGGGGGGGGTAGATGGATTTTGGCGGATCAGCAGATTTTTTTCCGACCCTCCCCCCATGATACGACAAAAATGATCAACAAGCCCCCCCCCCCACCTAGCAATAAATCACTCGTCCCTTATATACATGTCTCTGCTTATATGCGGTGTGTTCGTGGTATGGCCGAGGGATCAATGCTGGTTTGTAAGGCCACCCCCTATTGGTCCTCCCCATGTGGGTCAATGTTGATCCCTGAGTCAACTTACTACACTTCCAAGCATAGTTAGGGACTGGTACCTAGCCAGACCTGGCTGGGGTGGAAGGGGGTGGAGGGAACAAGCTAAGGTTGTGTAGTTAGCGTTCGAGGTCAGCCCCACCCACAATGCACTGCATATGGTTAGAAAACCGCTGCCCGAACGCACCGATGGATGTGCACTCTGGATCTAAACCCCATGCAGCGTTCTATATATGTTTAGCGTCAGACTCACACTGACTAAGTCTAAGATCCATTTCAAGCCGCAGCCTCAGCGGCCTCAGCGGCCTCAGCGCGGGAAACCTTCTCACTCTCCAAGCAGAACGACGCCGCTCCACAAAACGGACCGGAAGTGCCTGGACACATGCGTAAACAAAAACTGGGTCGCCGCGTCAAAAAGTTTCCAGGGTACCAGCTCCGAGATTTACTCCGAAAACTTGAGTATTTTCTGCGGAGGATCCGTCAGAGATAGGTAGGTTTTATTTGCCGTCATTCAGACATTCACAATACGCAGTTTTAGAGCGTTTCGACGTGATTTGAGATCAGCAGCGACAAAAACTTTATGAGCGATAATGGAGGGACGCTCCATATATAGTCATGGGGCATGTTCATGGGGACGCAACCACACCCACTAACTGTACGTGACATGGTGGTGTTGCGGCGACCCTGGTCCCATCCCCGGCACGATTAACCTGATTCTTGTCGGCCTCAGTACAATAGATTGTGCACCATCGGGAGGTTATGGTGTCGGTGCTGCTGTGGGTTACTCCGTAGACGCTCTGAGGGAACCTCAGAGACCAAGTGTGTCTGTTGTAGTCTGTTTGGTCAGCCAGATTGGCTGAGTGCCCAGTTCTCACAGAAGTACTTACTGTCAGTAGGGATGGGCACCCATAAATTAGATTTTGTACCATCCAATTGAAAATTATGCCCTCGGAAAGAAGAAATCTGTGCCAACTCAATGCTTTTTAAATAAATGTAATAGAGTGATTAGAAGAGAAGCAATGCATTTTTGAATAAAACAAGTTAGGAGTATTTTCTGTCACCTTTTTCAGGTCATTATCAGCTCTGTGAGGGAAAATTAGGTCAAGTCAAGCCTCACTGACCACACTCACTGAGTGGTGCATTTTTGACATCATCCCATATAAATGCTTATAACTTTCTAACAGTCGAGGTTACAGAGAAACCAGTCACACTAGAAGACAGAAAACAGTTTGGTGGTTCCAGGGGTATAAACTATTTTGTGATTTGACATGGAAAAATGTATCATATTCTGATGGAAACTCAAAATTCTGTGTGGTGGAGTAAATTCACTCAGGTCAGATTTGTGCAATTATGAGCAAAATGTGATGTTACTCTTTTTCTTCGAGCACTTTTGAGCACACAGATATTTAGGAACCAGTTTTAGATTCTTGTAGAAAACAAAATTGCGGACATTTTGGTTGTGGTTTCCAAAGGTACCCCAAAACTTTGTAATTTCAAAAAAATAGTTAAAAATTTGAAATAATTTTTTTCAATTTTAGATTTTACAAAATTCTGTCTTTCTTCATTGGCCAGGAAGCTTGATATTTTAAGTTGAAATTGGCTTTTAAAGTGTGTTATTTGACAAAGAATTGTAGGAATTACAACAAATTTGGTAACTGATGTCGGGGTGAGACTCACCCCGGTCACAGCAAACATGGTCATGTATATACTTGACGTTTTAATAAACTTGACATCCCACAAGAAAATGCCTATGATATTCATATTCTATGGGTCTTTTTACATAACATACCAAAAGATGGTATTTTTCCATGGAACAGAAGTAACAAAATTCAGGTTTTGAAGTTGCTCTATTTACTATAGTGACAGAGAGGCAGCGTTCAGCAGTAGCTGCTGGCGCCCATCCCTACTGTCAGGTCCAATGCTTCCACCAACACTTCCCTCAATGTATATCCAAAGATTCACAATACACAAAGCACTTGAAATACTTGTAATAATTAATAATCCAGGTGATTTTCAAATCTCCCTCCCTAACTCCAAATCAGTGTCGGCCATCTTGAAGCCAGGTGTAGCCACCTAGTGCCAAAAAGACTACACTATTCTTGGTTGGTTAGCCCTATGTTTCAAGAGCAGTCTAACACAAGGTAGCAGCACAAGATGTTGACAATGGAGGCCATTGAGGTAGTGATATCTAAGCTCAAGGTAAACATGTCAGAATTATTGGATATATCTCATGTTTCCGTCAATATAAGCTGATGTACATGAAAACTACATGTTTGTGAATAGGAGGGACAATTTCCAGGAACTGAAAGTGAGTACTTAGTTCAGACTAGCCATGTGTTTGTGCCACTATAGACTTGTATACATCTTGGATCCTGCCTGTGAGCAGGCAGGTATTTCGGCCTACTGTGGGTATGAAGATCTGGGAATCTGGGACCCGAGTAGGGACTGACGCGCAGACCGACAGACAGCGTTTTCAGACCGGTAGCTGTGACTTTTCACTCTGTCTCTAGAGTCTAGGCGGGAGTCTAGGCTGAGGAACTCTGCTTGAGTTATAGACCATTCGCCCTACTGCCAGTTCGCCCTAGACCATTCGCTCTACCCTCCTTGGACCATTCGCCCTACCATGATTTTATTTAAAACCATGATAATATCCATCTCTTCTTATAGAATTTGAAAAACGACAACCCTAGTGATACTGTCCCTACGCCGTAGAATTAGTGCGAATGGTCCAGGGAGTAGAGCGAATGCGTATGTAGAGCGAATAGGTTTTAGAGCGAATTGACCATTTCCCCTCTGCTTCTCTTACTCTTACTCCCGTAGAGACTAAGACAGGCAGAGAAAGCTTTAGTTTAAAATAAAACTGGGGGAAAGGGATGCTAAGGCCATGGGAAGTCAGGTTACAGTTTACCGTCCGAGCCATTTTGAAAATCGATGAGGCTTTTTTTCATTATTCATTATGTATCTACCAGTACCTGGGATTTTCTAGGTTGTAGATATAAGCAAATGTCCACGACCAGTGAATAATTTTACAGCGTATTCACCAAGTTGGGGCTGCCCGTATTCAACGAAGCCGTCATAACATATTATTTAACTAGTTCAATCATTCATTTTTTGCGTAAAACTTCTAATAACCATACCTAAATACGAAACTAGTTAACTCTGTATAAATTTCAAAATGGCGCCGCGGAATATGCGAGGATCGTATTCCATCCCCCCCATTGAATACGGCGTAAGTAGTACTAATCTATAGTGTCGTCGATATTCGCCATGGCATAAGTCACCATGTTTTTACCATTCCTTGCACCATAAGCTTTAATATGATACCAAATATGCCCCCCTTTGGTCATTCCTATCATGTCCAAATTCATTTTGAGAATTTCTTCAATTTTTTTTTTTAATAATGAATAATGAAAGTTTCTAATGCGGCCCCTGCTTTAAAAGCATGCGGGCGGTGGACGGTAAACTGCAATGTAAGTTCAACATGGTGTCATGGGTCTGTGAGCACTTTCTTCACCACTAATACTTGGAAATTTGTGACTTTTTTCCACTGCCTCAGAAGTCAGATATTTGCTTTCCAATCGACCCCCGGAATCGACCCAATTGAATTTGGAAAGCAGATGGCTGAAATTGAATATTTTAGAGCACTTTTTCCAAACCCATCCTGATTCTGCATGTGCTAATTACAGACTGGCCCACTAACCTTTGTCAACCTTTGGATTAGTCACAGATCTGAGACCCTAAGGCTAATGACACCATCTGAGTTGGGCGGCGATCAACAACCTTTGCCTTTGCCTTTGGATAGGCTGACTTTCTGTCACTGGTGACGAAAGTCAGCCTTTCAAAGTGCTGACCATGATTCATGAATATAAGAGTTTCCTCCACTTTTAAACTACAGCTTTTCTGAACTCTCATGGAGGAACAGAGATGAGAATTCAGGAACTGAGCTATTCTGTCTCAGACTCACTCAGTCAGTTACCGTACTGCTACTTTCTAGCTGTTCTACCAGTTGGGGGACAGGGGTGGGTTAGAACCATTTTATGATTAAAGGTAATGAGCGCAGCTCACAGAGTACATAAAATAAATGGATCCCACCTTTCCTATGGTTAAAAGTTATCTAGAAAATGTCTAGCTTTTATTTTTAACCCGAAAAGCGAGTTATAAGAGCCAGGTAAAAAAACAAGGTTCAGTGCCTCAGTAAAGGTGGGGAAAAAGGGAGGGGCAGGATTTGAAATTTGTAAATACATGTACACTGTTAAATGATACAATATAGATCTACCGTAATCTCCCGCGTAGAAGGCGCGTCTTATACGCGAATCAGATCGTGACTGGGTCTTATACGCGGGAGGGTAATTGCCTTTGAGTTGGGGGTGCGCCTTATACGCGGGTTTTTCCAACATCTCATTTGGGAAAATGCGCCGATGACAGCTTGAACTCATAGCGCCAGCACCGCGGCAGACCGGGAGGTGTCGACGCGCTCGCCGGGGATAAGGCCCACCATGCGCCGATGACAGCTTGAACTCAAATAGCCAGCAACGCGGCAGCCCGGTCGGTGTAGATTTGCTCGGCGGGTTTGACGCCGACCGTGTACCGATGACAGCTTGAACTCATAGCGCCTGCACCGCGGCAGCCCGGTCGGTGTAGATTTGCTCGGCGGGTTTGACGCCGACCGTATGCCGATGACAGCTTGAACTCATAGCGCCTGCACCGCGGCAGCCCGGTCGGTGTAGATTTGCTCGGCGGGTTTGACGCCGACCGTCACACTGTGTGCCGATGACAGCTTGAACTCATATAGCCAGCACCGCGGCAGACCGGGAGGTGTCGACGGGCGCTCGGCGGGTTTGACGCCGACCGTGTGCTGATGACAGCTTGAACTCATAGCGCCAGCACCGCGGCAGACCGGTCGCTGTAGATTTGCTCGGCGGGCAAAACGCCGACCGTGTGCCGATGACAGCTTGAACTCATATAGCCAGCACCGCGGCAGACCAGTTGCTGTAGAATAGGGGGTGGGGAGGGGGGGGGCGCCTTCTACGCAAAACAGTCCCCCTGTGAGTTGGGGGGGCGCCTTATACGCGGGTTTTTCCGGAAATCGATCCAGAAGAGGTACGTGTGCCTTCTACGTGAAAAGGCCTTCTCTGAGTTGGGGGGGCACCTTCTATGCGAGCTGCGCCTTCTACACGGGAGATTACGGTACTTCATTATTTGTACATGGAATTGAAGCTCAGAATGTCTATTTTATGATATGGAAAGAGTGAAGTTGTTTTCTTTTTTACTTTCTTAAATATCCTGTCATGAGTGCATACAAGTCATTCACAGTTTGTGTCCAGTGCATTTAAGACGCTTTTGGGACCCAGTTTCCGCCTTTTTACACTGAGGTGGTGCCAATAGCTATTGGGGGTGCTCATATATGTCAATCAGGTTCAAAGGGAGGCTGGTGGTGGGAATAGTTCCCTGTTGTATAAACAGTAACGTACAAAGTACATATCATTGTAGTGGTGACAATGACAATGATTTTATTCTCTAAACCTCATTGAGGTACATATCCTTCGTATTTCCTAACTATAAAAGTCATGTTTAGGCCTAAAAAAAAAAAAGAAGTTGTGTTCAGGTATTCCGACCTACCCTAATTATTTGGCCCGACCCTAATTAAAAAAAAAAAATCAAGAAAAATGTAAAAAAAATTTCAATATATAGGCATGTTAGGTATCAAATTAAAGCCCACAGTCTCATGTATGCTACTAGCTTAAATTAACCAACATTTTTATATATTTTTTATTTGTTTGATATGTTGAGCCATGTTTTATATCATTTTTGGCAGTTTTTGGCATCCAGGAACATAAAAAAAAATCTAAAAAAAAAAAATCCGACCTACCTATCCTAATTTTTTCAGCTATGTTACCTGAACACAAGAATTTCTTTTAGGCCTTATATACAGACTAAGGCATGAGAAAATAAAGAAAAAAAATTCGGCTTTTCGAGTTACCTGCAATGCACATTGCTATCCTATATTTCTATGGGGCTGCAGTATGTTTGCCAGACCCTTTTGGGCAAGATTAACTCTGAGCACTTGCCGCCACGGTAACTCGACAGGTCGGAAGCAGGGACAGGTCGGAAGCAGACATCTCGGAAGCAAAAACTTTAAGAAATAGTTATTTCTTTATTTAAAAACATGTTTTTGCCATCCATGATTCTACGGCGTAGGGACAGTATCACTAGGGTTGTTGTTCCTTCAAATTCTATAAGAAGAGAGGGATATTATCATGGATCCCAGGAAAAAGCTTAAAATGATGGTAAAATACCATACTTTGAGGAATTTTTTTTCACCCATAACGAAATACGGAACACCTTAGCGACTACATTCAAATTAAAACTAAAGATGAGGTCTTTCAGAAATAAATATTGCGGGTCAATAACTTTGAGGTCACATGACTTTAATGGCTGCTGAATATAGGTCATTTCACTAAATTGACTGACTTTGGCCACCAGCAGCGCCACCTGTATGGTGTTTCGAGGTAAAATTATCATATCAATACAAGTCCCATATCTAACTCAATATGTTTCCCAAAGATAAAGATGCTGGAGATAAAATTATATTTTTTTTTTGACAGATTAGGGCGGTGTTTGGGGTGACAAACCAGGAGGCAAAGCGCCCCCTCTAGGTACAACATGTTGTAATTAGTCTGTGTCAGTTAAACTCTACATGGTCTCACACTTAGAGTTAGACTAAACTCAACACATGGGAGCTGTTATAAATACATCTGGGGCTCTCTGTCTGTCTGTGTGTCTCTACCTACCGTAATCTCCCACATATAAGATGCGTCTTATACGCGGGGTCTTTGTTCTCCCTGGATCCACAAAATGGACACCAAGAGCTTTTTTTTTTTTTTGATATATTACACTTCCCCTGAGTCATAATTTGACATAGGTGCGTCTTATATGCGGGATGCGCCTTCTGCGCGGGGGATTACGGTAATCCTCTCTGTCTGCCTCTGTCTCGTCCCTCACTAATAGTAATGTGCAAATACCATACCAGTTAGGCCAAAAGAAAATAAGTTATAGCGTTCAGATAATGGGGTTACCCAGTAAAAAAAAAAAAGGAGAAGAAAGGTTTCCCTTTACTACAACTGTACATTTCGTGCAATTTAATGATCACCATAATAAAATCCCTTGTCTTTCTCCCAGTTTGTCGTTAAAAAATCAGTGCATTTGAAAAAAAGGTTCAATCTTCCACACCAACCCCAACCCCAGAATGACTCTGTGTATCCAACTCCAGCATTGTGAGTCTTACCAACCTCCATGTGCCCCGAGGTACTGAGTTTGTCCCTTGTAAAGTGCAGTAGTTGCAATCCGTGCAGAGTTATTTTTGTGTCTTCCTACTCTATGAACACAATATCATATTGTGGTCTCAGTAGCAAAGTCAAGGTTGAATAACTGCAGACTCTGTGATGACTTGGTGGGAGACTTACCAGAATAGAGTATACATTTAATAGGTCTATAGACCCCTAAGGCAAAAAAAAAAAATATTTGTTTCAGGTCCGACCTTAACTTTTTTCCTCCATTTTTTTAAGAAAATATCGATTTTTGGCCAAGTTTTTAATCAATTTAGTCGTCCCTGAGTCGCCATGACTTGCCCGCGAGTCTCTGTGACTCGTCACAAGTCTTCAAAGCAGTTTAAAAAAAAATTACAAAAAAAAAAAAAAAAAAAATCCGACCTACCCTACCTAATTACTTACCAGAAAACACAACTTTTTTCTGCCTAAATTTGACATGGTGACATGGCCAGTTCTTAAAATCGACATGTGACATGGCCGTGACTAACATATAAAATCAACATGGACATTGACTATTAAATTCGACATTAAATTCAGTTTTTAGAGCTGACATAGGACATGGGGATGTAAGTAACATGACAGAAGTACTTTTTAGAAATCAACATGAGACATCCCCCTCCCCATCACGGCCCCACTGTCTGTGTCTGTATGTGTATGGGGGGGGGGGGAGACAGACAGACAGCTGCAGGTTTTACCCCTTGTAGACACTACACCCCATGTGTCATTGGTGTCAGCATGATGCACCAATATAGCACAGCATGAGTGCATCATGCCATCCCCTGTTAGTGCATCAGGGTCAGCATGATGCACCAATATAGCACAGCATGAGTGCATCATGCCATCCCCTGTTAGTGCATCAGGGTCAGCATGATGCACCAATATAGCACAGCATGAGTGCATCATGCCATCCCCTGTTAGTGCATCAGGGTCAGCATGATGCACCAATATAGCACAGCATGAGTGCATCATGCCATCCCCTGTTAGTGCATCAGGGTCAGCATGATGCAGGAATGCAGCCCTGGTGAGTAACTCATCAGGGCTGCATTCTTGCATCATGCTGGCCCTGGGTAGACATGACTGATAGAGAAGGTTTAGTACCGTAAATTCTCTCGTATAAGCCGCGGTTTGTACCAGAACCCAAATGAAAGTGAGGCTTATGGGAGATTCCCAAAGGCAGGGGGCAGCTTATATAAATGAGGGCTTTTACACCATAAAATAATACTAAATTTCCGATTCTCAAGTCCCAGATGAGGCTATAGCCGTCTCTCAAACTCAGTGTGCAGTTGATTACGGTAGTCAGTGCAGTAAGGGGTGTGTTGGTGAGTGGAGGAGAGTTTTGGCAGGGGCCCAGGCTGGGATTCCCGCGGCAGGGTGCCAGGCTAGATTAGGGTGTCAATCTCACACTGTCTCTAAGTGGGACACACGCGTGTCTCTATGTACAGATATCTCTGTATGCTGTATTAATGATACACACTGTGTGTAAGTGGGACACACGCGTGTCTCTATGTACAGATATCTCTGTATGCTGTATTAATGATACAGTGTGTAAGTGGGACACACACATGTCTCTATGTACAGATATCTCTGTATGCTGTATTAATGATACAGTGTGTAAGTGGGACACACACGTGTCTCTATGTACAGATATCTCTGTATGCTGTATTAATGACACACACAGTGTGTAAGTGGGACACACGTGTGTCTCTATGTACAGATATCTCTGTATGCTGTATTAATGACACACACAGTGTGTGTAAGTGGGACACACACGTGTCTCTATGTACAGATATCTCTGTATGCTGTATTAATGATACAGTGTGTAAGTGGGACACACGCGTGTCTCTATGTACAGATATCTCTGTATGCTGTATTAATGACACACACTGTGTGTGTAAGTGGGACACACACGTGTCTCTATGTACAGATATCTCTGTATGCTGTATTAATGACACACACAGTGTGTGTAAGTGGGACACACGCGTGTCTCTATGTACAGATATCTCTGTATGCTGTATTAATGATACACACAGTGTGTGTAAGTGGGACACACACGTGTCTCTATGTACAGATATCTCTGTATGCTGTATTAATGATACAGTGTGTAAGTGGGACACACACGTGTCTCTATGTACAGATATCTCTGTATGCTGTATTAATGATACAGTGTGTAAGTGGGACACACGCGTGTCTCTATGTACAGATATCTCTGTATGCTGTATTAATGATACAGTGTGTAAGTGGGACACGCATGTCTCTATGTACAGATATCTCTGTATGCTGTATTAATGATACAGTGTGTAAGTGGGACACACACGTGTCTCTATGTACAGATATCTCTGTATGCTGTATTAATGATACAGTGTGTAAGTGGGACACACGCGTGTCTCTATGTACAGATATCTCTGTATGCTGTATTAATGACACACACAGTGTGTGTAAGTGGGACACACGCGTGTCTCTATGTACAGATATCTCTGTATGCTGTATTAATGATACAGTGTGTAAGTGGGACACACACGTGTCTCTATGTACAGATATCTCTGTATGCTGTATTAATGATACAGTGTGTAAGTGGGACACACACGTGTCTCTATGTACAGATATCTCTGTATGCTGTATTAATGATACAGTGTGTAAGTGGGACACACACGTGTCTCTATGTACAGATATCTCTGTATGCTGTATTAATGACACACACACTGTGTGTAAGTGGGACACACGCGTGTCTCTATGTACAGATATCTCTGTATGCTGTATTAATGATACAGTGTGTAAGTGGGACACACGCGTGTCTCTATGTACAGATATCTCTGTATGCTGTATTAATGACACACACAGTGTGTGTAAGTGGGACACACGCGTGTCTCTATGTACAGATATCTCTGTATGCTGTATTAATGATACAGTGTGTAAGTGGGACACACACGTGTCTCTATGTACAGATATCTCTGTATGCTGTATTAATGATACACACAGTGTGTGTAAGTGGGACACACGCGTGTCTCTATGTACAGATATCTCTGTATGCTGTATTAATGATACACACACACTGTGTATGTGGGACACACGCGTGTCTCTATGTACAGATATCTCTGTATGCTGTATTAATGACACACACAGTGTGTGTAAGTGGGACACACACGTGTCTCTATGTACAGATATCTCTGTATGCTGTATTAATGATACAGTGTGTAAGTGGGACACACGCGTGTCTCTATGTACAGATATCTCTGTATGCTGTATTAATGATACACACAGTGTGTGTAAGTGGGACACACACGTGTCTCTATGTACAGATATCTCTGTATGCTGTATTAATGATACAGTGTGTAAGTGGGACACACACGTGTCTCTATGTACAGATATCTCTGTATGCTGTATTAATGATACAGTGTGTAAGTGGGACACACGCGTGTCTCTATGTACAGATATCTCTGTATGCTGTATTAATGATACAGTGTGTAAGTGGGACACACACGTGTCTCTATGTACAGATATCTCTGTATGCTGTATTAATGATACAGTGTGTAAGTGGGACACACGCGTGTCTCTATGTACAGATATCTCTGTATGCTGTATTAATGACACACACACTGTGTGTAAGTGGGACACAGGCGTGTCTCTATGTACAGATATCTCTGTATGCTGTATTAATGACACACACAGTGTGTGTAAGTGGGACACACGCGTGTCTCTATGTACAGATATCTCTGTATGCTGTATTAATGATACAGTGTGTAAGTGGGACACACGCGTGTCTCTATGTACAGATATCTCTGTATGCTGTATTAATGATACACACAGTGTGTGTAAGTGGGACACAC
Source organism: Acholoe squamosa (assembly GCA_949317995.1). Lineage (NCBI taxonomy): Eukaryota > Metazoa > Annelida > Polychaeta > Phyllodocida > Polynoidae > Acholoe > Acholoe squamosa. The sequence goes on along the minus strand of OX439049.1, from coordinate 64,452,373 downwards.
GCGTGTCTCTATGTACAGATATCTCTGTATGCTGTATTAATGATACACACACACTGTGTATGTGGGACACACACGTGTCTCTATGTACAGATATCTCTGTATGCTGTATTAATGATACACAGTTTATACATCATCGGTACTATCGTAAATTCTCCTATAAGCCGCACCCTTGTATATGCCGCAACTATAAGAGAATTTACAGTACACATTATATTAATGGAATATACTGGTAGCATAAATATGACAGCCCACGGTTTGTATATTGACGAATATTGCACGACCTGGATATTTATGTCATATTGCATTTATACCACCCCTTCCTGATATTTACAGAATATAGCCACGAGAAGACATTTTGTAAGTGCAAGCGATACGGCCCGGGTCGCTCTGTGCGAAGCCATTGTTTTTGTTCCTTGCTGGGAGAGGTACCGCTCTGTTTACACATGCTTTTTGTATTGAATCCAACCATGACAAGTCCATATATTAAAACATACATATCCTTAGACATTCTAGATGATCCCTCCATACTTATTATGTCCACTATATTCAAAATAAAGAAGAATCCATTGATTTTTCAAACCGGTCCGAAATTTTCAGCGTCTTCCTCGTACGATGAGAAGATGACCTATATCTACAGCCGGGCCACTGACACACTTTCGCCGGACAAGGAGGTGGGTGGGAATGGCCGGACCGCGACTCGCTTATGATAGAAAAATCATTGGATAATTATTTATATTGAACAAAATGGAGAAAATTAGCACTCATTCCTCTTCTATGGATCGAATACTTCTTGGGATTTTGATATTATAACATGACAACTTTAGAATCAAGATGAAAACTGAATGCAAACATAGGACTAGGACCTCAGGTTAGAACTTATTTACTTTCGCATTGGATTTCATCACCGTACAGTGTGGCGCTATGGTTAAGACCTCCGCCTATCTCCACTGCGGCTGGGGTTCAATTCTCCTACGAGTTTGGACTAATTTTCACATTGAAACATTGGCGAGACTGAATTTGTATGTCCGCCAGCATTTCCCAAAATATTCTAAGTCCAACTTGACCTCAAAAAAGTATATCCAAAAATCCCAAAAAAGCACATGTTCCTATATGCTCTCATAAGGCACTGGTAGGAGAGGGCATAACAGTAAGGGAGGCAGCAGAATAGTGGTATAAAGAGCCTTGTATTGTGTACATATCATCATATGGTTGTAAGAACAGGAGGGTATTGTGTTGTACCAGGGGGTACTTAAGTAGATACTTGAATAAAGACGGTCCCAGGGACCAGCCTCCAACTACCCTAGACCCTCCCATATATGTCCATGACGTAAAACCATGTGTATAAGGCGCAGCGTGGTCCTGAGGATAGGGCCCAGCAGCACCTTGTATTATGTTGCTAAAGTCAGGTTGTGTCTTATAGGGGAAGAGGTAGGATTCCATGAGATTTATTAATGACAAGCTGCTTAGAATATAAGCCCTATACCTGGTAGGGCTGGTACTTGGGGTACACCTTATACATGAGGTGGTACGGTGTATATATATAATTGTGTCGTTAGTATGACTCGTGGATGTTTGTCTGTAATCAGACAGGAATTAGAACATGAGTAGTTAATCATCATGTAATGTGCTACCCCTGTCAGATGTATTACTGTCTAACCCTGTGTATAAACCATGGGTGTAGGCCAGTTTCACTCACCATGGGTGTAGACCAGTTTCACTCACCATGGGTGTAGGCCAGTTTCACTCACCATGGGTGTAGGCCAGTTTCACTCACCATGGATGTAGGCCAGTTTCACTCACCATGGGTGTAGACCAGTTTCACTCACCATGGGTGTAGGCCAGTTTCACTCAACATGGGTGTAGACCAGTTTCACTCACCATGGGTGTAGGCGGGTTTCGCTCTCCATGGGTGTAGGCCAGTTTCACTCACCATGGGTGTAGGCCAGTTTCACTCACCATGGGTGTAGGCCAGTTTCACTCACCATGGGTGTAGGCCAGTTTCACTCACCATGGGTGTAGGCCAGTTTCACTCACCATGGGTGTAGGCCAGTTTCACTCACCATGGATGTAGGCCAGTTTCACTCAACATGGGTGTAGGCCAGTTTCACTCACCATGGGTGTAGGCCAGTTTCACTCACCATGGGTGTAGGCCAGTTTCACTCACCATGGGTGTAGGCCAGTTTCACTCACCATGGGTGTAGGCCAGTTTCACTCACCATGGGTGTAGGCCAGTTTCACTCACCATGGGTGTAGGCCAGTTTCACTCACCATGGATGTAGGCCAGTTTCACTCACCATGGGTGTAGGCCAGTTTCACTCACCATGGGTGTAGGCCAGTTTCACTCACCATGGGTGTAGGCCAGTTTCACTCACCATGGGTGTAGGCCAGTTTCACTCACCATGGGTGTAGGCCAGTTTCACTCACCATGGGTGTAGGCCAGTTTCACTCACCATGGATGTAGGCCAGTTTCACTCACCATGGATGTAGGCCAGTTTCACTCACCATGGGTGTAGGCCAGTTTCACTCACCATGGGTGTAGGCCAGTTTCACTCACCATGGGTGTAGGCCAGTTTCACTCACCATGGATGTAGGCCAGTTTCACTCACCATGGGTGTAGGCCAGTTTCACTCACCATGGGTGTAGACCAGTTTCACTCACCATGGGTGTAGGCCAGTTTCACTCACCATGGGTGTAGGCCAGTTTCACTCACCATGGGTGTAGGCCAGTTTCACTCACCATGGGTGTAGGCCAGTTTCACTCACCATGGGTGTAGGCCAGTTTCACTCACCATGGGTGTAGGCCAGTTTCACTCACCATGGGTGTAGGCCAGTTTCACTCAGCATGGGTGTAGGCCAGTTTCACTCACCATGGGTGTAGGCGGGTTTTGCTCTCCATGGATGTAGGCCAGTTTCACTCACCATGGGTGTAGGCCAGTTTCACTCACCATGGGTGTAGGCCAGTTTCACTCTCCATTGATGTAGGCCAGTTTCACTCACCATGGATGTAGGCGGGTATCGCTCTCCATGGATGTAGGCCAGTTTCACTCACCATGGGTGTAGGCCAGTTTCACTCACCATGGGTGTAGGCCAGTTTCACTCACCATGGGTGTAGGCCAGTTTCACTCACCATGGGTGTAGACCAGTTTCGCTCACCATGGCTGGGGCAGATGCTAACACTGGCCTGCTGGCCAATGGTCAGTACCGAAAATTCTCTCGTATAAGTTGCACCGTCGTATAAGCCGCACCCCTAACTTAAGAGGGAGCTGTAAGCCCAATCTGTTGCTTGAAAATTGTAGTTGTACCGTAAATTCTCTTGTACTAGCCTCACCCTCATATAAGCCGCACCCCCAACTGATGGAGAAACTATAGGCCATGGCCAAGCCTTGAAAATTGGCAGTTTAGTACTGTTGTATAGTGTAAAATGTCCTCTTATAAGCCGCATCCTGACTTTGGGCAATCCTATAAGCCTATTTTTTATCTGGGTTCTGGTACTAGCTGCGGCTTATATGAGAGAAGTTACGGTAGTACTGTTCTATAGTGCCAAATACCCTCCTATAAACTGCACCCCTTCTTTTGGCTGAACCTTTGGCCTTTCGAATGATTAAGAAATAGAGAACAACATTATTTAGAGGTACCGTACCATCGTGTTTAAGCGCTGGGATTTGAATGAGCGCCGGTCTCAAATAAGCGCCGGGGGTAGAGGGGTTATGAAATATCTCTTAAGCAATGAAAATATAGTTTGAATAACCGCCTGTCTTCTATGACTGCCGGGATTATTGAGGCCGCCAAATCAAAAACCGCTGGGGTGCTTGAACACAACGATATGGTATACCTTAGGCCAAAAAAAAATTGTTCCAGATAACCAGACTCTACCTAGCAAAAACGGGCTGACCCTAACCGTTTTTCTCCATTTTTGAAGAAAATATAGGTTTTTGGCCAAGTTTATAGTCCATTTAGTCATCCCCTAGTCACTGCGACTGGTCGCAAGTCTTTGAAGCAGTTAAAAAACTTTACAAAAAAAAAAAAAATCCGACCTTGCGGGTGCTGCTTGTTAGGTGAGGATTGGCGGTAATTATGGTGTCCATGACACTGTAGTGGTTGACCCAGGCGTGTCATAGCGCGGCCTACATTCACACCATTAGTTATGTACATTGGGCCCCCGCAGGGTGAGACAGGGGGGTCAGAGATAGGAATCAGGGATGTAAGTCTTCAGGATTTATCAGGATTTCCTGATTTCTGAAATTTTCGAATGACATTTATTTTCCTTACATGAGTGGTAAGGAGGGTTGTTTGTGAAAAATAGAAGGCTTTTATATAAAGTAAATTTATGGTTCCTGATTTTTGCCTATTCCTGACTTACATCCCTGAGGAATATACATAGACACTCTGTACTCCCACACTCATCTACCTATAATACCTAATGGTGGTTACAGTACCACCTCACATATAAGGTGCACCATACAGGGTGTGACAGGAGGTCAGTGATGTACATAACTCCCACACTCATCTACCTTATAATGGTTACAGTACCACCTCACATATAAGGTGTGCCATACAGGGTGTGACAGGTGATCAGTGATGTACATAACTCCCACACACCTCTACCTTATAATGGTTACAGTACCACCTCACATATAAGGTGCACCATACAGGGTGTGACAGGAGGTCAGTGATGTACATAACTCCCACACTCATCTACCTTATAGTGTTAGAGTACCACCTCACATATAAGGTGCGCCATACAGGGTGTGACAGGGGGTCAGTGATGTACATAACTCCCACATTCATCTACCTTATAGTGTTAGAGTACCACCTCACATATAAGGTGCACCATACAGGGTGTGACAGGAGGTCAGTGATGTACATAACTCCCACACTCATCTACCTTATAATGGTTAGAGTACCACCTCACATATAAGGTGCGCCATACAGGGTGTGACAGGGGGTCAGTGATGTACATAACTCCCACACACCTCTACCTTATAATGGTTAGAGTACCACCTCACATATAAGGTGCACCATACAGGGTGTGACAGGGGGTCAGTGATGTACATAACTCTAACACACCTCTACCTTATAATGGTTATAGTACCACCTCACATATAAGGTGCGCCATACAGGGTGTGACAGGGGGTCAGTGATGTACATAACTCTAACACACCTCTACCTTATAATGGTAACAGTACCACCTCACATATAAGGTGCACCATACAGGGTGTGACAGGGGGTCAGAGATGTACATAACTCCCACACTCATCTACCTTATAATGGTTACAGTACCACCTCACATATAAGGTGCACCATACAGGGTGTGACAGGAGGTCAGAGATGTACATAACTCCCACACTCATCTACCTTATAATGGTTACAGTACCACCTCACATATAAGGTGCACCATACAGGGTGTGACAGGAGGTCAGTGATGTACATAACTCCCACACTCATCTACCTTATAATGGTTACAGTACCACCTCACATATAAGGTGCACCATACAGGGTGTGACAGGGGGTCAGTGATGTACATAACTCCCACACTCATCTACCTTATAATGGTTACAGTACCACCTCACATATAAGGTGCGCCATACAGGGTGTGACAGGGGGTCAGTGATGTACATAACTCCCACACACCTCTACCTTATAGTGTTAGAGTACCACCTCACATATAAGGTGCACCATACAGGGTGTGACAGGTGATCAGTGATGTACATAACTCCCACACTCATCTACCTTATAGTGTTAGAGTACCACCTCACATATAAGGTGCACCATACAGGGTGTGACAGGAGGTCAGAGATGTACATAACTCCCACACTCATCTACCTTATAATGGTTACAGTACCACCTCACATATAAGGTGCACCATACAGGGTGTGACAGGAGGTCAGAGATGTACATACCTCTAACACTCATCTACCTTATAGTGTTAGAGTACCACCTCACATATAAGGTGCACCATACAGGGTGTGACAGGAGGTCAGTGATGTACATAACTCCCACACTCATCTACCTTATAGTGTTAGAGTACCACCTCACATATAAGGTGTGCCATACAGGGTGTGACAGGGGGTCAGTGATGTACATAACTCTAACACACCTCTACCTTATAATGGTAACAGTACCACCTCACATATAAGGTGCACCATACAGGGTGTGACAGGAGGTCAGTGATGTACATAACTCCCACACTCATCTACCTTATAATGGTTACAGTACCACCTCACATATAAGGTGCACCATACAGGGTGTGACAGGAGGTCAGAGATGTACATAACTCTAACACTCATCTACCTTATAATGGTTACAGTACCACCTCACATATAAGGTGCGCCATACAGGGTGTGACAGGGGGTCAGAGATGTACATAACTCTAACACACCTCTACCTTATAATGGTTACAGTACCACCTCACATATAAGGTGCACCATACAGGGTGTGACAGGAGGTCAGTGATGTACATAACTCCCACACTCATCTACCTTATAATGGTTACAGTACCACCTCACATATAAGGTGCGCCATACAGGGTGTGACAGGGGGTCAGTGATGTACATAACTCTAACACACCTCTACCTTATAATGGTTACAGTACCACCTCACATATAAGGTGCGCCATACAGGGTGTGACAGGGGGTCAGAGATGTACATAACTCTAACACTCATCTACCTTATAATGGTTATAGTACCACCTCACATATAAGGTGCACCATACAGGGTGTGACAGGAGGTCAGAGATGTACATAACTCCCACACTCATCTACCTTATAATGGTTACAGTACCACCTCACATATAAGGTGCGCCATACAGGGTGTGACAGGGGGTCAGTGATGTACATAACTCTAACACACCTCTACCTTATAATGGTAACAGTACCACCTCACATATAAGGTGCACCATACAGGGTGTGACAGGAGGTCAGTGATGTACATAACTCTAACACTCATCTACCTTATAATGGTTATAGTACCACCTCACATATAAGGTGTGCCATACAGGGTGTGACAGGGGGTCAGTGATGTACATAACTCCCACACTCATCTACCTTATAATGGTTACAGTACCACCTCACATATAAGGTGTGCCATACAGGGTGTGACAGGTGATCAGTGATGTACATAACTCCCACACTCATCTACCTTATAATGGTTACAGTACCACCTCACATATAAGGTGTGCCATACAGGGTGTGACAGGTGATCAGTGATGTACATAACTCCCACACTCATCTACCTTATAGTGTTAGAGTACCACCTCACATATAAGGTGCACCATACAGGGTGTGACAGGAGGTCAGTGATGTACATAACTCTAACACTCATCTACCTTATAATGGTTACAGTACCACCTCACATATAAGGTGCACCATACAGGGTGTGACAGGAGGTCAGTGATGTACATAACTCCCACACTCATCTACCTTATAATGGTTACAGTACCACCTCACATATAAGGTGCACCATACAGGGTGTGACAGGGGGTCAGAGATGTACATAACTCCCACACTCATCTACCTTATAATGGTTACAGTACCACCTCACATATAAGGTGCACCATACAGGGTGTGACAGGAGGTCAGAGATGTACATAACTCCCACACTCATCTACCTTATAATGGTTACAGTACCACCTCACATATAAGGTGCACCATACAGGGTGTGACAGGAGGTCAGTGATGTACATAACTCCCACACTCATCTACCTTATAATGGTTACAGTACCACCTCACATATAAGGTGCACCATACAGGGTGTGACAGGGGGTCAGTGATGTACATAACTCCCACACTCATCTACCTTATAATGGTTACAGTACCACCTCACATATAAGGTGCGCCATACAGGGTGTGACAGGGGGTCAGTGATGTACATAACTCCCACACACCTCTACCTTATAGTGTTAGAGTACCACCTCACATATAAGGTGCACCATACAGGGTGTGACAGGTGATCAGTGATGTACATAACTCCCACACTCATCTACCTTATAGTGTTAGAGTACCACCTCACATATAAGGTGCACCATACAGGGTGTGACAGGAGGTCAGAGATGTACATAACTCCCACACTCATCTACCTTATAATGGTTACAGTACCACCTCACATATAAGGTGCACCATACAGGGTGTGACAGGAGGTCAGAGATGTACATACCTCTAACACTCATCTACCTTATAGTGTTAGAGTACCACCTCACATATAAGGTGCACCATACAGGGTGTGACAGGAGGTCAGTGATGTACATAACTCCCACACTCATCTACCTTATAGTGTTAGAGTACCACCTCACATATAAGGTGTGCCATACAGGGTGTGACAGGGGGTCAGTGATGTACATAACTCTAACACACCTCTACCTTATAATGGTAACAGTACCACCTCACATATAAGGTGCACCATACAGGGTGTGACAGGAGGTCAGTGATGTACATAACTCCCACACTCATCTACCTTATAATGGTTACAGTACCACCTCACATATAAGGTGCACCATACAGGGTGTGACAGGAGGTCAGAGATGTACATAACTCTAACACTCATCTACCTTATAATGGTTACAGTACCACCTCACATATAAGGTGCGCCATACAGGGTGTGACAGGGGGTCAGAGATGTACATAACTCTAACACACCTCTACCTTATAATGGTTACAGTACCACCTCACATATAAGGTGCACCATACAGGGTGTGACAGGAGGTCAGTGATGTACATAACTCCCACACTCATCTACCTTATAATGGTTACAGTACCACCTCACATATAAGGTGCGCCATACAGGGTGTGACAGGGGGTCAGTGATGTACATAACTCTAACACACCTCTACCTTATAATGGTTACAGTACCACCTCACATATAAGGTGCGCCATACAGGGTGTGACAGGGGGTCAGAGATGTACATAACTCTAACACTCATCTATCTTATAATGGTTATAGTACCACCTCACATATAAGGTGCACCATACAGGGTGTGACAGGAGGTCAGAGATGTACATAACTCCCACACTCATCTACCTTATAATGGTTACAGTACCACCTCACATATAAGGTGCGCCATACAGGGTGTGACAGGGGGTCAGTGATGTACATAACTCTAACACACCTCTACCTTATAATGGTAACAGTACCACCTCACATATAAGGTGCACCATACAGGGTGTGACAGGAGGTCAGTGATGTACATAACTCTAACACTCATCTACCTTATAATGGTTATAGTACCACCTCACATATAAGGTGTGCCATACAGGGTGTGACAGGGGGTCAGTGATGTACATAACTCCCACACTCATCTACCTTATAATGGTTACAGTACCACCTCACATATAAGGTGTGCCATACAGGGTGTGACAGGTGATCAGTGATGTACATAACTCCCAAACTCATCTACCTTATAATGGTTACAGTACCACCTCACATATAAGGTGTGCCATACAGGGTGTGACAGGTGATCAGTGATGTACATAACTCCCACACTCATCTACCTTATAGTGTTAGAGTACCACCTCACATATAAGGTGCACCATACAGGGTGTGACAGGAGGTCAGTGATGTACATAACTCCCACACTCATCTACCTTATAATGGTTACAGTACCACCTCACATATAAGGTGCACCATACAGGGTGTGACAGGAGGTCAGTGATGTACATAACTCCCACACTCATCTACCTTATAATGGTTACAGTACCACCTCACATATAAGGTGCACCATACAGGGTGTGACAGGAGGTCAGTGATGTACATAACTCCCACACACCTCTACCTTATAATGGTTACAGTACCACCTCACATATAAGGTGCACCATACAGGGTGTGACAGGAGGTCAGAGATGTACATAACTCCCACACTCATCTACCTTATAATGGTTACAGTACCACCTCACATATAAGGTGCGCCATACAGGGTGTGACAGGGGGTCAGTGATGTACATAACTCCCACACACCTCTACCTTATAATGGTTAGAGTACCACCTCACATATAAGGTGCACCATACAGGGTGTGACAGGGGGTCAGTGATGTACATAACTCTAACACACCTCTACCTTATAATGGTTATAGTACCACCTCACATATAAGGTGCGCCATACAGGGTGTGACAGGGGGTCAGTGATGTACATAACTCTAACACACCTCTACCTTATAATGGTAACAGTACCACCTCACATATAAGGTGCACCATACAGGGTGTGACAGGGGGTCAGAGATGTACATAACTCCCACACTCATCTACCTTATAATGGTTACAGTACCACCTCACATATAAGGTGCACCATACAGGGTGTGACAGGAGGTCAGAGATGTACATAACTCCCACACTCATCTACCTTATAATGGTTACAGTACCACCTCACATATAAGGTGCACCATACAGGGTGTGACAGGAGGTCAGTGATGTACATAACTCCCACACTCATCTACCTTATAATGGTTACAGTACCACCTCACATATAAGGTGCACCATACAGGGTGTGACAGGGGGTCAGTGATGTACATAACTCCCACACTCATCTACCTTATAATGGTTACAGTACCACCTCACATATAAGGTGCGCCATACAGGGTGTGACAGGGGGTCAGTGATGTACATAACTCCCACACACCTCTACCTTATAGTGTTAGAGTACCACCTCACATATAAGGTGCACCATACAGGGTGTGACAGGTGATCAGTGATGTACATAACTCCCACACTCATCTACCTTATAGTGTTAGAGTACCACCTCACATATAAGGTGCACCATACAGGGTGTGACAGGAGGTCAGAGATGTACATAACTCCCACACTCATCTACCTTATAATGGTTACAGTACCACCTCACATATAAGGTGCACCATACAGGGTGTGACAGGAGGTCAGAGATGTACATACCTCTAACACTCATCTACCTTATAGTGTTAGAGTACCACCTCACATATAAGGTGCACCATACAGGGTGTGACAGGAGGTCAGTGATGTACATAACTCCCACACTCATCTACCTTATAGTGTTAGAGTACCACCTCACATATAAGGTGTGCCATACAGGGTGTGACAGGGGGTCAGTGATGTACATAACTCTAACACACCTCTACCTTATAATGGTAACAGTACCACCTCACATATAAGGTGCACCATACAGGGTGTGACAGGAGGTCAGTGATGTACATAACTCCCACACTCATCTACCTTATAATGGTTACAGTACCACCTCACATATAAGGTGCACCATACAGGGTGTGACAGGAGGTCAGAGATGTACATAACTCTAACACTCATCTACCTTATAATGGTTACAGTACCACCTCACATATAAGGTGCGCCATACAGGGTGTGACAGGGGGTCAGAGATGTACATAACTCTAACACACCTCTACCTTATAATGGTTACAGTACCACCTCACATATAAGGTGCACCATACAGGGTGTGACAGGAGGTCAGTGATGTACATAACTCCCACACTCATCTACCTTATAATGGTTACAGTACCACCTCACATATAAGGTGCGCCATACAGGGTGTGACAGGGGGTCAGTGATGTACATAACTCTAACACACCTCTACCTTATAATGGTTACAGTACCACCTCACATATAAGGTGCGCCATACAGGGTGTGACAGGGGGTCAGAGATGTACATAACTCTAACACTCATCTACCTTATAATGGTTATAGTACCACCTCACATATAAGGTGCACCATACAGGGTGTGACAGGAGGTCAGAGATGTACATAACTCCCACACTCATCTACCTTATAATGGTTACAGTACCACCTCACATATAAGGTGCGCCATACAGGGTGTGACAGGGGGTCAGTGATGTACATAACTCTAACACACCTCTACCTTATAATGGTAACAGTACCACCTCACATATAAGGTGCACCATACAGGGTGTGACAGGAGGTCAGTGATGTACATAACTCTAACACTCATCTACCTTATAATGGTTATAGTACCACCTCACATATAAGGTGTGCCATACAGGGTGTGACAGGGGGTCAGTGATGTACATAACTCCCACACTCATCTACCTTATAATGGTTACAGTACCACCTCACATATAAGGTGTGCCATACAGGGTGTGACAGGTGATCAGTGATGTACATAACTCCCACACTCATCTACCTTATAATGGTTACAGTACCACCTCACATATAAGGTGTGCCATACAGGGTGTGACAGGTGATCAGTGATGTACATAACTCCCACACTCATCTACCTTATAGTGTTAGAGTACCACCTCACATATAAGGTGCACCATACAGGGTGTGACAGGAGGTCAGTGATGTACATAACTCCCACACTCATCTACCTTATAATGGTTACAGTACCACCTCACATATAAGGTGCACCATACAGGGTGTGACAGGAGGTCAGTGATGTACATAACTCCCACACTCATCTACCTTATAATGGTTACAGTACCACCTCACATATAAGGTGCACCATACAGGGTGTGACAGGAGGTCAGTGATGTACATAACTCCCACACACCTCTACCTTATAATGGTTACAGTACCACCTCACATATAAGGTGCACCATACAGGGTGTGACAGGAGGTCAGAGATGTACATAACTCCCACACTCATCTACCTTATAATGGTTACAGTACCACCTCACATATAAGGTGCGCCATACAGGGTGTGACAGGGGGTCAGTGATGTACATAACTCCCACACACCTCTACCTTATAATGGTTAGAGTACCACCTCACATATAAGGTGCACCATACAGGGTGTGACAGGGGGTCAGTGATGTACATAACTCTAACACACCTCTACCTTATAATGGTTATAGTACCACCTCACATATAAGGTGCGCCATACAGGGTGTGACAGGGGGTCAGTGATGTACATAACTCTAACACACCTCTACCTTATAATGGTAACAGTACCACCTCACATATAAGGTGCACCATACAGGGTGTGACAGGGGGTCAGAGATGTACATAACTCCCACACTCATCTACCTTATAATGGTTACAGTACCACCTCACATATAAGGTGCACCATACAGGGTGTGACAGGAGGTCAGAGATGTACATAACTCCCACACTCATCTACCTTATAATGGTTACAGTACCACCTCACATATAAGGTGCACCATACAGGGTGTGACAGGAGGTCAGTGATGTACATAACTCCCACACTCATCTACCTTATAATGGTTACAGTACCACCTCACATATAAGGTGCACCATACAGGGTGTGACAGGGGGTCAGTGATGTACATAACTCCCACACTCATCTACCTTATAATGGTTACAGTACCACCTCACATATAAGGTGCGCCATACAGGGTGTGACAGGGGGTCAGTGATGTACATAACTCCCACACACCTCTACCTTATAGTGTTAGAGTACCACCTCACATATAAGGTGCACCATACAGGGTGTGACAGGTGATCAGTGATGTACATAACTCCCACACTCATCTACCTTATAGTGTTAGAGTACCACCTCACATATAAGGTGCACCATACAGGGTGTGACAGGAGGTCAGAGATGTACATAACTCCCACACTCATCTACCTTATAATGGTTACAGTACCACCTCACATATAAGGTGCACCATACAGGGTGTGACAGGAGGTCAGAGATGTACATACCTCTAACACTCATCTACCTTATAGTGTTAGAGTACCACCTCACATATAAGGTGCACCATACAGGGTGTGACAGGAGGTCAGTGATGTACATAACTCCCACACTCATCTACCTTATAGTGTTAGAGTACCTCCTCACATATAAGGTGTGCCATACAGGGTGTGACAGGGGGTCAGTGATGTACATAACTCTAACACACCTCTACCTTATAATGGTAACAGTACCACCTCACATATAAGGTGCACCATACAGGGTGTGACAGGAGGTCAGTGATGTACATAACTCCCACACTCATCTACCTTATAATGGTTACAGTACCACCTCACATATAAGGTGCACCATACAGGGTGTGACAGGAGGTCAGAGATGTACATAACTCTAACACTCATCTACCTTATAATGGTTACAGTACCACCTCACATATAAGGTGCGCCATACAGGGTGTGACAGGGGGTCAGAGATGTACATAACTCTAACACACCTCTACCTTATAATGGTTACAGTACCACCTCACATATAAGGTGCACCATACAGGGTGTGACAGGAGGTCAGTGATGTACATAACTCCCACACTCATCTACCTTATAATGGTTACAGTACCACCTCACATATAAGGTGCGCCATACAGGGTGTGACAGGGGGTCAGTGATGTACATAACTCTAACACACCTCTACCTTATAATGGTTACAGTACCACCTCACATATAAGGTGCGCCATACAGGGTGTGACAGGGGGTCAGAGATGTACATAACTCTAACACTCATCTACCTTATAATGGTTATAGTACCACCTCACATATAAGGTGCACCATACAGGGTGTGACAGGAGGTCAGAGATGTACATAACTCCCACACTCATCTACCTTATAATGGTTACAGTACCACCTCACATATAAGGTGCGCCATACAGGGTGTGACAGGGGGTCAGTGATGTACATAACTCTAACACACCTCTACCTTATAATGGTAACAGTACCACCTCACATATAAGGTGCACCATACAGGGTGTGACAGGAGGTCAGTGATGTACATAACTCTAACACTCATCTACCTTATAATGGTTATAGTACCACCTCACATATAAGGTGTGCCATACAGGGTGTGACAGGGGGTCAGTGATGTACATAACTCCCACACTCATCTACCTTATAATGGTTACAGTACCACCTCACATATAAGGTGTGCCATACAGGGTGTGACAGGTGATCAGTGATGTACATAACTCCCACACTCATCTACCTTATAATGGTTACAGTACCACCTCACATATAAGGTGTGCCATACAGGGTGTGACAGGTGATCAGTGATGTACATAACTCCCACACTCATCTACCTTATAGTGTTAGAGTACCACCTCACATATAAGGTGCACCATACAGGGTGTGACAGGAGGTCAGTGATGTACATAACTCCCACACTCATCTACCTTATAATGGTTACAGTACCACCTCACATATAAGGTGCACCATACAGGGTGTGACAGGAGGTCAGTGATGTACATAACTCCCACACTCATCTACCTTATAATGGTTACAGTACCACCTCACATATAAGGTGCACCATACAGGGTGTGACAGGGGGTCAGAGATGTACATAACTCCCACACTCATCTACCTTATAATGGTTACAGTACCACCTCACATATAAGGTGCACCATACAGGGTGTGACAGGAGGTCAGAGATGTACATAACTCCCACACTCATCTACCTTATAATGGTTACAGTACCACCTCACATATAAGGTGCACCATACAGGGTGTGACAGGAGGTCAGTGATGTACATAACTCCCACACTCATCTACCTTATAATGGTTACAGTACCACCTCACATATAAGGTGCACCATACAGGGTGTGACAGGGGGTCAGTGATGTACATAACTCCCACACTCATCTACCTTATAATGGTTACAGTACCACCTCACATATAAGGTGCGCCATACAGGGTGTGACAGGGGGTCAGTGATGTACATAACTCCCACACACCTCTACCTTATAGTGTTAGAGTACCACCTCACATATAAGGTGCACCATACAGGGTGTGACAGGTGATCAGTGATGTACATAACTCCCACACTCATCTACCTTATAGTGTTAGAGTACCACCTCACATATAAGGTGCACCATACAGGGTGTGACAGGAGGTCAGAGATGTACATAACTCCCACACTCATCTACCTTATAATGGTTACAGTACCACCTCACATATAAGGTGCACCATACAGGGTGTGACAGGAGGTCAGAGATGTACATACCTCTAACACTCATCTACCTTATAGTGTTAGAGTACCACCTCACATATAAGGTGCACCATACAGGGTGTGACAGGAGGTCAGTGATGTACATAACTCCCACACTCATCTACCTTATAGTGTTAGAGTACCACCTTACATATAAGGTGTGCCATACAGGGTGTGACAGGGGGTCAGTGATGTACATAACTCTAACACACCTCTACCTTATAATGGTAACAGTACCACCTCACATATAAGGTGCACCATACAGGGTGTGACAGGAGGTCAGTGATGTACATAACTCCCACACTCATCTACCTTATAATGGTTACAGTACCACCTCACATATAAGGTGCACCATACAGGGTGTGACAGGAGGTCAGAGATGTACATAACTCTAACACTCATCTACCTTATAATGGTTACAGTACCACCTCACATATAAGGTGCGCCATACAGGGTGTGACAGGGGGTCAGAGATGTACATAACTCTAACACACCTCTACCTTATAATGGTTACAGTACCACCTCACATATAAGGTGCACCATACAGGGTGTGACAGGAGGTCAGTGATGTACATAACTCCCACACTCATCTACCTTATAATGGTTACAGTACCACCTCACATATAAGGTGCGCCATACAGGGTGTGACAGGGGGTCAGTGATGTACATAACTCTAACACACCTCTACCTTATAATGGTTACAGTACCACCTCACATATAAGGTGCGCCATACAGGGTGTGACAGGGGGTCAGAGATGTACATAACTCTAACACTCATCTACCTTATAATGGTTATAGTACCACCTCACATATAAGGTGCACCATACAGGGTGTGACAGGAGGTCAGAGATGTACATAACTCCCACACTCATCTACCTTATAATGGTTACAGTACCACCTCACATATAAGGTGCGCCATACAGGGTGTGACAGGGGGTCAGTGATGTACATAACTCTAACACACCTCTACCTTATAATGGTAACAGTACCACCTCACATATAAGGTGCACCATACAGGGTGTGACAGGAGGTCAGTGATGTACATAACTCTAACACTCATCTACCTTATAATGGTTATAGTACCACCTCACATATAAGGTGTGCCATACAGGGTGTGACAGGGGGTCAGTGATGTACATAACTCCCACACTCATCTACCTTATAATGGTTACAGTACCACCTCACATATAAGGTGTGCCATACAGGGTGTGACAGGTGATCAGTGATGTACATAACTCCCACACTCATCTACCTTATAATGGTTACAGTACCACCTCACATATAAGGTGTGCCATACAGGGTGTGACAGGTGATCAGTGATGTACATAACTCCCACACTCATCTACCTTATAGTGTTAGAGTACCACCTCACATATAAGGTGCACCATACAGGGTGTGACAGGAGGTCAGTGATGTACATAACTCCCACACTCATCTACCTTATAATGGTTACAGTACCACCTCACATATAAGGTGCACCATACAGGGTGTGACAGGAGGTCAGTGATGTACATAACTCCCACACTCATCTACCTTATAATGGTTACAGTACCACCTCACATATAAGGTGCACCATACAGGGTGTGACAGGAGGTCAGTGATGTACATAACTCCCACACACCTCTACCTTATAATGGTTACAGTACCACCTCACATATAAGGTGCACCATACAGGGTGTGACAGGAGGTCAGAGATGTACATAACTCCCACACTCATCTACCTTATAATGGTTACAGTACCACCTCACATATAAGGTGCGCCATACAGGGTGTGACAGGGGGTCAGTGATGTACATAACTCTAACACACCTCTACCTTATAATGGTTACAGTACCACCTCACATATAAGGTGCGCCATACAGGGTGTGACAGGGGGTCAGAGATGTACATAACTCTAACACTCATCTACCTTATAATGGTTATAGTACCACCTCACATATAAGGTGCACCATACAGGGTGTGACAGGAGGTCAGAGATGTACATAACTCCCACACTCATCTACCTTATAATGGTTACAGTACCACCTCACATATAAGGTGCGCCATACAGGGTGTGACAGGGGGTCAGTGATGTACATAACTCTAACACACCTCTACCTTATAATGGTAACAGTACCACCTCACATATAAGGTGCACCATACAGGGTGTGACAGGAGGTCAGTGATGTACATAACTCTAACACTCATCTACCTTATAATGGTTATAGTACCACCTCACATATAAGGTGTGCCATACAGGGTGTGACAGGGGGTCAGTGATGTACATAACTCCCACACTCATCTACCTTATAATGGTTACAGTACCACCTCACATATAAGGTGTGCCATACAGGGTGTGACAGGTGATCAGTGATGTACATAACTCCCACACTCATCTACCTTATAATGGTTACAGTACCACCTCACATATAAGGTGTGCCATACAGGGTGTGACAGGTGATCAGTGATGTACATAACTCCCACACTCATCTACCTTATAGTGTTAGAGTACCACCTCACATATAAGGTGCACCATACAGGGTGTGACAGGAGGTCAGTGATGTACATAACTCCCACACTCATCTACCTTATAATGGTTACAGTACCACCTCACATATAAGGTGCACCATACAGGGTGTGACAGGAGGTCAGTGATGTACATAACTCCCACACTCATCTACCTTATAATGGTTACAGTACCACCTCACATATAAGGTGCACCATACAGGGTGTGACAGGAGGTCAGTGATGTACATAACTCCCACACACCTCTACCTTATAATGGTTACAGTACCACCTCACATATAAGGTGCACCATACAGGGTGTGACAGGAGGTCAGAGATGTACATAACTCCCACACTCATCTACCTTATAATGGTTACAGTACCACCTCACATATAAGGTGCACCATACAGGGTGTGACAGGAGGTCAGTGATGTACATAACTCCCACACTCATCTACCTTATAATAGTTACAGTACCACCTCACATATATAAAGACCATCCTGCATAGAAGACACACCCTGAGTACAAGAACATCCTATAAGACGCTGTCGCATACCCGTAAAACCCAGGTCACAGGCCAATCTTTTTTTTTTATTTTTGGTCAAAATCGGGATCTAACCTTTTGCAAAAGTCTACCCCCCGCTTTTGACCGGGGTTTTATTACTATGGATTATAAAGAAAAGTGTTAAAATATTACCCTAAAATCGGCTTACAACTTTTTCCCAAACTCTACCCCTGGCTTATGACTGCAGTAGGCTTTTGAGCGGGGATTTACGGTAGTACAAAGTTCTTGTACATAAGGTGCATCCCAAACTATTGCTGCTTGATAAAGGCGCATTAGTGTTCAATCCTTAAATGAAAGCAGCCCGTTATACGCAGGGTTTTACGCTTCATGGGGTCAGGGATGTGATACGCTCACACCCCGGGCTCATACACCGCTATACAAGGTGCACCTCTCGTGTATAAGCCACACCCCTTCTCAAGCTGATCCTATAAGGTGCACCTTGGTCTGTGTAAGCCACACTCCTACTCAAGCTGATCCTATAAGGTGCACCTTGGTCTGTGTAAGCCACACCCCTTCTCAAGCTGATCCTATAAGGTGCACCTTGGTCTCTATAAGCCACACCCCTACTCAAGCTGATCCTATAAGGTGCACCTTGGTCTCTATAAGCCACACCCCTACTCAAGCTGATCCTATAAGGTGCACCTTGGTCTATAAGCCACGCCCCTACTCAAGCTGATCCTATAAGGTGCACCTTGGTCTCTATAAGCCACACCCCTACTCAAGCTGATCCTATAAGGTGCACCTTGGTCTATAAGCCACGCCCCTACTCAAGCTGGTCCTATAAGGTGCACCTTGGTCTCTATAAGCCACACCTCTACTCAAGCTGATCCTATAAGGTGCACCTTGGTCTCTATAAGCCACACCCCTACTCAAGCTGATCCTATAAGGTGCACCTTCGTCTCTATCAGCCACACCCCTACTCAAGCTGGTCCTATAAGGTGCACCTTGGTCTGTGTAAGTACGCCCCTACTCAAGCTGATTCTATAAGGTGCACCTTGGTCTGTGTAAGTACGCCCCTACTCAAGCTGATCCTTTAAGGTGCACCTTGGTCTGTGTAAGCCACACCCCTACTCAAGCTGATCCTATAAGGTGCACCTTGGTCTCTATCAGCCACACCCCTACTCAAGCTGGTCCTATAAGGTGCACCTTGGTCTGTGTAAGTACGCCCCTACTCAAGCTGATTCTATAAGGTGCACCTTGGTCTGTGTAAGTACGCCCCTACTCAAGCTGATCCTTTAAGGTGCACCTTGGTCTGTGTAAGCCACACCCCTACTCAAGCTGATCCTATAAGGTGCACCTTGGTCTCTATCAGCCACACCCCTAGTCAAGGTGGTCCTATAAGGTGCAACTTGGTCTGTGTAAGTACGCCCCTACTCAAGCTGATCCTATAAGGTGCACCTTGGTCTCTATAAGCCACACCCCTACTCAAGCTGATCCTATAAGGTGAACCTTGGTCTCTATAAGCCACACCCCTACTCAAGCTGATCCTATAAGGTGCACCTTGGTCTCTATAAGCCACACCCCTACTCAAGCTGATCCTATAAGGTGCACCTTGGTCTCTATAAGCCACACCCCTACTCAAGCTGATCCTATAAGGTGCACCTTGGTCTCTATAAGCCACACCTCTACTCAAGCTGATCCTATAAGGTGCACCTTGGTCTCTATAAGCCACACCCCTACTCAAGCTGATCCTACAAGGTGCACCTTGGTCTGAATAAGCCACACCCCTACTCAAGCTGATCCTATAAGGTGCACCTTGGTCTCTATAAGCCACACCCCTACTCAAGCTGATCCTATAAGGTGCACCTTGGTCTCTATAAGCCACACCTCTACTCAAACTGATCCGATAAGGTGCACCTTGGTCTCTATAAGCCACACCCCTACTCAAGCTGATCCTATAAGGTGCACCTTGGTCTATAAGCCACGCCCCTACTCAAGCTGATCCTATAAGGTGCACCTTGGTCTCTATAAGCCACACCCCTACTCAAGCTGATCCTGTAAGGTGCAGTTTGGCTCTGTGTAAGCTGTAGGTTTTACACAATACCTCGAGTCCATACCTCACCTTTTAGCTACTCTAGTGCTGATCTGTAGTATTACCGTAAATTCTCTCGTGTAAGCCGCTACCAAAACCCAAATCAAAATGAGGCTTATAGGAGCAGCCCAAAGTCTGGATGCGGCTTGATATAGGAGGGTATTTAATCTTATAGAACAGTATAAAACCTTCACTTTCCAAGCCTTGGATGAGACTTATACCTTCTTCCAAAGTCGGGGGTGCGGCTTATACGAGAGAATTTATGGTATATCTTCGCAAATAGACACACCCTGAGTTATTTATTTAAGTTAAGTAAACATGAGTTTTGGTTATGCAAGCTCTACTCCGAGATGGCCGGTACGCTGCACTAATGCAGCTCTGGTGAGTTACCTGGACTACATTGGTGCATCATGATGACAAAGGCACCATGCAGTAAAGGGTTTGTGTGGCAGACCGTTCACATTGATGACTGTGGTAATGGAAACATGTGTATTGGGGTGAGATGGGGTCTGTGGGTTAGCTGTGTGTGTTGGGGGAGGGTGGATGGGGTATAGGGGAGGGGTGGGGTTCCATGGGAGTGAGTTTTGGTTAACACCATTGAGGTCATATTAATAGTGAGAGAACTACATTACACACTATTTGATGGATGAATGCATTGGTGTGCGTAGATATGCACTAGACCCATAGAGGAGACAAAAGATAATCAGACCCTATCAACAGTGTTTCTGAAATGAAGCTGGTATGTCGGAAAAAGCCATTGTAGGGCCTTTGGATGCATGTCAGAATGGCCTGTCAGAATGGCTTGTCAGAATGGCCTGCCAGGATCTCAGCTTTCTATTAATTATGAATTCTTTTTTTTTTAAATCGGCCTATTAGAAGCTAAGTTAGAACAATTTTTAGTGAATTTGCTTCCTATGCTAACATTTTCTTAGTAACAATGAAGTTTGTATGGGTGCATTAAGTTTTCAATAGTCATGGGGCCTGCGTGAGAGGAAAATGGCCTGCGTAAGGTGCTGCTATATAGGCCATTTTGGCCTGCATTGATAAAAAGTTTTCAGCAACACTGTATCAAATTATCAAAATGGGCTATGGCACTTTTGGGAGCCCCTACATAATACGTGCAGGAAGACATGATGCCAAGAGTGGACTATGGGGGGGGGGTGGACTATGGGGAGGGGGGTGGTATGGGTATACTGGGGTAAGGGTACATGACAGTATTAGGGACACAGTCCATATGGCGTATAGAAGGGTGGCAAACAATAGAGTACCCTCAATATGTGAGTTAACCCTAGAAGGGGCGCACAGTGTCTCCAGGAACCCCCTTTTTTTTGGCTATTTGACAGTCCCCTATAAAGCAGCTGAATATTTACAGCCCCATAATTTCAAGAAGTCAAATAACAACCACCCTTTTTGGGGATATCTTCCATTTGACATAGGGTTTCATAGCTCTGGGATGGTTCTATGCAATATAAATTAGATTCCAGACTTTGGATAATAGAACAGTTTGTTATTGTATCGAGGCACGTAAGGCCAGGGTTGCATTCATGCATGACATCAATAATGACCACCAAAGCGCATCATGATGCATTAAGTTAGTAGGTGGTCCCTAAAAAGTTAAGGCCACACCAAAAAAATAACTTGGTCTACGGATCGCCCTCTCCATGTTTTTGGAAATACAAATTATAAAACGATCTTGTCTAAGGATTTTGCTCGCTTCACCTTCTACAAGTTTTCTCTTTGTGATGTTTGGCAAATTCTTTTTTTTTTGAGAAATTTTTTTCCCTCGCCTCACTTTTCCAGCAAGGGATCGATGCTTTGGACGCCAAAAAAATTCTTTAATAGAAAAAAAAATTTGCTCGCTCGCACCATTTCTTCAAAACCAAAATCCGTAGAACAACTTATTGTTTTGGTGTGGCCTAAGGGCCGCTGATGCATTAATGCAGCATGCCCATTGGTCTTAATGATACATGAATGCAAAATGGGGCTGATGTGATAGAGGGTGTCACAGAACAGGGAGGTAAAAACATGGTGTTAATGTATGGGAATGGTGCCAGACATGTCGGACCTGGGACGGACAGCCATATACCATATATACCATGCCTTCTCTGGTATGTAATATATAGATAGAACTAAACGACCGTGATGTACGAGGTGGCCGATCCACCACGAGGGAGTTGTCTCCCCCAAGGGCATTAGCCCGAGGGGGAGACAACTCCCGAGGGGTGGATCGGCCACCGAGGACACCAGGGGAGTTTAGTTCTATATTTATTTTATGTTTTTAGAGGGTTTAATTAACTGAAAATTAGCAAAATCCGTTACCGTAGTTCACCACACGAGCGCCGGTCCGCCATTTTGAATGTTTACACGCAGCCAGAACGAGGCTACGCTGTGGTGGATCGGCACACGTTACGCCACTCGGGGTGTGCGGATCGGCCCTGCAATGCTATCTCTATGGGAAGAAGTTATTCACATAAAATAAAAGACACAGTCGGACATGTATACTATTGGGGCTTAAACCATTCCTGTCACAGATAATTATTGGACGTGTAGGGGCACGGTTTAGTAATAGTGTTCATGGCTTACGGGTTGCCTAGGTTCTGAGTGGAGCGGCCTTTCGGGTTGAGAGCCTGGTACGCCCGGCGGGTGGTGGCAGCACCGCCCTCCGGGCTGCGGGGGTTAAACACGAGAGGTCGCTACCCAACCCCTGTGGCTATATAATAGTCGGGTCGGACCCTAGGACGAGAGAGTCCTACCATATTCCATAGGAATAACATCAGAACGTACTGACTCCGAGATCTTACCTGGTAGTCATAAGTCCGAGCTTTCCGAACACCCTCTCGACCATACGGAATCTATTTAGCTCCCTGTAACTTAGGATACTGAATAAATACTTGTTGCCTTTTGAAACCGGATATACTCGTATTCGTGATCCTTTCCGAACCATCGACGGTCATACATTACACTGGTGCCATGACCAGGATTCGGTTTTCGGAAGTGCGCAGCCCTGTCTGAACAAGACGAGGACCAGTATCCGGAAGGCGGGTCCCTGGGAAGCCATGGTACCCCGGGTCCAGCCTATCAGGAGTATAGGGATCCATCTCGGAATGAGGCCGAGACATTGGATTCCGGAAGTGAGGTTTCCACGATAGGGTTGGACGTCACAACGGACGACCATCCGATAGCGCCGGCTAACCAAACCGTGCCTAACATCAGATCATCAGACTTATTGAGAGATGGGGATTCCAGTAGTCCCATCACTCTGACCCAAGTACCCGGCAGTGAACCACGAGGACCGGGAAGAGATCCGATTCACCTTGTGCCATTAGCTGGTCAAGGAGTTTTTTTGAACCACCTAAATACGGCACTCCTTTCTGAATCCATTTTCAATCCCGGTGGATCCAGTCAACCGGCTCCTGTGAGCGGGACGCCCTCGGATAGATACCGGGAAGAAAGGAACAATTATGAATCGGACAGACTAGCTCATGCGGAATGGAGGCGGATGAGCGCTCAGGAGAAGTCCAGGGTTGAAAAACTACTGGAATATCAGAAGAAAGAGGGTGAGCGAAGACAAAATAAGATCAAGGAATTTGAAAGAGAGATCGAAGATCTCCAAGACGAAATTGGGATTTTGAATAAAAGTAAGGGACTATTAGGACGTACCACTGAAACCTTGGAACAAGAGGTGGATACCCATCGTACTCGACTCCGGGAGCTCGGGGCTATGATTGACGGTAAGAAAGCCGAGTATAAAAGGTATGAGAAGGATGTCGAGGAAATCGGAATGCAGCTGAGTCTGGCTACCTCCACCTTGGAAACCAAGACTTCAGAGCATGACGAGACCCTAGGGCAATACCGAATGGGGCTAAATATTGCCAGTACGCGCCTTGCTGAGTTAGAAAAACAAATCGAAGCTCAACATGAGGTCTATGAGAAAAATCGGAAAACTATAGAGAAACAACAGAAAGAACATGTGGCCCTCCGGGAGCAGCACATTCAGGAAAACGATCGATTGATTACTGACATTCAGGATAACAATCGGGAGTTGTACCAGGAGAGGGATGACCTTATATATGAAATTACAAAGCTAAGAATGATGCAGGAAGGATCTGATGATTCCGGTGAAGAAGGACCGGATTGTGTGGAATCAGATGAGAATGAGAAAGCATTGGAGGAGCCCGACATCAGTGGTATCCCACGGGATGGCGAGGAGGAAGGTCCACCGATCACCTCTACCCCAAAACCCATTCTGAAGAAGGGGTATGACCCCTTTGTGAATAATCAGGCCACCCGGAATGTCGTAGGAGACAAATACGTTCCCGGTAAGGATAGGAATGTCCGGCTAAGTGTGGGTCAAAGGGATGCTACCTTCACCACTGATGGTGAATATCAGTATATTGACACCAGGGGGCCAGCCACGACCCCTAGTCAATTAAGTCCCACCCCTCCAGGGGGCGCTGGTGAACTGGGTGACATATCTGACCAGTTACAGGACAGCAGCCACTCTATTCCGAACGATCAGACCTATAGGGTGGATAATCAGACGTGTAGCCAAACCAACACGGATCAGAATAATAACCATACCCCTTGTGACAGAGGGACCCATCACACAGGCGCTCAGGCCCCTGGAGGTACGGGATCCCAACCCGGTATGAATACAGGGTATGGATTCACTTTCTGGAACAGTCCGAACAACAACCATTCGGGATCCGGTGGTCCGGGATCTAATGGATCTGGTGGGGGTGGTAGGAAAACCAAGGATCAGAAGATGTTGGATTGGAGTCTGGAGCAATGTACCCGATTGAAAAGTAGGGAGATTTCAGCTAAGAAGAATCAGATCGAGACTAAGTCTTTCGATGGGTCAGAACCGTGGAAAGATTGGTTTTCGGACTTCACGGACGATCGCGAGGTAGATGGATACGATGAAGACGAATCCTTACCTATATTGGTAAGATGTCTGAAGAAGGGACCAGGTAGGATTGCCGTGGATCATTGGAGAGAGCAGTATAGGAATAGAGGAACATACGCTCAGCTAGTCGAGATTGGCAGTTCCTATCTCGGGAACATAGTGTCGGAGGACCCGATGACTCAGTATAGGAAGAGAATTCAGAAGCCGGGAGAATCGGTTCAGGTTTATGGATTGGAACGTCAGATACTACTACGGAAGGCTAGACCTAACCTGGTAATGGATGACGACTATGTGAGTGATGAATTGATCTCACACTTCGTACGAGGATTACGAGAAAAAGACCACCAGGACTGTGCTTACCGAGCATGGGGTCCGGGTGCGACTATGAAGACGTTATGTGATGCCATAGCCAATTTGAATAAGAAGAAAACTTTTCTTTCCGGATTTGTCCCTAGGGAAACTGCCAGTATGGTAATCCCTGATCTGAAACCAGTAATTCCTACTGCAGCAGCCGCTGTCGCGGAAACTGAAACTGAATATGAGGTAGTAGAGTATGAAGAAGAAGATGGTACAATCTCAGCGCTGAGGTTCCCTAAGAATGCTAAGAAGTTTATTCCCAGGAGGTCCTTTACTACTCAACAAAGGCGGGGAGTTCCCGAGAGTCATGATAAGAATGTTTCCAAACCTAAGGAAACTAAAGTTAAGAAGGATGAGGGTGGGCCATCTGGAAACCTAGATATGAAGAGCATGATGGAAGCTATGCTGAAGTCTTTCCGGGAGGACCTTGAAGGTCACCGATATAGAAGACCGAGGTATGATAAGTCCAGGATCAGATGTTATCGCTGTCAGAAAATGGGTCATGTAGCCTATGAATGCCGACCTGCTGAGCCAGTTCCCCGGAATATGTCAGCAGTTGAGGAGATAGAACCTAATTCGGAAAATTAAGTAGGGTTGAGGATGAGGCGAATTGCTCAACCCGGAAACTAGTTGTATGCCAGAGTACTGTCCCTGATAAACCATCTGATGAATCCGAAATGACTACACCCGGGGAGGAGGGATCCGAGACTGATCCCCTCGCCCCTCCTATGGCCGGGGACTCCAACAAAAGTAAGGACACTAAGTTAGTAATAACAGAAAGTACACGCGTTGGAGAAGAGGAAGAGTGGATAGAGGTATTCACACGTGTATGTGCAGCACACCTTCCCCCGAACCATCCATGTCTGGAGCATCTGAAAGACCATGGATTGGATCTCGGCATTTCGGAAGATTTCGATAGGTTTACCGGAAACCCTTCCCCCCTGGGAGGTAGGAGATAGTATGTGTCTGTTACGACCCAGGGTAGGACTGGGGAATTTTTGGTCGATACGGGGGCTAGCCACTCGATGATCTGCAATAAGTTCTACAGCCTCTTGCCGGACAAGAGTGAAAACCTCATAAAGGGGGTAAACGCTTGTACGGCCGATGGGACCCGTATGCAGGTTCTTGGTAGAACATTTATGAAGGCATCTATTGGTGGGAAGGAGTATGTGCTCTCTCCTACTATAGCCAATATGAACGATGACGGGATACTTGGATTGGACTTCGCGAGCCTTTTTGAGGCCGAACTGAACCCATGTAGTGGAAAGTTGAGAATCCGGAAGCCCTACGACATCCAAGTGAAGTGTGTACTAAGACAGATAAGTGCCATAGCGAGCGTAGTGGATACAGTAAAGATATCCCCGGGTGTCTCCTGCGATGTACTCTGTACTTCAGATAGGAACTTGAAAGACCAAGAAGAGTATTTGAGCCAGATGTGATTCAATTAGCCAGCATTGGCCTTGAATCAGTAGACACTTTGGTAGGAAATCCATTCTGGAATGTACTGCCAGTGATGAACCGAAGCGATAGGACCATCTACCTGCAGAAGGGATCCAGACTTGGGTCCTTGACGCTGATAAATGGAGTACGAGAGGATATTCGGGAACCCGAACGTAAATTGTTCGGGAAGGAGAAAATGAATATGGAATTGGATAATTTAATAGATGAATCCTCTCTGGAGAACAGTTATCAGAAGATGGAAGTTCGGAATCTGATGCGGAAATATAAGGGCGCCTTTGGCTACTCTGGTGGTCCTTTGGGCCGGAATGATAAGGTACTACACCATATCGACACCGGAGAGGCGGAGCCTTTCAAGATTCCGTATCGCCGATTACCACTTAAAAAGAAAATCATCTGTGAAAATGAGATAATAGATCAATTGGAAAAAGGAGTGATTGTGCCTAGTACCAGTCCTTGGTCAAGTCCAGTCGTCATGACCACTAAGAAGGATGGAAGCATTCGCTTCTGTGTGGATTATAGGAAATTAAACGGATTAACTAAGAAAAACTCATACCCTCTGCCCAGGGTTGACGAAACCTTAGATGCCCTGGGAGGGAATGATTGGTTCTGCACCCTGGATCTTCAATCCGGGTATTGGCAGATCGGAATGGAGCCCAAGGACATAGAGAAGACAGCGTTTTCCAGTCACCTAGGCCTGTTCGAATATAGGGTTATGCCCTTTGGATTATGTAACGCACCTGCTACCTTCGAAGCCATGATGGAAACTCTCCTGAGTGATCTATTATGGAAGAAATGTCTAGTATATCTAGACGATGTAATTGTCTTCGGAAAGACATTCCGAGAATGTTTAAATAATCTGGAGGAAGTGATCAATAGGATAGTGTCCAATGGATTACGTCTGAAACCTAAGAAATGTAAATTATTTCAGAAGGCCATTACGTACCTCGGTAGGATTATATCCACAGAGGGGATTAAGGCTGATCCGGAAAAAGTAGAGAGCGTCCAGGACTGGGAAAGACCAACAACTGCCAAGCAGGTGCGATCTTTTCTGGGGTTCTGTAGTTACTACAGAGACTTCATTCCGGGATACTCCCGAGTGAGTTTTCCGATGCAGAGCATTGCCCATTGGACGCCTGGGAGAACTCGGGAACCATTCCCATGGGGTAATGATCAGGAGGAATCTTTTAGGAAACTAAAATCCCTATTTACGGATACCCCGGTATTAAAATACCCAACCCCATCAGATCACTTCATATTGGATACGGATGCTAGTAATGACAGCATTGGAGCCGCACTATCCCAGGTCCAGGATGGTGTGGAAGTCCCGATCGCATTTGCTAGCAACACTCTGAATAAGGCCCAACGGAATTATTGCACCACCAAGAGGGAACTTCTGGCTGTGGTGGTGTATACTAAGAAATTTAAACATTTTTTATGGGGATCTGATTTTACGCTAAGAACTGACCATTCGTCTCTCCGATGGCTCCTTAATTTCAAGGATGCAGAGGGGATGATAGGCAGATGGTTGGCGCACCTTTCGGAATTCGGGTTGGAGCATAGCCAGATCCAACATAGGTCGGGGAAGAAGCACACTAATGCGGACGCCCTATCTAGGAAGCCAATTCGGAAATGTGGTCGAGAGAGTTGTGACGATTGCGGACAGCATAACGCCGTGATCACTGCCGCGCATATGCCACTCCGGGACTATCCGGGAACTTTAATAGAATGGTCACCAGAGATCATTCGCAAGTTCCAGGGAAAAGACCCCATTACCAAGAAACTCCTGGAAACAGTTCCGTTAGGGATCAAACCTGTCCGTCCTGCTATCAGTATGGAGAACAGGGAAATGAGAAGACTACTAGCCCAATGGACCGAGCTAGAGGTCAGAGATGGAATCTTATGTAGGTGGAAAATTAGTCCGACTAAAAAGATCCTTCAGATTGTTATTCCGAGCGCTATGCGTCAGGATATTATGTATTACTGCCATGGCCACGTGACAAGTGGTCATTTCGGAAAGAGTAGATCTCTGGAAAGACTTACCCGGAGATACTACTGGCCGGGAATGAGTGGAGATCTACTAAGGTGGATCGCCACTTGTCCCGAATGTTGTAAGAATAAACCCAGGGAAGGGTTAGGGAAGAACCCATTGGTTCAGGAATTATTCGGCGTACGCTTCGCCAGGATTGCAATCGACATCATTAGCGGGTTTAATACAACCCCTAGAGGTAACACTTGCATGATGGTTGTTTGCGACTACTATACGAAATATACAAAAGTATTCCCTCTGAAAGATCACAAAGCCATCACTTGTGCGGAAGCCTTCGTGAGAGGTTGGGTGTTGCAATACGGGGTCCCCCTAATGCTCCACAGTGATCAGGGAAGGGAATTTGAATCAGAATTGTTTCAGGAAATGTGCAAGTACTTAGCTATCTGCAAGACGCACACTAATCCGTACCGACCCCAGTCGGACGGCTTAGTAGAACGGTTCAATAGAACTCTTCTACAAGTTCTGAAACCATTAGTGAATAAATATCAGGATGATTGGGATATCCAATGTGATTTCGTAGTGCATGCATATAATAGCACGGTGCATGCTTCTACTAATTGCACTCCGAACATGTTGGTTTATGGTGAAGAGATCTGCCGGCATAATGCCGGCAGATCTAGTATATGGGGTAATCGGAATAAGTCCTGAAACCCCGTGTTCGATTATGTTTGTAGAATCCTTACGGGATAACTTTAAGAAAGCTTATGAACTAGTTCGGAATCAGTTAGAGAAATCAGCGAAATGGCAGAAGGTGGGCTATGACACTGGACTGAAACCTAGATTTTTCAGGGTGGGAGATAGAGTCCTTAGATTCTACAAACCCCTGGATAGATTGAAAGTAGTGTCTAGCTGGGATGGCCCACACGTCATAACTCAGATAATTTCGGAAACCACTTGCTTTATAAGAGATCTGTACGGGAACGTACGATGGTGTCATGTCGAAGTATTAAGACCGTACAGAGGTAGGGAGTTAGCTGAAGAAATGTACGGGATAGGCCCGAATGCTATGGAATTACCAGAGGTTGTTGACTTACCTGAGTTAAGCGAATCTCCGGGCGTAGAGGATCGGAATGGAGATATAGAAAAACCTGTAAAAGAAGTAAAAAGGAATAAGAAGAAACCAAAGAGGATGCCGATGGTTGGCACTCGAAGGTGAAGAAAACGTAAGAAGAATGTAACTGAATCGAATGAGAATGATGCTAAGAATAAAAAAGTCTCGGCAGGAGTAGGGAGGACAAAGCGGACCGGGAACCCAAAGGCTAGATTGGATCTCGGGAATGGAGCAGAGTCCCCCAACGCTAAAAATAGAACTATTAAGGAGGGCGTTCGCCGTAGTGCTAGGATTGCTCAGAGAAGCGGTGTTACCTAAACAAGCCCACCAATAGGTTCTAATAAGTATTGAATCCTGAAACACAACGATGTATAGTCCTGTTTTTATGTATGTCTCACTTTTAAATGTTTGTGTTGTTACTTGTTATGACAGAGAGGGGTGTCAACTATGTTGACAGCACCTTCGGGATGCTCGTCAGATTGCAATGAAACCGCTCTAACCTGCTCTGTTGTCGGCTCCTTGAGGTTCCAGTGGGTAATGGACGGATTAATCCGACGTACCGGCATAAGGCTATACGTATTCTCCATGTGTACTCCAGATGATATCGAGCCGGGAAGACAATATGAGCTCTGACAGACCGTTTTGTTTACGAGTGCGTGGAAAGCACATGGCACCGCGTGACCCAATTAACCGGAACGAGGGTATAACCCTTGACCTCGGGTTTGGGGGTTTCTCGCCTGATGTGACGCCATCTTGTTTAATCAAGCGCCTACGCCGAGGAAACTCGACGTGCTTGATTTTGCTCGGTAGCTTTTCCCTGCTGTAAGCGTTATATTCTGATAAATACAAACACTAACTAAGATTATAAGGTCGAAGAGTACCTCGTAGTACGACTGAGACCAGTCTACAAGTCCGAATTTCCGTCTAAATGGCGGAAAAGATGTTGTCTGAACCCAGTATGGAGGTGGATATGGAGGACCGTTCGGGAATGAGCCCAATCCATCCCGAGGAAGAAGCAATTCTGGAGGATAGGGAAGCAGCAAACACGCTGGTACGTCTGGATCTGAACACTAGTGGAGTGGGAACGTCGGAGATGCCTCCACCCCCCTCCCCAGTAAAATCCGTACTTTCAGAATCAACTGAATCCATGATGGACCCCCCGGAAAATCATGGTAAGATTGACTATACGTTGGGAAGCATCGCGTGGCCGAACGGTGATACGATCTTCATTGAGAAAGAATACATCTGGAATCCGAAAACATCAAAACCGGAAAAGATTCCTGAGATGTGGAGGAACTTAATTAAGAAAGCAATCCCTGAGGATTTATCCATTCCGGACATATGGTTACTAAACTATATGGATTTCGCTACAGGTATGAGTGTGAACAATGAGTTCTTCCGTACGGTGTCTTACGTTAAGGACAAGTGGGGCCGGGAACACCCGGAAGCCACCGTTGAGGAGCATGCGTTCCTGTTCTGGTACGGGATGCAGCCATCGCGAAACCCACCGAGCCCTGTTAAGATTGATTCAGGATCAGATCATATGGATATCGATGATGGATGTGAAACTGGGGGAGAGGCTACGGCTAAGCCTACCCGCAGGAGATCTTCCACCTCTTCCGAAAATCTTTCCGAGACCGAGCTGCGCGCTGAAGACAGCCGGATCGAAAGAGAAAACGTAAGAATGCAATCAGAATCTGAAGAGAAGTTGGAACAACAAGAGGAAGTATTAAGAAAACAAAGGGAAAAATTAGCTTAAATAAGTACCGGGCAGAGTGCATTGGTAGAAGACACCAAAGCCCGGATGCAGGCCCGGGTAACCACGAAGGGCACTGTTAAGGAAAAGGAAGGTTGGAAGCAAAGTATGACTAAGAAGGCAAAAGCGCTGGTTAAGAGAAAAGAGAAGGAGGAGAGACAGAAGCTTAATAAGCAGGAAAAGATGGGTAAGAAGTTGGAAGAAAAAGAATCCGAAGACGAGGCAAGTCATGTAGTGGCATCTACGAGTCCGAAGCCAACTGGTGCCATTCCGAAGACCCCGGTGGTTCCGAAACCTGTGGCTTCCGGCTCACAGGATACCACAGAGTCGGATACGTGGGATTGGTCTACCGACATAGACCATCCCGAGTTATATGATGACGAGGGAGCACCCACCCTCGATGAGAAGAAAATATGGAATAATGTTAGGAGTGGGTTCAAGCAATTGATTCCCAAATCTCTGGAAGAGTGTAAACGAAACACTCGGTACTACAGTTGTCCTCCGTTCATTAACATGGATGGGGAGCAAGATGATGAAGAGTGGATGAGGTACACTCGTCAGGACCGGAATCCGAATTACTTCTACGTTAACTGGGTCGAACAGACCATCGACAACCGGAATAAGGAGTATTACGATTTCGATGCCTACTGTAAGATCAAGTGGGCCATCGACAGTTGGGATAAGGAAACCAACACCACCTGTCCGTTTATCATCTGTGCTAGGGGAAGTGATGAACCTGAAAAGTTCAGCTCCCATATGAGATTCATCCGTCACATAGTTGAGGAACATATGCACCATCACCCGGTGTATATGTGTTATATGAACAAAGGTAGGAACAGCGCCATCTGTTCCGGAATAACCACGGTCCGTAAGAGTGAGCTGGTTCGACATCTGAAAGATGAACACCAGATCGGTGTGAAAGCAGCCCTGAAGGCAGCCTTGGATTTGCACAAGCTTCTGATCGATAAGTGGGACTCCTGGAAGAAAACCAACTTCCGGAGTCTGAACTCTAAAGTCAGTAAATTGTGTGAAGTCGAAACGCACGCCAATTCCAAACTGGAGGCAGCGTTTCATCTGAACTACACCGCGGGTAGATTAAGAATTACTAACAAACAGTTCGGAGAGATGAGGGAGTACCGGGGCGACAGCGCCTATCGGGACTCTAGTAAGGCCACATCCGCAAAACGTATGAAGCCACAACCGGGTAAGATTTCATTCCGTGGAATCCAACGCCCGGCACCTGAGCGTAGGGATCGCAATCGGGAATCACAGTCTCCCCTGTCTGCATTGAGAGGCGCTGCCCCACCTGTGTTCGATGTGAATAAGGATAAAGATAAGGACTTCCCGGCAATGGGACCATCCGGGCCTGAGACCCAGACCCTTAGCCAACGGGGTAGGGAACGGCCCACTGGTATCGGAAGGGGAACACCCAAATCTGCATCTTCGGAAAACCGAACTGTCGGAAACTGGGCTAAGCCAGCCCCACCACCTGTCGGGAATGGCAGGGGTGTCACGATCTCCACTTCCCAGGGAGACGTGGCATCCTCTTCTGTAACATCTGGAAGTCTGTCTGAAAACCCCAGACGTCGGAAACACTCTGGATCATCTGACTATTCCGAACGGGAACCACTGCCAACCCGGAGTTCGTATATTCAGGACCCAGTCAATTATGACATTGCGGACATTTCTGCGGAAAGTTTTCAGATACAAAAGAGCTGTATGATCGACTGGCAAAAACGTCATCACCCACTATCCGTAGAATACCTGCAAAATGTTGTAGGTTCGGTAATGCATATGACTGAGGCAATCCAATCTCTGGAAATAAGTCGGATTGAATCAGAACGAGATATCGAACATAAGGAAAAGATGAAGCAATTAGAAACCCAAGAGGCACGTCAGAAGAAAGCTGCGGAATTCTGGACTGTTGAGGTTGCTAAGGCCAGGAGCGAGGTAGATTTCCTGAATCAGAAGTTTTTTGAAGCTTTCGGAAAGAGACTGTCTGATTGGGATGGCACTCGCCGTGAAGCTAAGGATATGATCGATGAACAGATCGCTCTGTATGGGTTAGAACCTGAGAAACCCAAGGATTCCGAAAGTAAATAAGTACGATAGGATTAATCTGTATATTTCTGATTTCTTTAATAAATACGTTCTAACATTAACCTGAACGGTATGATGAGTGCTGACCTGGATTGGATACGATGGCTGGTAGCAGATGATTACGATACGCGGACTCCACTATGAAAAGGCCCAACACGACCGGAATGGACATTCCAGACCCTAGGAAATGGACGATCCCGTACTTAGACTCTGAAAGGTCCCGAGAGGCCCTGAGCTAGTACCACCACACCACGATATCAAGACGATGGGACGGCCATACGTTCGGAAAACTTCATAGGTGATATGAAAACTACGTTATCACTTAATTTTATATTTGTACAGTTTCCTGCTACACTGGTAGGTTACTATTTAATTAAACTACATATATCTGGCAGTTGTTAAGACCAGATCATTAACACCACTATGTGTTCAAAATTATATGTGTTTTTCCGGTGCTACAGATGTGTAAAAATTATTTACAAATGTTATTAATAGTATTCACATATCATACTTACCAAGGTATCCTAGGTTAATCATTAAATACACGTACTCTAACTTAAATCTGTATTGTAACCATAACTATCGAGTACTTAGAAATTTTTTGTTGTTGTTATTTCCGAACCTAAAGGTTAAATATGTTACTTTTACCAACCCGTATGGGTTCAACCCTAAATATGATATTTACTTATTAATTAGTTTGGATAGTCAAACCAATACTCCAGGTTAGCATAGTATATATGGAAGCAGTTGTATTAAGTCTTTCATCTCATATTGTATAAACTATGATGATCAAACAACTGAAACTCTATATGTACTGTGTAAATAATAACACTTAAACAAACATCTAATTAGATGTATTTATTACACTCATAAGGTACATACTATGATGTGAATGTGTTTATATAACCATATCAATACTCATCATATTTCCATGTTTATACTTTAATGTAGAGTCAGTCAACCTGTAAGCCAGCCGTGCGCCCTTTATTTATATTGCTATTGTTAATACTGTAACTTAGCTTCTACCCGTTGTGTAACACCTTGTTATAGTCTTGGTGGGGGTAGTGTAGGGGCACGGTTTAGTAATAGTGTTCATGGCTTACGGGTTGCCTAGGTTCCGAGTGGAGCGGCCTTTCGGGTTGAGAGCCTGGTACGCCCGGCGGGTGGTGGCAGCACCGCCCTCCGGGCTGCGGGGGTTAAACACGAGAGGTCGCTACCCAACCCCTGTGGCTATATAATAGTCGGGTCGGACCCTAGGACGAGAGAGTCCTACCGGATTCCATAGGAATAACATCAGAACGTACTGACTCCGAGATCTTACCTGGTAGTCATAAGTCCGAGCTTTCCGAACACCCTCTCGACCATACGGAATCTATTTAGCTCCCTGTAACTTAGGATACTGAATAAATACTTGTTGCCTTTTGAAACCGGATATACTCGTATTCGTGATCCTTTCCGAACCATCGACGGTCATACATTACAGACGCATCACTCACTCAATTTAAGGTCACTGATACAGGAGTGTATCATGCCCGGTGGTCGTCATGATGCACCAATGAAGTGCTGGTACAGTAAAGGCATATATACATGTACTGTAGTACCGTAAAGAATCCAAACCAAGGTGGGGCTTATACGTGGATATTTAGCATTATAGAACAGTACTAAAGCTAAATTCTTAAGTCCTGGGTGTGGCTTATAGCTCCCATCCACCCCCTCCCCCCACGCCCAGAACAAAAGTGCCCAAAATCTGTGGCATGCCCCTTAAAGGTTTGCTAATAACTCTAGGTGCACCTTATACACGAGATGCGTCCTATATGTGAGGTACTACCGTAATCTCCCGCGTATAAGGCGCGTCTTATACGGGGGATTTTCGTTCTCATTGGATCCACAATGGGGACACCAAGACCTTTCTTTTGATATCTTACATGCCCCCTGCTCATAATAGGACATAAGGGGGCCCAGGAGGGTCCGGGGTGGCCCAAGCTACACATAGGTTTTTGAATTTAGAAAATTCATTCAGTAGAACCAAAGTTATGCATTTTTCATTTTTTTTTTTGAGAATTTTCCAAAACTCTCGGTGCGCCTTATACGCGGGCTGCGCCTTATACGCGGGAGATTACGGTACTGTGTATAAACCCTTAATGGCAACATGATCCTCCAGTCTTCACACAGTGCACTTGAAATATATAGGCATTCCAGCAGAGAAGAGTTGAATTATACTCCAAGAACTAGTATATTTGTCTATCATATAACTGTATGTTACACTTATTGAAAGGCATCTATGGCATTAACACCTCCCACCAGAACTACTGTGAATTCTCTCGTATTAGCCGTACCCTCGTATAAGCCACACCCCTGACTCTAGGAGAAGCTTTAAGCTGTACCCAAGGCTTAATAATTGGAGGTTTAGTACTGTTTTATATTGTAAAATTATAGCTGTACCTTCAGTTTTGGCTATTCCTATAAGCCTTAGTTTTATTTGGGTTCTGGTACTAGCTGCGGCTCGTATGAGAGAATATAGGGTAGATTTGTGTCATGGTATTTACCGCATGTAATATTATGTCTGGGTTATGATGTCCATCCTAGGTCTACAATATGTTTACACAAGGGGGCGTGGCACATTGTGACCTCACTTTCTCTGTCTCCGTGTGTCATCCTATCGTAGCCTTTTATGGGGTAAATTCTCTCAAATAGGCCGCACCACACAAGTACAAGACATGACAACCACAGGGCATCCTTTACTCTACACATTCACACAATAAGTTAACTGACTGTTATTGTTTTTATATGCCCAGGGTACTTATTTATACAACTCATCATGTACGCAAATAGCTGACATAGATATCTATGTGTTGTGTTTTTTGTGTAGGCCAACATAAAAGGAGTTTTGTTTTAGATAGCTCTAGATGAGGCTTATAGCCTCCTATCAAACTGAGGGTGTGGCTTATACAAGGTCTAGATGAGGCTTATAGCCTCCTATCAAACTCAGGGTGCGGCTTATACAAGCTCTAGATGAAGCTTATAGCCCCCTATCAAACTCAGGGTGCGGCTTATACAAGCTCTAGATGAGGCTTATAGCCCCCTATCAAACTCAGGGTGCGGCTTATACAAGCTCTAGATGAGGCCTATAGCCCCCTATCAAACCCAGGGTGCGGCTTATACAAGGTCTAGATGAGGCTTATAGCCCCCTATCAAACCCAGGGTGCGGCTTATACAAGGTCCAGATGAGGCTTATAGCCTCCTATCAAACCCAGGGTGCGGCTTATACAAGGTCCAGATGAGGCTTGTAGCCTCCTATCAAACCCAGGGTGCGGCTTATACAAGCTCTAGATGAGGCTTATAGCCTCCTATCAAACCCAGGGTGCGGCTTATACAAGGTCTAGATGAGGCTTATAGCCCCCTATCAAACCCAGGGTGCGGCTTATACAAGCTCTAGATGAGGCTTGTAGCCTCCTATCAAACCCAGGGTGCGGCTATACAAGCTCTAGATGAGGCTTGTACCCCCTATCAAACCCAGGGTGCGGCTTATACAAGGTCTAGATGAGGCCTATAGCCCCCTATCAAACCCAGGGTGCGGCTTATACAAGGTCTAGATGAGGCTTATAGCCTCCTATCAAACTGAGGGTGCGGCTTATACAAGGTCTAGATGAGGCTTATAGCCCCCTATCAAACCCAGGGTGCGGCTTATACAAGGTCTAGATGAGGCTTATAGCCTCCTATCAAACTCAGGGTGCGGCTTATACAAGCTCTAGATGAGGCCTATAGCCCCCTATCAAACTGAGGGTGCGGCTTATACAAGCTCTAGATGAGGCTTATAGCCCCCTATCAAACCCAGGGTGCGGCTTATACAAGGTCTAGATGAGGCCTATTGCCTCCTATCAAACTGAGGGTGCGGCTTATACAAGGTCTAGATGAGGCTTATAGCCTCCTATCAAACCCAGGGTGCGGCTTATACAAGGTCTAGATGAGGCTTATAGCCTCCTATCAAACTGAGGGTGCGGCTTATACAAGCTCTAGATGAGGCCTATAGCCTCCTATCAAACCCAGGGTGCGGCTTATACAAGCTCTAGATGAGGCCTATAGCCTCCTATCAAACCCAGGGTGCGGCTATACAAGCTCTAGATGAGGCTTATAGCCTCCTATCAAACTGAGGGTGCGGCTTATACAAGGTCTAGATGAGGCCTATAGCCTCCTATCAAACCCAGGGTGCGGCTTATACAAGGTCTAGATGAGGCTTGTAGCCTCCTATCAAACCCAGGGTGCGGCTTATACAAGGTCTAGATGAGGCTTATAGCCTCCTATCAAACCCAGGGTGTGGCTTATACAAGGTCTAGATGAGGCTTATAGCCCCCTATCAAACTGAGGATGCGGCTTATACAAGGTCTAGATGAGGCTTATAGCCTCCTATCAAACTCAGGGTGTGGCTTATACAAGGTCTAGATGAGGCTTATAGCCTCCTATCAAACCCAGGGTGCGGCTTATACAAGGTCTAGATGAGGCTTATAGCCCCCTATCAAACCCAGGGTGCGGCTTATACAAGGTCTAGATGAGGCTTATAGCCTCCTATCAAACCCAGGGTCCGGCTTATACAAGGTCTAGATGCGGCTTATAGCCCTCTATCAAACCCAGGGTGCGGCTTATACAAGGTCTAGATGAGGCTTATAGCCCCCTATCAAACCCAGGGTGCGGCTTATACAAGGTCTAGATGAGGCTTATAGCCCCCTATCAAACCCAGGGTGTGGCTTATACAAGGTCTAGATGAGGCTTATAGCCCCCTATCAAACCCAGGGTGCGGCTTATACAAGCTCTAGATGAGGCCTATAGCTCCCTATCAAACTGAGGGTGCGGCTTATACAAGGTCTAGATTAGGCTTATAGCCTCCTATCAAACCCAGGGTGCGGCTTATACAAGCTCTAGATGAGGCCTATAGCCCCCTATCAAACTGAGGGTGCGGCTTATACAAGGTCTAGATGAGGCTTATAGCCCCCTATCAAACTGAGGGTGCCGCTTATACAAGGTCTAGATGAGGCTTATAGCCTCCTATCAAACCCAGGGTGCGGCTTCTACAAGCTCTAGATGAGGCTTATAGCCTCCTATCAAACCCAGGGTGTGGCTTATACAAGGTCTAGATGAGGCTTATAGCCTCCTATCAAACCCAGGGTGTGGCTTATACAAGGTCTAGATGAGGCTTATAGCCTCCTATCAAACCCAGGGTGTGGCTTATACAAGGTCTAGATGAGGCTTATAGCCCCCTATCAAACCCAGGGTGCGGCTTCTACAAGCTCTAGATGAGGCTTATAGCCTCCTATCAAACCCAGGGTGCGGCTTCTACAAGCTCTAGATGAGGCTTATAGCCTCCTATCAAACTCAGGGTGTGGCTTATACAAGCTCTAGATGAGGCTTATAGTCTCCTATCAAACTGAGGGTGCGGCTTATACAAGCTCTAGATGAGGCTTATAGCCCCCTATCAAACCCAGGGTGCGGCTTATACAAGCTCTAGATGAGGCTTATAGCCCCCTATCAAACCCAGGGTGCGGCTTATACAAGGTCTAGATGAGGCTTGTAGCCCCCTATCAAACCCAGGGTGCGGCTTATACAAGGTCTAGATGAGGCTTGTAGCCTCCTATCAAACCCAGGGTGCGACTTATACAAGGTCTAGATGAGGCTTATAGCCTCCTATCAAACCCAGGGTGTGGCTTATACAAGGTCTAGATGAGGCTTATAGCCCCCTATCAAACCCAGGGTGCGGCTTATACAAGCTCTAGATGAGGCCTATAGCCCCCTATCAAACCCAGGGTGCGACTTATACAAGGTCTAGATGAGGCTTATAGCCTCCTATCAAACCCAGGGTGCGACTTATACAAGGTCTAGATGAGGCTTATAGCCTCCTATCAAACCCAGGGTGTGGCTTATACAAGGTCTAGATGAGGCTTATAGCCTCCTATCAAACCCAGGGTGTGGCTTATACAAGCTCTAGATGAGGCCTATAGCCCTCTATCAAACCGAGGGTGCGGCTTATACAAGCTCTAGATGAGGCCTATAGCCCCCTATCAAACCCAGGGTGCGGCTTATACAAGCTCTAGATGAGGCTTATAGCCCCCTATCAAACCCAGGGTGCGGCTTATACAAGGTC
This sequence comes from Acholoe squamosa, assembly GCA_949317995.1. Classification (NCBI taxonomy): domain Eukaryota; kingdom Metazoa; phylum Annelida; class Polychaeta; order Phyllodocida; family Polynoidae; genus Acholoe; species Acholoe squamosa. Next base: position 64,411,652 of record OX439049.1, on the reverse strand, counting down.
TAGATTAGGCTTATAGCCTCCTATCAAACCCAGGGTGCGGCTTATACAAGGTCTAGATGAGGCTTATAGCCTCCTATCAAACTCAGGGTGCGGCTTATACAAGCTCTAGATGAGGCTTATAGCCCCCTATCAAACTGAGGGTGCGGCTTATACAAGGTCTAGATGAGGCTTATAGCCTCCTATCAAACCCAGGGTGCGACTTATACAAGGTCTAGATGAGGCTTATAGCCTCCTATCAAACCCAGGGTGTGGCTTATACAAGGTCTAGATGAGGCTTATAGCCTCCTATCAAACCCAGGGTGTGGCTTATACAAGGTCTAGATGAGGCTTATAGCCTCCTATCAAACCCAGGGTGTGGCTTATACAAGGTCTAGATGAGGCTTATAGCCTCCTATCAAACCCAGGGTGTGGCTTATACAAGGTCTAGATGAGGCTTATAGCCCCCTATCAAACCCAGGGTGCGGCTTATACAAGCTCTAGATGAGGCCTATAGCCCCCTATCAAACCCAGGGTGCGGCTTATACAAGCTCTAGATGAGGCTTATAGCCCCCTATCAAACCCAGGGTGCGGCTTATACAAGGTCTAGATGAGGCTTATAGCCCCCTATCAAACCCAGGGTGCGGCTTATACAAGGTCTAGATGAGGCTTATAGCCTCCTATCAAACCCAGGGTGCGGCTTATACAAGCTCTAGATGAGGCTTATAGCCTCCTATCAAACCCAGGGTGCGGCTATACAAGCTCTAGATGAGGCTTATAGCCTCCTATCAAACTGAGGGTGCGGCTTTTACAAGGTCTAGATGAGGCTTATAGCCCCCTATCAAACCCAGGGTGCGGCTTATACAAGGTCTAGATGAGGCTTATAGCCCCCTATCAAACCCAGGGTGCGGCTTATACAAGGTCTAGATGAGGCTTATAGCCTCCTATCAAACCCAGGGTGCGGCTTATACAAGGTCTAGATGAGGCTTATAGCCTCCTATCAAACCCAGGGTGCGGCTTATACAAGCTCTAGATGAGGCTTATAGCCTCCTATCAAACCCAGGGTGCGGCTATACAAGCTCTAGATGAGGCCTATAGCCTCCTATCAAACCCAGGGTGCGGCTTATACAAGCTCTAGATGAGGCCTATAGCCTCCTATCAAACTCAGGGTGCGGCTTATACAAGCTCTAGATGAGGCTTATAGCCTCCTATCAAACTGAGGGTGCGGCTTATACAAGGTCTAGATGAGGCTTATAGCCCCCTATCAAACTCAGGGATTTTACAGTAACGTCACATAAAAACAGATAGAGTAGATATGTCCAAAATTTCCCTTATGGGTTTTCTTCTTTTTTTTTCTCCCCCACCAGAGCGTTTGAATAACTGTAGCAGCAACCCACGGCTTGGCATCATGGCCCATCGCCGCACATGAATCAACTCAAAAAAAAAGAAAATTTATCCAAAAATTCTTCAGAAAATTCAGAGTTAGTGAGTGAGTAAAATAGATGATTAATGCCATTTCAACAGCTAAGGTCATATCCATGGGGATAACTTCATTACAAAATTTTACAGGGGAGAATATGTTGGTGCCTACACATATGTGCACCACACAAATCCGAGGGGATAGAAAAGAGGAGATATAGACCCTTTTATGTGGGCCAGGGAAGCCCGAGGGTGAGAGAGATAGAGAGGGGACCCCTGATCGGCTCGGCTATATGAGACAAACAGAAACATACATTGTTTTTCTTAAGCTGTGACACAATATGACATGTGAGACTCAGAGTACACATGGACATACTTCTAACGGTGTTAATATGGGAGACACATGCGGTGGTGTACACATGGAGGTCAGTGTATTCTGAAAATGTTGTAAATTCTCTCATGTTATCCGCACACACGTATGAGCCGTACCCTGAGTTTCTGAATAACCTTTATGCCTCACCGAAATTGGGAATTCAGTACTGTTCTATACTGTCAAATACCCTCGCATAAGCTGCACCCTGACTTGGGAACCTCGTATAAGCTGCTTTTTTATTTGGGGTCTCGTAGTGGTACTAGCCACGGCTTATACTAAAGAGTGTACAGTAATTATAACATATCAGTAGTGAAGTGAAATGCCCATATAAAAGTCTTCAAACAATGTTTGTTTTATCCCAGCATAGTTTGCAGCCACCTAGTGGCGGCTTATTTGGGGGTTTTAAGCTGTAGCTTATGTACAGGGTTTTAGGCTGTAGCTTATGTGGTGAGTTTTAAGCTGTAGCTTATGTGGGGGGTTTAAGCTGTAGCTTATGTACAGGCTTTTAAGCTGTGTCTTATGTACAGGCTTTTAAGCTGTAGCTTATGTACAGGGTTTTAAGCTGTAGCTTTGTACAGGGTTTTAAGCTGTAACTATGTACAGGGTTTTAAGCTATAGCTTATGTACAGGGTTTTAGGCTGTAGCTTATGTGGGTGGGTTTTAAGCTGTAGCTTATGTGGGGGTTTAAGCTGTAGCTTATGTACAGGGATTTAAGCTGTAGCTTATGTGGTGGGTTTTAAGCTGTAGCTTATGTGGGGGTTTTAAGCTGTAGCTTATGTGGGGGGTTTAAGCTGTAACTTATGTACAGGGTTTTAAGCTATAGCTTATGTGGTGGGTTTTAAGCTGTAGCTTATGTGGGGGGTTTTAAGCTGTAGCTTATGTGGGGGGGTTTAAGCTGTGGCTTATGTGCAGGGTTTTAAGCTGTGGCTTATGTGCAGGGGTTTAAGCTGTAGCTTATGTGGTGGGTTTTAAGCTGTAGCTTATGTGGGGGGTTTTTAAGCTGTAGCTTATGTGGGGGGTTTTAAGCTGTAGCTTATGTGGGGGGTTTAAGCTGTGGCTTATGTGCAGGGTTTTAAGCTGTAGCTTATGTACAAGGTTTTAAGCTGTAGCTTATGTGGGGGGGGGTTTAAGCTGTAGCTTATGTGGGGGGTTTTGAGCTGTAGCTTATGTGGGGGGTTTTAAGCTGTAGCTTATGTGGGGGGTTTTAAGCTGTAGCTTATGTGGGGGTTTTAAGCTGTAGCTTATGTGGGGGGTTTTAAGCTGTAGCTTATTTTCAGGTTTTTATGGGGGCCATGTACTACCAGACAGACTCTAGGTGTAGTAGTCACGTGACCATGGTGGGTTGTGGCCCCAGGCAGGGAGTGGGTGGGGCAATGTGGTATGTATTGTCCCCATCTCTACATGACCCAACATACAATGTCACTCTCACTGGGATTAACTAACACTTTGTAGGACTGGGATTAACTAGCACTCTGTAGGACTGGGATTAACTAGCACTCTGTAGGACTGGGATTAACTAACACTTTGTAGGACTGGGATTAACTAGCACTCTGTAGGACTGGGATTAAACTAGCACTCTGTAGGACTGGGATTAACTAGCACTCTGTAGGACTGGGGATTAACTAGCACTCTGTAGGACTGGGATTAACTAGCACTCTGTAGGACTGGGATTAACTAGCACTCTGTAGGACTGGGATTAACTAAAACTTTGTAGGTCTTGGATCATCTAGGACATTGTAAGAATTGGATTATCTAGCACCACATTACATATAAGCCGCACACGAGCTAGCTCCTACACGTAAGCCGCATGTGTCTTAGGTTTTATTCACTCTGGTGTGTAACACAACAGTGCAACATTCATGTATCATGTCCGTTGTTCAGCTCTGGTGTGTAACACAACAGGGCAACATTCATGTATCATGTCCATTGTTCAGCTCTGGTGTAACACAACAGGGCAACATTCATGTATCATGTCCATTGTTCAGCTGTGGTGTGTAACACAACAGGGCTACATTCATGTATCATGTCCGTTGTTCAGCTCTGGTGTAACACAACAGGGCTACATTCATGTATCATGTCCGTTGTTCAGCTCTGGTGTGTAACACAACAGGGCAACATTCATGTATCATGCCCATGTTCAGCTCTGGTGTGTAACACAACAGGGCAACATTCATGTATCATGTCCATTGTTCAGCTCTGGTGTGTAACACAACAGGGCTACATTCATGTATCATGTCCGTTGTTCAGCTCTGGTGTAACACAACAGGGCTACATTCATGTATCATGTCCATTGTTCAGCTGTGGTGTAACACAACAGGGCAACATTCATGTATCATGTCCGTTGTTCAGCTCTGGTGTGTAACACAACAGGGCTACATTCATGTATCATGTCCATTGTTCAGCTGTGGTGTGTAACACAACAGGGCTACATTCATGTATCATGTCCATTGTTCAGCTGTGGTGTGTAACACAACAGGGCAACATTCATGTATCATGTCCGTTGTTCAGCTCTGGTGTGTAACACAACAGGGCTACATTCATGTATCATGTCCGTTGTTCAGCTCTGGTGTGTAACACAAACAGGGCAACATTCATGTATCATGCCCATGTTCAGCTCTGGTGTGTAACACAACAGGGC